>CAVMBV010000002.1:1215403-1823105 GCA_963678735.1 Metschnikowia agaves | reverse complement strand
GCCGGCTTGAGACAAGAACATCAGTTGAACTTTGAAAATGGCAGACCCACGTATCCCTACGACTATCCTTTTTTGCCCGAGGGCTATAAAGAACATCTCTTGGCCAGCGTTGCAGCTTCCCTAGCGCGTGAGAAGCTTCCTCTCAGTAAAAGAACACCGCTCAAGGCCACAGAGGGATATTTAGCATTTGATGCAGATTGGTATTTTCTCTGGAAATGGCATTTTGGGTTACACTTTGTCCAAGAAAAGTCGAATCAAAAAGCATATAATTTTGGCGAGTTTGATTCTGATAAAAAACGAGTGTTGAAGACTCAAGAGGATCTTGCTCTAGTTATTGAAGCATCGCGGCATTCAGAGAAGGCAAAGCGTATTCCTATTGAAGAGTACAACAAGAGAAATTCCATCCATGAGCAGATCTTAAGTGACTCGTTTGTGCCTGATATATCAAATTTGCCTCCACTCCCTGTGTCATTGGTGAACATTAATGTCTCAGAGAAAGGTAGTTTACGGGACAACGCAAGAATCTACGAACATGTTGCGGGGCCAACTATTGCAAATCTCATCGGATTTGTAACTTCTGGGTCTTTTAATATCAGGCTAGGGCAATGTAGCGGAATTGGCCTTATTGTTGCCAAGCATAGAAATATTACTCGAGTTCTTGTCAGAAATGTTGGGGGCACATCGTTCTATAAAGCAAGCGTTGAATTAATCTGAAAATGAGCAGGCTTTTCTTATCAGTAAAAGCATCAAATATTTGAATACATACAATATTTCGGCAATACATTTGCATATTAGTGGCTACCTACTTAAATCACAGATAATCCAAAATCTCATTCCAGTACTTGCTGCAAAACCTCAACGCGTCAGGCGAAGCACGGTGCGAACACGACCACAGGCTATAAAAGGAGCGGAAAGTCGCAGACTTTGACGGTTTTTTTTTTTTTCTCATACTTACCTTGAGATGCTACAAGAGATCAAGTAGTCTTGTAACCGTGGAGCTCTGTTTGCATTGCACTTCGCTGCAGGGTCCCATTGCCAACGTCTCTACTAACAGGCTATGTTGGCCATTCCCGAGAAAGTTCTGCTTTCTTTGATTGGTTTGGCACAGTGTAGTTTGGGAGTCGTGTGGATCTTTAAATTTTTGATTTCACCCAAATTCTGGTCTAGAATTTATTCAGTCCTTAGATTTTTAGTCTGAAGAAGTCTGAAGATTTTGTCAGACTAAAAGTCAATCTTTGGTCGGTAATGAAGTAGTCGAAAATCTGATGTATCACGTGAACCCTGCACCCAGCAACACTTGTGGTCAATCTGACTCCGCACTTAACCATTGAACGTTGTCTTCCATTTAACATCGCTGAAATGAAAGGGGCTAAGAAGTTGGAATGGTTGGTCATTATTTATGACAACGCTGTGAATCAGAGATTATCATTTCGTGTTCAGCACCTTGCCAAAGTACCAGACAAAGTTACCTCTGGAATCATAACAAGTTGTGGCCCAATATTTGAAGACGAAACTAAGCTGAAGTTTCTTGGAAGCAGTTTCACTGTCCTTGCCGAAAATAAAGCAGAAGTGTTGGAGTTTTTGAAACTGGACATCTATGCAGAAAAAAGAGTCTGGGATTTTAGTAATGTCATTATCCATCCATACCAACCTTTTTACCGTGCTAGCCATGATTTGCCAAAATAAACCGGTAATAATTTCTAGACATCTCAATGCCGGTTTCAACACAGCTACAGTTAATCAACTTCATTCTACACAAGCTTTATCAAGGCGAGTGATTTCAATTATGTACCACTTTATACTACTACATACAGAGATAATAAATATATTCCTTGGTCATTTCACAATGTTTTGAGCAGTTTCCGTTGATAGAGAAGGATGTACGCACTTTTGTCTTTAGCATCTGGCTTTTCTGTAACGCTGTCTGCTTCAATTGACTCCACGGCAGTGTCGTCTATACGAAGCCATTTCCCTTCCTCCCTGAGAACGTCACACGTGTAGTGGCCACCTTCGGCATTGTTTCCATGGTGATAAATTACACCAATTAGCAGATAGTTCCTGTACTGGGCCCTACCTGCAAGTGAGAGAGCTTCCACGGGGACCTTCAAATCAAGATTGTACTTAATGTCTTTCAAAACTTTTTCGATGGTACCCATGCCCCTGTTACCCACTTCTGAGTCACCATGGGACTCGCTATCACCAAATGAAGTTCCCGAAGTCTTGTTCTGGAAGGAAAACCTTTTGAGTTGGAGAGTTAAAATTGCAGGGAGATCTTCAATGTAGGTTTGCTTTTGTGCAAGTACTTCATTTCCATCTTCATTCTTGTATGGTAGCTCCTCAACTTCATTCAATTTCCACAAGGCATCCTCGATTGTTTCCACACTATCATGTGAGATATCCAACTGTATACATCTGAAAGGATCAACCGTGATAGATTGAGACTCTTTGCTCTTTGGAACAGTTAATACGCTGCGGAAGCGTCCTCCGAAAAGTTCGGTGATAGGCGACGGTTCAATCTCGGCAACTCGTTTTTTTGAAACTTTTCGGCGGCTACTCACTTCTGACCATTCATTATCTTGACTTGTACTAGCATTATCTTCAGTCTTTTCAGTGTTCTTCACGTCTGAATGCCTAAGTAAGCGATATCCTTCTTTCATTCTTAGTTTTAGATCATTAGCGGCTAAAGAATTTAGATTTTTCCTGTAGGCCGACAAAAGCTGTTCCATTTGTTCTGGACTAATCGTAGATTCGGCTTTGACAAATTCCTCGTGAAGTCCATCCAAAAAGTAGACCAAGAATTCTTCCGCGTCTTCTTGTTGACCCCATTTCAAGTGCTGAAATTTAGGACTTTCGATCAATTTCAAATACAAGTTTTCGGGAGAGAGGGGGCGACCAACAACGATTCCATTGCTATTAGTGTTCCCATTCAGCTTACCAGAAGATGAAGAGTTTTTGAAATCATTGATGAATTTAATTGTTGCATCTAACAATGGCGTTGTTGAATGGGTACCTAGCTGACCTATGCTTTGCTCTTCCACAAGACGAAGAAGCTTGCTGAAAGGAGCGCAAAACATAAGACATTGAAGAACTGCATTCATGTAACAAATATTGCCTGTATTTGTCAATCCCCTGGGCTTTAACTTGAACGGTTCGCATGAGTTGATATCAAAGGTAGGATCATATAGTATCCTCATCAACAATACCCCAAGCGGTTGAGGAGAAACAGAGTCAAACAGAAGCGGTGACTCACCTATACAAGCATCCAATGAACCTGGCTTGGAAGATGTTGGAGTACCGGTCAAAGGCGATTTATTAGCCTTTTTAACTTGTTTTTTCGTTGTCTGTAGTAGAGAAGCCCAGTTCATAGGCGGTTTTGCCGCACTTGGAGTCTTAGGCTCGGAGTTTACAGACGTTGAAACGGCCAGAGTACTCGGAAAAGCTTCTTTCAAATATTCTGTGCCATTGTTATGATCATTGATAAGATAGGTGTAAGATGTGTCGAGGCAGAAGTCGCTCTCATCACTGGAAGTGAGAAGGTCATGCAATCGTGATGTTTTTGACTCCAAATGCTCTTTGTTCTTTGGGAGTGAAAGGTTTCTCTCGTCTAAAAAATCTTGCAACGATAAATTGAAGAAGAGGGGAATGCTGATGTCAGGCTGGTATTTAGATGATTGTAGTGGAGACCCAGAACCACTTCTAGTTGTCAGTTGGTTCTTTGGCGGCAGGACTGGGTCGTCTGCTGTAGTGACAGGTTCCTCGTCCGCGGTGTTTAGTTTTAGCAGAGCTGCCAGTTCACCGTTTTCAAAGTTTGACGGCGTATTTTCGGTTGTTGGCCTCGTTTCCAACTCCGGCGTAGGATCCAGCAAGTCTAAGGAGGACGGAAGATTGGAAGATAAAGATTGACCTTGAGATTGCAAATCAGAGTTTGCAATTGAAGCGTTCGGATGCAAGTTCCCACTAGAGTGGGACGACCCATTGCTGCTGATGTTGTTCTGATTGTTATTATTATTATTATTGCTGTTGTATTGGGGCAGGCTCTTCGTATGTTTTTTGCGGTTGTTTGGCACAAAGCCATTCATCCCGTTCATGCCCATGTAAGTGGCCGGGTTCTGATATTGGTGCGCAGACATGGAGTAGTACTGGTACGGCAGGTACATGGAATAGTCTTGATAGTTCAAGGCCACAGGATAATAAGGCACCATCAGCCCACCAAACGGAACAAATTGCGGCTGCTGAGGGTAGTACTGAGGCTGTTGGCCAGGATATAGCGGCAGCAGACCAGGAGCCTGTGGAGGATAGTGATGCATTTGTGGTGAATATAAATGGAGCGACTGGCCACTAGGGTTGAAAGCAGGGACGTCTCCACGAAAACGACGGTGGCCCAAGCCAGTGCCCTTCGAGCCGTTCGTCGTCTTTGACTCCGCTTGTGTGGATGGCACGGTGGAGCCGTTGGAGGCGGGTTCGGAGGACCCGGGAGATGCAGATTGCGCTGTGGCTGGTTTGGCCAATAACGGGGAGGTAGACTTAGACATGGTTTGAACCGCAGTGAATCAACAAGACATACAGAATGGGGAGGAATTAAGATGGGCTGCGAGGTTCGTGCAGACAGGCGAGAATATTAGTTTTGGAATACTCGTGACTAGCAGTGGTCCTATAGCACGACACCGGGTGCACTAGGCTTTGTGTATGGAGGGAAAATTAAGAAAGTGAATATGAAGACAAAAAGAAACGGAAGGTACTTTTTGGTGCAGATGCAAATGAGATGCTTTGAGATGACTTTTGAGGGAAGATGCGGTCTTGTAGGCTTGTTCGTTGAAGTTTAAAGGTAGCGGAAGCTAGAGAAATATGATATGGAGGAGTCCAATAAGCCAATGAGAACTCAGCAAGGAAGAAGGACGAGTGGCAGCTGGCGGTTCCGAGCAGCTGTAGTGGTGTGCAGTGAGGCCACGTGAACAGACAGGAAGTGGGGGCCCGGAAATGGGGGAAAAGTCGAAAATCAAAACTCGTTGATGAAGGTGTTGCCAAGTCGGCGGTGATATGGTTGAGCAATAGGCGAAAACTTCCGTTGCGCGGGGCCCGAGAAAAAATTTTCAGCGCACGCACGGCGACCAGGAGCGAAGGTGGCCGAGCGTCGTAAGCACTCAGGAACCGTGGTAGCCTTCCCCCGGGATTAACAACACTTCAATATGAAGCAATTTGGCTGCCTACTAGAGTATACATTTAGATTATTAGTTAGTGAGAAAGCAGTCCTCGAGATCGCCAATTATGTAGGCCATGAGCAACTAGCAGACAGAGCGAAAACGGTAGAGTAAAGCGAAGACGAGCTCCACAGCTTTATTCCTCCAAACAACGGGGCATTGGAAGAGTGCACCACTGATCCCGCTGCGGAGGAGCAGAGGCCGTATGCCACGCAGAGGGGAGGCTTTGACCAGAGATTCCCATGGCCAGAGGTGGCCCGGAAAGTGCGGTGTTAGGTCGCCAGAAGCGATGCTAGGGCCGCAATTGCATGCACGGAGACTAAAAATGTTTAGTGTTGGCTCCGCAGCTCACGGTTTTGCTCGGTCCTTCGCACCGCGCGCGGCCGCCGGTTCCGCTTCGTGCGACAGATCTGTGGGAGCGAAAGTGGTACTGAGTCAGAGCAGCCGGGAAAAATGTTGCTTATGCTTATGTCTGCTTATGTCTTCGTACCTCCTTTCTCTCCGCTATAGTGCAACGCTAGCAATATCATGCCTGTTTCGGACCCAGGCTCCTCGAACAAGATCACACTCTTTCGCTAGGTCCCAATTTAGAGCCATCAAAACAACTGCGAGCAAGTGCATACAAATGGGCATTTTGTCCGGGAACTTGGCCCGCGAATTTTGGAGCCATTTCGACCAAAACGTATGTTTGAATTCTCCCATGTCCATCTGTGTTTTCGTATGCTTTACCATACTCTGCTTCGTAAAGTCCCTGCACGAGCAAAACCATCTATGTAGGTCCACACACACACGTTCGTCGCCTGAGAGCCCATACCATGCCGCCTGGTGCGGTCCATCTTTGTCCTTTACCTGTTCATTGTCCAGCGCTAAAACTTCTCTTTTCAAGGCAAAACTTGCCAAGTCCAATTTGTAGCCTGCCCGAGCCAACATCGCCTTCACACGTAACAACGAGTTTGGGTCTTCAGGCTCTTGGAGTTTGGGAGTGCTAGGTTTTCCGGCTACCTCTATAAACACAGGAACAGCACTGTCCGTCGGGCCCTCGGTGAAATAGCGCTCGATAATATCGCCCGGATGATGGTCTACTTCAGCACCCCAAACTTGGACAGCAATTTGACCGCCTGTGAATAGAGCCAACGCTGGAGTGTAGAGCGCCCCGAACGCAAGGGCAAGAAGTGTAGTTTGTTCACTCTCGACAACTAATGAGGCCACGGCTTGTGCCCGTCTTCCTTGGCATGTGTGTGAGTGCTCATCATCCGGCATTTCCAGCAGCTTCTCTTGAATTAGCTGGCTCTTCACATGTAGCAATCGCTGCTTCTGCACCGAATCAAGCCGCACTCGACTTACTTCTTCATCTATGTAATGCAAGACCAAATCTAAAGCAGTAGCACGCCTCACAACACCGGCCCCGAGTGAGGGGAGCAAGGCGGCAATATGCCCATTCTTTTCGTGCAACATATGGGCAGATTCTTCTGTTGCTGATGTTGTTAGATCCAGAACCAATGCAAAACTATCCGGCAATCCAAACAGGCTCTTGTCGCCTTCAAGCCACAGTCTGTGATTTGGAAACTCGTTCACTGCGTCTCTTCTGGTTCAAATACCCGGTTTCTCTGGACCAAATCTTGTTGTTGTCCCATGAGTCACTGGTTCTAGAGCTGAGGTGAGGCCCATATTCTACTCAGTAGCTGCGCGCATAGATAACATCAACAGGTGTACGCGGTCCAGTCCCATACAAAAAATACAAAGCAAACTAGGCGTTTTCTGTGCAGCAACTTTTGACGTGATGTGGATTGAAGACTTGCCCCTCGATCTTCGAGACCGCGTCAAGCAGCTTATGGCGGACTATCCCCCGAGTGAAGGTGTTTTGGCGTTGTTGGCAGAGCATTGGGCAGATGAGAAAGGCGCCAAACGACGTAAACCCGACCAAACCCCGAAAGACGAGGGCCACGAACAAAAAGATACTAAGGCAATCAACAATCCACCGACAGGACTCCTAGAAAGCCACTCTCCCACAACGGTCGAAGTCATTTCTTCCCATGCACTCAACATTACCAGTGCCATCAATAGCTCCGAAATCATCTTTGCGTTGCCCAACTTGTCATTCCTGTCACCAACAAGACGCAAATATCATCTAGTGTTCCATCTCTACATCGGTGAAGACAACCAGCCGCTCCCGGTTCTTTCTGTGGTTAATCCCACCACGAATATTCCAGAAATCTCTATAACCAATCTCCTGTCCGCAATCAGATTGTGTCTCGTCATTCCAATTTTGGGAAATTCCACTGTCTCGTCTAAAAAAGACACAGTGATGATGTGCTTGTGGATTAATGATAATGCTGCTACTAATCCAGAAAAAAATGAACCAATCATTTGTACGTTGAATTTGGATGTAGTCAAGAAGCAGTTGGTGAAAGACGGGAAAATACCCCCCAACGCGGAAGCTCTGATCTCGCTAATGGACACTAAGCATGATGCAATCAAGCCCATAAATGAGCTCATCATCGATTTTCTTCAGAGGCAGTTCAGTTTATGCGGTGTCAAACTAACTAGCTTTCTTCCATCTGCCAGTGCGGGCAAAAACGTACTTAATATGAATGAGGATAACTCAATTTGCCTATCACTTAATACGGATGCCCACAATGAATTTGTCATGGTTGAAGCATATAAAGGGTCCAAAGAAGGAGCTTTGACATTTATCTCCATTTCTTCTAACTCTGCGTTTTTGGTTTTTGGATTCAAGAAGCCTGTCTTGCTCATGGATTTCAGGCATATCAAGAACGTGTCGTACAGTAACATTACAAGGTTTACTTTCAGTATCTTATTGACAATCAGCAACAATGATGGCAAAGAGGAATCCTTAGAGTTCGGTATGGTGGACCAGAAATCGTTTCAAGCCATTGATGAATTTGTGAAGCGAATGAATATCGATGATAACTCGTTTGACGAGAAGCATCGCGAAAGAAGGTCACAACAGCAAATTGCAGAGGACTCTAAGGAGCAGCAGCAAGAAGCTGCAAGCGATGATGAAGATGATGATGAGACATATACCGGTGCTGTGGAAGAAGAGGAGGCCAGTGATAGCGAGGCCGATGAGGAGTACGACAGTAACGCGGATAGTGCGAGTGGCAGTGACAGTGACAACGCCAGTGACAGTGAGGATGATAATCACCCCGATGAGGATGAAGATGTTGCAGGAAGAGGCAGTTCACTTAAGGAAGAGGAGGAAGACAATGATGTCATAGAGCAAGGGAAAGAAGAATGACGGTGATCATCTCATGACCGTGGACGACGGAATAAGTTAACATAACAATAAATAACTTTACATTCATTTCGTACGGGATTTACAGCAACACAATCAAATGATCGTTTATTATGCCAGTTCTAGAAATATATGCCACAGAGTGCTCACTTGTAACCCTTTCCGTAGGTTTCGAACAACTCGTAAAACTTGGAGGTCCTCTTGTCCGCTGTGAGTCTGTGGTTCTCTTCCAAATCAAATTCGTAGAATGCGTCAAGCTCAGCTCTCTGCTGGCGCAACTGCAGCAACCTTCTATTCAACAACTGTCTGTTTCTGTCAATGAAGTGATCGCACACCAAGTACCCACCAATGAAAGCAGACACAGAAAGGGCGTATCCGGGAACTCTGTTCCAAGATGCTGGGAACTTCTTTCCGATAATCTGGACCTGGAGTCTCCTGGCAGAAAGACCAAGAATGGTACTCAAAAGAAAACCTGCGGCGGAAGGCATGGTAGCGATAGAGCCGATGGAGAAGGAATGGGTGATTATTGAGAGTTTTTGAACGAAAATCTATTGGGCGCGACAACACCCGTACACCGGTTGATTCGAGCTGGTCCATGTTTGCATGAAAGGTAGGGAATGTAGGAAGTTCTAATTTTAACTGGGAACAGGAAGACACCAAACGTCGTGGTCTACGTGGCGTGGTCATGCTCGTAGTCCCAGTTTCCATTTCTTTCATTGTAGAATTTGCAGCTAGTGAAGCATGCGCGACTCTACCATCAAAGCGAATTCCAGAGATTAGGCACAGGCAGCAGAAAGTAGAGATTTGAAATTATGCAAATAAAAAAAAAGAGAAAAAGAAAAAGAAAAAGAAACAGAGGAAGAAAAAAGAGAAACAAAGGAGGAAAAATAAACAACTGGTCAGGAAAAAGCAATTTAAGGCCTGGATCAAATTTGGGTAGTTAAAAGTACAAGTAATCAGCTATACGAGTGGAAGGTTGGTTCCTCTTCGTCAAGCGTGGCTTTTCTCACGGGACCAGGCCAGCCAATTCCGCACCAACGATCTGTCGCGATAGTATGAGCGGAATCCTAATGTCATCTCGTGGCCATGTCTAAGCAAATCAACTTTTTCAAAGGGCACCCAACCTTGAGTCTCTTGCCCAACGATGAAATAGCTAGCGCTTTCCGTGAGGTTCTATCTGCAAGCAGCGATGCCGAAAACATACCGTACGAAAGATCTCCATTGGAATATGGTACGGACGCTGGCAATATTGAGACCAGGAAAGCTATTTTGGAATGGAGCAACAAGAAATATGGACGTGGACCGGGAAACCCGGATTTGGTCAATTTGACCGCTGGTGCATCCTACGGAGTTGCTAATATTTTGGCGGCATGCACACATCCCGACGTCACCAAGCATGTCTTCGTGGTGTCTCCTACGTATTTCCTTATCAACTATGTCTTTGTTGATGCCAATTTCGGAGGAAAGGTGTCAGCCATCGTGGAAACACCACATGATGAGTACGAGGTAGATGTGAAAGCGCTCGAGCTGCAATTGGAGGAGCTTGATCGCAGAGCCAATCTTGAACCTGTGGCTTCTCAAGAGATCAATGTTGTTCATGATCCTACGTGGCGAGGCGACAGGAAATTCTATCGGTACTTGATGTATATGGTGCCCACTTTCTCGAATCCTGGTGGACTCTGTTACTCGGAAAAAACTCGCCTAAAGTTGCTTTCAATTGCTCGCAAGCATGATGTGTTGTTAATATCCGATGATGTATACGACTTTCTCAGCTACGATGCAAGTGCTCCTGTGATTCACAAAGTCAATCACTTGGATGAGGACTCATTGCCAAAGGGCTGGCGCTTTGGAAACTCCGTCTCGAACGCATCCTTCTCGAAGCTTATTGCTCCCGGTTTGAGAACAGGTTGGCAGGAAACAGCAGGTGTTGCTCTAGCTCGTCAATTGGCCACTACTGGTGCCAATAAGTCTGGGGGTACTCCGTCGCAGTTGAACATCTCTGTGGTGCAGAAGTTCATTGAGACAGGTGCCTTGGACAAAGGCATATCTAAGTTCATATCGGTTTATAAGAGACGTGCAAGTGTTATGATATCCGCCATGAAGGAGCATCTCCCTACCAAATACATGGACATTGAAGGTGGAAATGGAGGTTACTTTATTTGGTGCACCATTAGTGCGCCTGGAGTTGATTTGGCGAAGGTTTTAAAGAAGCTCGAGGACGAATACGATGTAATCATCCCAGAAGGTTCCCACTTTGAGGTAGTGGGTGACAACAAAGGTTTCGGCTCTCGTTGCGCAAGACTCAGCGTTGCCTACCTTGAAGAAGAGCAGATAAAGGTCGGCATCGAAAAATGGGGAATCGTTATGCGGCAAGAGTATCCTAATTTATACTAGACAAAAGCTGATAGAAGAAAACGAGTTGATATAAGTAATTCCCGAAGGTTGATGGTAGAAATAGGGCACGAGTTTAGTGCTATAAGCCTTTAATCGTTAGTAAACATGATTCTCAGTAATATAAACAGCATCAGCGTAGATCTTGGTGTAAACTTTTTGATTTCTCACGGAATATCGATATAGGCGAAGGTTTTTCATCTTGTTACTGTTTCTTAAGAAATTCAAACATACTCTATCGCGTCATGCAAATTTGTTGTAGTCAAATTTCCAAACTACAACGAGTGGTTTTTCAACGCTTTTGACCAACTATTGCATTGAGGCGGTTACCCGACTTGCTCAGTTTTGCCTGGGGCCTTACCGAGTCACATGACCAAGACTATAACGGTCTTCAAGAACGAAATGTTCATGCCATTCTTCAATGAAGGCTGCTTGCAGCTGTGATAATTGGCAATATTAGTGTATTCGTTGCAACAGGCCAAAAGTTTGTCGTGCGTAATACGTGAGAGTTTACCGATGTTGGATATACTCAACCAATCTTTCTTACCCTGCCTCTTGCACCCTGAAGTTTTCCGCTTGACGCTTCAACCTCCTCCGATAACGCATCAAGTAGCTCCAGTTGTTCTTCAACCTCACGGTTGATTGTTTCTCCAATTTGCTTTTGTTTCGCTATGATTTTCCTTAATTCTTCCAATTCCTTATCTTGGCTGACGTGAATTTGCTGTTGTTGCTGGAGAAGCTCTCTGTTAGTCAAGGGCCTTGTGCTTGCTGTCTCCGAAGGCTCATCATCAGGACTACTGAACACCCATCTGGACTTTCTGACGTCATTAGTGGGTGTAGTAGGGGAGTTGTTCACTCCTATAGTGCTATCGAGTTTTGCTTGCAACGCCGAGAGTGAAGAAGTCCTGCTTTTTAATTCCAGTGTAGAAATGGATCGAATATCGGATAGGTGTTGTAAACTTTCCACAAGTTTTTCTATATTCGGACGGATGTACTTGGCAATTCTATCTCTGTTGCTGACTTTGTTCGAGAGACTAGAGTTGTCACGTAGATTCTCCACCGTCGAGCGAACTTGCCGGAAATGAGTGAGCCACTCATTCTTCCCAATGTCTTTAGCACTACCTGCTATGAGAAACTTATCATCGGTGTCCACGCCATTGCTGTCGTCCAGGAATAAATCTGGAGTAAACTTGAAGTTCGGGGGTAGCTTCAAGAAGTCGTGCAAAAGTTTGGAATTCTGGACTTCTCTGTCCTTTATAAGAAGCTCGAGGAAACGGGCTAGGCTCTCTTTTCTCTCGGACGCAATCTTGTGTTTGCTGGCGAACACACGGCCTTTCGGTGGAAGCAGGTAAGGAAAGTCTGATTTTGCAATGCCGAGGCTGGCACACATTGCATTCACCAAAGCCACAAAGTCGGAGTACCTCCTGGAACAGCTGATTGACCGCAAAGGCAATCTAACATGAATGTTGTAGTGAATGGTGCCTCCAGATTCCTCGAAGTTGGGAATGGAGATCACAGCCATGGGTCACGTCAATGTGTAGAACGAACTTAAAATGCTTATTTTTGACTTCCGGTTGAAACCGTTCCCAGGGACAACCCAAATTCAAGCAGATGGTTCAGTGGACTTGGGTCGTGGTCCGGTAAACTTGGGTCGTGGTCCAGCTGAGTATTTCGGTTGTCTAAAACGAACGTAGCCAGCACTCATTGCACGCTCGACTACCTAGACGAAGTGCGTAGACAACGCGCGATAAGTTCCGCAGCCGTGGGGCGGTTGGTCCGCAAGACGCATCCTGCCAATGGCCGGCACCCAGTGTCCTGGACTTGCGAGTTCATTTGCTCCACGAGTTTTTGCACTTCACGAGTATTTGAACTTCATCACGTAACTTGCGTCGACTAAAGCTTCGGCCACTGCTTCGTTCCTGGGCACGTGTCCAGTATTGCTGCTTTTGGATAACTTTGGCACTGGTGTTAATGAGCGAGCCGCAGCTCTTGACAGAACTTCGCATGGCCGCTACCCAGCCGTGCCCCACGCCTCAGCCATTCCGTAGGTTGCTCTCTGGTGCGCAAGGCAACATAAGGAGCACTTATTTTTTATTTTTATTTTTATTTTTATTTTTTCCCCTATTCCGTTGTTCTTCTTTTGATTACATTTCGTTGCGAAACTAATCGAAGCGTGTCGCAATATAATACCAATCAGCTACCGAGCACCGTAAAGAACAATGCTGGAGGGCTCGGATATTGAGCCCGCTCCCTCGCACACCGAAACTACCCCAGATTTGGAGAGAAATGACCAGGCCAAGCGCCCGTCCAAACGGGTGTTTTCGGAGACAGAGCCGCTCCTTGAAAGTTCAGACCACTTCTTGGACCCGGACGACCCTCGGGTGTCTCCGCTCAACTTGAAAAGAATCAAGCTTCTCAGAACTATTCTCTGGGGGGTTTCTATGTGCAATTGCGCCCTCTTTTTGTTGGTTCTAGTTTCTGACTTTATATCCATTCCCGGGATCAACCCGAAAGGCAAGCTGTTTGTGGAATTGGACCTTGTCATATTTTGCCTCGTCACGGGCTTTATTACGCTCTGGTGCTTTGCAGTTCCAGCTTACTATGAACGGATTTTGGGCTACGTCAGCTGCTTCCTAGTCTTTTTGGACGTGATAATAGCCGTATCTGTCCCATACTTGCGCGATAGCTTTGGCGCCTTCGGTAACTTGCTTCTATTGTGGACCCTTTTGAATCTTGCTTTCAATTGCTTTGCTGACCTCTCAGTCGAGAGAGGTAAGGCTGAACAGGAAATAAGATACACTGGTCGGATCGAAAAACGCAAGTCATTGTTTGAAATTTTAGTAACCACGGTGAAGATCTTGCTCAAGTTCGTGATGCTTTTGGTCGTGTGGAACATTAGTTTATCATTGTGGATTCTGGCGTTTGATTCGCATGAAAAGCCATGGGGAAAGATGATTGCGGTAAACGAAGATCAATTCCAAGTGCATCTTGCTTGTTTTGGAGATGTGACGCCTATCTCAAACAAAACTTCCGATGGCGGAGTGGAAATTTCTGAACCCAAGCAGCCGATAGTTTTGGTTGAGGGTGGGCAGCAAACCTCCGCAGAACAATTTCAGGAGTGGATTCAAGAGCTCTACCACATGAATAAGATAGAGAGGTATTGCATTTGGGATAGGCCCGGCTATGGATTCTCCGATAGTTCCCCTTCTCCGGTATCAGTAGGCATCATAGTGGAATACCTTATGGAGGCCTTAAAGAAAGAAGGGATCGAGGGTCCATATAGTGCGGTTGGGTTTGACGTGGGTGGACTCTATTCAAAGGTATTTGCACTGAGAAATGCTGGCCAGATGCACTCGATGTTCTTGGTGGACAGCTGGCATGAGGATCTTCTCAAGCACTTCCCTTTCAGTGGCACCAACAAAAAGAATGAGAAGAGGAAAACTTTCAGAAACATATTGGACTTGATGGACTCCTGGCAAGGCTTCAAGCTATGGGTACGCGGTGTGGTTTCTCCGCTAGGGATTGTTCGAAATCTCCATTGGTTTTTGCATCCACGGCGATTTCTGTCAAAGAGCCGTATCTTTGGTTCTGATATGGTCCGCAGCCCCAGATATCTACGTGCTAGGCTCCAGGAACAGGTTACAGCTTCGATATTGTCGTACAACGAGGTACATACAGCAGACGTGGAAAAAATTCCTTTGTCGGTAATACTGTCCGAGTATATGGTCAAAAGATCACTCAATTGGGGCAAATGGCAACGCGAGCTTACGAAGATAAGCAGCAACAGTCTTGAGTGGAATGTAGTGGAGAAAACCGGACATTTTATATGGGAAAGTCCCAAAGGAAAAGATGAGCTACAGCAGATGTTGCTCAGGTTGGTGAGCGAGAAGAGTAATTATTTGGAGAATGAAGAGCACGAGTGAGCGAGGCTACTTGTCCTGTTGGGCACTTGCGTGCCAGTTGGATGTGCGTGTGTATTTACCTAAAATAAGCGAAGGCTTATGAACACGGCTGATAAGAAAACGGATGCAGGACGGACTTACATAGTGAGAGATGGCCCAGCTTAAAGAGGAATGAAGAGCGAAGTTTTGAACTGGCAGTTGCTGTATAAAGGCAGGGTAAGTAAATGCAGCGAAAAGAGAAGTTGCTGGATGTAGAAGCAGCAAGTAGAAAAGCGGCTCCGCCAATACTAAACGGGAAGGGATGCTCGCGAAATCCAAGCCGGGAAGAAGTGGACCAGGAACCGAATGCAAGCTAATCAGCTGGCGAGTGGAGAGACAAAAAGAGAACCCGGCCAGGCCCGGCTAACTCACAGAGAACTTTAATGATTTTTGCCAGCAGGAGCACGTGAACAAAAAGCGCATTTGCACCGAGAAGTTTTCTGGAACTACTCTCTAAACGGTGTGGTTCTTGCTGATCAAACCCCAAACGTCCCTGCCCCCGCTCACTCCTGCACGTTTGCACCAAAACATATCCATTTCTTTTTTCTGTAACAGGCGCTTTCTCTCCTTCCATTCGTTGACTTTTTGCTGAAACACATTTGCAAAGTAACTCTGACTCCGCAGAACAAGCCTAGGGTCAAGCTTGAGTGTCCTCATCTTCGGCTCTGCTCCCTTTTCTGAATCCCGGTGTTTGTGACCCCCGGTTCTCCTGCCCTCAGCCAGCAGACAATTCGGCGGTTTCGGTCTGATTACTTTCGTGGACTTCTAAAATCAGGGCATCACTACTCTTTGCAATTAAGGCCCACTTTGTTTGCGCCCTCTGATAGGAGCCTCGTACTGCCGTTGTGATGTCTGAAAACGACAGTGTTGCGCCGCTCCCTGAGCCATTGAGAAACGGCTCCACGGCCACAAAATCGTCAGTGGTGTCTCCGCCTAGCTCCACCAACAACTCCATCACGGGCTCTCCTCCAATTTCCAGGGCCCCAGCAGCTGATTTTGGCGCGGAATCCGACCCGCTGAGCGACTCGCGAGACGATGAAAATCTGTCGCCAACTAACGCCCTTCGCAAGACCCCAGAAGCCCTCCAAGAACCGCCCAGCTTGCGCACTTCCACTCTGCGGAATGCGAACAAAGACACTGTTCAAAGTGCTAATGACGGCGAAGATGGCCCTATAGCAGCAGCTGCTGCCTCGTCATCGTCATCTTCTTCTGCAACTCGTCCTAATGCTTCACTGGCTGTTGCGCGTCGCCCTTCCTTCGGTTTGGGTTTTCTCAGCTCCATTTCCAACACCATTCGGGGCTCTAACTCCGGTCACTCTACTTCTCATTCAACCGAGCAACCATCTCACCAATTCATGTCAAACAGTCCGACACTTGCTAATCTTAATAACCTCACTATTAGCGACTCTTCCCATGACCCATCCACTAATACTCCTACCAATGGTCGCGTAAGGACATCTTCCCTCACACGGCAATCCAACGATCAGTCCTTTGTTTCCAGGGAAAACACGAATGTTGATGTTTCTGACGTCACCTGCATTGCCGAGAACCAAGTCATGCCTGGTACATCCTCCCCCGATAAGGTGGCTGACGACTCTGGCAAAGAGAAAGACGGGACCTTTTCAATTCGTTTGACCCCAATAATTGATCACTCGTCTTCGAACACGGGCCTCTATTTCTCTCCTATCATTCGCCGTATAGAGCCAAAACAGCCAATCTCGGTTGGAAGATATACCGAGAAACACAAAAATGCGGCACACGCTCCACAAGGCTCGTCCTCACGGGTTGTTTTCAAATCCAAGGTTGTATCTAGGACTCACGCTTTGTTCCAGTGTAATGAGGAAGGACTGTGGTTTTTAAAAGACTGTAAGTCATCATCGGGAACGTTTCTCAATAACATAAGGTTGTCTCAAGCATCTCAGGAACTGACTCTTTGGCCTCTTATGGATGGTGATGTCGTCCAGCTTGGCTTGGATTATCGTGGTGGAACTGAAGAGGTGTACCGTTGTGTCAAGATGAGATGTGAATTTAACCGCAGTTGGCAGCGCAAAGTTAACAGGTTCAACTTGGACATACATAAGAGAATGAAGAATCTAGGGGTGGAGCCAACGAACAAGAATGGTGAAGAATTTTCGGAGTGCGCTATATGCTTGTTGAAATTGGAGCCATGCCAAGCTCTTTTCATCAGTCCTTGCTCTCATTCATGGCATTATAAGTGTATTCGTCCGATTATCATCAAAAGATATCCACAATTTTATTGCCCAAACTGTCGGTCAATTTGTGACTTGGAAACCGACATTGAAGATGAAGATGAATAGATATAGTTGATTGATTTAGCATAATACATAATTCAGTTGTGGTCGGTCAACCGTTACTTTCTACTGAACGAGGATGGTAAACGAATTTGTTCCACATTTTAAGTTAATTCATTAAATTCGTATATGTTAACAAAGAATTAAACACCAAAACTTGTTTGATTTATTATCTCACTAAAGGCTCAATTAGGCAGCATGTTCAACATGAATTGCATCAGCCTTTCTGTCCTCAATGACATCACGAATACCACTTTCTCCAATTTTTTCCATCATGTGGCCAACATCGAAAACATCCACTTCAGTGGTCTTGAACTTTCTGGCAGGAATACCATTCTCGAACAAAATATCCAATTCTGCAATAGTCCTTCCCTTTGTCTCAGGTAATTCGAACCAACACCAGATACAGCATAAGACAGCGAGACCACTCCAGAAGAAACCAGTCTTTGCACCCCAGTTCCATGCTGTCGAATTCAACATGTATGGTGTAATAATAGCAACAACAATACCAGCCAAGTTGTAGAGGTTTCTGGCCAAAACGATCGTCTTTGTTTTTAACTGAGCAGATGGAAGTTCGGCAACCAAGCAGTAACAGATGGGACCAACAGCAGCATCGTAAACTAACGTGAAAACCAAAAGTAATGAACCAGCACCCCATGCTGCACCGGCAGTGTTAATGCATCCACAAATACCTGTCACAAGCAAGAGTACAGCCTGGGTACAAAGACCACCAAAATAAAGGTCAAAGCGGCCAAGCTTTTTAGAGAGGAACCAAGACAGAACAGTTCCGATGATACCCAACACATATTGAACAATGGAGAATGTGAACGAGTTCGAGGTCGACAAACCGGCATTCTCGTAGAAGTAGGTAGAGTACCCCATAAAAGCAGAACCGGTAATATTTTGCACCAACCATGTGACACATGTGACTCTAGTTCTTCTGAGGTTCCGTGGTTTGAATGCATGCCAGAAAGTGATACCTTCTTGCACAGCGGCTTCTTCCTTGATAGTAATTTGCATCTTATCAACCATTGCCTCTGCCATGATTGACTTGTCTGGAAGGTTCTCGTTCTCAGTCAACAACCTCATAACAGACTTCTTGGCTTCAGACCGTTTTCCAACCTTCATCAACCACCAAGGAGATTCAGGAGCCATGTAGATACCAATGATAAGAGGGACCGGCCACATCCATTGCAATGCAAAGGGAACCTTGTATGAGTCCTTCATGGAAGAGCTAAGCATTCCCTTCAAGATACAAGAAGAAATCAACTGACCAATGACCCAACAGAGATTGACGTAGGTGGTCAAATACAATCTTAAAACCGTGGGGCAAACTTCAGAGGCATACGACACGGTCAAAGTCTGGAATGCACCCCATGGCAAACCTAACAAAAGCTCACCAGCAAGCAAAGTGCCCAAATTAGGGGCAAAGAACACAATAAAAATGAAGCCAATAACCATAAACAAAGAGCCAATCAAAGTTTTTCTGTATCCAATTCTGTCAGAGATATAACCAGCAGCAAACAAACCAATGATTTCACCCACGTTCACCGCCATAGACAAGGCAGTTTGCCAACGGGCAGGAATCTCATATTTACCTTCTGATTCGTAATAGTGGCCAAACTTCTGTACAAAGTCAGGGAAACTGTAGAAGGAATTGAGAAGATTCGTATCGTAACCTTCCATAATGACTGCCGTCGATAAAACCACCGACCATAAAGCAGCTCTGGGAAATGTCTTGAGACCTTCTTTCAATGGCATGACTTTCTCCTGCTCATCGTTTGCCTTAGCATTTTGAGACATATCCAAGAACTTGGAGATGTAGTCTTGCATCTCCGGATCCAACGAAGCGTTGGAGGTGGTGTCCACCTTGGTGGTGTCTAACAAAGCAGGGCTTTTATTAACATCAGACATTTTGGATGCTGAGATTATGCTTTTTCAAATTTCTTTGGTGAAATATTATTGGGAAGTCAGCCGAAACCCAGGGAGACTTGCCCAGCATATATAGTGTTTTCCTTCGAACAATAGTACGGCCTCTGTTCATGCAAGAGGCTTTAGTGGAGAGACCCCGCCTCGGCTACCAGGTAAGAAACAGAAAGAGTGCCCCAACCTCCATGCATGAGTTGCCTAGGTATACAGGACGCAAACAATTTGTCTGAATTCGGTGTTTGCTTGAATGGATGACAGTGTTTCGGAAAAAAAAAAGGAGGAGAATTTATTCTTCTGATAGTTTCCAAGCACCACTAACAATGTTGTACCTATTTGATCATGACCAGAACCGCAAATGAGTGACGATAATGTAGGGCATAGCGGTAGCCCCACGTCATCTGAAGTGTGTAGAGGCGCGTTTTACGATAATTTAGTTGTCAACTGCCCTGCAAGGGCAATTATTGCGACGCACAGGAAAAATTGTTCTCAGTCTTTCCGGCCTACTTCGCAATAGCAATGTTTGACGCAGGAATTATCAGCCTGTGGATGAAGGTATTATTTCAGTTCCCCACATATTCGTGCATATTTTTTCTGGGGTAATTCAATACCGTGAAGCACTTCATATTTGCCAAAAGCAATTCCGGAGGAGCCTCCACCAATGCTCCACTTTTCAGTGTTGGGTCTTTCCCAGCTTACCGGTCTAGCATAAACGGAGTTTTACCTAAAAGTTGGCTTGTATCGCAACGCAGGAGTTGTTGTTCTTTGTCGTCTGCAATTCATTACTCCGTTGGACGGAGCCGTATCAGCAGATTTCTATACTCCCGCACGCAGGAAGTTTGCGTGACCTATTGTTCCGAAAGGAAAGAAGCAGTGTAATTCCAGATACTATCTTTGGTTGCCCCGAGCGTGCATTTGCAAACATATATTTTTTCCAAACTATAACGGTTGAGGCAGCCGGATTAGGTCTCAATTGGGGCTCAAGTCGTGGAAGTTTCCATTGCTTTTGTTGTTATTGTTCTTATTGTTGCAATTGCTAGATTTGAGATGAACGCACCTGCGGCCAGTATCTTTCGGTCGAAGGCACATCTTTTGGTAGAAGGCACCGTGCTTTGTCCCGCGTCAGTATGCATTACATTGTTCTTAGAGAGACGAGCGATTGCCACAACAAGTAAACAAAGGATATCGTTGATTAAAGAATGATATCGACTACATTGCGTAATAATAACTCAGACTGCTGTTTTAGATGAGGCTCGTGACAAAATCCTTCAAAATGAGCCAGCGTACCAAGTATTGACTAACCTACGCAACTTAATTAACCGTTCTGTCTAAAGCCGACCAGTTTACCAAAATAACAAGATGAAATTTAAAAGGAATTTGAACTGATGTTTCGTAGGCCGTTCGTTGTTCGGCATACACTATCTTTTTTTTTCTTTTGCGTTTCCATTTTGGACAGGGCTTGCCAAACCCTAATGAGAAATGCCCCTTTTTGGTATTTTTCCTACTGACCTTACTCCCCCAATATTTTCCTTTTGTTGACTTTCGTCGGATATTTCACTCTCTTATTGTCCGACTCAACAGTCAACGCAAGTCAGCAGCCACATCCTGTACCTCCCCTCGCAGGGCTGACGTGAGAACTTCGTACCCTCATGCGTCATTTAAGCTTTCACAGTCCAATTTTTCTTGTCATGCACTTTTCCTTGCCCCCCAACGCTTTCGTAAAAATTAATTCACATTTTGCACCAAACACTATGAAACTCAAAAAAATATAGGAATTTCCGGTAGTACTCTGATGATATCTCGCAAAAAGAGTAAAGATTGCGAAATATATCTTATTAAAATCATCAATCATTAAAATGAATATAGAAAACCATATATCAACAATGATGCAAAAAAACACTTCATAGGCTAACTTAAACATCTATTTATCAGCTGCTAAAAGAGTGTCTCTCTGATGCGTTCGGCGAGAAGTCTGGGCTCTTGAGATTGGTGAAGTATGGGCTAAGTCTGTTGGTAGTCTCATCCATCAGAGGAAACTTCATACTTAGCATACTCACCAAAGACGCAGACATGTTTATATACTGCTCATGCTCAGGTTGTTCTGAAGGTATATTTCGAAGAGGAGGCTGCGTTTCCAGAACTTCATTTTCTTCGGTATCCTCTATTAATTCCTCGATGATAGGCAGTCTATGAATTTGTTGATCTTCTGGCAGATGCTCATTGCGTATCAAACGTGGAACGTTAGCTAGCTTGCGTTTTGCAAGCAAATTAGCAATGTTTTGATAAATGTCCATGGGCATGGTCACATCATTTTTGAATTTATTTATGAGACCAAAAAGTGTTTCGAGAACTGAAAATCCAGAGAGTTGATCCAGACTTCGGTGAACCGTGGAAGCCAACGAGCTCGTTATCTCAAGGAGCTTCACACAAATTCCAGGTCCATTTGTCTCGAAAGCTGTATTTGGTAAATACAAAGCCTCTGATAGAAATTCCCTTGCATTTGTCAAGGGGAAATTAAAACTGAAGCAGTCGTTTGAATTGTCCAGTTCACGAAGCATACCGTTTTTCCACGTAATGTGGCACGCAATAGCCCGAATCCATGATTTTGATAGCAATAAATTGAGCTTTTGCAGTGAAGTGATTTTTGGTGACCCCTGACTACTTGAACTAAGTTTATCCTGTACTGCCATAATCCATTGTTTCTTGTCGCTTAATTTTGATTCTTTGTTGACTGTGTCACGTTTTTTCATGTTCATCTCCAAGAAAAATTCTTTGCTTGGAACGGAAAACACTTTGATAAGCTCAGTGAATCCGTAGAGTAGATTTGGATATTCTTCGTCTTCTAACTGCGGAAAGTTTATATCTGCGTCGAGAATAACGGGCATCCCATCTTCAAAGCATACATATCTTTCCGTAACCAAGAGGGTGTAGTATATCTTTCTCCATCGGTGCACTTCCGCCCGAGATCTCTTGTTGTATGTTTCAGGTTCGTGCAAACCCAATAACTGTGCAATAGTCACAGCCTCACGTAAAAACATGATGGCCTGTCGTAGTTGACCCTTCTGATTCGTATAGTGGGCATAAAGGAAAAACGACGTCAATAGCGATTCTACATTTGGTGTCTCCATGTAATCGAAGAGGCTACGTATACGTTTTGCCTCGTATGCATAGTCTTCAGCCAGTATTGTACAGTCGTCCATAATGTCAGACTTCAGAGATACGAATGATATCTGAGTAGTAATTGCGGCACAAACTGCACAACAAAGCGAATAAGTCATTGCATTCTTGTCCGTCAAAACTAAATTGTTACCTCCATAGCCAACTTGTGAGCCTTCCAGGATTGTCAGAATCATATCCGCAACAGATAGAACAGGCCAGTAGCCATAAAACCAAGTCTGATAAATTTGCAAACGCAGAAGTAGGTTTTCTAAAGAATACTTTCCAGTATAGTTTAGCTTGAAGGGACTGAGATCTTCGGTTGGGTCTTGTGGTGAGACAGGGTAATCAGGAGCAATGCTAGGGAAGCCCCCTCTTGAAGTGGAGCTTCCATCGACAGGGGGAATATCTTGACTTAATGGTAGTGGTACCCCTAAAAAATGCAAAGGAAAGTGTGAAGCCGAATGAGCTATTTCTGGAGGAATCTGGGTATCGAACGCCAGGTTGGGCAAAGAGGAACCAGCACTACCAGGCTGTTCACTAAACGTATTCATAGCGAAAGGGGCCTCTTCCTTCGAAGCCGTGCCAACATCAAAACCCTTTGTTTTAGAAGTTTTGGGGCCAGACTTCTTTCTAACACGATTTTGAGTACACTCATGCCCAAAGTTTATACATCCATCGCATCTAGAAGATTGGGGAGAAAAGACACAACGAATGCGACGAGCAGCACAATGGTCACAGGGACGACCATACTTCCCTCTCTTCTTGGGGATGGGCGACATCCTGGACAATTCCCGGTTTTGGGCGGACTTTCAAAGAACGGGTACTGGAGATTATGAAGATAATGATTTAGGTTTGTAGCACCGCCAGTTACCGTGGTGAAGGCAGTGTATTTCACTACACACAGGAAATTGGTGGGGTAGGCGTGCAAGCGAGGGACTACGGAGAATGTTTGTCTTAGCGCAGAGGCGGTTTGTTTGACTCCGTCTGACTTCGTAGCGAGGAATACAGTGTCTATAAACTGACTCATTCTTGCATGTAATGAAGAGGTACAGACAGTTAGTAGAGGCAGTGGAGGCTTTAGAGCGGTCTTACTCCGCTCTGTTGGTCAGGTGACTTGGCTACTGGTTTTAGCCATCTACTCTTCATGAACATCTTGTTTTTAGCTGCTAATTTTGTTTTTCCGTTCCTATGCATACTTATCTAATAACCTCATGAGTCGACTATGAGAATTGTCTGTTTTGAAGAGAGTTGTCTGTTTTGGGTTTTAATTTCCTCTAACCCCTCTCGGTTCTAGATACTCCCTTCGTGCATTTCCCGAACTGATAGCCGCGATTTGACTCCGGCTCTAACTAGCGCATTTGACAGGCAGTCTTAGCGGGTTGGCCATAAAGTATAAAGGTTGGCATAAAGTATAAAAGGTAAGGTTGCTTGTGGAATTCACAAACTCCAAGTGATCTACATTTCATATACTAAAAATGGTTACTATTAGACCAATCAGACAAGAAGACAAGGCAGAATGGGTGGAGCTCTGGTCGGGGAAAGACTCGTACTTGGAGTTCTACAAATCGTTGGACAAGGTGACTCCCGAGATTACCGATACAACTTTCGCTCGTTTTTTCGACGAAAAGGAACCTGTTTGGGCTGCAGTGGCCACTGATGACTCTGGCCGTCTCGTTGGGTTTGCCACATACTTGACTCACAGAAACACCTGGACAATCGAGAACAGCTTGTACTTGAATGACTTGTTCGTAAAGCCTGACTGCCGGCTTGGAGGTGTTGGGCGCAAATTGATTGAATATGTGTACCAGGAGGCAGACAAATTGGGCGCTGGTAAGGTATACTGGTCGACACAATTCGAGAATCACCGGGCACAGTTGTTGTACACCAAAGTGGGAAAGAAAAGCGGTTTCTTGACATACGTAAGGCCATGAAGACCTTCCTTCACATGTCGCAAGTTGCTCGAATGTCACCTATACTAAGAGTGATTTTATTCGTTTTGGTTTTATATTTATATTTGATTCTTTAATACATCATTTCTCTTACTATGAATCCCTGTACTGGTAAATTATTATTTTTTTCATGTGCTTGAGCAATCGTTATCAGATAAACGAGGCTATTTTTTCCCAAACAGGCCGCAATATCGCAAACTTGCAAATGTTCATTTCTTATCAAACGTGCTCTTCATCCATCACGTGATTGTATATATCTGATGAGCTACGCAAAACCTCTCTTTCGTTGTCATGACTCGAGAGATTGTTCAAAATGATGACCCACAGGTCGTCCGTGTATTCATTATAAGACATGGACGTACCGACTGGAATAAAAAGAAAATCTTACAGGGCCATATAGATGTCGATATGAATGACGAGGGAAAGCAGCAGGCGGAAAAAGCAGCAGACCATTTTAAGTCCATCTCTCTTGATGATATAGTGTCATCAGACTTGATTCGATGCACAGGGACAGCCAAGGCAATCCTCAGATTTCAACAAAACACTTCATATTCTGAAACAGCGGATTTGCGAGAACGTAACATGGGCAAAGTACAAGGAATGCCATTGAGCGAGGCTCTTGAGCGATACGGTGTTGGGTTCCGCAACCTAGGGGAGCCCGAGCTGTCGTTACTAGCTCGAGTTGGAGAAGTTTTTGACTCCCGATTGAAGCGGGCGGCATTGCACGGCCATCACAACATCATGCTTTGCACACATGGCGGGGTTATCGGTGCATTCGTAAGTCATTTGTTCAGAGAACGGAAGTACTCTTTGGCTGCGGGCCACACAGAGGAAGATCTACGTGTACCATCGAACACCGCAGTGACTGTGATCGATTGGAACAAACAAACAGGGTCTGGCACGATAATGAAGTGCGGCGTAACTGAACACCTCGGGAGCGAGATTCAAGTAGAGAATCAACTTTTACGTTGAAGAATGATACATTAATCATTTAATAGTAAATATAGAAGAAAAATAACAACTAATATCTATAGGGTGAATTGAAGTCTTATGCAAGCCTTTCCGGGTCCATGGTGTTAGATCTAGAGAAAGAGGCGTACTTGCTGAAAGCGTCTTTTCTTTCCAAGTCATACTCCGGATTACGGACCTTCGTGCTCCACTTGCGCTTGTAGATCCTCTTTCCCCACTTCCACACCTCACAAAGCGCAAGGTAAAGAAGACTGAAGGCAAAGGCAAATCCCCATTCCTGGCCGATTGGGGAATGCAAGAAAACCTTGTGGTTTATAACAGGAATGTACACAACTGGGAAAACGGAGACAAATCCCCCAACAATTGACCAGAACAAGAATTGGTTGCCCCAAAGATCAATTGCAGTCTGCTTCCACCAAGGATTATCAGTTTCTTGCCTCATGTAAAACAACGAATTCACAGGATGAACACACTCCCAAGCTAAAATAAGTGCACACCATGTCATTATGGCAAACGATGTAGATCTTCCTTTGAAAACTAACTCGCAAACGTCGTCATTAGCACTTGTAGAGTTACAGTTTTCACCCAAATAACCATCACCGACAGCGAACACAACAAGAACGAAGCCAAGCATACAACACACAGCCATCATGAAGCCATATGCAACCATATCGAGAAGTAATTCGTTAGTGAAGATTTTCCGCGAAGGAGGCTGTTCCAAAATCCCATCTGTAGCTTTCTCTTGACCCAAACCCATAGCAGGGAAGCACGATGTGACAACTAAAACCCACAAAACTTCTACTGGAGACAACGGAAACACAGAGAAACCTGTGTTATCCTTGAATGCTAAGCCAACCATTAAGTAGATAGCTTGAGCCACGTTTTCGGCCAAAAGCTGCAAGATGAACTTTTGAATGTTCGCTGCCATTCGACGTCCTTCTTCAATAGCATGCAAGATAGAAGCGAAGTTATCGTCTGTCAAGACAATGTCCGACGCATCCTTAGCAACATCTGATCCATTCAATCCCATTGCAATACCAACATCAGCTTTCTTCAAGGATGGGGAGTCATTAACACCATCACCAGTCATGGCGCAGAATTTATTACGGCGATGTAAAGCGTTTATCATTCTCACCTTTGTTTGAGGAGCGCATCGAGCAATAACAAGTGGTAACACCGGCAAGGCATCAATTTGCTGATCGGTTAATTCGTCAAACTCAGTTGCCGTCATACACATAGCTTTGACCACGTCATCACTATAATGATACAAGTTGTGAGGAAGAATGCCAACTTCTTGAGCTATTGCTTTGGCTGTACTGGGATGGTCACCAGTGACCATATGAACATTGATTCCAGCCTTGTGACATAACTTAACGGAACGTGCAGTCTCAAGTCTTGGTGGATCGTAAATACCAACTAATCCGTGAAATATCAAATTGGATTCAATTTGATCTCTATTCTTCAAGTCATCAGTTTTGGGATCGAAGTCTCTGGAGGCGAAGGCCAACACACGCAACCCTTGCGACGACAACAGATCCATATTAGACTCGATATGCTTGATATCTTCCTCGGTTAAATCTATGAGTTTAGATGTGTCAGATTTTTCTTCGGGGTTACCTGTCCAACGAGTGCATCTAGCCAAAATCCGTTCAACGGCACCCTTGGTAAAAATTTTAGTCTTGTCGCCCATTTTGTAAACAGCAGACATTCTCTTGATCGAAGAGTCAAACGGAAATTCTTCAATATGCTCAAAACTCTCAGCAACCCTCTCTCTATCATAGCCCAATCTATGGCAGAAAACTTGAATAGCAACTTCTGTAGCGTCTCCATGTGCTTTCCAGACCATCTCGCCAGATTCCTCATCCTTAGAATGATGGACTGTGGCAATATTAGCTAAAGTCGCAACCTTGAGCCAATTTTCGAAGTTATTGGCAAATTTACCCGCATCAGCTTTCTCAATTGGCAAAAAGTCAATTTCCTCATCAGTCTCCTTGATAAAATAAGGCGAAAACTTAGTAAATGATAATTCACCAATAGTTGGGTTGAACGGATCGTCAACATGGTCCATGGAAAATGTCCCAACTGAGGGCACCCAAACCTTTTTGGCAATCATTTTACCTTGAGTCAAAGTTCCTGTTTTGTCCGAGCAAATGTCATCAATACCTCCCAAAGCCTCTAAAGACTCTAATCTACGGACAATAACATTTCTCGATACCATGACTTGAGCTCCAACGGCCATTGTAATGGTTAACACAACGATCAATGCAGAAGGAATCATAGATAATGCGACACAGATTGCATAAATGGCAACTTCCTTGTTGACATGCATCTTCTGAGTAGCCATAACAACAATGGCAAAAACAACGGCAATCCAGAAAAGGACTATTGCTAACCAAGATAAGATTTTTTGCAAAGGAGTACCTTCAGTTACCCCCAAAAAGTTTCCAATTATATCTTTAATGGTACCAAAGAAAGCATGTGTGTAGTCCTTAGCAGTAGGGGATTTGTCACCTGACTTGTCAACCTTCCGGATAAGGCCAGTGTCCGACTTCAATGACTCGGCAATTCTTCCAATTTCAGTGTTTAAGCCTGTAGCAACTGCAACACCAGCACCTCTGCCTTTAGTAACAACTGAGGAGGAAAAAGCCATGTTGAGTCTGTCACCAACTGGGACTGAGACAGAAGCATCAGAGTAAGTCTCTGTGTGGTCTTTGACGACTGGCAAAGATTCACCAGTCAAAAGGGCTTCGTCGATCTCCAAATTCATGACATCAATCAATCTCAAGTCTGCAGGAACAGTGTCTCCCACTTTAATGTGGACAATGTCACCAGGAACAACGTCCTCTGCATTAATGGTAGCATCGTCGCCGTTTCTAGTCACACGTGCACTAGACGAAGATAAAGATCTCAAAGAACCCATTGTCTTCTCGGCCTTCATTTCCTGAAGGAAACCAATCAGAATATTGATAGCCACAACAGCAGCAATAACGCCTCCAGAAATCCAGTCTTTGATGGCAAGAGCTATGACCATAGAAATGATCAAAACCATGATCATGGCATTGAAGGTCTGGTGGGCCAAAATCTTGCTGTAGCTGATTTTGTCGCCCTCACCGAGAGTATTTTTACCATAGCGCTTGATAAGCTCATCTACCTTCAGAGTAGTCAAGCCTTGGGTTTCATTGGTGTTGAAGTTACTAACTACCTTCGAAATAGGGAGCCGATAGGGGAGATAATCGGTGTTGGCTTTGGTAAACTCGGTGGACTCCGAGGTGGAGTCCCCGAAGTCGTTTGCGTGCTCTTCTCTGTTGATTTTACTTTCTTTGTCGAAAGATCTTCTAGACATGCCAAGTCAGATTGTACAAGAATAATAATGATAAAAATTAGACAGATTCTAGATCAATAGTGCGCACCAGCCCCCCTTTATAATCATCATTCAACATTTTTTTGAGTATGGGGACTTCATGAAGTACTATGCCAAGAATGGCCAAGAATGCAAGGCAACTAAGTTTCCCCAGGGTCAAAACCTACACCCGCCGAGCGGACTAAACAAAGTAACCTCATTCCACGACACGCTATACTGCGCCATTGTTTGACAGACTATAACGAATCGGGATAAACAATATACCTGGTGATGAGTGGTTTATAGCGCATCGTGTCAAGGCCTGTACCCAGCAGAGCAGAAAAGAGAGAAGCACAATTCGGCTTACGATACCAGTTTCTATACCTGCACACACCATGCAAAGCTATCACTGTTGTGTATGATGATAGCACCTCCTGCACAGTACACTGACAACTTCTTCGCACTTATCTCTTGCTGCTGCTAATCTTGGCAGCAACATCCATTCCTGCAATTTGACACCGGGTCAATTTTGGCGTGTGCCATGTGCGTGGGCACACCAGCCGATGGCCCGGGAGGAAGATAAAACCCAGCGATATTAAGGCGGTTGGTTGGTGTTGCTGGGTACGTGGACGGAAATGCGCCGCACTTTATTGGCTTAACAATACCTCGTTAGCCGTACATTGCTGGTCTTCCCCAGATTCTTGCTCGCCAGCAACTGCTAAATTGGTGAACTCCGTGAGCAAAATCTTTCATCTCTTGAGATTTGTAATACGCTTTTTATCCTTAATTTTTGCTTGCCACGTCTCCTTTTTCTTTCTTTCATGCCGGCTTCCGTCATCGCATTGCCGTTACACGGCTAACTGTTGTCCAGCAGTGATTAGCATTTTGCAGCACAGCTCGGGTTACTGAAACCGTTCCGTACATGCTACAATTCTGGGTGCCCTCACCACACGTGAACACACGTCTCCGGACATGCCCAGAAATGAGCGTGTTGATACGAGTACAATCTCCAGATGTGGAGCCAAGATAGCACCCAAGACCGTTTTTCCGGAGAAGAATTGCTTATATGCAGGTCGTGATAGTTCAAGCCCGTTCCGTTAGCCCAGGCTTGGGGCTGACGGGAAATGAGTCTAATCGGAAGGTAACGTGTGACGTCCGCATACCATTTTAGAGGTTTGTCTCGTCAATACGTGATTTACCTAACACGGCCCGGCCGCTAAGCCTTGCCCATGCATTGCTTTAGACAGATCACATGACCAAGAAAAAAACCCACTTCACGGCCCTTCCACCTGCAGGAACAGCCGGTGCTTCACTACACCGAGTTTGTCTTTTCTCAGCTCGCTTGCAGGTCAGAATGTCTGACGAGGGGATTCTACGTGCAATTCGGGAAAAGCGCTTTGCGGCCGCCAAGCGCGACCTCCTTCCGAAGCTTCAACGATTCCCTGAGAAGCTCTACTACAAAGCTTTGAATGCATACTATCTTCAGGCCACTGGATCACCCAATGAAGCATTGGAGCAATGCGATGCAATCCGGAAAAAAAACGCCCAACGATGCTGCGACCATCGATCTTATATTCGATGTGTATTGCAAACTAGGCCGCGAAGCTGATGCCAGTTTTGTATACGAGAGTATCATGAAAAGATCTCCCTCCGTGGACCTCGGAGTAGCATGGCTAGACAAGGCTGTGTCGTCATTTGATATACAAATGATACTAGCATCATCGTCCGCTCTTCTCAAGATTAGTCCTTCGTCAAGGGAAGTTGCGTTTAAGGTGGCCTTTGCCCACATGCTTTGTGGTTCTGAAACCAAATCCGCAGACGGGGCTCTGAAACACTTGGAGAAAGCATCTGTCCTCATTGAAAAGTTCGTTCCGCTTCAGACCAATCAGGAATTCTTTGTGTATGCATCTTGCTTAGCAAAAAGGATGGAGTTTGCTAAGGCAGCTGAAGTTTTGCTGCAAGTTCAACACAAAGAACTCGAATTGGTTCTTCTACATCTCGAATCACTTGACAAGTCTCAGAATTGGGAAGAGCTTCATAAACAATGCTATAGATTACTTTTCGAGGAGGACTTCAATGATTTTGATACTTGGAAATACCTCATAAAAGCCGCAAAATGTCTTGATTACCCAATGTCAACCGTTCAAAAGTTGATCAAGCTCGACTCCAGAAATAGTTACTTGGCCAATGTGGAGCTTTGTAAAGCATACGGGACACACTTAGATGGAGCAATCGAGTTATACTACAAGAGCTTCCAATCCAAGCCCTGTTGCTATAATGATATATCTGGGTTGAATTTACCTACCTCGTTTTTCGATTCAATAGACAAGAACAGAGTCGAATTATTGTCCAAATCCGTTCTTACAGACGATGAGCTGATCCAACTAGCTAATGCGGAAGCATTCATGGTCTTGCAGAACCCACAGAAGAAAATTGCATGGGATGATTTTCTGAAATTTAATAACCCAGGCTTTAGCAACTTGTATATCGCTTCAATGATTCAGGATCTTCAAGCGGAAATTTCAACTTCCAAAATGATAAAGCATATTGTGCATCTTGAGAAACTTGCTCAAGAAGACCCAGAGAACTTTTATATCAAGCTCTGGCTTTTAAATTTGTACTCCGTTATGGGCTGCTCGAGTTTAGCATCAGAGATGTATGATGCATTGAAGATAAAAATGATTCAGCACGACATCCTCTCGTACAAACTCGACCTAGAGCCCTCTGGAAAGAATATCGCCCGTCTTGTCCAGATATACAGATTCTATTTGACAGGGAGTGGTGAAATTACGCTGTACTTCAAAACTGCTTTTGAAAACTGTCTTTTCACAAAGCTTGAGGACCTTTACCGCTTTGGAAAAAGACTAACCCACTCGGTTTCCAAGCACTTATTGGTAATCCAGATTTTGCGATTGTGCAGAATACTCCATAGTGATTATTACGATTACTACAACTACTTCTACAGCAGTGTCGAAGACACCAAGGCGCATTTTTTGAGCGACAATTTTTATGTTTCTGATAACCGGGATTTTGACACTGATTATAAAGTAAGTTTTGGGCACCTGGGTTATGTTTTTTTTGAAGCCGAAAGGAAGAAACAAAAAGAATACGTCCAATTATACTATCTCAAGGAGATGATCATAAATGAGAAAAAGGATACAGAAATCACTAAATTGATAAAATTGTTCGAAAAGTGGATGGGCAACCCACTATATACAAATGCCCTCAGCGCTTCCGAAATGTATTTTTTCAAGATTTATGTGAGTCTTTTTAAAATAACGAAAAGACCATCTGCGAAGGATAAAGAACAGCAAATCAACTTTTTAACCAAGAACATGGACTTCGATAAGATTAAGCAAGCATTCCTCTCCAAGACATCTCCCTTGTCAAAGTCTGCCACCAAGATCTTGGTTGAGAGCTTAGAATTGATCAGAGTAATTAATTCATTACTGGAGGATACTCAAATCAGGACATTAAGCAGGCAGTTCCAACAAGGCTTGATCCAATATGTTATCACCAGCCCCGAAACCGTGTGCTTCAAGGAGGTACGTGCAAACCTTGAAGTTGAAGGTCTCGAACAGTCGTTCGTGGAGAACATACTCGATAAACTAGCAGACGGTATCCGGCAGTCCAAGTTCAAAATGAAGTAGTTTAGACTAACTAGAGTTTTATACTTGTACCGAAAACAGTGGCCATTTCATTTATCTTCTTAATTCCATTTTGTAGTAAGTATTTCCTTGTTGAAAGCTGCGTCTCGTGATCATTTAATCGGAACTCTTCACGCACGAACTTGGCCAAATCTTGCTTCTCATGATGTTTGTACACCGCTCTCATCACCGATCGATACGTAGAAAGCACGGTCTGCCTAAACATGAACTCCTCTAGTGAGAGGAACTTTCTCAGATTCCGGCTTGCATATCGTAGCTGCAAGGTGACTTGTCTCTTCATGGACAAGGAAAAAGAGTGGAGTAGTTTATGGTGAGCGCGCACTTGACTTCTTCAAGAGAAGGTCAATTTCGATCGGAGGAAGGTCGAAAACAGAGATATAACAAACAACAAATGGGTCTGTGAGCTCTACAATCTAGCATCAGTATGAATAATGTTTGTTGGGACAAACAGTCTATTTATGGGTAATTAGTGTTCATAAAAACAACTTGAATGGTCGTTTAGTCGGAGACGTTAGAAAGAATATTGGTGAGCCTCGATTTGAGTCGAGACTGCCAGTCTGAAAGCCAGTATTCAGATGCAGAAATACCTCTAGGCTTTGAAATTTCACTCAAATGCTGAAGACGACTGATCAAGTCATGTGAGAACTTGCGCTTCTTCGTGATATGTCCATCTGACTGTGACTCTGAATATGTGTGATTGCAGTCGCTGGAGTATGATGTCAAGACAGCCTGAGCACATAGCTGCCCCGACGTTGACATGCTACTAGATTCCCTTGCAAATTGGGCTTCGGCCTCGTGGAGTTCAGTCAATACCTGCTCGTATGTAACTATGCATTCCCAACAAACAAATTCCTGATAATACTGACTAACATTAGTGCCATTGTCTTTGCCAGAGGCATTAAGCGAGTTGCTGAGCATGGAACTGATTTCATATAAAGGCTTGTCACAAAGAGTGCAGTATTTGAGCTTGTCTGTGCCAGGGAGTTTGCCGAAGATCGCTTCTAATTCATCTTTTGTGGCAGGATGCAGATGTTGGGTAGATAGAACGTCCGCATTTCTGTTTTGAGCCAAACTTGAGCTCAGTGAACAATTGAGCGACGATCTCAGAGATTCGTCCCTAAGACGTTTCTTTATGTTGGCCAAGGACTCTTTACGGAACATAGTTTCTTTGGAAGGTGGACCTGGGGGAAGCGTCTCGCACATGTAGTCTTCCACCAAAACAATGGGTTCCTGGGCTTCATCCAATGTCTCATCAAACGTCTCGTCGCCCTCATTAAATGTGCATTCAGCGAGATTGCCTATTTGACCCTGGAGATCAAGTGTGCTTGCCGATACTGGACCACGGACCACGTCAATAGCTGAAAAGCCACTCACAATCAGCTCTGTGTCACCGTAGTTTGTAATGCGAGAAGACAGCAGGTCTTGTCGTTTGAGACGCTTTGTGGGAGGAGGTGGTGCAAATGGAAGTGATGTTAATGTTGTGCTATCGATGAGATGGAGCTTTGACTTCTGCGTTCGAAGTTTTTGGAATCTGGAGATATTGAGCATTGAAGCTGGCGTATGTGTCAAAACATTGGATGTGGTCTGAAAGCTGAAAGCTTGCGCTGAGGTTCTGCTTTTGAACGTGCTGGGAAGTTGTGATTTCGCCGGCAGGGAGCCCAGGGCAGAAAGACAAGAGTCCAGTATTTTAGGTATGAAGAAGGAGTTTGAGCTGAACAGCATGAAAATGGGAGCGACCAGGCGAGCAGGACTGCCACAGAAGAGGAACTAAAAATGTCACGACAGGAGACAAGTAAAAAGAAGATAGGGTGTTGCTAAGAAAAATGGTTTGTTGTCTAAATTCCTGTCAGTGCGCATAGGCTATAATTACCTTTACGGATTAGGAAAGAATAACAACTGGGTGAGCTCTCAAGAAATCAGAAAAAGGTAAGTCGCCGTCATCTTTAGAGTTTGCCCACTCTGCGAGCTCGTGATGAATTCGATTGGATACAATATTGTCCATTCGCCTTTCACACTCTTTAATTTGCCTCAAAAGACTCTCGCAGGCCTCAATCAAGACCGCGAAACCCTTGATTTCCTGTCTTCTCTTGAACACGACAATAGGCTCAACGTTGGTGAGATTGTCCATGTACCGGATTTCGAGAACTGACAAACGTGGCATAAGATTATTGAGTAACACCTCCGGTAAAGACTGGTCAGTGATGTGTATGCAGTTATTAAGGGAAAGTCTTTCCATGGTGCTGCCCGAGCTCAACGCAAGGTTCCAGATGGAGTGGTCAGTGATGTGACACCCTGCGAAGCCGGCGGTGTGAAGATTGGCATTGTTGGCTGCCAATGTAGCCACGCTATGGTCTGTTATAAGATGGCCGTTGTGTTTTCTCCCCAAATTGATGCTTTGGAGCTTGTGGCACTTTGTTCCGATATTATATATTCCGTAGTCAGTGATGTAGTCGCAAGCTCGCAAGTCAAGCACTTCTAGATTTGGGCATTTTTGTGCTACAGAAACTAAAATGGAATCATTCATCACCCTCGATGCTGTCACGATCAAAGATTTCAACGCAGGATGGAAGCAGGATGTGGGAGGCTTGATTTTGGGACACATAAACAACTCAAACTTGTGCACCGCAGAGAAGTCGATTCTTTGGGCAATGATCTCGAAGGGAGCTTGTTTCAACCTGTACATTTTATTGAGGACGAACAATTCTGGTTTAATGGCTTGTAATTGGCGATCGCCGGACTTTGCAAACTTGTAGAAGCTTGACTCATCCGAGAAAAATATCTTGGAGTTGATAATTTCCTTCGCAATACGATAGAAAAGCTTGTTGACTAACAAGCAATTGAATAACACATTGCCGCTTGCTTTTTGGAGCAGTGTGCTGCCAGTCCTGTGCTGCTCCATCGCCGCTAAAGCTCTTTCTTCGTTGCCATTATACATGAGGAGCGCATGTTCCATAGAGAGAGGTTTTCTTCTTATTGGGGCAGCTTCGTGAGGTACCACTGTATACTTTAGATCTGCGTACTCGATGATTTTGTATACGAGCTCAGGGATTTCGAATATAGATGGCTTTTGTTCACGCTCTGCCGACCTTTGTAGACTCAATTCCAGTTGGAACAAAGCTTTACGGTCATTTGAAATAGATGCAAAATCACAGAAAAACTGTGATGCGTTGCAGGTTTTGACTGGAGTAATCGCACTCTGCGTTGAGCTTGTGGTTGAGTAAGAATCGGAAAGATCCGGCAAAGACTCCGTGTCGGAGGCTTCCGAGGAGGATATGATGTTATCGGCCCGTTTGTCATAGGAGGTAGACCGGTCGCCATATTTGCGTTTGCAGTTTGGTTTATACTGGCGCCTGCGGGAAGAAGCCGAACTGTGGGGAAATGGAGGGAAAGCGTCCTTAACGGATTTAGCACGTTTCAAGCTTCGTTCGCCCGAGAAGGAGAAGAAATCATCAAAAGAATGAGATGATTCTTTTAGTGACACAAGCTCAGAAGTATGTTCATCTTGTCTTATATGAATTTGCATGTTCTGATTTAGCTAGGCCTGGAAATAGGGACCTGGACTATGAGCTGACGAAAATGAAAAAACAAAGGTGCTATCGAAAAACTGAGGAAATCTGAAAACAAGAAAAAAACTGAAAAATTGGCGAAGCTGAAGAGAATTAAGTAAGAATGACTCAATCTTTTCTTCTTGAGTATCGTCAAGTATTCGTAAAAAAGCAAGCAGCGACCAAATGGGGATTAGTGGAAATAGGAAAGGAGCGACACGCTTTGAAGCATACAGCTATTCGACAGAATTAGGAGGAGGACTAGTTGTTCAAGCAGCAAAGCCCTAAACCAAGGAGAAAATTTCTTACCTTGCAGGAAAAGCAGAACCAAAAAAAAGTCGGCGGAGGTGGCTTAAGTTAAATATATGGTCTAAGCCAAAAGTGTGCCAGCATAGACCTTGACGCGAGAGAAGTCTGGAACAAAGCTTGTAACCAGCAATCCAAGTTCAAGCGAGCTGGGGGCCTAATATAAACATGAAACTATCAATGCCATTCTCTACTACCAGGAACGGTACCTTGATTTTCCTGTTTGATACTTAGCCAGCCAGCAGAAGTGCGTAGATAGCAGTGCGGCCTGGTGATGACGTGCACCGAAGGCCCCGACCGCCTGCGTAGAGTCCTGAGCCGCACCTCAGGTGCTGGCTGAACTACCTAAACCATTGATTTCTACAATGATTTCATTAGCCTGCCCCGGTGATTTCCTGGCGTTTGCCCCTGGAATGGTGCAGGCCAGTGGGCTGTTGGCCTCTGGAGTCTTGTGTTTTGTTTGACGAGCGGCTGTAACGCGTCTCATTGTATTTAGCGTGGAATTCTGCCTCATTCTTCATGTTTCAAGGCTACCAGCAGCAGACCAGCTATTTCGCTTCCAACCCTACAAACAACACCGGCCTCCATTGACTTCAAAGATACACCAGAGAGCGAAGCTTTCCAATTCGTGAACTAATGTGATAGCTCATTTTTTTAGTATTCTTTGGCCAAGTGTTGTTGATGTAGCCTTGGTATTACCTATTTTTTTTGTTTTATTTTATTTTGTTTTAGTTGGTTTTTTTTATTAATTTTACTTCTCAAGTTCAGCAAAGCGGTGCGAAAGAATTGACAGAACGAAGAAATGCTAAAACAGAGAGAATCAGAAAGTAAGGTTGGGCCAGAACAACAAGGCAAAGACGAAACCCGTACCTCTTCAATTCAGTAGGTGCGAAGCCTGTCAAACCGCGACCTAAAGTTTCGCACCCGGATTTGACAGGCTACATTTTCCGAATTGGGATAGTTTTGCGACTGCGTAATCTTGTCAAGCGGAAAGAATGCATGTCAACGCGGATTTCTGGCATAGTTCATCGAACGGCTCCATCCGCCTTATCAGCCTAGATGCTACGGAAAGAAAAAAAAAAAAAAAGAAAAGGGCGAGGTCATGTCCGAAGACATATTTTTCATTTGCTTAGCTACTACTTAGGCATCAAACATAAAGCCAGCACCTGTATTTGCAACCATGTCTCTCAACGAGGAAAAGAGAAGCACATTGAGTGAAAAGCAAATTGCAATTTCTTCTGAGGAAAATGTGGTGGAGGAGGAACAGGAGAGAAATTTGGAAGGTGGCACTAATCTAATTAACAAGTTTGGATTAATGGTCCGAGCTGAGGTTCGTGGTGTGGAAAGAGTTCCCGAAGACAAAAGAGTCGATACAAACTGGACCTCTGCTCTCACCATCTTCCTTTCGCCAAATTTGTCCATTTCTGCGTTGAGTACGGGAATGATGGGGCCCACTTATTATTCGCTTGATTTTAAAACTTGTGTCCTTTGCGGGGTGCTCTTTTCCATTTTTAGTGCCATCCCTGTTGGGGTTTATGCTACATTTGGTGCAAGATTCGGCCTCCGCCAGCAGATCCTCTCTCGGTATTTTACAGGAAATATCATGGGAAGAGTGTTTGCCTTCTTCAATGTTGTCTCATGTATCGGATGGAATGCGATTAACGTGCTTCCAGCCGTGCAGATGTTGGTATCTTTGGGCCATCACCTTCCTCCCTGGGCAGGGTGTCTCATTTTCGTAGTGATAACTTCTGTGATGGCATTTTTTGGGTACAGAGTAATCCACATCTACGAAAGATGGAGTTCGATACCTAATTTTGTTATGTATTTGGTCATGATTGCCAGGATGGTCAAGTCTAAAAAGTTTGTTTGGAAGCCAAACGACGGATCAACAGTCACTGCCGGAAACGTTTTTAGTTATCTCAGCACGATCTTCGGTTTTGTTGCTGGTTGGTCTCCTTCAGCTGCTGACTACTTCGTATATATGCCGAGTGATACCAATCCATGGAAGACATTCTGGGCGGTGGTTGTTGGAATGAGTCTTCCTAGTATCTTCACATTTGTCCTCGGCTCTGCTTTTGCGATGGGTGTCTACTCAGACTCGTCATGGGCTCAAGCGTTCGACGATGACTCTGTCGGTGGTCTTGTCTACAAAATTTTGGTTCAGGACAGCCTTCATGGCTTCGGTGAGTTTTGTGTCGTTATTTTGGCCTTGTCAGCTGTTGCCAATAATCTTCCAGGTTCATACTCGTTAGCATTGTCGGCACAAGCAATCTGGTCCAAATTCGCACGCTTTCCCAGATTAGGATGGTGCATTATCGGGAATTTTGTCTCGTTAGCTTTGGCCATCCCGGCGTACTATGTTTTCGATGATGCAATGACAAATTTCTTGAGTATTATTAGCTACAATGTCTCCATCTACATTGGAATTTGCATTGCCGAACATTGTGTGTTCCGCAAAAGTTTCTCCAACTATGACGTGCAAAATTTCAACGACTTGTCTACTTTACCTGTGGGAATTGCAGGTGTTGTAGGATTTTTGTTCGGTGTTGCATCAACCGTTCTTTCGATGAACCAAACGTGGTATGTGGGAGTCATTGCAAAGAAGATTTCGGGCGACATCTCGTTTGAACTTAATATTGTGTTCTCATTCATTGGCTACGTTTTAGTACGTCCATTTGAATTAAAGTACTTTGGGAGGTAAGAGGTGCATGCTGGAAAATGATACTCTCTCAAGCTTTGTTATTTCTTCTTGTACCTAATCATGCTATAGACAGATAATCTACTTTGTTCCCACTCAAGCAAGTTTGCTTTTAGTTATAGCCCTTGTAGATTGCATGCTGTCTCTACGGATGAAATTAGTGGCTTTATGCATTTGAAAACTCCGGCCGAACATCTAAAGGAGCACTTCGCTAGACTATGCTGCTGTGCTAACGTTCCGAGCAGCACGCAGGCACCGCAGGTGCAGCCGTGCAATCGAAGCTCGCAAAGTAAATAAGCTTTCGAGCCCTAACGCAAAAGTAAAAACGCAAAATGTTTCCGACACTCAGTGTGTCCATGATGTTCTCAGATTTGATTAATGCACCATTATCACCTGTCAACCACGTTTCATCTATGGTTAACAGCTTCCAATTGACTGCATCGGAAAAACTTTCGGACTGTCTCGGAAAAACTTGCGGCGCCGACGCCAATCTAGAAAAAGAAATGCTAAGCCGAGCTGGATGCCCAACGAAAATTTTGAACAAAAAGTGAAGACAATGGAAGTGAATCGAAACAGCCGTTGTCCACTCTACACAAACACCGACCGGTTTGAACCCTTTCAGAACCGACGCGCTTCGAAATAGAACAATCTCTGTAAACAGCATTTCACGTATTTTGGAAACACGTACTGCAGCTCTCCGACTTCGTGGGCTTGCACGTGACTTTCCGTCTGGTATCTACAGCAAGAGATGTTTGTATGCGGCTCCCGGGCTAGGGCGTCATAAATTTCTGTACAATCTTCAGTGAATTATAGATCGCATCCTGTGTGTTTCTCGCATTGCCACCCATCTTTTTAGATCTCCTGACAAAAGGGAATCCGTTGATTTGACTCCTCCCGAGTATTGATATTTGCAATCGGAGGGCAACTCGCAGCCGACGTCTCTGTTCCCCTCACCTGTTCTTGTCCTCTACGATTAGACATGCCCAAGCAAAAATACCAGAGCAAACTGACTCTGCTCTTCGACATACGCCTCAGAAATCTAGATCACGATGTCATAGTTTTGAAAGGCTCCGAACACACAGCAGCGTCGACATTCCTCAGTGGTAGGATAGTATTTTCTGTGAGTGAACCGATCACTGTTAAAAAGATCTCATTAAGGTTATACGGTACTCTCCGTCTTAGGTTTCCAGAAACCAGCAAAGCTCATTCCAGCAGGCTACCTCGCTTTGACAAGAAGCTTTACGAGCATGTTTGGGACAGCACTGAGTTTTCGAAGTATTTGAGCAACATGTACGCTAACTCATCTGTATCAAATAGCTCTAGTGTTTCCGAAGACAGGTCCCCATCACATTCGGCTTCCAAAACACCACTTCTTCTGTCTTTGACCAAGTCACATGGACTCAAGGGCTCTACAACGTCGCTCAAGAACTTGGGACTGTCGCTTCGATCTATGTCATCTACATCCTTGGCACACAGTGCCAGTGTTGGCTCTCTGTCTCAAAATTTGTCCTCTCCCAACTTAGTCTCCAAGGCCACTCACGTTTTAGTGCTGGGGAACTACGAGATTCCTTTTCAGGCCATCTTACCGGGTGACATGCCTGAGTCAGTGGAAGGCTTGCCTGGAGCAAATGTCGTTTACAAGTTGGAGGCCCAGATAGACAGAGGCAAATTCCACAATGCCATGCTAACAAGGAAACACGTGAGGATTGTACGAACGTTAACCACTGATGCTGCTGAGCTTTCAGAGACCATGGCAGTTGATAACACTTGGCCCAAGAAGGTCGAGTACTCTTTGAGCGTTCCTTCGAAAGCCATTGCCATTGGGTCGGGAACTCCGGTGAGTTTAATGTTTGTTCCACTTTTGAAAGGGTTGCAACTTGGTGAGATCAAGATGACATTGATTGAGATTTATTCATTTGTGAGCTACATGCCACCGCCTTACACTTCAGAAAGAGTCATTTGCGAAAAAGTTATTCCCCCTCCATCAGAGAATGATGACAACTTCCAAATGGACAAATGGGAAGTAACAACATTCCTCAAGGTTCCACCAAATTTGTCAAAATGCACACAAGATTGTGATATAAACACTAACTTAAAAGTCCGTCATAAGTTGAAATTTACAATTGGCTTAAGAAATCCGGATGGCCACATTTCCGAACTACGTGCCTCACTTCCAGTGCAGCTCTTTATCTCTCCTTTTGTGGGCATTAGAGTCAAGACGGAGAACGATGACGACGATGACGAACCAACTTCTCAGCATCATGAGGAAGAGGACATATTCCGGACAGACTACCACGGCAATTCCCACGATGAAGCCGTTAATGGTGACGCTGAAGGAGAAAATGAGCAAGGTAATTTAAGATCTAATCCGCACTCCTCCAGCTCGTTTACGGGCCTCGTTGCACCTCCAGTCTATGAGCAGCATGTGTACGACCAACTTTGGACAGATGTTTCACCAATCGACTCGCCTCTTAGTTCCGGTGCACAAACACCTCGGTCCTTGTACTCGAGACCTGGCCCTGGCGATGTACTGCAATTTTCTATGTCTAGCATTGACTCTGCAAAATTGACAGAGAATTTGAGACAATTAAGTATACAACGACAATTGCAAGAAGGTGTTGAGGGTAATAGCAGATCCTCTACTCCAGGAAGGGCTGTCTTTAATTTGGATGATGATCTGACTGAGGGAGGCGATTATTTTACTAGAGCAAGGCCTAAATTGGGCCACACTTTAAGCTCAAACCAGATTGGGAATGGCATCAGCTCAGTGGGTATCACGTCCCCAGTGCATGTGTCCCGTGTGAATTCAGATAGCAATTTAAGTGACGCAGTATTATCGAAAGTGCCATCTTATAATGAAGCTATAAAAAGTAATGTCGATGATTCACTCGCACCCACTTATATGCCTCCACAGCCAGGTTCCCTGATTGACATCATTGAAGTCAACCGCCGGTTTGAAGAGTCAACCACTAAAAGTACCAATCATTCTAGTGCAAGTCATTTGGCATCATCTAGAAATCGTCTGTTTTTGTCACGAGGGGCTAGTTCCTTGAATTTGAGAGGCTCCTCTTCCCGGAATTCATCAACAGGCTCATCGCCATCTGGTTCTAGGAGTGTTTCTCACAATAACTTAACCAATCTTTCTGGAGACTACTCGAGCAGGAACCTGTCCCTGAGATTGACAAGAACCACTGGTTCGGCCACTTTTTCCATGGCACCCTAATCCTACTATCTAGCTTTAACCTCATTTCAATACAATAATTAACTAACAGATCATCTATGAAGGAAAGTACAGTCATTTATTAGTTCACATTGGATTTCTCAATAGAGAAAGCAATCACGTGATCTATATTGAGATTTTTTTTACCAAGATGCTCTTCGATACAGAGAAGTCTTACTATATATCAAACGGAAACATGACCATTGTTTTGCCAGCTCTCCAAGGACCTAAGAGTCCTGCCTTCGAATCTGTGAAGTCTTATTCTGAGCCTACACGTCGTGCAATTGAGCCTGTTGGCAGGTACTTCTTGGCACATGCCACTAGAACATTGAGGGGCCACACTTGGTCTGAGTTCGAGAAGTTGGAAGCCGAGAAAAACGTGCAACAAATCGAAAAGGTTGAGGACGATATCGGGGATGAAGAACAATCCGAGGAGTTGTTGGCACACGACCCAAGGGAGTGGAAAGAAGCGGACTTATATGCGGTGTTGGGTTTGTCCAAGTTGAGATGGAAAGCGACAGAAGACCAAATTAGAAGAGCACACAGAAAGCAAGTGTTGAAGCATCACCCAGACAAAAAGTCAGCTGCTGGTGGGTTGGAGCAAGATGATTTCTTCAAGATCATTCAAAAGGCTTTCGAGGTGATGTTGGACAGTTCCAAGAGACAGCAATACGACTCTGTTGATGAGAACGCCACGGTAAAGCCACCAACGCCAAAGACTTCTTACGATTTTTTCGAAGCATGGGGCCCAGTGTTCGAGACCAATGCTCACTTCTCTAAGAAACAACCAGTGCCTTTGTTAGGTGATGCTAACTCGACAAAGGAGGAAGTCGAGGCTTTCTACAAGTTCTGGGGTAACTTCGACTCGTGGAAATCGTTCGAGTTCAAAGATGAGGATGTCCCAGACGACACTGCCAACAGAGATCACAAGCGTTACATTGAGCGTAAGAACATCTCTAATAGAAAAAAGTTGAAGCAGGAGGACAATAAGGCTATCATAGAATTTGTGTCGCGTGCACAGTCGGAGGACCCAAGAATTAAAGCATTCAAGGAAGCCGCAAAGAAGGAGAAGGAGAGATTGAAATGGGAGAAAGAGGCCGGCTCAAGATTAGCTGCGGAGCAGGCAGCTAAGAAGAAGGCTGAGGAGGAAGCAGCTAAGAAGAAGGCAGATGAAGAGGCATCTAAGCTTAAAGCCGACTCGAAGAAAGCTAAGGAGGCTGCTAAATCAGCCAAAAAGAAGAACAAGAGACTGGTCAGAGGTGCTGCCAAGGACAAGGCTTACTTTGGCGATGAGGGCAAGGCCACAGAAATCGATGCCGATATCGAGTTGCTACTTGAGAAGATTGACGATGTGAAATTGGGTGAGCTTGCAGCAAAGGCCGGTGGTGAGCCAGGCGAAGTGAAACAAGCATTTGTAGACACCTTTGGAGAGCTAGTTGGCGCTGGAAGCATCAATTCTGCGCACTTGAAGTATTTTTCTTAAAGATAGTATATATTCGGAAATGGTGTGGTTTTTATTCTCCGCTATAAACTAAAGTCTATTGACCGCTTTTTTTCTAAACCTGTAGTGTAAATTAACGCTTACCCAGACCATGCTTATAACAATAGTAGATTAAGGTGGTGGATTCATTTCTTTTGGCACATTGCACCATACAGATGAATGACAAACTAGGTCCAGCTTAGTGTGCGGGTGAAAGAGGTATTCCGGAGAAGCACAGACTACTTCCACATTTAACAAGAATTAGTTATATTACTCAAACATCAGGGATATCAGGCTTTGTTTTGAGAGGGTTGGCGGCATTACGGTAGTGGGCTTTTCTCCTTTCCTCAAACTGTTTGTGCCTTTCCTCCGCCAGCAAAGGAGCCTTCTCTTCTTTATCATCATTCTCTTCATCTTGCTCAACTTCATCTTCCTTCTCCTCGTCTTCATAACTGTCATCCTTGACGACCTCTCCACCATTCAAAGACTGAATTCTTTGGTCGTCTTTCCAGTCATACTCACCTTCGCCAAGCGACAACTCAGGAATATCACCGGTCTCATTCTCGTCGTCATCGTCACGGTAGTATTCTCCCTCGGGGTTGAATCCTCCATCGTAGGGTGTTTTAGGCTCATCGATTTTCATTGTGGCGGCCTTCTCTTGCTCGGTCTTGTATAGATTAAGCTCGTCCCACTTAAGGTGCTCGTGGGGCAGTTTGTGCTCATCAGAACCGGTTTCATTACCATTTCCGACACCTTTGGCTTTCGCTTCTGCAATCTTGGCACGGATCTCGTCGCCCTTTCTAGATTCTGAAGCTAACTTGGAGTTGAAAACCGTGTTTCGGATCACCTCCTTACGATCGAAGTATTCGGGACTTCGATCGCCTTTCACCGTTTCTTTGTTTCTCAATATACCTCTGTGTTCCATGTTAAATACAGCAGTAGTTCGCTTCCAACGCTCTCAGATAAGATGCTTATTACGAGAGGGGGGTTTGTATTACTGATGCGGGGCAGTTTCACCGAGTGATGTTAATTATCCATACGCCAGTACCGCCAGGGCTTCGCACCCATGGTACCATTGCAATTGGATTCTTGGCTGCGGTAACGGACCATCCCCTTCAAAAAGACCGGTGAAAACAAACAGTACCAATTCTTGGAACGACATCTGACATTCCGGCGCCATCCAAAGCCTACATTTGATTTCGAAACCTTGCCTTCACATAAATTATTTTCTTGACAAGTCACAGAGCCGTTCCAGAATCTCGCCAATATACTACAATTGGCTGGGTCGTGCGCAACACGCATTTTGAAGCACCAGAGAGCGCACTTTCAGTGTAAGCGGATCCACCTCCACTGACTAAGCGCCACCATCTTCTTTGTCCGTCTTGCCGGTGGACTGCCTCTGTTCTCTGCGTCCTGCTCCAAATCGGTCTGTGTACATCATGGGACAAGCCTTTAGCTTTACCAATATCTTTTCAAAACTTTGGGGAGTTCAAAAAGAGATCAGAATTCTCATTTTGGGCTTAGATGGTGCCGGTAAAACTACCATCCTTTATAGGTTACAAATGGGTGAGGTGGTGACGACGAAGCCTACAATTGGATTCAATGTTGAAACTTTGAAGTACAAAAATTTAACATTGAACATTTGGGATTTGGGTGGCCAAACATCTATTCGTCCTTACTGGAGATGTTACTACACTAACACCGCAGCCGTCATTTTTGTGGTGGACTCCACCGATAAGGACCGCATTGACATTGCTTGCAAAGAGCTCCACATGATGCTTAAGGAAGAGGAGTTGCTAGATAGTGCGCTTTTGGTTTTTGCCAACAAGCAAGACCAACCGGGAGCATTAACTGCTGCTGAAGTGTCGCAAGCGCTTAACCTTACAGATTTGAAGGACCGGAGCTGGAGCATTGTTGCTTCGAGCGCCATCAAAGGTGAGGGGTTGACCGAGGGATTAGATTGGTTAATGGACGTTATCAAAGACGAGCAGTTGTGAGACCTTTGCATTTCGAAGCTAGCATTGGGAATGTCATCTTCGCCAAGAAACCCAACACATGATTTTGAAGAGCACCCTATGCATCAGAACAATAGCATATTCACTAAACCTAAATTCGCAGGTCAAGTTTTGCTTTGTGGATCGTTACGGTTTTCAAATCTGTGTTATGTATTGCGACGAAACAACCCTTGTTAACTTCTTCTAATAAGATCCACAATTGGGTTTCACTACATACAAATGGTAAGCTTTAGGTGCAGCGAATAATTCCATATATTGATAAAGCTGCCACATATGATGCAACAATATATTTGTCAAGAGTACCTTTACTCCTCTCCTCTCTCCCGCACACGCTGTAAAATCGTCTTGATCATTGCATTGCCCACAGCATTTGCATCTGCAAACATTGGCATAAAAAAGTTTTGAGTCTCGACAAACGTTCGCTCGTACAATCTATAGTCACCCCTAGCAATAATGTCCGCCCAACGACGAGCAGCAAACGTAAACTCCAAGTCGTCTTGACGAAATGAAGTATCCTGCACTGCGAAATCGATGCATTGTTCCAATAGATTTGGAGTACAAAATAGGTATTCTGTCACACCCAAAAAGATTCTGAAAAGAGGGGTTGAGCATATGATATGCTCGTATGGAATAATTTCAGACTTGTGCCAACTGTCAGCAATTGCCAAAATCGATAGGTGGGAGTTAGGCTGTGCTTTGTCATTAGGAGGCTCTTTGCTTAAAGAGAATCGCTCCAAAATAGCATCGTCGAGAAGAAGAGACTCATGGTCAGGGTTGTGCTTGAACACGAAATCACGCGCCGCGTACAAGCGATCCCGTAATTGTTGTTTTTTGCCTTCGATCATCAAGGTAAAGAGCTCTGTAGCAGAACGAGAGTATTGGAGCACTTGTTCGTGAGCAGAAGGGTTAGTGATGGCCAACCCAGCATATACATGCCATTTATTGGAGAAGATCCGAAGTGAGATATTGATTTTAGCGTTCTCCATTCCACCGATCCACTTCGGTGTTTCCCATGGATATTGATTACTTTCCTTCCATGCCACTCCCATAGACAAAAATGCAGCGTGGGTGACCGCTTGAGTATCAGCCGTAATTCTATCATGCTCAGCAGCAGAAAGCTCAACTACCTTCGATCTGAGACACGCAACCAAAGTCCTGATGAAATCAAAGTTTTCTTCCTTAGCTCTATGCCCAATAAGAACCAACGGTTGGCCAGTGGGGTCCACTTTGGGACCGTGAAGCGAATGGAGGGAGATTATATCAGCATCCTCCGGTACAAAAGTCTCGAGGGCCCTGATCTCGGGATTCTTGCACGACGTTTGGCCGCCAACAATTGCCCCAAGCTTAGTAGAAGGTGCGTATGTCTGCACAATTCTATGGATGTTTTCTGCCTCCACACTATAGATGATGTAATCCGCCATTCTCGATACATGGTGGCCCGAGGGTAATACTGAGAAGCCCAGAGAGCGAAACTTTTCCTTGGTCTCGTCAAATCTATCTTCTCTATCAGATCCGACCACCTTCCACCCGGCCCTGCTGAACCGTTCAGCATACATAGCACCCATGTCACCGAGCCCAATAATACCAATGATTTTGGTCTGCTTCAACTGGCTTTCAGCAATGGACATGGCTCACTCTTTTTTTTTTTCTTTCTTTTCTTTGGTAGAAACAAGGGCACTTCCTTTTTCTCTGTTTTTTGCAAACTAGAGCACTTCCGTTTTCTCTGTTCTTGCAAACTAGGGCACGAGCACTTGAGTGGAGTGAGCAATAGTTCCAAACAAAACACAACTGGCTGAAAAATCCCGTTAAAACACAGCTAGACGCCAGCCTCAACTTTCGAAACCTGGCAATCAATGTACAATGCTATCTCTAGAAGCGCAGAAAAAGGGTTTCTAGGAGAACTAGACTCTGGATTTTGCCCAACTCCATTTTCTCAATGTCAGAAGAGAGAAGCGCGCATGTGCTCCAGTAAGATCGCAGACGGTGTCTCTCATCAAGAGCTCTTTTCTCCCCCTCGAGACTATATAAACCTACCAAGGGCACTGATTTTAAAACTACAGCCGCTGTTTCATTTGAGGGAACGTTTTGTACTACCTTTTTCCTTTGTTCCACAAGTTCGGTTGTCGCTAGTGGACTCTTCTTTTACATTGCTTTGTTGAATCACGAAAACATATCCTGATACATTCATGACAAGAGTGTTTGGTGCTCCCGGCAAGGCATTACTTGCGGGTGGCTACTTGGTTCTAGACCCTGCCTATTCATCCTATGTCACAGCCCTTTCTAGCCGTATGCATGCCCGTATCGAGAGCGGACCTACAGATGATAATTCGTCAGTCACTGTCAGCTCTCCCCAATTCAATGGACTGTGGAAATATTCTGTCTCCTACAACAAAGACGGCTGCTGTGAAGTCAAGGCAATCGATGGAGAAAAGAATCCGTTTTTGCAGGCAACTCTAAAGACAGTGTTCGCGTACGTTGGGCCGACCCTGCCAGCTCATTTTCAGATTACTTTGTTCTCAGACGCAGGCTATCACACTCAGGACTCCACTAAAGAGCGGACTTCAGCCAACAAAAAGAAACGATTTTTATACCATAGTGCACCCATCACCGAAGTTCCCAAAACTGGCTTGGGTCTGTCAGCAGGCTTGGTGGCGGTGGTCGCTACAGCGTTACTCTGTAGTATTTTAGACAAGTGTGCTCAGCAAATCATCGACATAATTCACAACGTTTCTCAAATAGCTCATTGCGAGGCGCAGGGGAAGATCGGATCTGGTTTTGATGTGGCAGCAGCCGTCTATGGTTCAATTATCTACAGGCGCTTCAAGCCAGAAGTTATCAACGATTTGCTAGACCAACAAGTCACACCGTCATACTGCTCCGAGTTGCGCGAAGCAGTTGATGCTAAATGGGACTTTGTTCACGAAAGCTGCGCGCTTCCACCAGGCATAAAGTTGGTTATGGGCGACGTGAAAGGCGGATCCGAGACACCAAAGTTGGTGTCTAAAGTGTTGGATTGGAGAAAACGCGATCCTACCAGTGTCGAGGTGTATTCCGCTCTCAATACTGCAAACTTGCGCCTCATGGCGCAGTTCGAAAGATTGTGGGGCCTCGTCAAGACCAAGTCGTCAACTTATCAGCAGGAGCTTATTTCAGGTACGATTTTCATGCCAGTGGCCAACGCTATCGCGGCCATAAGGTTGGGACTACAACAACTCACAGCTAGTTCTGGCGCCGACGTCGAGCCCGCTGTACAGACAAAACTACTTGACGAGTGCGAGGCACTTCCGGGGTGTCTAGGTGGTGTGGTACCCGGAGCAGGCGGCTTCGACGCCATCTGCCTCTTTGTAGAAGAGTCTCAGGTACCTGCTTTGAAGGAGGAATCCAAGAAAAACAGTGCCTTCAAATCTGTCACGTGGCTAGACTTAACAGAGGAATCTGAAGGAATTGTTGAGGAAAGTGCTACTGACTACGAAGGTTTGTGATAAGCAGGCCCAAGGCTTATTGCTGCTGTGCACGTCATGCATTTCTACATCACTAACCGGCTCGTATATTAAGCCTGGCTCGGCTTAGATGTTAGCTTTGGTCAGTAGAGCCGCGACAGTTTTCTGTGGATTTGTTCCGGGTGCAGTATTCTCAATTTAACGTACTCGGTTCCATCGCATGCGCAGGGACGCCATTTCAGATATTTAGATGGTTTAGTTTCCTCGTTTGCAGTGCACTCTTTACGTGATTGGCAAGGCACAATTGGCTTTTTGGGACAACCTTTTCAATTTCCTATATTCATACCGAGTTAGACTTTTGCGCTCTTGCCTCCTGCTATTACTGTTGCACTTCTACTTACATTCACACTACTTATATGTCCTCACAGCAGTCTTGGCCTGTCAAATTCCATGGTTCTAATGACGACAATGAGCACAAATCAGACTCTCCTGAACGCACAAGCGTGTCCAATAACACAATATCGACTGTAAAAGGATTCCTGATGGAGAGAATGGACAGCCAAAGTGGAGAATCGTGTGAACGTCACGATCTTCCCGCAAGTGAAGGCGTTGGCAGCAATGGCGGCTTTGACCGCGTTGAAATGGTGAATACTACAACCTCTTTCGACGAGCAGTCGAGCTATGATATCATGCAATACCCGAAACACATAGCCAGCACTTCAAGAGCTTCTGCTAAGACTGCAAGGCTAACAAACCGGAACTACACATATAGCAGTCGCGTGTTTCTCGTGATTTCTGTAGTATCTGCTACTTTAATTCTTGGCCTAGAAGCGTTTATATTTGCTGCCATAAGCACACATCGTGACAAATTTACATCTGACCTGAAGTTCACTGAGATGGCCATCTTCTTGGCGCTTTTCATTTTCGCAGCCTTATACCAATTGCTTATAACAGTCATTGGGCTTTATTCTAAGAACATGTTGCTCCTATCCATGCTTTGTGTATTCTATGCGTGTATGTTGGTGTACACAGGTATACAATACAAGGAAGTCTCTGATTCTTTGAAGCTTGTCCAAACTGGCACCTGGAAACATGCAGTTACTGCAACTAACATTGCCACAATAGCCGTTTTGGCTACCACTTTCGTGCTGCAAGTGCTCCTCATCCACTTTGCATTGTGGAAAAATGTGAGATGGTTCCAGTTTAAGAAAATTGGCGCCAGTTTAGAAATAAAGAGGCTCTACTCCATTTTCCAGATCCACCGGAGCTTTTTGATATTTGATTGTTTCTTTTTTCTCGGCTTCACAGTCCAATTTATCGTGATCATGATTGCGAACAAGACCTCAACTGAATTTATATTAACTTGCTGCATGCTTCCTCTCACTGTGGTGGTGTTGCTCGCTAGTGATTTCGCCTCGGTTCGGGAATTGGTTGCTCTCTCTATTATGACCACTTGCTGCTTCATAGCTGGTTGTGTTTATGTTCTCTTCAAAACAGTAAGGTTGTTTACGCGCTACACATCTGCTTATGATGTTGCCATGAAACCTGGGGACTATTTTCCAGGTCGAACATCGCTAGTGACATTTGCGGTTATCACTCTTACTTTTCTCTTTTTGACCATTTGTCTAGAGGGATTAATCATGTATGGTTACAACCGTGGTCTTCTTCCGTATGTGCAAACGTCATATGGTTTAAACAAGGTTTCCAAGAAAGGTATTGAGGAAGCGGACGATACATGGAGTGAGGCTGAAAAAGCTTCTATCATGATAGATTGAGAACCACGCAGGGCGAGTCGAATCGGGCTCCTTTTCATCCACTGAATTTCTTTTTGTACAAATATAAATGCTTAATCTTTTTTCTGTTTTATTCTTGTCTGTCCCACTCACATCTTCCATTTACAGGGAAGATGAAGCTATGGGAAGAATTTCATCATCCTCCTGGTGAGTATCTGAGTGCTAAGTATCATCAGGTGACCTCTACCCCGCCAAAATACACAATTCTTCTGGTACTGCACGTTTCCAACTGGCATTCTGAACTTAAGAAGCAGTTTGGTAACTATTGTTCACAAGAGATCAATTAGTGGGTAGTGCCTCCCTTCTTCTCTTCTGCTAGAATAAATTTATTTTGCAAACAGGTTTCATTTGTTTGTGTGGCCTTCAAGCGGTGTTCAATTGCCTTATCTTAGTGCTAGCCGGTTTTTTCCCTCCAATTTCACTCCAGCATCTCCGTTCTGTTCAACAAAGCAGACTGAAGATCCCTACAGGCCTCGCGGATCATATAAACTATACCAGATTGTGGAGCTACGACATTTTACAAGTCGCTGGGTTATATATACTGGATTCGGAGTCCACCAGCGAGTCTCGCGCAAGACTAACGAAATCCACAAGCGAAGGAATCGAACCATCTTGTAAGAGGTGCCTTGCCCTTCTCTGACCAACCGTTTTTCTACAGGGGGTCATCTTTATAATGCTGAGCCACTCTAAGCCTGATCTAAAGTCTTCTGGAGCAGTGGTTGATCATCACAAACCTTCAGACTGGATGCATGGCATCCACAAAGTTCGGTCTCTTCTATCTTACTCATCCTTGGCCTCTGACCACAAGCTCGATCTGTTCTTTCGTCCCGAATTCACACTTGAGGACGTGAGCGGGTTTCAAGAAACGAGACATTCCTCTCTTGACTTCACAAATAACTCGCTGCCAGAGCATTTAGCACAACTGCATTGCGATGCTTTACGAAGTGATGACTATCAGTCCCCGTTTTCAGGACTTCTTGATTTGCCGCCATATTCCCATACTACTCCGAAACACAAGGCGTCGTCGAATGATATTGGCAAGCTTGTGCACTTCTCTCATCATTCTGTGGGAGAAGTTACCTACATTTTTGGGGGATTGGCTTTGAGCCCCGAGAAAGCATTACGACAGTTTGGTATTCCGAGATCGGTCGATCCCTCTCGAGTTTCTGTTCACTTCCCATGTGATATGCCACCCTACGTAAACAAAGATGTTCTTATGTCCCCTTTGTTTGCTCGCAACACATCATTTCTTGCATTTAATCCTATTAGAAGCACTGTCAGTGATTTCATGTCCCCATCACAAGATGATGATTCGCCCAATCAGTTTTGTGAAATGAAGGGCACCCAGATATCGAGCCATCAGATATTTTTCTATGGTGGGTACAAAGTTGATGTGAAGAATGTTTATTATGACGAAACGAGCAGAAGTTGGATTATTGAGAAGACTCTCTCACTAAATGAACACGGATACATTTTGGATGTTCGCAAGTTTGAATTCAGTAAGATTTCAATACTATCAAGACTGGCTGTGAAATGTGAGCCCCGTATTGGAGCGGGACTCTGCTCGAACTTTTCTGAGCTGGTTATGCTGAGAGAATCACCTTGTATCCACGAGACGTCATCCTCTCAGGATCATGTGGTAAACTCTACCTTAGATACATCAAGCATTTCCCAGTTTCCTCTTTCTCCACAGCAATCTGCTCACATTTTCCAAACATTGCACTCATCGCCGTCATCCAGAGCATCTTCCATAAAGATTCTTGACTTTAAGAATAGCGATAACAACGAATTGTCTAGAAATACATCATCTTCGGGCCAAAATGGTCTCAGCTCGCCATCTGCTTCAAAGGATATTAGTCTGAACAGTCAATATTCCCATGACACTACGAAAGATTCTACAAAAAAATCAAACTTGAGGGTCGAAACCGATGTTGATGCTAAGACGTCGCTGTTACTGGGACATAAGTTTCCAAATGTGATAAGCAAGTCAAATAAACTTTTCCAGGTTCATCTGCTGAAAAATTCACCTGCCGAAAGCCAAACAAGTTCAGTCCACAGCTCATATTCAAAACAGGTTAGACAACATAGATCGAAAGCTCTGCCCATCATGCAACTGGAGAACAAGACTTTAACAACACAGACTTCCTTCGTCAGATTGGTAGATTCTGACCTTGAAGCGACGGAGTCAGATACCAATACATCTTACTCTTACGAAGCTCCAAAATCTGCATCGGATGACATACACTATGACCCAGCTACTAATAAAAAAATAGAGACTGCTGTTTCATTTGAAGACAAACAGCCGGATAGTGCAACTTTAAATGCAAAAACTTCGACACTGATTTCCTTTGAGACTGAGGGGTTATTGAATGCGTACAGGCATGATAAACTGAAGCAAAGTATATCCTCTGTCGTTGTGTTTATTTTTGGGGGTTTTACCCTTGGAACAGATTCCAAAGGCAGACAGATTTTCAAAGCGACGAATGAACTTCTCAAAGTTGAATTGGTTGCAGGCTATGACTTAGGCACTGACTTCCATCCTGAAGCGCTCATGTACCAAATACACCCAAACAACTCGATCATACCAAGCCCGCGTGGATATTTTGCACACGTGTTGATTTCTGGAAACGTCACTGATGAACTATGCCATATGGTTAGCCTGGATGCAAAAGCAATGCCGATCTTGAAGATGGTAGGCAAAGAAGCAGCCGCACAAGGAAGTCTTGCGGACAAGTACTTCATTGTTCATGGAGGAGTCGACCACGACAGCCAGGTTTTTGGTGATTGCTATTTTTATGACTTTAAGACCGAGTCTTGGGCTCTTTTCGAGAATTATGCTTTTGACTACTACAATTTACCCAAGCAGCCATTTGAAGATGAAGATAGCAGTAAGCTTCTGTTGGATGCGCAAACTGAAAATGCTCAAGTTGTTGAGGCCGAATTAAGAAGCTGTCACCATCTGGCTGTAGTTTACTGGGAGGGCAATAAGGAATGTATCGCATTTCTCGGGGGGTTTAGTACGGATTACCTCAGGCACTTTGATAAAGAACCATATCAGAGTGACAAGTTTGACGTGTCTCGCCTATGCAAACTCCTGCTTTCCGCCGCCAATTCGAACTTACTTCGAATACCAATTTTGAATGTTCGCTCGCAAATGTGGAAGTTCAAACGGTATTTCTACGATCTTTCTGAGCTGTGTAACTCTGAGTGTGGACAGATCTTGAGCCATCCGTACATGAAAAACGCTCGACTAGCAGTCAGTGCAGGAGGCATTCACATCGTGGAAAAACAGTTGACTATTTTCCAGGGACTAGTGAATTTTGTGCCGGAAAAAAAATCAGATTTTGGTTTGTTCGAAGATGAACTTAACTCTAGAACCACATTATTGGGCGGTCATTTCCACCTAACATTTCCTGGAATGTAAAAAATGCACGGGCCGTCAAACTGTTTACGAGAAGTACGCGGTTCTTATTCTGTTATATTTTTTCATTATCTTCCCTTCCTTTCTCGCTCATATCTTCACAGTTGCTTTCGCCACCCGTACACCACTCATAAAACTTTTCCACAGGCGAACATCTTAATGCAACTAACCAGTTCTGTTCACCTAACAATCGATTAACTACAAAATGTTCGGATTAGGTGGGACCCCTCAAGTTTCTTCTCAGCAAAAAATCCAAGCTGCCGAGGCTGAGTTGGATATGGTTACAGGCATGTTCAACTCCTTAGTCGAGCAGTGTCATACTAAGTGTATTAACAAGTCTTACGCAGAGGGAGATGTTACCAAGCAAGAATCGCTCTGTTTAGACAGATGTGTATCGAAGTATTTCGAAACAAATGTACAAGTTGGTGAGAACATGCAAAAATTGGGACAATCGGGCCAGTTTATGGGTAGACAATAAGATGATAGAACTTAGTGGTACATAGCAATGATGAATAGACATTCATTCTACGAAAGATACATGTAGCGCTATTTTCATTTCTGTTTTATTTTTATTAGTTTTGCTTTTTTGGTTTCCTACAAGAAAAACGTGAACTGAAGAAAGAAATACAATATTCTTTATTAAGTGTTACTCCGTAACAACAGATGTGTGCTGCCTCTTAAACATTATGGATTCGACCTTGGAAAAAAAAATTAAAAATAGCTACTTACATGATAGTTTAAATATTTAATGGACTGAAAGTGAAGAAGATCTGAGTGAAGGATATGCATTTTGGAATTGAACACTCTCCGATTACTGAGTGGCATTCCACTCCTAAGAGTATCAAAGGAGACCAAAAGCACGGCCAACCCGTAATTTAAATCCTTCCCATGACTGTAGCTTTGGACGAGCATCAACAACAACACCGCTATTCTGGTCACCGCCATAAAAATCAATGACATAAGGAACGTCGATTCCACAGCGGTCCACCGTCCAGTCATGTCTATCGAAGGGTTTCTCGTATCCCAAAACAAACAGTCTGAACCAGGCGCGTGGAGTTAACTTCTTCAGATCACCTCTAAAATTCTTCAAAGATATTCCACCACATTTCTGCTCAGATTCTTGCACATGAGATCTTTCCCAGTTAAGGATATTCTTCCATGCAAGTTCATTAACCTGGTTGTGAATGGGCACAACAGTCTGCATATCCTCCGCCTGTGGCGACCAATTTTTCCTCCGCATGGCATCATAAAACTGCTTTTGAGATGGATATATCCAGTTGGATCGAGTGTCAGTGCGTGGGATCGAGCTGACTTCTCTTTCGGTCGGCAAGTTTGTATCCGAGGTGAATGTGGGATTATTGTCGAGAGTTTCAGAGCTGCATCCCTTGTCGAGCTCTATTGCCGTAGATTCTTGTTTGGCAGTTACATTAACATTAGCGAGCCAACTTGACCGTGCACTATGGTCTACCGGACATTTCGGTTGATCGGTAGGAGAATGCATCTCTTCTTTGGGTTTGGACCCGGAAGAGGACCCCATTTTTTCCATCCATGCGCCACGTTGCGAATGGTCTACGGGACACTTATCTTGCGACGCCATTGTAATATAGATGACTGCTCTAGCTTCTAGTCGAACCGTCTATAAATGTGCCCTCGGTTGCAAACGTATCCAATCAGAAGTTATTTTCTCTGCTATGTGCTATGTAAGCTTCTGGGGGTACAGGTGTGTCTGCGCAGTGCGTCCAATACGCGATGAAATTCTATGACAGCTTCTTTTACTTGGGTTCTTTTACTTAGTGATCTGTTATTTTTTATGATTTAAAGCTGGTGTAATTCCTTGAAAACAAGTCCATGCTTCTCAACGCACATCTCGACATCTGGAGTCTCCAAAATACCCAGACAACATTGGCTTCTTAGAGCCACGAGTGAACTCAGTAAATCTTTTTCTTCTCATCGTAGGACAACTCACCAGCACCAGCATTGACGATGATTAGAAGACCACCAACAATCGACAATGTTTGGAAAAACTCATATCTCAAAAAGTCCCTATTTGCATTGAAAGACAGGTACTTCCAGAACTGATTAACAAACATATTGTAGATGAATAGTTCAATAGTTAACACAGAAGCCGCAAGTTTTGTCTTGAAGCCAACAACAATAGATATGCAAGCGACTAGGCCACACAAAATAACGAAAACTCTTGTAATCGACCAGGTAGCTGAGAACACAAAGCCCAAGAATAAGAAAATCAACAACAATCTGCCGGCCAACAAAAAGTACTTCTTGTTATCCTGATTGTTGAGCATAGGTAAACCAGGCATGGACAAGGACCTCTTGTCCCTTACTAAAGAGTCGGAGTAGGCTAAAATTAAACCTCCGATAACAGATAAGTTTCTCAAAAGGAACTGACTATCGAAAATCAACCCATAGAAAATCCCTTGGAAGAGCACCACTAAACATAACGCAACCGTTGCAAATGTGGTTTTTTTCCTCAAGACGAGACACGTGGAACCTGTCAGCATCATGATTATGTTCACTGCTAGAAAAACTACAGTGAGCCACCTCCAATATCTTCTGTAGACATGCAAGTAGTACACTTGTTCACTCCATTGAGATAAAATTCTAAGAACATCTTCATAGAATGTCGCCACAATAAACAAGCGACCAATAGCAGGCACGTAAGGTTTCACAGGTGCGAGAAACTTGTCGAATGCATCTTCCAACTTCTTGGAAAATTCCTCCGCTTTTTGCAATCCACTTTGCTGAGAGGACATAGGCCCCAAATTCGACTGTTGTGGCATTGGCAGATGGAATTGATTACCGAAGTTGTTGCCTCCATAAGTGTTGTTGTTGAAACCGTTGCCTCCGAAGTTATTGTTATTAAAATTGTTGTTGAACTGGTTTGGACCTCTGTAAGACATGATGCAGTGCAATTATTGTTGGTGTGCCTGATGCGTTAGCAGAGAAGAAAGGCTTTCGAAGTTCGAAAAATGAAAGAGGCTACCTCCGGTTGGCTTTTGTATAAACTTGCCTACTCGTTGATTTGTAACGGTTCTGAACTGGTCACTCCACAGTGTCGATCCAAAAATCTTCAGTAGAACTCTTAAAGTGAGAATGCAAAAAGAAAGAAACTTCAACACAGCTGTATTCAAAGATGTGCCCAATTGTTTATATTGGAGTCTGTAGCTTCTGTGTATTTGAGGGCTGTGAAAAGTTTACAATGAACTTTTCTGGAGTGCTGAGAATGATCGGAAGCAAATTGGTATACGTGATATTTTCTTGAATCATCGTCAATATGCAGGTCTGGATCGGGTCACATGGCAGTGTAACACGAACGTCGTTGAATGCTCTTGAAAAATGGTCAAGCTTTGTCCCCTTTCAACCCCGACTTTTCATGATGTCTGATTGAAATTGGGCTTTTGAGTTCACCAATTGAAACCTTCGTTCTTTTTTCCTTGCTTGGCTCTTGTTCTAGGCAAGAGTCTCACAACGAGTAGCCGAATATGGTAAGTGGGGACAGGTGGAAAAAATTGCCAATACAATGAAAAGAGCCAACCTGTTGTTGCAAATTCCACCACAGAGCTTAACATTAAACCTTGAGACTGTAGAGCAAATTCTGAGAGCTAATTGAAGATTTCCCTACATAATATTCCCGCTACAAAGCACTGTTGTTGCTGACGGCAGGTATTATCTTTTTTCGCAGTTTTCTCTGTTTTTAGTAAAATGTTACAATTCTCGGTTGTTCATTTATTATACTACCACAATTTGTACGTTTCTTCTTTGTATCAATTTGCATCACTTTATTTTTTTCCAAAAGATTTTAATGCTAAGTAAAAGCTGGAAACGAATATTTTAAGTTCAATTCAGCGAACAAGCTCACGCCTTGCTTGACAAGTAATCCAAAATAATCCAAAAGAGCAAGACGATGAAAAGAAAAAAATAGAAATAGAAAAACAAATCTTAAATCCTGTCCGTTATTCTACTTTATTAAATCAGTTTATCTTTAGATATTTAGAAATTTTTACTCGTTTTTATGCTCATGTCATAATTACTCAAATTACTAGTTTATTGAGGCTATGAAATGCTAATATACATAGAAATGGAATCGAAATTTGCCATCCTTGATTCAAGTAACAAGCTTTGAAACCCTAGATGATCCGTGACTACGAACCTCCTGATCCATTAGCTCTCGTATTCTGTGCCCTCCTGCAACTGCTATACCCAACATCGACTCTAATTTATCCATTGGCATTTTATCTTCTAAAAGTAACATCGCCAATTTTTCACTTTTTCCAACAACTCCTATGGTTATGGTGCTCATGTCGTTTTCTTCCAAAGTGTTAAGATCTAGTAAGGGTGTTTGATCGTGCAACCCCACACTGACTGCTGAAACATAATCGTACATGGCAATACCTGCATCGATAAGAGCTAGTGTGATGGCATTCGTCATTGCTGCCAAAAGCCCACCATCCTGCGCTAGTACTTGGACGTTAAGCTCAATTACAGTTTTTGGATACAAATTGAACATGATGCTCTGCTCAAACGTACGCTCCAAAGTTGCCATGAGTTCCACCATACGCTTCTCCGCTTTATTTCGTTTCTTTCTTTGAATGGTTGAGAAGCTGGCGACGTTGATATTCACTTCAATCGTTGCTCCTGTTTGACTCACCTGAGAACGTAAAAGAGGCTCCATGGGTCCTTGAACCATGCACATCACTTTGGTATTTCCTTGTTCAACGTACGATGAGCCATCGCAGGAGGCCGGATGCGTGTTTATTTTGCACTCGAATCGACGTAATTCGTTCCAGCGTCTTCCATCAACTCTTAGTCCTTCTGGCGAATATAGTTCCATACGAGACATTTCACTGCTGGCCTGTGTTCGATACTTTTTTCGTACTATCAATTCTTCATGCCCATCTTGATTATTTCGCAATAGGTCACATGATCACAGGCACATGTTTTGTATGTTGGTGCCGGATATGAACGCGGAGAAGAACAGTTGACTTTACGTATGAGAAATATTGTTATGGGCATGGTTATGACCGATCAGAAAACGAGTGTGCTACATATGGTTTTCCTTTCCTCTTTTGCTCCACAGTAGTATCGTTCTATTGCACAAGCACCGTAAAGTTGCACGCCACTCAAAAATGCTCAACAAATTGCCCAACCAACCAGCAATTTGCAAGAAAAAAAGATACTGAACTGTAGAATAGACCCCCATTAAATGTACTTTCTCCGAGAAATTCCAACTTGTAAGCAGAGTAAAGCCAACAGCATTGCGTAAATACCCAAATAATAAGCATAACGCCTCCTCTGCATGCATTTGTTTTTGATACAAGATCCGATCTTGCAAGGAAAAACGGTAAAAATATCAAAAACCAAATAAAATATTGAGATGTCATCACTTTATTAAATGTGACAAATGCAAATGTCTGTACAAAAAGACAGGAGCAGATATCTTCCTGGGCCAACGAAAGAGGAATGAAAATAGCACTCAAAGCCAATTGAGGAACGAACGCAAATTTCTCTATGTTGGCAGAAATTTGAGATATTGACAACCATGGGGGCAAGGTTGCGTTCGCAAAGTTGACAAATGGTGCCGCCGACTTGTAATACAAGACAACATTGTAGACAGAAAAGTTGTGCCTGTGATCCAACCTTGTCAAGTGGTAAAAATATGAATGATAGAGAAAATCATAGCCGTAGAAATAGTACATCACATAATTCCAAACTAGCATTGAGCTGACCGTTGCAACAAAAAACACTAAGTTTGTTTTGTTTAGCCAGCAAAAAACGGGAACTTTTCTCAATAGCGTAAAGGATGGTGAACGAGGTGCCAAACAGTACATGAATGCCGGAAGATATATGATAGGATAGATTTTGAAGTGGATAGCCAATCCTAACCAAAATGCAGACTCCACGTACCGCCTGTTAACGAAGTGGAAAACTGAAAGCATTATTATAAAAGTAAGAATGCTCTCTGACGAGCCGCGAGTGCTGATTGTAATCACCATTGGATTTAAAAGCCAGAGTGACAGAAGAATATTCTTTTTTGTCGAGGAAAGGGTTGTATGGAGGAGATTCAATGTCGAATAAATCAAAATCCCAGTGAGGAGATCGCATACCATGAAAAGAAGCTTGCCATAGTGTTCGAAATACCCACCCCATGCATTTGGAACAAGCATCCACGATAAGAGTGGAGTGTAGCGATATGTCTCTCTCTGATATGGCGATTGACCTTCATACACATAGCGAGCAGCATCACTGAAAACCAAATAATCAATATCGGTGTATTTCACTGGCATGTGACTGTCTTGATAGAGGCCAAAGAGAAAGAACCCTATTCGAAGAAGTGCACCACCTATAATCAAATGAGAAAACAGTAGTGTCATTTCTACCCTGTAGATCCAACCACAGTTAGTTGATTTCGATGCAAATAACCTCTTCTTTTCACTAGCCGCAGCCCAACCGATAGAGCAAGTGTAGAACTCAATTGGTATTGATTCTTAACCAAGGGCCGCTTCCAATGTATATTCACTATACTGAGAAATAGTTTGCGTCAAAGTGTACTGCACAATTTTCGCAAACCACTTAGTCTATCTGCCAAAAGTTCCAATTTCCCCATATTCGGTGTGAGCTCTATAATTCTACTTCTTTCTCCTTCGTATGACCGACCCCCAGGAACAGGTTTATTTAGAATTTTCCAGCTTCGACTGGGAGTCGTTCACAGACTTCCAGGAGGGCCTTCAGGAGATTTTAACTAGTCATTTGGAATCTCTACAAGAGCGAGACCCTTCAGTAAAAAGCATCCCTCCAGCAGAAAGGCAGCAGCTAACTGATCAGGCAAAGTCTTTCTTTTTTTGTTCATCAACTGGCCATATTTTGAATTTAGATGACTACTATGTTTGGAAGCGCAACAATGGTGGGAAAATTACACTTCTAACTGATGAGGACGGTGCTTCCGTTGTCGAGGGTACTAAGCCGAGAGATAGCATTAACGGGCCCACCTCTAAGCCCAATAAGAATTCAGCAGAACAAAACGAGCCAGAGGAAGCGGTTGCTCCTTATTCTTCTAACTATCAAGAATTGGTTGATTTGATCGTAGCTGGAAAGCCGATACCAGGTATAAAGGAAATACCAGATACAGTTTTGACAGAGCAGAGATCTCTGCCACAGGCACACACAAGAGTAAAGCCATGGGAAAAGAAATCATGAAAGGAATAGTAGCTATTAATGCGAAGTATTGGATCACAAAAGGTTAGGATAACCTTATTTACTTATGAAATTGTAAAGGAGTGTTAAAACATTCACGTCGAGAAAGGTACAACCAAACGAAATGTCAACCATTAGGTCTTCTGTATCTATCTAATGCAAAAAGCGCATCACTGCTTCAAAGGCAGCGAGAGCAGCTGCATTTGCGGGAAATGAACGAAGAATGGACGGGCCAAAGCCCTTAAAAAAACCGGCTATCCCACGTTCCCGGTATATATGCCGCACAGCGTCCATATAGTGAGGATACTTCTTCTCTGCTTTGATTGGGCTATCTGTCATGATCACCTGCTTGACTACGTCAGCAGGATAAGCAAAAATCCAAAACACAGTTGCCGATAGTCCTCCTGCCCAAAAGTTAATAGATGGTTTTGACATGCGAGTGTTATCCATGAACCAATTGGTAAAGATCTCATAGGAGCCCCACCAGAAAATGAAGTTCGTACGGAATACCATGGTAGGAAAAAGACCAGTGAACCACGTTGCAGGAGATATTTTCCACAATTTGATGGCTACATCAAGTGGACCCGAATAGATTTTAGATTTAGCATCGTATTGGACCTGAAGACGAGCTTTGAATTGCTCTATAGGAGCCGCAACGATTGAAACGGTCCAACCACTACCCAAACCTGCTATTATGTGTCCCAAAAGAGGAAGCTTTTTTTCGTCCTTATATAGGTGTTCCTTCACCAAACGTCTGTATGTATGAAGAGACCCAAGCATGACCGAGTCCATAAGAACCCAACCAAAAAGAGGTGGAGTGAAACCTTTATAGAACCCACGTACACCCTCTGCTTTGAAGGTTTGCCAAACACAGTCCATTGGGCCCTTGAACTTTCCCTCCGAAGTCTGTAGCCGGACTTTGACAGTGTCAAACGGATGTCCCACGGCATTTTTTGTCACCCCAGAAAACATTCCTGCCACGAAACCTATGTAGCTTGGTGGGGGCTTCTTTTCTTCCGTCATCTTTATTCAAAAATCCCGTTCTCTGTGAAATGAAATAAGCTTCTAAGTTGCAATTTTGTAGACCTGAGACTTGATTTTTTCAATCGGAGCGCTACCGGCGAAACGCGGGGTCCGCAGTCCATTTTCTGCTTGACATTAGCGAAATCATGGCCTTTCCAAGAAACATGCCTTTGGATTCGAGAGTCGGCTTTATTGCGAATGAACCATTCTTGCACGATTTTTCATGGTTTTCTAGTTTAATTAAAAGAGTCTTAGGGGCTATCAGAGAGGGCCACAACGCGATTGCGTAGGCTTTCGAAAACTGCAAAAAGACCCGAAGACAACGTGCAAAAACTTGTGTAATCTTGAAAGCCGTAAGAAGAAAAAGAGATCCCAGTTGTTTCTATCACATGGAATAAATCAAGTTTGGATAGTTCCATACACCATTGGTTTATTGGCGTTTGGTCAGTGGCCGTTTCGATCCACCTAAGGAAGGGCCCGTACCTCCGCGGCATATACTACTAACGAGTTTTCGTTAACACCTGCTCTCTACTTGCACATCATGAGCCAACCTACCATCAAGAAAGAACCCACAGTCAAGCAAGAGCCAGATACTGTTCTGGTAAAATCGGAGGTTGCTGTAGGCTCTGCAAGTCCTTCGCCAGCAATCAGTAACAATACATCGCCCGGGGAATGGAACGTTATACCTTTAAGGGCTTGCACAAGCGAAGAATTACAAGACACCAGACATCACATCCTCAAATTTCACACAAAACAGGATGTGGACATTATAGAAAAATTTAACAAACCTGTGCGATTACATCGGAAAGATCCTCAAAACATTCAGTTTCAGCTTTCTAGGCAAGAAATGGATCGCAGACGGCGTGAAAACTCTGTAAAGGATGAAGCGTTCGAGAGAGAGGATTATGACGCTCTCAATGGTGAAGAAAAAGAGCCTTTACGAGCAGATATGTCTCAAGTTGCACCCGATGGAGGTGCTCGTCGTCACCGTCGCCAACTATTCAAACGAAAGACAAAGCAAGTACATGTGATGGACGAGAAAAAACGCAAACTTCGATACGAAGAATATTATCCTTGGGTCATTGAGGACTACACTGGAGATAACGTGTATGTTGGAAGTTATGAGGCTGGCTCATCAGAATCCACCAATGTGTTGTTTGTGTTTGACAAGAATTGTTTCAGAATGGTGCCCGCGGAGAAAGTTTACAAGTTTACGCCTAGAAATAAATATGCCACTTTGACTTTAGAAGAGGCTGAGGCAAGGATGGAAAAAAACCTGTCCGCACCACGTTGGCTAATGAAACATATGGATGAAGGAAGCGACAGTTCAGATGTCCGGTTTAGAAGGAACGGTGGTGAAGTGGGATCGGCAGTCGATGCAAGAGCAAACGTCAATCGTTTGAGAACTGTTCAGGGGAGTACCCAAGAAAGGGACTCGGATCATGATGATTTGGATTTTGATGAAGAATTCGCAGATGATGAGGAGGCTCCAATTATGGATGGAGATGAAGAGGAGAATAAATTCCTGGAGAAGAAAATTAAAAAGGAAATGCTCAAGGCTGCTCATTTCGATGGACAGCTGGATGCTGGAGAAGATAGCGAGGATGATCTTAACGATTTGTTTGAAGTTGAAAAATCAAGGAAGGTCGATAAAGAAGGAAAAAAATTGAAGAAAGTTTTGAACAGAACTGAGGGCGGTGTTTACGAGAGTGACAACGAAGAAATGATTCCGTACGTCTCACAATCCGACCTTGAGAGTGAAGAAGACTCTGAGGTAGAGGATTCTGTCAAACCTGAGCCCATTGAAGGAGTGGATTCCGAAAACAATGCTCCTAGGCCACGAACCATATATATATCTAGTGTCACAGATGGTATGGTGATTATAAACGCACCAACCCAATTATTGCGAAATTTTCCTTCTGGTGAATGGAACCCAAATGCACGCAAAAGACATCAGCTGTTTGAGATTTCATCTCCAGCTAAGAAAATCAAAAAAGAAGATACTGCTTCTGTTCTGCCGGTTCCTGAAGGTTCTAGTACCGGTGACTTGAATGATCCAGGTACTGCGGGAGAATTTGTGACTACAAAAGAAGTTCTAGATATTGTGGGGAAAAAACCACTTACAACAAAGGAACTACTTTTGAGCTTGAAGAGCAGAATCAGTACTCATAAAGATAATAAGCTTCGCATAATCAAAATTGTCAAGCAGAACCTCAAGCTTGTCGATGGAAAGCTTCAGCTTAAGGAGGGATGAGAATCAAAGCGTCATAATTGTGATTAGAAAAAGAGCGTCACAACAGATGGCGAAATACAATGAAGCATACGAGAGTTAAATCACTGTAACAGTAAAGTAATGAAATATAGTGATGCACATACACAAATTAGTTTGATTGAATGACCTAAAATTACAATATTTCAACAATCTTGTCGTCCTCTTCGTCTTCAGTTTCTTCCTGCTCAATTTGGGCCATATTTTCGCCAGCTTGATTAGACTCATCTCGCATCAACAACTGAACAACTCTATCACAAAGAGCAGCGACATCCTCGGATTTAGTAGCTTTGTGAAGTTCACGAATCAAAGCGTAGACAGACTTTTCACGCAAATGCTCTCGCAACTCTTGAGTGGTGCTCAACAAAAGGATTGATTCTAAATGGGTACTGATAATTGAGTCAACAGGTTCTCTCTTTTTGTCAGCTGACAATAGTTGTAACTCTTCTGGTAAGTTGAACATATCGTCTTCATCAATTTCTTCAGGACCTGCAATAGGCAACAAAATGTAGGGTAAAATGTTAATTTCTTCACTAGTGACCAATTTCTTATGCGTTGTAACTTCAAATAAGGCGTTCTTAATAGTAGAGGCCACTCCCTCGCGTCTGACTTTGGAGTCGTATTTTTCGGTGAAGACCAATAATTTGGAGATTGGAACTACATGGTCGTACTCCTGTTCCGTAATGAAATACTTCCTTCCTTGCTTCAAACGGGAAATGTCCGAGAAAAAATATGCCAAGTAGTCGTAGTTTGCGTATCGATTATAACTGCGATCAAATCCCTTGACGAAGCAATCCATAAGGCAATCCATTGCGTTGGCCAGTTTGAATACTTTTTTCTCTTCGTCGGAGAGTTCAAGTTTTAAGTCTAAGACATGCGTGATACTGTCGTCTTTTGCCAAGTTCGCAAGTAAAATAGTCATCAAGTCTGCATTACTATTGCTGGATTTAATAATAGATGAGATCAAGACATCTAGATACTTAATATCTTGTGCAATAAGGCGGCGCATTGTGCTGTCATCGCAGAGATTAGCTAGGATTGTTACAGACTGACTCACAGTCGTTTTACCTTTCTCTTTTGACAAAGTCTTCAAATCCTTGATGGCCTCATAGTTGTCATATGCAAATACTTTTTGGTGAGGTCCCTGCGAATACCCGACCAAATTGTCAAGGGCTATTTGCCTCACCGCTGGTTGCGGTGAATGTAAAAAAGTAACGAGTTCTTCGAGCTCAGTGGGCATGGTAAAATAGTAGATTGTATTCAGAAGCCCTCTCTTTTTTTTCACGTTTGCAACTTGTGCAGTCCATTAATCGAGATCTGATGATGAGGATGCGGCGCAAATCAGCCTAGCTAAATATGATCTTCGAGGTTAGGTGAAAATACTCTTATTTGTGAGGTAAAGGCTAAAAATACCAGTATTCATCTATTTAGGCTACTTTCTTGTACTAAAAACGAAAACTTCACTGCTCCGGATCTTCCAACTGGTCAACGACTTGCAAGTAATAGTAGTAGAAAGCTATATTCTGCAAGTGTCCCTCGAACAATAACTTTTCATCCACAGAATGGGCATTTACTTCTGGACCGGCATTACCAGGGACATATCTAAAAATGCTTCTGGTTAATTCCCAATAGGATTTGGTGTCCGTGTTGCCAATGCTGACTAAAGGAGCGAAAATATATGTATCATTTGAATCCGGGTACAATAAATCCTCAAAAAGATAACGCAAAGAGCCGCCATATGTGTTCCAAAGTTGGTCTCCTGTTGGAGTCACTGGGGCTGGCTCTAATGGCTCATTAGTTGTGTAATTGAAATATCCGTTCTTTGTCTTGTCCATGATAATCTTTCCATCGCACACAAGCCCCAAATCGTACTCAAGTGCAAACAGTTGCACCTGACGCAACACCTTTGCTCGGGTCGATTCCACAGATTCCTCGACAGCAATTCTGTGGTTTATCAAGACAGACGCATGCTCCGGAAGCGCGTTAGATTTGACACCTCCAGATATTACGTCGACAGCTTGTGAAGTCTTCACAGTAAATTTTGTCAACAGATTGTTGGACAAATACTGCAAAAATTTATCATTGGCTTGCTTGTCGAGATGAGCCTTCATTATAACCTTTTTGAGTTCAGGGTCAATGGTCTTAGAATTCTCTGCCACACACTGGAACAGATTCAAAATAGGATTGGCGTTTGATAGTACACTCTCGAATTCTTCGTCTTCTATCAACGAGATTACCTTCGATAAAAGGCCAATGGCGGTGTGTTTCGGAGGAACAGACGAATGGCCGCCTGGGGTAAACAACTCAAGGATAGAATTCAAATGCCCCTTCTCGCCGGTTGCAGGCATAATATATTTGTCACCCTCAAGCTCTATGATACCTCCATTTCCTTCGTCAATAATCTGATACATAGAAGATGGGCCATACCTAGCAAGGAGAAATTTGCCAATTTCAAAAGCTCCTTCTCCACCAGCCTCCTCGTCATAGCCAAATGCCAAGATAATAGTACGTTGTGGCAGAAATTCACCCTCAGAAAGTAAGAGCTCGACTGACTCCAAAAGTGCAACAAGTAGGTCTTTGCAGTCTACGGTGCCCCTGCCGTATACATACTCGCCATCAAAATGGGCTTTGAACGGAGGATACGTCCATTGGCCTACCGTTTCCGGTTGCACCGGAACAACATCGTAATGGGCAGTTAACATTATTGGCTTTTTCAGCTCATCTGATCCTTGCCATGTGTAAACCAAGCCTAGCTTGTTTATCTTCTCCAACTTCAAGTGCTTGTGAATAAGCGGAAACGTGTCTTCCAAGTAGCCATGGAATGATTCAAAGGGGCCCCATCTCTCATCAAATTTCAAGAGATCCTGGGGATTTTCTATACCCTTGGGGACAACCATACCATCGTAGACCTGAGTTGGTTCTTGGACCGCTTTTTGAAGTTTTTCCAACGACTCCTTTTTGAAAGTCACATCATGAAGAATCCGTTGGAGGGTGCCTGCATTGTAAAGATACGGCGATGGGTCTAACTTCTCTACCATTGGGCAAAGTGAGTCTGGGTTGCTTTCTTCGCCAAAGATCGAAAACATATTTTGCGGTTTTGATAAGACATGTTTCCAGGTGCAACTTCCATCAGCAGCAGGTTCAAAACGATGCAAAAGGTACAACATCGGAAGAATGAAAACTAAAAGGGCCCAATGCCACGCATGTTTTCCATGCTTGGGCCCGTTTGCGTGGATAGGTAAATGGGGTGAATTTTTCTTCATAAGAAAACTAAACTATATGAGATCTGGAGCGGAATTAATTGCGTCTTAATTCTCATTCTTATTCTTCCCCTATGCAGAGACTGTATATAGGTGTCAAGTCTAATCTTTATCTATTGCTGACGCGAACGCTATTAGTCTACATTGAAGCTGTGGAGCACGGCCATAAAACGTTATAGCAACTTACTTACTCTGAAAATAATGAAACCATTGCAATTGGTCAGTAAGGGTTTTTTCTTTGGCATATTTCACCGCAGGAATTGAGACGTCGCCCCGAACAGAGTAGCCGTGGGAGACGCCGGAGAACAACGTAAGTTGGTAAGTGGCCTTGACTTCAGCTAACTTGGCTTCAGTCTGATGTCTAAGTTCCGTAGGGAAAATAGGGTCAACCTCAGCAGCGGCGATGAGAAGGGGTCTCTTGATGGCGGCAACCTCTTCGATGGAGACGAACGATGGGTGAGCAATCGCAGCAGCTGAAGCGTTGCCTCCTTCGGCAAGTTGCTGAATCGCATATTTCGCACCATAGCAGTAGCCAATAACCCCAATGAATGCCGATGGGCCAACACTTTCACGAAGAGGTGTCAAAAATGACTCCACGATTGGACGCGTGATCTCGTTGGTGTGCTTGGGAAGCCAGGTTTGGAGGTCGAAGCCAGGGCGTGGAACTGGGTCCCCCTTCAAAATGTCTGGGATGTATACCCTGTAACCACCTTTGGAGAGCTCATCGGCAACCAAGAGGGTGTTATTCGACTTGAGACCGTATATGTCGGTTAAAATGACAATAGTCTTCGACTCAGGATGTTCAGAACCCGTGAAGTACGTTTCCAACCCAAAAATAGTCTCGAATTTGCCAACTGCGGTACCTTCATGGAAAGTGCCTTCTGTACAACATTGTCCTGGGGGGTGTGAAGCCATTGTTTACTTACGTTTGATTGAGGTGTTCGGGGATGAACTTGTACAAACTCTCCGCTTTTATAGATCTGTTGAGAGCTCGGGCCGAGCTTGCTATTGTTCTGTATATAGCTTTTCATAACTCCGCCGCGTCAATCGGGTTCACCCTACACATTAGGACTAAGCATGTCTGCCTTCACCAATGCATGAATCTGAATGTTAGTATGTGAATTCTGGTCGGACTCGATAAATTTTGTTGACGAACAAAAAGGGTATGAACATTGAACAGTAGAGTCCTTCTTTTCTTTTTCATGCCTTCAAGTTCGCCGCCTTGGAAAACTATACGTACGTCTTGTATGGAAGCGTGAATAAGCTGCCGTACCTCTAAGGCAAGCCACACTTTCATCATGTTTAGCGCGTCTTCATTTTGAAGAATTTCCCTTCCTTCTTTCAGAACACTCAACTTTCTCAACACAGGCAAGGAACTAGTAAACGTTAGTAATAAATTCAAACCATTGGGATCTCTAAGTTATCCTATGGAGTTTCACCCTATCCATCTCTTTGTAAAACCCATACATACCTGGCAAATAAATCGAGTTGTGGGTCAAGTTGTCTCCCAATGCCCTCTAAAAGTAGAATTGCAACAATGACTGTGATAAAGTCACCTTCCATTCGCACATGGTGTGATCTCACCATTGATAGAACCTGATCTAATAGATCTCCGATGCTAATGTTTCCAAGGGTGAAAGTACGTTCTTTCATTCTGTTGACCAATTTTTCAACCTTGAGGGCAAAGATTTCTTTATTCACAACAGTTTCTGGAGTGCGTGATCTTTCTGCCATTAGCTCACCAGCTTTATATCCGTCAAATTCCGTTAACGCTTTAAATAAATCAATGAAGTTTACTCTGTCATCATGGTTTAGTTCTGTAATTAAACCGACATCTAAAAAGCAAACCTCAGCGTGATACCCATTTTCATATAGGGATTCGAGTTTTTGACACCAACCGTCACTGTTATCACCTAACGCAAGCAAATCCTCTGTTATCTTATTTGTTTCTGTCTCATTGCTAGATTTAACAATCTTGTATTCTTTTTCATGCTTGAACATTTCATTTTTGTAGAAGCGAACTAACATGTTTCCTGGATGGAGATCGGCATGTACAAAGTTATCAAGGATCAACATTTGAAGAAATGCATCAAGTCCCTTGTCACTTATTTCTTTAGAAAGATTTTTCCCGAAGTTGTCCTTAAGGGAGAGCATTTTGGACATAGGAACTGCTTTGACATATTCTTCAACCAAGACATCCCTGGTACTAAAACTCATGAACGGTTTTGGAAAGTGGATGTCGAGGCGGTTACGGAAATTGTATCTGAACTTCGCCAAGTTCAACGCTTCAATCCTCAAGTCAAGCTGTAGGCGCATTAAGATGCTGAACTGTTCAACCTCATCCGGCAAGGAGAGCCATTCCATAGTCGGAATAACATTAATTAGGTTAGCAAAAAAACTCATAATACGAAGATCACGGTTGACCTTAACCTCCACATTCGGATGTAAAACCTTGATTGCCACAGCCTGCTGAGGTGAAATTTGATTTCCGTGCTGTTCGGTAATCACAACGGACTCCCAGAAAGAGTCTCTTTTCCCCGAAGAAACGAAAATGTCCGCACTCTCCATATTCTTCTCTTCCGCTCGAGCCTTAGCTATAGCTTTTTCAGAAAGCTTCGCCAAATGCACTTGTGCTATTGCACCAACCCCAACCGGTACTTCTTGAAACTCGTCGAATATGTCTTCGAAAGGCATTTCGAAGCTTCTGCTCAAAATTACCTTGGTCTTTGAAAGAGGATGTGCTCTGGCATTCGAATGCAACTTGCCGAGTTGGTCACACAAAGGTTTAGGAAAAATGTCTGTCCTTGAGGCAGCCCATTGTCCTAATTTGATGAATGTAGCTCCGGCAGCTTCAGCAGTCCACCGCAAGTACCGATACCACAATTTGGCACCTGCGCGTGTCTTGTCTACAGAATGCTTGTCTTTGGGCCCGAGCCAGCACATGGGAGCAAGAAGTACCAAGGGAAATAGTAGACAGCTTAGTTCCAAAAACCTGACTACTGTATGGAGAGGGCTGACAACATAGTCGCTGAGCGTAAACTTGATATAGTAAAAAAGTCTCACTAACAAAGGACTTTCACTGGTCTTAGAATGTCTATACTTTTCAAAGAGAAGCTGTTCTTCTTGTTGCGACAGAGCATAAAGACCGTTTTCAAAAGTATCAGCACCCTTGTCAGGTTGCAACTTATGTATTGTTGTATCCACCGGATAAACGTCGTTGCTGAGCAGTTTGTCTAAAGATATTACCGAGACGATACCAATTCCAATCCCAATGTTGAGTCTGCTATTACTTTGGTTCCAGTACGACCAATTTGGCCCTGACCTATTCCGGGATTTAAACATACGACGTATTCCTCCATTGTACTCCGGTTCAGTTCCTGGACGAAATTGTGAATTCTGACGTAGATGATAAGGTTGTATTGCAGCACGCAAAACCCGATCCAGGGCCCTGGACGACGCAAGCATATGATAATTGCGTTCTGGATTGCAAGCAAACTGAATTGAGGCGCCCCTGAATGCGGCTGCATTACATGGACCCAATTTTGGGCCCAACCTTTGCATGGTCGTAAGGAGCATGAGACTTGACGAATGCTTCCAATGTGAGTCTTGATAGCAATCGCTTGTTGTTGCGTCTGCATGCGACACTTACGGCAAATGCGCCTGGAAGCTGGGGGGAGAATGAATGCGACATTTATATTCTGGACCACCAGTACTACAAGTTAATCCAGCTAGTTTATCAATCCAAATGCCGGATAACAGAAGCAAAATAAAATAAAATACAATAAAATTAATGGATCTATAGCTGTCTTCTTTTTGTGCTTCCAACTTGTTCTTTTTTACTCTTCTCTTGTCCTCCCTTTTCATTTGGTTCTCCACTGATCTCTTGATTTTCATCATATAGTCTGCACCCTCTCTGATTCCTTCTGTGCTTCGGTAAATCACTTAAACAAATCCAAATAGTACATTGATGATGCGTGCACTCTGGTCATTTTTCCTAGGTTGAATCATTCGAATTTTGGGTCTGCAAGATATGACTCTTGAGTAACGAACCCCAAAAAAATAAAGTGCAAGTTCCTTTAGGGTTAGCAGCAATTCCTCTTCTAGCAACCACACTATCATGGGCATTGAACAGGTCATGGTAAACTGGAATTTTTATCCAGTCCAACTCGTTAAGATTAGTGATGATTTGATCAACGGGCTTTGGAAGTGAGAGCTTGGTATCCTCGTTAAATAGGGGCACTTTCTGACTCTTATCCCATCGCAAATCCTCTATGATTCTCTCGGCCGCCTTATCATTTTCTTCCACTTGTATTTCTATAGGGGTTTGAGGTTTGAGTAATGTCGAAATTAATGACTTTTTGTTTCTACTTCCGCTCTTTCCTAACGTCAGCCCGTATGTTAGTTCTGAATCTGAAGAAAACTCCTGTTCAGAAAGATCAGGCAGTTGGTCCTCATCATCAGCAGAATTTTGCTCGCCAGAATCCGGTTCTCTATCAAAGGCAGCATGGACTTTTGGATTTTCACTTCCCTCCTCTATCATTTCATTATGACCATCAACAAAATTCTGCTCTGCAGCTAACATTCTCTCCATGGCCCTGCCTGTCAAACTCGATGTATCTCCTTTGAAAGATTCGTGGCGAGCCAAATGAAGTCTGTCTTCTCGTCTCCGTTCACCCTGCTCTGTATGCTCAGCATCGATGACACCACCATGGTATACTGCTCGCTTAACATCTTGCCAATGTTGAGTGATTTCAGGACTTTTCAGAACTTTGATTTTTAATATGCTGTACAAAGACACGTACATGGACAACCATATAACCAAAGGAATGTAGAATGGAAATAATATTAAGGCCGCGACAAGGAGAATGGAATAGCGAATAAATAGATTGGACCTCAAAATGGAAGTGGCCTCTTGTTTGTTCAAATACTTTTCCGACCCCTCCGGTATTTTATAAGAGTTTTTAAGATCGACGAACTTGGGCCAAACTGTATACTTTCCAACATTTGCAGAGGGTAAGTCCTCAAAGTATTTGATATGTATGAAATTCAAATGGTCAAATGGTGAATATGGGGTTATGTAACTAGTGTAGAATGGAACGCTCCTATCATTCTTGATATTCGCCATAAGCGTGCGTATCTGGAATAGTTTAAGGCCCTTGATATAAACAGAATTTGGTTGAGACATTTCCAACAACAACTTATCAGAATCTGCAACAAAAAGCTCGAATCCCGTTTTGCCAAATAAACATTTTCCAAGTGAGTTAGCCGAAATGTCGAAAAGATTGTTCTTGAAAAAATGCACGCCAGCATGCGGTGTAGCAAACGTACAGAAAAAAACAGGGACTACTTCCTCGAAAAATCCTAGTTCATAAAGACGCCCAATGGTATATCTTGAGATCAAACCACCCAATGAATAGCCAATGATACTAATTTTGGTGACTTTACACTTGTTAGACTGTTTTAGTGTCTCGATCTCATATAGTAGATCCTTGATGACATTTTCTGCACACCGCTGAATCCCATCATAAGTCTTCCAGAAACGAAACGACGATGGTTTGATGCTGACAATTCTTTCAGAGGATACGGGCTTCAAAGAACGCTTCAATGCCTTTTCGATCGTACGCATGTGTTTTGGGTTGCCCCAAAGCCCGTGTATAAATAAAACCAAATGGACTTCCTCATCGTTTGTTGGCAAAAGCTGCTCTAAGGATTCTGACATTGAGAATGAGGTAAGTGGTTGCGAGGAAATTTCGAAACACTTACGCTTGACTCAATACCCTGACTTTAAATCCAACCGAAGCTATAATAAGACCGATCGCTGCGACTCAGGTGCAATCCACGGGCTCCATGGGCTGTTGTCTTATCGACTTGCGCAGATTAAGTCATGTGACAACCGAGCCGGGCCATACGTTGTTTCCGGAAACCGAACTACCAAGCACCTACAAGTTTGCAGCAAGTGACGTAGCACAAGCGGAGCCCAAGAAGACGCTCCACGAAAAGAGGACCTCAGGAGCAAATGAGACTTTAAACCAATTTCACGATACAGAAAACATATGACGTTTGGTCGTGTCCTTACCGTGTCTACAACTACAAAAGTTCATCGGACGTGAGTCGAGCTAAGAGTAATGGGTTTTTTTAGTTCCTCCACACCTTCTGCTGCTGCTCCAGCCGATCTGCTGTCACAAGCAATCAAGGCTGAGCTTCAAGCACAAATCAGTCAGGAGCTTGCTATTGCAAATGCCACTGAGCTTGTCAACAAAATCACACAGAACTGTTTCGACAATTGCATTGGCCAGCCGCAAGATCTGATCACTCCACATCAAAGTATCTGCATTAACCAATGTTTGGAGAAATACATGAGATCGTGGAACGTAATTTCAAAAACGTATGTCTCTAGGATCCAGAAGGAGAAATAGACTCCATCTTGTAAATACTTATATAAATTTGCATTTTCCCTTTTTTCACTTGTAAGGCTACATGCATATAGGACCCTCAAGTAAGGACGTTTCCTAATCATGTAATCATAGTATTCTTGAGGCATAAAGGCATATTCTGTCTATACTTTTTTTATTGGTAGTAGAGATGTTTTTTCGGCCCACTGATCTGCGTATTTACTTTTTTGGCTTGCTCTGTTGTGGATATCATACTCGTAGGGTGTTTTCTTTACTTCGTTGAACGGCATACATCATACACTCCCTCACATTAATACCAATTCAACTGAAGTGGCGAGCACAACAGGTCGCATACGCCACGCTGTGTCTGAATACGAAAAGATACGATAATTTTCCGTGAAAGTCTCTCGAGTACAGGCTCAATACTACCAGACAAAAAGAATCTAGACTGTGGCGATGAGTACTGTCGCATCTGAATACAGCGCCGAGAAAACGACCGTGCCAATTGAACACAGATTCAACCCATACACCGACAATGGTGGTACTGTGCTTGGAATAGCCGGCGAGGACTTTGCCGTTTTGGCAGGAGACACTCGTATAGTTTCCGGCTACAACATCAACTCTCGGTATGAACAAAAAATCTTCGACGTTGGTGATAACATTGTCATGACTGCTAATGGATTCTCAGCGGACGGTGCTGCTTTGATTGACAGGTTCAGGACTGCCTTCAAATGGTACAAATTTGACAACAACAACAAGAAGTTGACCATCAAATCTGCAGCTAGATACATCCAGCATTTGTTGTACGGTAAACGTTTTTTCCCATTCTACGTCAGCACTCTAATTGCCGGGTTGGATGAGGAAGGCAAAGGTGCGGTGTATTCATACGACCCTGTTGGGTCTTATGAGAGAGAGCAATGTAGATCTGGAGGCGCTGCGTCGTCGTTGATTATGCCTTTCCTTGACAACCAAGTCAATTTCAAAAACCAGTATGTACCGGGAACAGACGGTAAAGAAAAGAAACCGCTCCGGTACTTGTCATTAGAAGAGGTATTGCAGCTAGTTAGAGACGCTTTCTCGTCGGCAACCGAAAGACATATACAAGTCGGTGACGGTTTGGAAATCTTGATAGTTACAAAGGATGGAATCAAGAAGGTTTACTACCCATTGAAGAGAGACTAAACGAGAAAAAATACCGTGAACTGGTTCAATTTGCTATGAACAAACATAATAACCGGGACAAAAATCTTTGAGGCTCTCATGTTATACTGGAAGCTCGAATGTTTTTCCTTTCATGACCTTAGTGTAGTAGATGTAGAAGAAGTCGGAATATATCACTGTCTGCACTATGCCCGCGAGCACAGCAACGTAGTCAAATTTGCCATCTGCAAAATATCTGTAAATCCAGTTGGGAATGTAGAGACCCCTATAGAGCCCCAAAGCAAAAATGTAGTGTGTGGTGATGTTTTGGGCTGACCCAGTTTTTTGTAACACAAAAAACTGAGGAATGATAGCTATGGCCTCTAGCCAGATTGAAAAGGACCATGACACCTCACGAATGGAATATGAGTGGGTGAATATCAAGGATAGTACACCAGCTGCCAAAAACAAATATCTAACCGGAAATGTATCCACATCCTCTCTGATCTTTTTGGGGTACTTGTGTGTCATCAAGTACACAGTGTACGCGGACGTGGCAATAAAGAACAATTTCATAAGTGTATTGTACAACGAGATATATCTGTAGAATAGATCCACATAGCGGACCACAAACACGACGACATATATGCCTTGTGTTTTTAACGACAATCCGTCAATTGACTTGTTGATTTCGATTGAATACAACAAGATTCCGCAACTAACCATGTGCGAGAGATCGGCGAGAAAACGAAAGATATTCATCTTCTGTATTGTTTGAATCAAAAAACTGTGTGGCCTGTACTGCAAATTCAGCTGCTGGGTTCTAACGTGTTTGTCTTTGTCTCTTTCACTTTTTCTATTTTGACACTGACGTTTTGTATTTTTTCGAAGTGCACGTACCTGTTCAGCTGGCTAGCGGTCGCGGTAACTACTGCACCAAAAGTGTAACAAACGGCGTACCAAGACACCACTCACGCCTGAAATCAACAAAGGTGTTCACTCTGTACAACGGTTAAGTGACTGTGTGGCACGGGAATTTTTATTTCTAATTGTAGTATCCAAGAACAACTATAATTCTACTTTTGCAAGCAATAGTTCGTATTGCTGGTCCAAACTTAGGAGTTCACTCTCACTGCTAAGTCTGCTCTCCACGTAGTTCATACCGGCTTTACGTTGCATATGGCCCTCGAACTCTAGCTTTTCAGCATAGTCATGGAGACTACCAACACCATTGAAAATAACACCACCTCTCTCAGCCTTGCAATCCGCAAGAAACTCTTCTATTTGTCTGTCTTCCACTTTATAGTTTGTCATCTGATTTGTGGATAGCGTATTGAAAATCCCAATCTGATCTCCATTGAGGTAAACCAATGAGGGGAAATTACTTACATGATACCTTTGCAACAACTCAGAGTCAGTGTCATCGGTGGATTTAATAGCAAATGTGATATCCTGGTGTTTACGGGCTAATTTTTGGTAAAAATGTTCCGGGTAGTGATAAGTTGACCAGCCCCAATTGTGAAGGTCGACAAATGCTATAAGTAGCGGTTGTGCCGCTAGTAGGAGGCGTTCCACCTCTGTTAAATTGTACACCCGTATTATGCTTTGTTGAATTGCAGTTAGATCTGGATCAACACGAGCAAACTCGCTAATGAACTTTTGAAGATTCTCTATCAGCCGAGCTTCATTGAACTTGACTACCTTTTTTTTCAACATCATCATATAATCTCAAGGAGGGAAATGAGCTCACTCCAAAAACATTAGTTATGTCTCGGTGTTCTCTCCCGTTTACTTTGACAACTTGAAAATTCTCGTTTGAGTTGAAAATTTGAGAGAGATACTGAAAATCATCATTAAACGCCTGACAGAACTTGCAGTCATTGGCATAAAAATAGACTAATGAAAGGGGCTTCGAAACTATTTCGTTGATACTTGACACCTCGATAGTTCGCAGGAGGCAAAGGGCCCCTATTAAAAACACCGATAATCTTAGGAGAAGCATGCCTCTGCTACCCATTGATGTTTTCGATAAGAAATCGAGAATTATCGCATGAGCTGTCTTCACGTGATCACCAATTCAGCGGCCACCAGTTTTATGGTCATTGAACAGCAAGATTTTCCAGGTTTGTTGATGACATAAAGTGAAATCACGGAGATTCAAAAAGACCGTTATCAGTGTCCCCACTTTAGTCTTGATATGCTGATTTGAATAATCCCTGATCCGGACACCCAGCAAGATTAAACATGGCTTTGCCGGCGCCGCACGTGATCACATTTTGAACGTTTTGGTAGAAATCGCCAGCCTATCTGCAATTCAAAGCCCAGTAGACGCACACGTCCTACAGACAGTAACTCCTCGCTATTGAATTACTTAGCGGATTTGTTCACGGTATAATTTCGACTTTTTCTTCTTTTTTGTGAGTACAAATCTCAATAGGAATTACAATAGTACACTCGCCTTTATTTCACCTATTGGATTTCAGTAATGAAACGTGCCTCGTCCCTAATCGCTTTTGCACGTTCAAGATCGAATCGAGGCAGTCGAGTGGAAGGGTCGATTTATGGATAAGAGCACGGGCATATTATCTCGTACTTGCACAGCATCTTGGCACGCATATGCTTCGTAAGCTTGTCGATCTAATAACCTGAGGTGATATTTTCATGGAGGCCCGCTAACTAATGGCCGTCGCACCACCACCATCTCTGTTTGAGCATCGAGCCGGACGTTTGCTTGCATATAGTACCAGATCAAATGTATGGCTTACATTTTATGCAGTAAAAGAATCTTCACGCGTCAGAATTTAGCCTACATGCATTAGCCAGCACAGCTGCAATCGGTCATAATCTCAATTAGAGACAAGATCCAGCATTTCAGAGGCTTGTAACACTCCTGTTCACAGCCTAGTCTCAAACTCTGGCGATTTAAATAGTAGGTTTTGTAGCCATGAGGTTTTTTTTTCCTTTTTCCTCCATCTCTCCTACTATTCCATTTCTTTAGTCTTGTTGAAAATCAATGAAGTCCTCTTCGCTCGCATCTTTACTTTTGTCGGCGGCCAGTGCTATGGCTGCCTCCTCGGAGCTTCCAACTCTCACTTCTACGATTATTTCTTCAACATGCACTAGCTTTTCCAGAGCTTACTACGGAAACTCCACTTCCTTCACATCTTCAACACCTGATCTGACACTTTATGAGACCGACGTTGTAACTAACGAAAATACGTTGACTATGTTGCAAACGACTTGTATTGATGACGAATGTTACGTTAAGACAGTGCTCAATACATTAACAACCGTTGTTGCTACTGTGGATGGAATTTTGACCACTTACGTCACAGCAAAACCTGTTACTCTTGCTTATAACAATGCGACTACTTCCACTCTTGGACTTTCAACTACCGAGTCTGAAACCGCTTCAGCTGCAGCCACTGCTGTTGCCACAATTACTTCTGCACCCGCTGAAACTAGTTCCAGTGAGGAATCGACTGAGGGTGAGTTCGGCACAACAGTGGTGACAATCACTAGTTGTTCTGAGAATAAGTGTCTGGAAACTGCTGTGACAACCGGCTTCACTGTGGGTACAACTACTGTTGATGGAGTAAAGACTATTTACACCACTTACTGCCCATTATCTGATGAGGCTACTTCTAAAGCATACACTCCAGCAACTACTGTTGTCACCATAACAAGTTGTTCCGATAATAAGTGTCTGGAGACTGCAGTGACCACCGGTGTGTCTGTTGGTACCACCACGGTTAATGGCAAAGAGACTGTCTACACTACTTACTGCCCATTATCTGTTGAAGCTACTTCTAGCGCATACACTCCAGCAACTACTGTTGTTACGATAACAAGTTGTTCCGATAATAAGTGTCTGGAGACTGCAGTGACCACCGGTGTGTCTGTTGGCACCACCACGGTTAATGGTGAAGAGACTGTCTACACTACTTACTGCCCATTGTCTGGAAAGACTACCAGCACGTCTGTTTCTACATCTAGTTCTACTGAGGCAGTTACTACTGCTGCCAAGAAAACTACAGTTTCTACCTCTGAAGCTGCTGAAGATACCACCGAGGGAACCACTACAACAAGTAGTACTGTCACTACTTCCTCTGCTCCTTCTAAGGCAGCCACAACCACTGAGATACAAACGACAGTTATAACTCTTACTTCGTGCAAGCATGACAAGTGCTCTACTACTCCGGTCACGACTGGAGTGTCTCACATAACTACCACCATAAGCGGAACTGAAACGATATACACCACTTACTGTCCATTGAGCTCCGTGAGTACATCGTCTCTCACATGGACAACCCCAACTACGTCGATTACTTCCACTACTTCCACTTCTTCCACTTCTTCTACTTCTTCCACGTTCACAACAGTACTCGCTGAAAGCACTGTCAATGTCATTACAAACAACATCATCACCCAATCGAAGACCACTAGCATCGCTTCTTCTACAAGTGTTGCTGAGGTCAGTACTTACGAAGGTGCTGCCGCCCATGTTTTGCCAGCTGTTCTTGCATTACCTGTTGTATACATGCTCTTGTGAGCAATATGGGAGTAATTTCGAAAAAAAAAAAAATATGTGGTCAGGAATATCTTTTGCAATTGATTCGAAAATTGCTGTCATTTGTGTAATATAGAATTAATACTATGTTTGTAATTTAGCTGCAAATCTGTAAAACCCGCAGATAGTCAATGAGTTTTGCAAAGAAGTAGTACTTCTCCAGTGCTTTAGCGCTGTGTGAACTTAGGGCACGAAATGATGTTATATAAAATGCCAAATAACACAAATCCAATTGTGTGCCAAGCTTATAGGCAGAAGTCTGCTCTTAAAATCTTCACTTGTAAACACGACTATAGTGAAGAATTTGCTTACTACTGAGGATGTACGGGTGCAAGAAGACACTCTGGAAACAATCCAACACATTTCGAGGTCACATCATTCAAAGCTGAAATGAATGCCTACGACGTCATCATTAGCCCGACAGTTATTTCTAAATGCTTGGGATGTAACTTTATCTCGCCGACGTCTAAGCATCTCATTGTGGGCAAAACCACATTACTTGAGGTTTATGAAGTTCTAAAACTCAAGCGAGTGTCTCCCAGCAAGGGCACGGATTACAAATTAAAGCTTACAGCAAGCTTCAAATTGCAAGGTTCTATCACGGACTTGAAGTCAATAAGGACAGCTGAGAATCCATTGTTAGACTATGTCCTCGTTGCGACTAAAAGCGCTAAGGTTTCGTGCATAAGATGGGATTCTGCCCTCCATTCTATCGTCACTGTTTCTTTACATTACTATGAGCATGCAATACAAAATCTTACGTACGAAAAAATTTATGAGTCTGAGCTTACGGTAGCTCCTAACTCGAAATCACTTTTTTGTTTGCGCCGCAATAATGTGTTGGTTTTCCTCCCATTTAATCGGCAAGATGATGATGAGGATGATGTCAATGATGAAGACAATCCTCACGAGAATGGAAATGTCCAAGGCGAGATCGAAGAACTAAATGGAGATGTGGAAATGGAAGAGTCAAATGTAGGCGACAATCTGAAACAAGCTCTTGATGGTAACATTTCTCAAAGTATCGCTGATTCCATGAATAGAATCAAGGATCCCGCCAATGGTTACGTGAATGGTTCTTTGAGCATATCCCTCTTTGGGAAAAGTGTTATCACAGACGCAACTTCTCTTGAGAGCGATATTGGAGAAATAGTTGGTTTCCAATTCCTTCACAATTATCGATCGCCTACTGTGGCAATTATATCTCACCAGAAGCATACTTGGGCAGGTTTGCTTTCCGTCGAGAAGGATGACATGTCATATACCGTTTGGTCATTGGATTTGGCTTCGGAGTCGACCACCGTTATATTAAAGATTAACAATTTGCCATACGATATACATCGCATTATTACTCTTCCTTCTCCATTAAGTGGGTCCATTTTGGTTGGGTGCAATGAAATAATTCATATAGATAGCAGTGGTATCGTTCGTCGAGTTGCACTCAATCTGTTTGTTTCAGACATCACCAAATCTGTGAAAAACTTCATAGATCAGTCACAATTGGAACTCAAACTAGAAGATTGTTCAATCATTCCAATTCCAAATGACAGTAAAGTTTTGATGGTTTTGAAGTCCGGGAAAATGTATTTTATCTTGTTTGAACTAGATGGGAAGACAATTAAAGGTGTCTCTGTTGAGCCGATCAATGAATCCTGCTATGCCAATATATTGACTGAGAACCCAGGCCCAATCACAGCTTTAGACGAAAACTTGCTCTTCCTTGCAGGGTCAAGTAGTGATTCATTGTTAGTGGAGATCAACTACATGGCAGAGGAAAAGAAGAATCAGCAGGATTTTTCTGATGATAACATGATTCAAAATGAAGAAGAGGATGAGGATAATCTTTATGGCGAGGATGACAAGGCAAATATTAAAGTTATTAAATCTGGAACTATCGAATTCATCAAACATGATGAATTATACAACCATGGTCCAATTTCTTCGTTCACAATGGGAAAGTTCTCATCCGAAAAATTCGTTGCTAACTTGCCGAATCCATCCTTTGACGAGGTTTCTATTATTGCAGCTGGTGGGACTGGTGCTTTTGGGCACCTTACAATCATGACTCCTACGGTACAACCAGTTATCAAGTCATCGCTTCGTTTCTCACAAATCAATAGATTGTGGATCATCAGTAACAAGTATCTAATCACCTCCGATGATACAAATCAAAAATCGGAGATTTTCAGCATCAATCAATCGTATGCAAGGTTGCCAGCTAAAAACTTCATAAACAACGAAGCCACTATCGGTATGCATGAGTTAAACAATGGTAAGTTCATTCTACAAGTCACCCCGAGGCAAATTCTCTTGTTCAACAACAAGTTCAAGCGAGTTGTAACATTGGAACAGCAGCTTCGTGAGTTTGATGATGCTTACATCATTAATAGTGTTTTTAATGATGAGTTTCTCATGATATTCTTCTCGACTGGTGAAGTTGTGATATACAGCATAAACACGTATAATAAAGTGTTTACAAAGATAGAACTTCCAAAACTACTTTCTGAAACAATTATCACAACTGGCTACATTACAAACTCTAGACTTTTAAACGTGGTGCTGAAAGACATCAGTGTTCTTACAAATCGTGGTCAAAAGAGAAAACGGGATTCAGATCGGTCTGAAATGCCTACTAAGCCTACGGACAGGCAGGAAGCAAAACTGAAAACTTTTGTTCTCGTCACCGGTGATAATCGTATAGTTGTTTTCAGCAGATTTCATAATGAGAAATGTTTTCAATTAAACCATGTCGATAGGTTTTCCGATCGATTGTCCTTGGGGTTTTTTGATATAAATGGGGCAGACCCAGACCCCTTCATCAAGCAGGTGATACTCAATGATCTTGGCGATGAGCACTCAAAGGATGAATACTTGACTATATTGACTGTGGGAGGCGAAATCTACTCATATCAAATGTATTTCGATGGTGAGAACTATAAATTTATCAAGCAATATGAACTTCCAATAACTGGTGCTCCCTCCAATGCATATCCCCATGGAACATCGATTGAAAGAAGAATGATATACTTTACTAATGTGAGTGGTTTCACCTGTGTGATGGTTACTGGAGTTGTTCCCTATTTCATAACCCGTGGAAAGCACTCGCTGGTGAAAATTTTCAAATTCTCGAAAATTGCGATTAACTCTTTTGTGCCATATTCCGATGATGTAATTAAGAATGGTTTGATCTACCTCGATACAAAAAAAAATGCACGAATTGTGGAGCTCCCCAAAGATTTCAATTATGAAAATAATTTGCCTATAAAAAAAGTTCACGTTGGTGAGACGGTCAAATCTGTGGCCTATCATGAAAGTTCCAATACTTATGTTGTATCCTCATTCAAGGAGATTGATTATAATTGTGTGGATGAAGATGGCAATCCTATAGTTGGCACAAAGCCAGATAAGCCACTGGCCATGTCATATAAGGGTAAAATTCGCCTTATATCTCCAATTTCCTGGTCAACTATTGACTCCATTGAACTCAATGACAATGAAGTTGGCCTAAATGTCAAATCTGTAGCACTTGATATTGGAAGTGAGACGAAACGCTTTAAAAGTAAGAAGGAGCTTATATTGATTGGTACAGGCAAATATCGGATGGAAGACTTGGTGAGCAATGGGTCATACAGACTTATCGAGGTTATAGATATTATTCCGGAGCCAGGAAGGCCTGAGACGAATCATAAATTCAAAGATTTGACTCAAGAAGACACGAAAGGTGCTGTTACTGCAATATGTGATGTCAGTGGTCGTTTCTTAGTGGCACAGGGCCAAAAGATCATCGTACGTGATATAAAAGATAACAGTGCAGTATCAGTTGCGTTTATGGATCTATCCGTCTATGTTTCTGAGGCAAAAAGTTTTGGAAATTTAGTCATCTTTGGAGACACCTTAAAAAGTATTACCCTAGCGGGATTTGATGCAGAACCATTTCGAATGATCTTTTTAGGTAAAGACGTGCACAATTTTGACGTCTGCAGTGCTGACTTTTTGTACAAGGATGAAGAAATTTTCATTTTAGTTGCTGACAATGATGGAATGCTTCATGTTCTTCAATATAACCCAGAAGATCCAACCTCAGCTAATGGGCAACGACTTTTGCACAAGTCATCTTTCAATATCAATTACTCTACCACGTGCATGAAATCTATACCCAAACATGAACAATTGGCTACGTGGGTTGACGCTAATAATACTCCATTTCAGTCTATTGCATCCACCGCTGAAGGAGCTATGTATACAGTGTTCCCCGTGAACGAATTTTCGTTTCGCCGAATGTATATCTTGCAACAGCAAATTGCCGATAAAGAATACCACAATTGTGGGTTGAATCCTCGCCTTAATCGAGCTGGAGGCATTCATGCTGACCCTGATCAAAATTTGCGACCAATACTAGATTGCGAATTATTGAGAAGGTTCGCCAAACTAAACCAAGACCGAATGCGTGCATTAGGTCAAAAGATTTCAGTCAAAGACGTCGCGGTGGACATTTGGAAAGATCTCATTGAGTTTGAGAACGTGTTGAATAACTTATGATATTTTTTCCATGAACTAATGTGGTGCTAGTAATACTTGTAGATTATTGCATAAAGTAGATAGAGAGAAGATAAATAGAGTGCATACGCGCACCATAATGGTGTATCTTGATGTTTGCGAGGTTAAAGCATCACTTGACGTTCTGCTCAAGTCAAGTAACAGTTTGAAGTGTATTGTGAATTTGAAGTCAACTGCGCAGTTTTTGGTAAAATGAAGCGAGGAACGAAGAAGAGTGTTTCTTTTCAAGCCCATATTGTCGAAGGAAATGAGGAAAAGAAGATACAATTGGAGGTGCCAGGAGAAAACAAATCGCTCATCATTCTTCCTTTTCATCTTCCTTTGGTTCTCTTTGGAATGTTCCAAAGTGGCTTAACCGACGACCAATTGGTGCCTATGGTCAAGGGATTGGCCAATTTGACGTTGTTGCAAGTAGTTTACGGGTACTTCTTAGCAGGCGCAGGCTCCTCACAGCCTAAACCGACTGGGAACAAAAAGAGCAAAAGTTCCAGTGAGAACGTGGGTCTTCTAGTTATATCATGCACAGTAATATCGCTCATTTTGGCGAATGGAATGTTTCTTGCCTTGATACTATTTGGTGCTCCTCTCTATGGGTTTTTGAAGGAAACTTACGTGTTGGCGTGCCATTTATCATTGATCGTCTTACAGCCCTTATTAATTATATTCAAATTAGACTTTCAGAAACTTAGTCAGCTCCTCCAGTCAGATGTTTTATTTCAGACGGTTTCTCGAAATCAAATCCTCTGCAGCTGTTTCCTGGCACTTGTCGGTGGATGGCTTGGTGTGATCCCCATACCTTTAGATTGGGACAGACCGTGGCAACAATGGCCAATTACTATTTTGACCGGTAGTTATCTCGGTGCCACCTTAGGTTCTATTATAGGCTACGTTTTTTCAACTCAAGGCAAGGACCAGGCATACACTCCACGGTAATCGGCAGAAGAATGGGAGCATATTTGCTCTTGCCTTACCACACAGTTGCATATATCGTGTAATATAACACTCGTTTAACTCCATTCAAGTAATGCGCTAATAACTCTTTTATTCTACTCTTTCCTGGTAAAATATCGAGCACCTTATTTGCACTTCGCGTCGTATAGTAAGTCGTTGTCTCTTCCCCTGCAGATATAGGACGTGTTACAATGAGCTTTTAGATCGGTACGGCCCTCGCAGAAACATATCTAAAGCTAACAATTGACAAAGATCGTGTAAGAAAAGCAGTTCTTGCCGCGAGTAAAGCCATTTATATTACTTGTCGAATCTTAAGCAACCTAAGCCTAATAGAGAATTAACTCAGAATCAACCAGAATATTACGTCGCGTCCACATAAGGATATGGCAGGGTTTCCAAAACTTCCCCATGTTCGAGGAGAAACAGATGACGATGCGTCAATACATTTGTTTAGCACTGTTGGTCCGGCAAGGCCTATAGGGAAGCGAAATTATGACCAACAAATCATGAGTATTTTGAGTCAACCTGTTCCGGAATCATCAAGCGATGAATCGCTTGATGAGCGAAGGCTAGAAAGTTTCAATCGAAGATTCAAAGACTTTGCGAAAAGCAGCAGTGGATGGTCCGACTCTGATGATGATGCTACGCAAGTTGAACAGGATGTCGACAATGAAAGCAAAACGCATCGTGATACTGGTACTGTCACACCTATTGAGAACAGAGATAATAAATCTCGAAATATTGAAAGAGTGTCACCACCGCCCAAACGATCACGTATTCTGCTATGGGGCCCTAAAGTGTTTGGATTCATAATAGGGTTTGTGCTTTTGCTTCTCTTGCTGTTCTTATCTGTTCAACCTTCCAAGCCCAACACATCCTTGGATCTAACTGTTATCAATTCTCGCATCGACTCTATAGAAAGTCGAGTTCTGGCTATAAGTGAGGTGTCAGTTGCCCTAGATGAGCAAGTTGATGCAATGAGTCTGAAACAGGGAAGTTTTTTCTCGACAGTGCAAAGAGATCTCACCTCAATGGATGAGGCCATAAAAAGTATCAAACAGAATGTCTCGTTTGTCCATCCACATTTCACAAAGCTCGAACAAGATATGGAGGCAATAAAAAGCCAAATTGATGGACTACGCCTTCTTTCAGACACCCCAGCTGAATTGGAGAACAGGATGATTAAGCTCTCTCACAAAATATCACAGCTTTCTAAAATCAACCTGAATTTGATCGATATCAAAAAAGACATTATCGATGAATTTTTACGACAATTACCCAATCATGTACCTGTTTACATTGAGAACAACAAGATACATTATCTTCCAGAGTTCCACCGATTTCTTTTGTCTTTCATGGAGAAGCATTTTTCTCACTCTAAGCAGAGCATTTCATGGCAACAATTTATCGAAGAGAACGGTCAAGACTTTAATACTTACATCAAGAGCTTATTGAAAGACACACAGGTCAAATTTATTACCAGGGATGACTTTGAAAGAAATCTCAATGAGGAATTGAGCCATTTAAGCGAGAACATGAAGAGCAATTTCAATGAACTTCTTGACAGAATAGATTTGAGTAAAAATATCACGAGAGTCAACATGCAAGGTGCTGGAAGTAAAGTTGTTCTTGACAACTTGTTGGACATCATTGGTCGAGGATCTATCAAAGTTAACTATGCTGACTACAAGCTTGGGTCTAGAATACTTGGCTTTCTCACGACCACAGGAAAAGACAGCTACCAAAATAAACCTCTTTTGAGAAAGGTATTTCTCGGCTGGTGGGACTTTTTTAATTCCAATGGCTTACGTGCTCCAAAAAATATGAAATTTAATGCGAATAACGTATTGTTAGATAGTGGCCAGTATTGGGAATGTGAATCAAATTGGTGCTCCATAGGGCTACGACTATCTAGCCCAGTGATTTTGACAGACATTGTTTTGAACAATCCTTCTGCAGATAGACCAAGTGGGCTTGTGTTACCCACCAAGGTTTCTATCTACATCAAACCAAGGAAGAGACTGCAAGCTACCTTGTTGGAAAACTACGTTAATGTCATGAATTTTCAAGACTCAACTAAGAATGAAAATAAGTATTTGTCGAAATTTTACAAAGTACAAGAGGTGAACTTGAAAGCTGGGTCATCGACAGAACATATACAACTCCCTGTGAGTATTGTCAATTTGAAGATACTCGTACGAGACGTGTATATTGAACTTGCAACAAAAGAGGGAGTAACAGGCTTGTACAACGTGAAAGTCTACGGCCTCACCGAGTTGAATGCGTTCAAGTACAGCGAACAATTTGAGTCGCTACTTGACAGTCTAGCCCAAACATCCGCAACACCCAGGTTCGTCGATTACAGCACCTCATACCAAGAGGACTACGTATTAGGGGACGATGACTGCTTTTTCTAATGTACTAATGCCATTGCGATTAACTATTTAACCGACCAAAACGAGTTTACTCGTCATCTTCATCTTCATCACCACCTTCAAGGAACTTGCCCTTAACGTCCTTCCACAATTTTCCTCTGTTGTGTGCTTCGTACCAAGAAGTGATAGCAGTGTCAAAGCCTGCTTGGAAGGCAAAAGCTCCAAAGAAAATGGTGCCAACATAAATAGAGTTTCTTTTGAATAGAGCCGAAAGCTTCCGTTGTTAGTAAAAAGATATCAAAATCATTAGATTATCAGGACCTTGTATTCCAGAGGGGTAGTGGTCTTGAGATTGCTTTACTCTATCTGGCGCCAAGTGGAGCCACAGAAGGAACGCTTTCCATTGCTTCATTACTTTTGGAAGTGTACTGGAAGCAACAACAAGGGCGCCACCAATTATTCTGTGTCGGATGCAAGTGTTTTAAAACTAACTCTCTGTACGTGGCTAGCGTTACCTCGTGATGGAGAATTGATGCAACATAATTTGAAGCAATTTGAATCAGGTGTAGCTCAAAAAATATTACCCTTGGTTTTCCTGCTCAACAAGCATTTTGTACACATACCATTTTGTTGATGAAGTTGTTTGGAAAGAGCACTTACCAAATTATGTGAGCACGTATTGAATAATGCAAAATTCTGATTGGATACCGTACGACACAACGCACACCGTTTTGCATGTAATCACATCTTGAGCTCACTTCGGAGATTCATTAATTGTATCTTATCCTACGTCCAAGGGCCCTGGATGTGAATTTTGAAACCTAAAAAAATGTGATAGAGTGTGATATCCCTTTGCTAAAGCCGAGCATATACCAAGCTGGAATAAAAGTAGATGCCCTGTTCTCACAGAAGCGTAGGTTGTGACATGTTTTTTGTGCGAGAGGAAACCGAGATTATTCTCGAGGTAGACGTAACATCGCTAATCAAAAACAGAAAGGCTATCCTAAAATTTCTTCATCTACTAAAAATTATTGAATTCATCACTGTCTAATGCCCACTTCAAAATTATAGTTCAGTCAGCTCCAATTTGGATGCTGCTTCAGCAACTTTGTCTGTCGTGGATTTGTCACCGGGATAGAAAGTTCCCTTATTCTTTACTTTCTTTACCTTCTTCTCCTTAGGAGCCTCCACAGGATAGCCATTTGCAGCAGCCTCTTGGAATGCCTTGTCAGAGTTGTAGATTTCTCTTATTGGAGCTAAAAGCTCATTGATTCTGTCGGTAACACCTGCTTTCAAGTCAACAGGAGAGAACTTTTCAGCTGCAAAATCGGACTTCAACTGCTCAAACGAGTCATACTTTATAGGGCCACCGTATTTTTCCGGCCTATCAACAAAGAAGTCAAATTTGCCTTCAATCCCAGACTTCAACTCTTGGACTGGCTGCACAATGTTTTCAAGAAAAGAAAGAAGCCCATTGTCCTCGATGTTTCCGGGAGAGCAAAAAGCCGAAGAAATCTTTTTCTTGACAACTTTTGGATCCTCAGTAACATCAATCTTAGAGTTGGGATCAGATGCACTCATTTTTCCACCCTGGCCTAATCCAGGAACCATGGGGTTCATTAAGTGCGCCCTCTTCTTGTAGCCGATTCCGGTAAGATTTTCTTCCGCAAGAACAAAGATTTTTCTTTGGTCAACACCTCCAAATTGCACGTCAACGTCTAAGTACTGCTCATCAAGAGCCTGCATCAAAGGGTAAATCAATCCCGAAAGAAGAGGGTTGTCGACTTGTTTAACCACATCAGCTCCTGCCCTTTTGGCGTCATTCTGAGACACTTTATTAGATAACTTAAAAAGGTCCATTGTGTAGTCGCCGCCTAACTGATAATCAGACCCAACCCGAAAAACCAACTTCTCAATAGGAACATTCATTGAAGTCAAAATTGCCTTCACGACGGCCTCGTAGTATTTGGCACGGTGTTGCACAACATCCAAAGGTGCCTTCATGTTGTCTAAATAGGCATGTAAATCTGCAATCAAGACAGTGACATGACATCCAGCCTTTAAAAAGTGAGCCAACTTGATCATTGGAACAAAGTATCCGCAGTGAGGCTTTCCAGTTGGGGCAGTTCCCCAGTAAACCTTCAAAGAGCGTTCATTCTTTTCCAAGATTTCCTTGATAATCTGAGGGTTCAATACTTCTTGAAGGCCCTTCGTGATCAATTCGTACTTTTCCTCAGCATTCATTGTTTGCTTTAGTTCAAGTAAATTAGGCCGTACCTTGTACAAGCGAGACTACACTTTTTTTTCCGCATGTAGTTCATCCAGACATTTCTGCTCTGCAATTTCAACAAAAACCCTTACATCTTGGGAACTGTTCGTGACTATGGCAAGCTAACCAGCAAGATCGAAAAAGTTCTCGTATTACCCGTGTCATTTAAGAAGAATGTTCTCTTTATTTTCCACGTGTCCTTTTATATCTGATTGGTTTTCTTCAAACTCCGAAAAGATATCATGATGCAAATTTATCAACACTACGCAGTCTCCATAGTGCAAATATAGTGCGTCAAGATCCATATTACTTCAAGCTCTGTAGTATCTTCGCTATGTGACGCCAAGAGCAGAAGACTAATCTCAATGTAGCATCTACTGATTTCCATGTGCATTTTTGAATAGGTTTAGTTTTTCTTCGGAGAACTTTTTTAGCGAGTAGTATCCCCACACTTCTCTGTTGCATAATCTTGTACTGCACAAAGCAGGCAAATCTACTCATGCTTAACACTCCCCTGGGTGACTAAGACGGTTCAACCAATTCTACACAATGAATGATCTAAGAAAATACTTGGTTCAATTGCCTCTGCGTTTGGATTTTCGAAACGAACGCAAAATCAAGCGAGCCATCTACAAAGCTCTTTATTACGCAGTGACGCAAGAAGGAAATTATATTGATCTTCTTTTCATGAAGGTCATACCTTCAGACGAACTTCAAGGTTACTCTTGGCCTTGGCCATTGAGTGGAGACCGAGTGAAAGAGTTTTACGAGTATGGCTCAGAAGAAGAATACAAACATCCTTCCAATCAAACTTGTGGAAGGGCGGTGCAACCCGGAGAAACTATCTATAGGTGTGCTGAATGTGGTTATGATGACACCTGTATTCTCTGTAGTTTTTGCTTTAACAGAGAGGATCATATAGGTCACAATGTCACAATGTACGTTTCTCTGTCTATTGGAGGAATTTGTGATTGTGGGGATGAGACTGCATTTGTTAGAAAGCTCAATTGCAAATGCACATGTGAAGAAGACAGCCTGCTTGATCTTCCGATTGATTTCCGGAGAGCAATCGAAGACACTCTCAGATGCATTTTGGCATACATTTTAGATGTCACAAACTTCTCCATCAATGCATTGCCATTCATACATCGCAATATAAATGGAAATGGTGGTTTGAGTATTACTTCGCAGCACATATCTGACTTTAGTTCTCTCCCAACTGATGTATATCAGGCCGAAGATGTCAATTCTAGTCATATTTGGTATCTCATTCTTTGGAATGATGAAAACCACAATTATCCCGAAGCAGAAACGGCGATTCGGGCCGCAACGGGAATGTCAGATCAAAAGGCGAAACGAACTGCCAACGAAATAAATCGTAACGGAAGAGCAATTTTAAAGGAGTCAGATAATTACGAGAGCCTCTTACTGAGCCAAAAACTGGCACAAGCTGATGGTCTCGTCGCTACAATCTGCACAGCAAGAGATTATTTAAGGGAAATCATTGTTTTGCATATGTTCAATTGGTTAAGAGATATCGTTGCATTCAAGGGAAACAGCTCTTTCAGAAATAGCTGCAAGAATATTTTGGCTGAGGTTTTGTTGGAACCCGGATTTACATTATCGAAAGAAATCCCTGCAGAATTTTTGAAAAGCGAAACTCTTGATGTTCCAAAAATGTGCTATAGAAACGGTATTCCTTATAATGGAGAGTTTTTAACTTTTGATAGTTCAAAAGTGAAGCCAGGCGCCACTCTTTATGACCTTAAGCAACCTCTTCAGAGCATTATATATCACGATACTAATGCCAGACTTGTGAATTCTCGAATACAATACCTTCTTTCTTTTGAAATCCGGTTTGTGTCTCCTATCAGAAAAAAATTCGTCAGCAGCATTATACCTGTGCTTCTCAATGATCCGAACACTAAAGCCAGATTTGCCGAGCAGTATGTTGATGCATATCCTATGTTGATCTCAATAATGGCCTTTGCGGACAGGGAGGAAAGAGTTGCCTCCTTAGTAGACATTTCTGTTCAATTATTTACTTGTCCCCGCACAAACAGATGGATTCTTGAGTCGGATAAGTTCATAAATATCATAAGTCCCTTGTGTTCTCTTATTGAGAATTCTTCTTCACGAAAAAACGAATCTGGAATACTTAACCTAATTGACCTTGTGGTCGATATCCGAAGTGGAAGAGAAAAATCAGCCATTCAGACCACTATAAAAATTTGCATTGAAATTATAAATCGTATTATTACAAAGAATGATCTTGAAGATATTCTCAATTCGATCCTCACTCACACTAACTTGGTTTTATTCGCATCTTTTCTAAGATATTTTCAGGGACTTGCGCCGATCGTCAGAAAGTATGGAGATCATATCGAGAGAGAGTCCTTAACAGAGTTTTATTCCTTTATCCAAAAGGCCGTGCCTATCATGAGCATAGTAGACTCTGCTGCTCGAGTACAACACTTGGATATTTCTAAGGCCCGAAGAGCAATCGAATCATTAATCCCTTTTTTGGCTTCTAGGGAGCTCGAATTCAAATCTCCTGGCATTGCCAAATTTAAAGTTAGCAAAGAGCCTATCTCCCATTTCAATCCACTTAATTCTTTCTTATCATATTTATTGCAAGAGGTAGGGATTGATGCTATGAAAGACTACATGAGCTCCTCCGGCTCGCCATTTATGCGGATTTCTGACTTTTCGTTAAGAAGTGTGGTCCTCGCTAGCCAAGTAAAAGTTGGCTTTTGGGTACGAAACGGCATCACTGTCACAAGACAAACATCGTATATGATGGAGGCCATGGCGGATGTGTCATACTTCCGTGATTTGCATATCAATCAGATTACTACTATATTTGATGACCCCAAAACTACATTAATGAATTTCCTTGATAGATGGGAATTGCTCTCTTGGTATATGGGTGAAATGGAGCATGACAATACCATTTATGAGCATAGATTTAGTTTTATGTGCGAACAATTTATTCTGTTTTTGTACCTGTTGTTCACTAATCGACAGTTTTTTGATAGACTGCGTTCGAAAGCTCAAAGGGATGAAAGAACCAAACGTGCGATTTGTTATGCACTTTGTGAAGAACCAAAGTCTTACTCAAAATTGAGGAAACTGTTACCAATTTATGCAACTAAAAGCCCAAACTTTGATAACTTGTTAAAAGAATGTGCAAATTATCAACCTCCAACAGGCATTTATGATTTTGGTATTTATAGGCTAAAGCCCGAGATATATGAAATTCTTGATCCTATGGGACATTTAGAAGGCTCTACGGAAGTTTTTGAGGCGCTATACACCAATATTGCAAAATCACACTCGTCCAATGCAAAGGAAGTTATTTTGACCCCCAAAATAATTTCATGTGAGAGTGAGTTTGTGAACCAAAATATTGGAAAAATTGTTAAAACAACGGAGTTTGCGAAATTATCGTACAAATTGCTTCAGGTCGCAATTGATACCCAAGATGAAGAGTTCTTACCTCATTTATTGCATTTGATCCATGCCATTATTTTGGATAATGATATTCTAGGTAAGAAGAACTTGGAAGAAGCATTGGTGAGAATTCCAGTTTCTAACTTGCTCTTGACAATTTCTGAGTCAGGCATGTCAGCGTCCATTGTTCTGAAAGCAGAGTTTTTACTAGACCAATTTGTTTCCCGTGACGCTAGCATAATGGACTCGTTGGTGGACTGTTTTGGTGAAAGTCATATTCAATCTTACAAAACTAGAAAAGACAAACTGTTTGCAAATAAGAGGCAAAAGTCTTCGAAGGTAGCTCAGGACAGGAAGTCAAAAATTATGAAAAAATTTGCCAAACAAAGACAACAGTTTATGATGCAAAACGATATGCAAGAAATGGAAGATGTGAATTCCAAAGGTTCTGGGCAGTCTTTCATGAGAAAATGTGTAGCTTGTGGAGAGACAGAAAGTGTGGATGATGTGTTCGGCATTCCCAGCGTTAGCAATCAGGCCCCCGTTTTTTGGAAACTACCTCCTGAAGGCTACGATTATCTTGACTTAGCATTCTCGGAATATTCCGACGTTATCAACCAGAAAGAAAGTGAAACATACGGTCACGGGCTCTCGAAAAATTTCAGAATGGCTTATCCGGTTACTCATTCTTGTGCTCATCCCATACATGTTTCCTGTAATCTTCAGAATCGATTATTACTCATGTATTCATCCCCTTGCCCCTTGTGTCATAACTTGCATGATGATATTGTCCCATTATTCCAAAGCCAATCACCAGGACAATTTCTCGACCAAAACTTCTTATATGGGCCTCCTTCCGTGAACTCTTTCAACCTACTAACCGAAAGTCATGATATTCAACGCAACAATGCTGTAATGCAAAATGTAATACATCAAGATTACTTTGACATTAATGGTGATCTCAAAGAAAAATTTAAGGACACTGTATTGCTGTGTATTGGATTTGATGCTGACGAATCGACTGCAACGAACGTTTGTGTCACATTGCATGAAATTGAGAAGCTAATAGCCCATACAATCAGTGCACAAGAAATGTCACTCAGAATTGAAGGTGCTGATACCAATTCGACTTTTATAAAAGATATTCCTTCTTCCTTCAAGACATTGATAAGATCATTACTCCAGACACGAGTACTTTTTTTTGAAACTCAAGTCACGAAAGAAAGTAATCATTTGAATCTGGCACATAATTCAATCGATCATAGCAGCGTCTTTAGTGAGGTTGTTTCTCGGTTTTTTCTGTCTAATGAATCCTTGCAAACTACAATACGGATGGGTTTGGCAAAAATATTTGCAATCACAGTTGTTCAACTTTGCACAAATTACATGAATTTTTTGCTTTCGATAAGCATTAAAAATCTGCCAAGCGTTTCTGATCTGGAAATTCAGATTATTTCCACATTCTGCAATACCATTTCAAAGCATCATGATGTCAACTTTAATGAGAAAGGACGTCAGTTTTTTCTGAATTTATTTTTGTGTGTGGAAAGATGTATTTTGCCATATTTGAGACAGTGTGCCATATTCATGGATATTTTGGTTTGTGAAAGAATAAATGAGAGTGATTTGAAATCAAATCTGATTTTCGAGGATCTTGAGCTTCGCTTAGAAGAGAAATCATACAAATATTCCACTGTTCCTCTTTGCGAATCCTTAGGTGTTCCTCAACTAATGAAACTTTTTTCCCTTTCTGCATTTTATGACGCTGATTTCAATTTTGAGAGTCAAGTTATAGAAACATTCATTACATCTTCTCACTTTAAGGCTTTACCTAAAGAACTCCAACAAATTGACTATCCAAATGTACCTCGTCTTATTGAATTACCCATTGATTTCAATAGTACAATCACTGATCCCCAAAATAAAGCAATTTCTGATTCTATTTGCTTGAGTTGTGGCCAGTATATTCTGAGATTTCAAAGAATGTCTCATCATGTGGATTGTGCAAGTCGAGGTGCATATGTGTCCAATATGGGTCTTTACTTCAGTCCGAATGATAATGCAATATACTCAGTTGTTGAAATGAACAAGAATCCTTATGAACTACAAATCCCGGGACCTTATATGACTGAACATGGAGAAATCAAAAAAGTCAATCTGTCTGGGAAAGCCTCATTGAACATTCTTAGGTACCGCCATCTCAACAAATTATGGATAAACCAGGGATTATTCGGTTTTGTCACCCGCACAATGTATGGGGAAAGAATGAGTCCAATGGACAATAATATGGACGTACCTGGGGTTGCTTTTGAAGAAGATTCAGATGAAGAGTTCGTACCTTGGGAGTGATAATGCATACATTTATATAAAACAAATAACACGACCATCAGATGGTATCCCAGCCACCAGCATCAATAACACTGTCTAATTTTCTAACTACCAAGTTAGGAATATTGTGTTGAAGCCATGAATTTCTGATGAACTCATCATAATTTGACCTCAGCAATTCGACAGTTTTCCATCTCTTGTTTTCAGAAGACAACTCGCCATGTTGATCCAAATATGGAGCGTCGTGGAAACTTCCACCATTTTTGTGAAGAAGAAGTAAACATCGATCTTTGGGTAACAAGAAAATCCCAACAGTATTATTGCATTCCTTAACAAAGTGGGTATAGCACTGACCATTTGGGGAGCCTATCGTACCTTTTTGTGCATCTACTACTTTCCCACAAAAAAGGCAAATGGCAGGATTGTCAATTGTTAAACAAGGATTTTGGTGCTTTTTCAGATAATAGTAGTGAGTGAAAAAATTTTCTAATCTCTCAGGCAAATTAGTAAGACTTATAACTCCGGGGTATTCCATCTGCTTCTTTAGATGTTGCTCGTCATAGGGGCCCTTGTTCTGAGTCTTTTCTAAGTGTTTAACAAACATAGTAAATCTTCTTGATTCCCAAGAATTTTCACTATGAAGCATCCGCCTTAAAATTTCCGACATGGTCAGAATTCTCAAAAATGAACATAAAGCATTTGCTTCAAGAGAGATTTCTTCTGAACAGGTCTCAATAACAGAGTCAGAGTCAATATTAGAGCAACACACGTAAGCATAAATAGCGGCCTGTCTTAAAAATGGAGTTACAGACTTGAGAATCATGGAGAATAAGCAATAACCAAATGCACGATCTTTCAAAATTCTCTCATCAGCTAATTCCCCGGTTATATCTATGCCAAGTTTATGAAATGCTCCTCTTGCCAAATCTGCGTCCGACTCAGTAATTAACTCTGAATATGGTACATCAAGAACATTGTAGAATTGATTTGAAAAGAAATCATGTGCTATCAATTCCTGTGAGACCAAATGTAGATGTTGAATTATGATCCCGATGAAGCATGAAGAAAGAATGTCGTTGAAGCTAAATGAGTTCAGTGGACAAGGAAAGATGCTTACCAATAGTTCAAAGAAATCTGCATATATAATAGTATGATTGAAAAATTGCAGTGTGAGAGCTTGTAAGTTGGACAAAACCTTTAAATGGGCATTGGGTTGACTCGTCGGAGGCTGAATCCAATTTGTGGTTTTCATGAGTAGACTTGTCATTCTGAACTCATTTAACGCCCGCAAATTTATCAATGAGTTGTTCGAAAGTTGGTATATGACCAAATTGGAGCTGGAGTTGGTCCCTCTTAACGAGATTTCAGTCGATTTTATGCTGTTCACCAATGTACTAGGGGAGTCAGCTTTGAAAACTTGTGGAAAAGTTAAAGAGGACAAAATTTGAAACATGTTGGTGAGTAAGATACGGAATTGTTGCTGATTTACCGATGTCAGGGAATCAGAATTCGAGCCAATCATTTCCTTTGCTGTCGAGCTTAACACTGAAAACAGTTCAAGATCTTTTGTTGCACCACGACTAAATTTTTCTAACCATGCTTCGCTATGGTAATCTTGCATCTGTAATATATCAAACGGGTTAGTGTCATCGAACCGAGGCTGGATAAATTTTGCGAGGGATCGGTTGTTCGAAGTCCAAAGAATTGGAATGAACATATTATTTATAGCTTTGCATAAAGGACAAAGAAACTCCCTGTGTTCTGCGCTATCTGGGGAGTTTCGAGTAATTTGACTCAGTCGTGACTTGTTGCTAGCCAAGAATTGCATGTAACAGTTGAAATGCATTCCATGGCCACACGTCAGTGAAACTAGCTTTTTGCGTACGCGTGTTTGGTCAGCAAAACCGGGCCCAAAAATGTGTTGCTTTTTCATCTTTTCCATGTATGTTATCCACCTCTCCGTATGATGCTCAGGTATTAGTCCTACCTCTTGGCTCTCGTTCAAATTGCTTCTATCAGAGAATGCTTTCAAAAACCAATATTCATCATCAAATGGTAGATCTCTGAATTCAGATGATTTGGAAATATAGGTGATTATGCCGAAAGGTCCCGCACTTTCAGCAGTATCTTGACAAAGAATACAATGTGATTCAGGGAATTTCCATCCTTCTTCTTCCAATTCCTCCATATCGGTATCACTACAATCCGCCAAAACGTTATTTGCTTTCGAAAACAGTGATTGTTGTTTTTTGAATTTTGCCAAAAGCTTGGCTTGTCTATCTTTAGCCAATCTTTTCTTTCTATCTGCTTCGCCCTCACCTTTTCCATCTTCGGTGATAAGATCAAGTCTACTCACGTCAAAATCACGTACTGTGGAAGTCAATTTTGAGACAATATCTTCATGCTTAACGCCAAATGACTTGAATATAGCTCTAATTTTGGCCTTATGAGCTTCAAAATTCTCTTGTGAAAGCATCCTGAAAAGATAAGACGCAAGTGACGTCTCATACTTATTCTGATAACGACAAAATACCGAGAAAAAGTTGTTCTCCCTTGTCATATCCACTAACTGTTCCAATGCACAAATGTGTATTAAGTGCAAGAGAGCTTCTAATAGGCTGTCCATTTTGTTAACGCCTTCAATTTCAATATAATCAATGGTTTTAATCAAGAACTCCACAAATGAATTGGATGTTGTAAAATTTCCAACATGTTTAAACATTCCAAATTCATTTGCATCTTGAAACTTCGGCAGGATAGAGATATCATGCAATGGCTTGTTCAATGCTTTATGTAGCCTCTCCTTCAAAAATTTGAGAGCGTCATCTTTTTTATTCATCGAGTAATTGAAATAAAAAGGGTTTACTCGCTCAATATAAGCATCCTTGAGAAAGTAGTTTCCTGAATCTTTAGTCGAGAGGGGCTTCTTAAATGTGGTCAATCTCTCTAATACATTATCAAACTTCTTTTCCAAGCATATATGTTCGGGTATCTGTGAGCACAATTTTGAATAGGTTAATGGTCCAAAACAAAGATTGTGAATTATTTCATTCTCAATTTTGGTGATAGTCAATTTCTCTGGGCTCAAACCTCTGAGAAATACGTCCTCTGTTAACATGTGAATCAAAAAATTGACAAACTCTTCAACCATATAAGGACGGATACTGACATCGTATGCGGTTGGTTTCTCGGCTTCCCTGTTCCAGTTGTCATGTAAAAGCCAGTTTTCCAAAAGAGCATCTATCACCAAATCAGGTTCACAGCAAGCAGCAAAAACTTGAACTGAAAAAAGATCTCTCAAAAACCCCTGCTCTCGTAAGGTGGTATTTTTGTAAAGCTGTAGTTGACTTTTGACATTAAAACCATTTCGTACCCAATACCCTGACTTAATTTGAGAAGACAAAACGAGCGTTTGAATTGGATATTCAAAAATCATCATAAGACCATTTAACCCTTCCGTACAATTTTCAAACGAGGTGTTGAACTCGGTACAAGAAGCTATGATGAGCGATAATAACTGATCGGAAGTTTCAAACCTTGAAACTTCGATAAGCCATGACAAAAAAGAGTGAATCGGATGAAGGAAGCTTCTCTTGCGTTCCGTCGCCGGTACGGGTTGGTTTTGAATGATATTATTGGAAAATGTTAAAGCCTGTCCGTAATCGACATTCACGTCAATATTTTTGACCCCATCATTCAGTGGTTTCTCTAAATTTAAAAGATATCGAATAACATAAGCAATTGAATTCTGAGAAATTTGTGCTCGCAGCAGTTCATCTAAATTATTAATGAACTGAGCAATGAAGTATGCAAATTGATAAATTACCAGGATGGAGTGGAAAAAAGCGGTATAATCAGAACTTTCATATTCCACATGATTTTCTGTCTCCCTGATCATCACGGGTTTACCCTGAAAAAGTGATAAAATATCACAAGCCATTGGAACAATGCAATTGGCTAGCCTCAAATTATGATCTCTTCCTCGACTTAGAATATACCCAATGTCAAAAAATATTTGACCCCATCTTCTATTTTTAAGGCTTGATATGGATATCGAATTAGTGAAATCGATTACTCCCGTCGCTGGTTTCACTCTGCCAGTTGTTAGAAAATTGTATATGGTTATTGATAACCTGGATACATCGCCATGTGATATTATTGCACTTGAATTCGAAGGACTAGTGAAAAGTTGAGAAGAAAGCTTCGATAAAACATTAACCTCCGGCTCTCCATCAATGGATAAGAACATATCTGCCACAGCCGGATAAATTTCCACGTATTGAAATGCAAATAATTTCTTATAATCTAAATTTGTGATGAGTGATGTTAAATAAAAGTCATGAAGAATGTAGCGAATAGATTTCCAAAACCGTATATCCATGTATATCATATACTGGAATCTCGTGCCAATTAACCCTTTGGCCCCAAGCACTGATGCATCCTGACTGAAACCACATTCTTTACATAATTCAGAGCTGACATCCCATAGAGAAGGTTTAAATGACCAATGGGGCATCAGTGAGTCATTTTCCTTTAGGCAATCAATATTAGGAATTCTGAGAGCAGAGTCAAATTTGCCTTTGCAGTATTCATCCCGCTCGTTTGGAGAAGATACAAAAAGACCAATATTCCACTTAGAACAAAAGCAGTGACAAAGTTTATTCTTTAGAGTAATGTTCGATTTTACCCATTCTCTTTCAGCTAGACCGGTAATCCATAGAATAATTTCATGGCACATGTCTTCTCTGAACTCATCCCTGGCATTTCGGATACACGAGGCTAGCCCCGTTGCACTCAAGATCTTCTGTCTCTCTATAAGGAGCTTAACATCCCTAGATTTTATGACTGTAGCACGTCCATGAGATTGGACTTGCTCAGCCACCATTTGAGCAAAATCAGGCACTTTTTTGCTACACAAATGAATTCGTTGTACTGCATCCCTGAAATGGCGAACCTGATCGTTGTAAACAATAAGGCTATACTTATCACTGGGTGCCCCATGAGTATTTCGTTCAACATCTGGATACCCATATTTCAGTGGGTCTAAGTCACAATTGAAGGTATCAAGTTCGGTATTCATATTTGAGCTCCATAGAGAGAATAATTGCAGGTCACTTTGAGACATCACGTCAATAACGTAATCAAGAAGGATAGATATAACTTGCTCAAATGAAGATTCTAGGTCTTTCGGAAGAGCGCGAGAGTTCTTCTTAGCGGCACGTTCATCTTGAAGTGAATGAAGACAATTGAATTCACGAACCCAAGCTTCAGGATCACCACAGTCACACAATCCACCGCTTTCTCTTTGGCAAATGTTGGTGAAAACCATATGATCCTTGTGTTGTTCGGGTTGGTAGCAGTTCAAGCACATGGCGCATGCATCGTCGTAACCACATGTCAAACACTTGTAAATAGGCTCGCCTCGACGGAAAATTCTGGCACAGGGCAGTTTTGGATGATAGACGTAATCCTGAGGAGGGCCCGACATTCCGAGTTCCTTCGACACCATTGTATCGTATTTCAAATACAGCCATTCTGCCTCTTCTTGTAGCTTCTTTAGGATTGTGTCAGAGTCGTGTCCTCTTGCTGCAATTTCAGGGAAGAACCAATCAAAATATGCTCCGTCACATGAAATAGCTCGGAAAAGGCATTTTCTCAAGAGCTTTCTGGAATTACCTTTGAATTGATAATTGCATCTTTCGGGAAAGTCGATCAATGTCCTCCGTAACTCTGTTATGAACGGGGGATCATCCATGACCGAGTGTCAACCAAACTTATACTGACAGCCTCTGTAGATGAATAACTTACCGAAAAAATTAATTTAGGATAGTTTGATTAGGTGGCGTCTTAATTCTGAGTCGCCTCTGGTCCGCCGAAACGACATCTCATCATCTCACTATATTGCAATGGTGGCGTGTGGAGTGCATATTGGTGGTTTGTTTTACCTCCAACCCCACAACCAGACTTCGGAGAGTCAACTGTGAGTCTTGTATCGCTTGATGCAATATAAGGTTCTACTATTTTAGTGATGAAAAGTGACGAAAACAAACCTGAAGAGAAAAGGTTTTATACTGCCAATGTCAGTCTGAATAAACAAAAGCTCCAGCGTTTACAAGATGTGATGTCATTGGCATTAGGTGTGGCAGCTGGAGTCTTGGGCTTGGAAGCACAATACGGATTTAGTTTTTTTTTGGGAGGACTCTTTCTCTCCAACTTGAGCTTCTATGTTGTGTGCTGTCAGGGTGAACCCAATTCATTTTTTGTGAGTCCTGTGGAAGAGATATTTTTCGAAGGCATAGCTACATCAATTTCTGGTTTTGTCATGATGTGGTGTTTGACTTTCGCGTTGGTAAAATAATTCATGGAAGTTGAAGTTTACAGTAAATCATTCGTTCAACTTGTGGAAGACCTTTCTCGAGAGTTGGGTGCTTGAAGAATAATAACATATAATAATGGTTTTGTCCACTTACGCGGTATACGAAGAAACAATTCAATCATCTGCATTACAATCACTGGGTTTGCAATTGTGTTCCAAATTTCTTTCTATAACTCAAGTAACTTTTGAAATCAAAGTAGTCAACTTGCACGTAGACATACGAAGAAAAGAAAAGGAAAAGAAATGAAAAAAAAAAAAAAAAAAAAAAAAAAAAAAAAGGAAATAAAAGAAAAGAAAAAAGGCAAGAAAAGAAAGGGTGTTGACACTGGATTGTGCTACATGGCAGTCTTTTTGCACTTATTGAAGGGGTTTGTTCTCTTCTTCATTCAAACATGTGCTTTTAGCGACTATTGAGATTTGGCTCATTCATGTCCGACCAGTAATTAGGAGTGCACAACGTACGATCACTCACTCGCTCACGCACCGCCTTGATTATTCTCGCTGTATTATTAACGGAACAAGACAACAATTGTCGTGCAACGGAATTCTTAAATCACAGTACAGTATGGAAAAGATTGACTTGTCTACGAATTCGAAAAAAATCCAGGAGCTTTACACGAAAATCGTGCGTGGGGATGAAAACACGCGCTATGGAGTGTTCACTGTGGATAAAAGCAACATTCTTGATGCAACTGCCTCTGGCTCGGGTGATTTAGACGAGTTTGTTGAGGAGTTCACTGATGGGCATGTTCAATTTGGCTTGGCACGAGTAACTGTTCCAGGTTCTGATGTTTTCAAGAACGTTTTGTTGGGTTGGTGTCCAGACAACGCCCCAGCTAAAATGCGCTTGTCGTTTGCTCCAAATTTCGCCGATGTTGCCAAAACTTTCTCTGGATATCATATTCAAATTACTGCAAGGGACACCGATGATTTGGATGTGAAGGAAATCCTTGCAAGAGTTGGTGCAGCCGCTGGTGCTAGATACACCTACCACGCAAGCGGAGCGAGCGGCTCTCTTTCGAATGCCAAGGGCCCAAGCAAAACTGTCACACCAAAAGTCGTACACGATAAACCTTCTTACGTACCCAAGAGTACGGGTAAGCCAATTGCTCCTGCTTTATCATCTGAGCAAAAAGCCTTTGGTGCTCCAAAACCTATTCCTAAAAAGCCTGAGACTCTAGATGATGGGTGGGGCGGTGAAAAAGAAATTGAAGAGAGAGATTTTGAAAAAAAGCCTTTGGAAGATGTTCCATCTGCTTACAAGCCAACAAAAGTCAATATTGAGCAATTGAGAAGCCAAAAGTCAGATACCATTTCTTCCCAACCAAAAGCTCTGCCCAAACCGGCTACTGATTCTTCAAGCAACGTTGAGGAACTGAAATCTTTAAACGAGCGTATGAAGGCTTATCAAAACAATGATGATGGAAGACTCACTTCTTTACCCAAACCTAAGGTTAACCATTCTGTCTCCTCCCGTTATTCACCCGTAGAAGGAAGTTCACAGCCTGCTTTTGGTGCAAAGCCTCCAGCCCCAGTCGTACCTAAAAAGAAGGAATTACCGGAAGGCGTGTTTCAAAGTAGTGCGAATGAAAATGGTTTGACTCCCGCTCAGGCTTGGGCTCTCAAGCGTGGAAAGTATAAAGTTGTGGACAAAAGTGAGGACGAGGAATCTGCAAATGTAGTTTCGTCGCTCTCAATCAAAGAAGATGGGGGCCGAGTAGAAGATGGAATAGAGCTGGAAGAAAACTCGAAAAAAGCAACTGAGGAGCCCACGATTATCAAGCCGCAATCTGGTGGGTTCCCTGCACCACCTAAAAGGAACATTCCTCCTGCCCCAACCACCTCCTCATCAAGTGAAGAGTTTCCTAAAATTCCCGTTCGGGGCGTTTCTGTTTTACCCACAGAATGTAGCCCAGATGAAGTTGAGAATGAACTAGAGGATGAGGCAGTTGATGATAGCGAATCTCCTGCTGCTCCTGATGCCCCAAGCTTGCCCTCAAGAACTGCTGCAGAAACCCCTAATCAGGATGCTTCCATCACGGAAAGTGTCAGTGCTGTTGCTCAATTTGACTATGAAAAAGATGAAGATAATGAACTTGGCTTTGCTGAAGGTGATTTGATTATCGAGATTGATTATGTCGACGACGAGTGGTGGTCTGGAAAAAATTCGAGAACAGGAGAAATCGGGGTTTTTCCTGGTTCTTATGTTACTGTACAAGATGCAGACTCTTCCAATGGAGCTGAACCAGGTACTGATACCCCAATTACCAGTGACATAGATGCTGCTCCCAGTAAAGGAAGTGGGAAAAGTGCCATTGCAGAATACGACTATGAAAAAGAAGAAGACAATGAGATAGGCTTCAGCGAAGGCGACTTAATTGTTGAAATTGAGTTTGTGGATGAAGATTGGTGGTCTGGAAAGCACTCCGTTACTGGAGAAGTTGGAGTATTCCCCGGAAATTATGTAACATTGCAGTAAATCGCTGTGGCTTTATAAGTTCAGAGTCGAATTCATCTCGATACAAAACAATCAAATGGCAACTTATAATAGGTCATAAAACATGTGGCAGGTAGTTTTAGACTAAGGATAAAAATTCAAGTAATATTTCGATATAACTATCTTCTCTTTTATGTCGTTTCTTCCTTCTTCTACGTTACTAATAGAAATCATGTTTCACTTCCTTCTATATATTGACTGATGGAGCTATTTTCTTAAATATTGGCAGACTGCCTCGCCCCATGCACCCCGTCTCTTGTAAAATGCTAGATCATCGGGAAGTGACTCAATTGCATGAGCAAGCTCTTCCCCCAAACCTTCTTTTTTCAAGTCTTTGACTGGAGTTAGATACGTCCGCACAAGCATTATCACTGCCCTTGATTTGGGGAGTCGTGTGAGTACTTGTCGTTCGCATCGCATGAAACAAGCATTCTCAAAATCTATATCATCAATGGACAATTTCTTAACTTCATCCCCATCTCTGCCGTGATGTTCTTCTATTTTAAATAGAACATTGTTGGTTTGTATTGACCAGTTACCCCTTTGCCATAAATCTTTTGGCTCAAGTTTGTTGAAAAAGCGATGCATAGGAGAACTGAGGCGGGATTTATATTGTGGAACAGGCTTGTGGATTGCGGATATGGGTTTATCGAAATTATGTGATGGGTCGAAACCTGCCGGTGATCCAGTCAAAGAAGCTCTTAAAATGTATTCCTCATCCTCATTTGTTGGATCATCTTTGAGCATTATCAAAATATCTTCTTCTAAGTTGCCTGTGAGTACTCTTAGAAGGTACTTTGGGTCTTGGTTTTCACCCAGAAGAGGGAATGTGTCCTCATTAATTTTATTGTAGACTTTATTTGCTCTTGGAATCACATCGAAATATTGCGGATATCTCTCACATAAAAACTTGATACACATTGAGTAGAACTCTCTCACTGCCTCTTGGGACCTTTGGCTCTGATTGCAATGTAAGATTTTCTCTTCATGGTCTTTGAGGCAAGTTCTGCGTAATTCTGTATTCTCAAGATAAGTTTTTTCGATCAAAAGTAATTCCTCTCGTGTTTTTGAAATATTGCGCACACCCATGGATGGATTGAAATTTTTTTTGCCTTTGAATGGCCTCAAATAGTATGGATCACATTGTTTCCAATCGAACTCATCGGGAACTGCTGGTACCTTGGGAAACAGTAATTTGCAATTAAGGTTAAATCGTTGTTTCTTTATCCATGCAATATAAGCTAACGCTATCGTAGTCAACGAAAAAACTAGGAGCTGCCACATGTTGTTGATTATTTTAAAAAGAGATTCTTATGCGCAAATCGCTCTATATTTAACAGCCTATGTAACACCACTGCTTTAGCTTATCTAGTACCAGATGCGGAATATCAGTGCGAACTATTAAAAAAAATCGGGGCAGCCGGCCCGCAAAAGGAATTATTATTCCATGTGTCAAACTTCATTAATAGATCATAAAGTATAAGCCTCATAACCATAGAAAACAGATAGACTATCAAACTGATTTATTTATCTAGGAGAAATGCCATGCACCTTAAATTAACCATCTACCCATCATCAAAGGAGAATTGCTAGTAAGCTCGATTCGTTCCAAATTGGGAAAATTTCGCTGTAGACCGCGTAGAGCATAATTCCGCTCACCGTTAATCTGTATGTCATCTAAAAATACACTTCTGACTCTTTCCAACATAAAATCCATTTTCTTGAATATATCATTTGCAATTGACACAATCAGGACGAATTGGAATGTGTCACTGAATATTCTCAGTGGAGTTGATTTCGTTATATCAACAACAATGCTCGCGTCAAAGTAGAAATATGCATCGCTGAGTTGGAGCAGATCTTTTAGATTCCTTCTCATCCGACTAGAGTAATCAATGACGTCTTGGAGAACTGACTGGACAAACTCCACCCCGTCAAAAAACATGAATACAGTTTTTCCCCGAAATTTGTCCATTCCATCGGCCTTGTCCAACTCGATGTGAGTTATTAAGTCCTTGAAAGATTCAAAATAAATGGTTTTTGAGCTGACTGGAATTTCATTGTTCAATTTTTCGTTCATAGTAATGAGTGAAGATTCAACTTGACTTACTGAGCCATTTGTTACCACAAGGACTTCGTACAGCGAAATAGGAACGCATGTAAATTTTCTTATCATAGTGACGAATTTCTTTTTTTTTTTTTTATGTTTTGAATGTTAATCTTCTCTTTAGGCTCTTCTTTCAATGACTGCAGATCAAAGATGGTACAGTAAATTTATTGGCTCGAGATAAGGGCCATGAAGTCAGCTTATTTATACGCTAGAAATCATGTACGGCGTTTCATCTTCCCCATTGAAATGTGTACAAGAAGTGCTGCTAATTCATTTGCAGTCACATTAAGAAAGCCGCATTTAGGCATTTGCGGAGCCCAGACGCCGTGTTTATCGCTCGAAGTGTGGGGAGATTCGGCATATAATGAATACTGGTCTCTCAATATAGCACACCTTGTCTTCTTAGTTTTCAGTCTGTTGTGATTAAAATTCATCTTTAAGCCTACCGCTATAATGTATTTCCTATCTTAGTCCATATCCAGTATGTTTTATTATTAAACTATGGCAAGCTTCCACTTTGCGTACCTTAGAGCTTCAATCCCACATTTACATTTTGGACTCCGCATTTTCATTTGCAGGGCTCGAAAAAAAGTTCTACTTTCCATATGACCCCAAAGCGCGCGCGCAATCCATTTCATTTTCATTATTTAGCTCACTCCTCCTCTCGTCTGTTCTGAGAAGACTTCCGCTTGTGTTACGGCTGAGCGTTTGTCTGATCACTTACAATTTCTTCCGTCAAGTCTGTTGTACTCTTCAAACTGCTTCCGCTTCCACTTTGTGCATCAAGTGATCTATTGGGAGTTAACAGAGTCTCACCTTCGCTACAAACGTTCTCATCACATAGTTGAGTTCGAGAAGCATTATTTTCAACATCCACAACTTCCCCTCCTTCAACATTATTTTCAAGTAAACTTTCTGTATCATGCTCGTAGCTAGGGGGAGTAGTCGGGATTAGACTATGCATTGTGATTCTCTCGTCAGTTAATGAATCACTATAGGCGTTGTAGCTGAATTTGTCAGAGGTATCAGAATCACGACCGTGAACTTCCCAAAAGTCTGGGGGAAAGTCATTCTCACGGTCTGAAAGATCATTTTCCTCATCTATTTCAGATCTTTCGAGAATAACGTCCTCGTTGAACTTATTGTAGGCTGGTGGTGCTGGTCCGTTTCCTTCCAATGGAGCAAATCCCCATTTTTTCACATTACCCTCAATAAATACAAATCCAAGTTGCCCAACATTCACATGAACTGAACAAAGGTTGTTGGCACCAATGGTAGGAAAAAGTTGTCCGTTATGCTGAATCTTGAAGTTTTTGATATGACCTCCTATCTTCCGTTCACTTACCTTCTTTCCGTTTCTGGTGAAAAAAACTGTACCCGAGCGAACTCTATATCCAACTCCAACAACATCACCTTCGATTAGTTTTGGAAAGGGAGGTTCGGTTGCGAATGGAAACGGCTGGTTATGGCGACGATAGCCATTACTATCATATGAGACACAGTGTGCATGTCTTCCAGGTAGTCTGAACCATGGATAAGGCTTAATTCCGAGACCTATAGAAATTATTGTTTCTTCCGGCTTTGGTAAAGAGTATATCTTGCTTTCAAAGTAGTAAACGTCATTTGCTTTGGGAAGCGGTAAATTAGTTTGAACAGAGCACTCAAACTTTTTAAAGAAAGTGAGTTCGTGTTTCTGGAGAATCAACAAATCATTGTTGGTCAACATTGAATCCTTTACAAATTCCCAAGCTTGTACGCCTTTCTCTTGAATGCTCAAATTCTGTGATAGAGTTGTATCGCCTCTCAAGTATGGGTTTGCTTCTAGAAACTCCTTTGATTGGAAATATAACTCTTGCTCGTCCAGGTCGAGGTCTAAATATGCTTGATTATCCTCCTGCCGACTAACCTCTTCTTCAGTACGAAACCTGTGAAAGCGCCAGGCCAAAAACACTGCTATTAACGAAAGCACAACGGCGAAAAGCGCCAGAATAACCCACACAAAAATGAAAATTGAGTTTCTCTCTTCACTTAGGTTACTTTGTGAATTCACATTCTCCAAGAGGTTGGGAAGCACCGGGTGGCAAGTGCAAATTTTTGCAATCACTAGTATATACACTAGATTTGCTCTCATGATGAAGATTTCTTAAAGATACTCTAATAATCTCGCTTATACGATGACAAGCCGGGGGTGCAACCGTATGATATCCTGTATAAAAGACAGAAGCTTGCTTTTGGTATCAATTTTTAGCGGCAATTGGTGATTGTCTTGTCTAAGCTTTAATAATATTAAAAATATGAATTTGACGTATAAACAAGAAAATACGTGGCTATTCATCGAATAAAGTAGACTTCTGTAGAGTGCATCTGCCACACAACTTAGTAAAAGCGTACGTCATAAATTTTCGCACCATCACTAAGACCCTCATGGACCCCAGAAAACTCAAGTAGCATGAACTGCGTGTTAATTTCTTGAGATAGCTCAAAACTACTTGTATTATACCTGTCGGTCAATTTAACCAGGGATGAATCGTCTAAACTGAACGGCGCACTGATATCAATTGAGGTCGAGTAAACTTCTTCGAAAACCTCATCTTGCGGTACGATTTTTCCTCCAGCATTGTAAAAAGAATACCTATGGTAGATATCAGAACCAAAGTCAACATGACTTAAGAAGTAAAATGGCATGTTTTCTTCACCAATGTGTTTTGTTTCATTAGAATAAGCATATACCTTGAGGTATGTGGCAGGTGTGTCACCCCAGTTGATAAAGCCACTGCTGATCGTTTTGTTTTCTTTAAGGTCGATTAAAATTTTAGTTGTCCCATTTTCTGCAGATTGCCAATGAGTTCTGTTATTGCCATCATGCATCAGCTCTGTCACATCACCGTATACTCCGCTTGTGATATTGGTGAAGACAGCTAATCCGCACTCTGTCAAACTTTCACCGTCAGCAGCTTTCCGTGATGGCACTTCAAACTGAATGCTTCCAGATGCATTTAGAATCTGACTTTGTGTTTCTCCAAACAGAGAGTTAAATACCACTTTGAACTCTGATACCGAGGAATTATGGTGCTCTAGGAGTCCCATATTTTGAATGGACAATAATGAGTTGTTTAGAGACACACTTAAGGTGTAATTCAAGTATGTGATTCCACCAAATGATACACCATTGGGTAGTAAGGAGAGTTTCTTCGCATCAAATTCTAAAACTCTTTTAATCCTTTGGTCTTCTGATTCAAATGTGAATCGTAAACCAAGTAGTCCCATTAAAATCAGTTGAAGAAATCCGCCATGGGCAGTTAAAAATGGAAAAGCAGGATGAGTTCCACCATTGGTTTCGTAATCGTCGTTGCTTTGTTCAGAAAATTGGGCAAAGGGTCCTCTCAAATATGGTTGCACTGCTTTTAATAAATACGACTCATCTGAACAACCAGTGTCAAGCATCTTTGAGCTGACAATAGAAAATATTGGGAAAGTCATTGCGGGGCCAGTGCTCACTTGTTTCAGGGCATAAAACTCGAGATTTTTTATAGCTTGTTCTACTGAAATGAGCTCATTTTCAAATGGATAGGTCATCATTATGACGTCTGCCTGTTTGACCTCAACTGAAGAGTTCATACCAGAATACTCCAAAACTATGTCATGATCGTCAGCAGATAGAGGAACATATAATTCGCCTTGCATCTCTCGGAACTTTGAAGCTATAGGCTTTCCTAAGTGTTCTCCAATTAAAATTGCAAATCCCAATGTAGCAGAAATTGCTGCATTTGTATACGCACCATTATCGATATGATTGGCGAACTCGTCTGGATCAGTCAAGTTCTTGGTTGTGTACTTGGAATTTGTCTCGTTAAATTCTGCATAAGTAGCAAAAAGGAGTGCAGCATCATACACAAGAGGATAAATGACAGTTTCGAGGTAACTATCATCCACTGCTCCACTTAGATATAATTTAAACGCAGAATATGCAATCGCTGCATTGAGATGGTACTCGTAGTCAAAGCATGGGCCAGTCGCAGTACAGTTCCCAAATCTACCACTTGTCCATGGATAGATCGCTCCCTCAAAAGAATCTTTAGGTCTTGAGGGACTGTCGATATTCGCAGTCGCTTGGTTATGAAGATGAAGTCTGTAATTTAGTAAGCTTTTTGAGATTCTTGGGTTGAACGGTAATATCCCCATCAGCATCCACAAATCAGTGTCCCAAAACACTTGTCCAGCATAAGAATCTGAAGACAAGCCACTGACACCTAAGGCGGAGGTCAAGCCAGAAGCCCCTTCTCGCATATTCGCATGCATATGATAAACGGATGCCTTCGCAACCATGGTTAACAACGGACTATCAGGAAAGTTAATTTCTAGCGCAGTGCCCAAAGATTTGTTCCATGCATTATTATGATCAACGTTATAGGTTTCTAGTTCAGTAGATTCGGTCACTTCAATTGCTTTCGATAAGACATCAGTTGACAGACTAAGTGATTCTGGATTCAAGTCTGTTGTTGCAATTCCCACCAATTTAGAAATGTTAATTTTTTCATTTGGATGAAGCGTTATATAAACTTCATTCTCAACAAGTGTATCATTACTCTGCACATTTTGAGAGTCAATCTTACTTTCGTCAATAATGAGTCGTGAGTAGATCGAACCAAACACATCATTAACACCTGAAGGTTGTACAACCATTAGAATTCCATTTTCCGATGCATCAGACAGGGAAAGACTACATCTCTGAGCAGTACTAAAATCTAACGCATCTTTGATTGAAAGTTCAATGGACTGATTTCCGCAATTTTCGATTGTCAAATTAACCAAACCTAGATTAATATTGTCTTTGTTAGCTGAAACATCGTATTGTATCTTGATATCTTGCAACCAGTGATATTGTGTAGTAACAACACCATTCTCAAGTGACAAATTTTGAACGTAGTTAGTGATTTGACCCCAAGTCATAGAGGACCTCTGTGGATCAAGAGTATAATTACCCGAAGATACCGCAAGATAGGTCCATTGGGGAATAGCAGAGATCACACTGTCCCAACCATATTGGTATAGCCAGGGAAAATTAGAGCCCTCGGTATTTTCTTGAGAGTCATAAAACCCCGCAACAAATGCACCCGAAAATCTGTGGTCAAATAAGGGCCAGCCGTTTGAGAGTTCCTCCGCATCCGCAGACGATGAGTCTGAAAGCAGGTCATAAGCAAACCCATGACCAAGACTTGGTATTCTTGCACCAAAGTATCCATTAGCTACGTATGGTTGCCTCTGGTACAGGTGATGCTGAACAAAGTCTAGAGTGCCAACGGTATTCGTAGAGAAATCAAAAAAGGCATTATCTGAAAATTGCAACTCAGAAAATATTTGTTTATTTCGATTCAGATTAACCAAGTTTTTGAGGGACGTATACTGGGGAGATTCAGATGTGTGTTCAACATTGGGATCGTAGGAAAGACTGGCTTGGAAAAACCATCCAGTGATATCAGATAGTCTCATTCTTCGCTAGATGGTTGATTGAGACTGCAAACTGACACTTCTAACGTTAGTGTAAAACTAGATTATGAAATGAAGTTGAAGCAGCACAAGCTAATAAATATATAAGCTGGGAGACTGAGTATGCAAGTGCAGTCAGCATAACAAAAAGGTTCGCCGTATTAAAGTCGATTATTGGAGTGAATAGAACCAAAGCGTTTTTGCGGGGTCCAATGAGGGCAGTTTGACGTTGAGATATTGCGAAGGGCCGGGCAAATCTAAATACTAGGCAAAGTACTTAAGAAAATGTGCCACAAACCTATGGCATGCTATATCTTGCTTAAGTTAGTTTCGGCCTTATTCGTGTTCCGTACCTCCTAGTATCTCAAGCCCTAACTTCTGTTACGATTATCTCAAGTTGTATTCTGTATGAAGCACTCGGTGTTCCTGTATACACTAAAGAAACATAACAAAAAACACCTGGACGCTGTCTTATCACTTTCTGTTCTGTTCTCATTCTGCAGGCCATGCAGTCGTTTTCAAATTATCATTTCGTTAGGCTTGGCAAACGCGAGCGACTGGCGGCTTTGCGCAGACTAAATTACAACTTTATTATATCATGCAGTTACAATTGCCCCATTATTCCTTACCAAATCTTTAGCTGTGAGATCAATTAATTTGAATTGCTAAGTTTCCTAAATTTTTATATATTCGACTTGACACGCTGCAAAAGTATTAATAGTACCCCCGATTCGGGTCTGCCTTTTGGTCAAACAAAAATGAAATACATTACCAGGCAAAATTCATTTTATTTGAATACACTGAGCCGGTTGTCTAGCTTGTCATTTTTACAAGGTGAAGAAGCAAATAATCATGGCTAAGGTTGCAGAAAACTAGGTGAGTGCGTCAAAGCATGTTATGCAAGTCCCTGTGATTATGAGTTATATATATTATTGTCTCTCTTGACTACACTTAAACCAGCAACTATTTTGTCATCTGCTTTTTTTCTCCTGATTATTTTTTTTTTTTTTTTTTTTTGAAATATAAGACGTTTGGAATTTCTTATTTTTCGACCACTGGTGTACTTGCCGCTTTTTGCAACCTTGCTAACTCTTCATGTGATTCATCTGCAGCCGTAGGAACTTCTTCTTCAAAACTTCCTTTGGGTGTCTGACCATTTTAGTCAAGGCAATACTGTACATATCATCTATTCGTTGAATGGAATGTGTTTCAATTTGCTAAAAGCTTCGATAATCTCTATCTTTAGTTCAACTTTTTAGTCATGTTCGGGATTGTTGAAGTAGTTATGCAAGCTAATAAAAGCAAAGGAATCGTCTCTTCTGTTTATCTTCAAATCATTGTCTAGAATAAATTGATTTCGAAGTCTTAGCTGAGGATACTAATCATTTTTAAGGCAATTCTCGTTAAGGGGAATACTCCGACTCGATGAGGCGAGTTTCATAACGTGCAAAGGAGTATCTCGGAAAACTATTCGTATGTAATAGAAAAACAAATCTAAAATTACTTGAAGCTTGAATGGAAATCATGATCATACTTTATTTCCCGATATTGGCCAATGTTTCTATCAGGCGTCTATGCATCTTATGGTAGGGACTGGGATGGTCCCTGCCAATGACGCTTAGATCACAGCATGGGCTGGAGGTAAAGCTGATTACTCGCAATCTCCCTTGGATATGACGATAAAGTACATAGCATTCTGTGATTATTTGAGCAGTTACAAATATGACATTATGGAAAAGGAGAGTGGAACGGGCCATTTCTCGATAGGGCAATGCTTGTGTAGTGTTGGAGAGGGGTAGACCTAGTTATGTCAAATACGATGTAGATCTCTCCTCAACAGCATCAAATACATCCCGAGCAATATCAGCCTTAGGAAACACCTTTCTCTGGAAGCAACTGAAGCTCCAGTTGTCAGCAAAAGCTTTATGACGCAACCATCGACTCTCCAACCATTGAACGACATTATAAATGTTTCGACTGGGGCTTACCAGAACGTAATTTTCGAGCAATAACCGCTCAAATAATGCTTGCCAGAGAGCATACTTCAGGCAAGCTTAGAATCCTCTCATGACTATCTCTGTTAGCTCAATGTACTTAATTTCACGCGTACATATTTACAGAATGAAAGGAATCCTTGGAAAAGCAAAAATCTCTCTCCTTATATGTTCTTGATTGAGGAGATAATAAATAGAAACGAACTATTATTCCCTTTCTTTCATTTCTTGTTTGTTTGTTTGTTGTTTTTTTTTTTTTAATTGTGGTTTGGCAATATTAGACTGCTGTATTTTTATAGTTTCGTAAGTTTGGGTAATAGTCCATGAAGTTCGTACTTTTCTACATGATGCCTAAAGAAGATTGCCTTGCACCCAATGAGTATTAAATCCACTTGCCGATGATCATATGGCTATTTTTAGTTTAAATCTTGGTTGTAATTGAAGGTATTTATATGATATAAACTGTACTTTTGGATGTAAATCAGGTTCTCGAAAAGGCAAAACATTAGAACTCGCAGTTCAAGGAGTACTTCAAATCGTTAGAAGAATCGTAAACACCCCAGTGCTTCTCTACGTCACTTGTTCCAGAAGTATCAGGTTTCCAAGCCTCATCAAAAGCTTCGAAAACGCAGACGTTTAAGCCCCATGCTCTAGCACCGCAAATAGCTTGCTGCCAATATTGCTTAGCGTTGCTAACAGATGGGTCAGAGTTTTCATACAGAGTACCTTCCGTTGGCCATCCAGTTTCACCAACCCAGAATTCAATATCAGTTGAACCTTTGGAGGTTTGAATTACCTGCAAAGCTTGCATGATGTCATCGATGAATGAGTAAGATGCATTTTGCATAGTTTGGCCTTGCCAGTAAGAAAACGCATTGGCTAAAACAACATCAGACGCTTCAATAGCAGGAGCTGAGCTTGAGTCGACGAGCACATTCCATGAGTCAACGGTTCCAACGGGAACAGAGGAGTAAGAGTCACCGTTCTTGTCTGTGATATCTTTCAATAAGTCTTTCACTGTATTAATGTCATCCGCCAAAGCAGATGCAGTTAAATCTCCTCTGTACAAAGCTTCCGAGCCAACCAAGAACATCTTGACGGTGTCTTTAGATATGTTAGGCAAGTAGTTACGTAAAGCATCTTTCTCATCCTCAAAGTGAGAGTCATCCGTTGGCCAAATGCCGAAAATAACTTGAAAATTTGCCTCCTCAGCGGCTGGACCCAATATTTCCAATGTATTGCAATCAGAAACAGCGTAGGTCTTAACTACAGAGCTATAAGCCTTCAAATTTTCAAAATCAGTAGCATAATCGCTTGATGTCTTACAGTTACCGTCATTGTCCTTGACACCCAAGTTGAAACCAAGCTGAGAACGTTAGTAAATAGTCATAAAATTGTTATTCTTAGTAGGAAGTTAACGGCAAAAACGTACATCTCCAATAGCAACAACGGAAGAAATTGCGGCGGCGAAGGCAAACACAGATGTGAGTTGCATTTTGTGTGAGCGATAAATAGTAGTAGAAAGAAAAAGTAGCGATTATTTAAGCCACTGGGGCTTTTTGTGTTTTGAGTGGAGAGTGCTATTTTTGGCAATAAAAAAATCATGTACATTTTATGCAGTAGTGAGTTCACCTAGAATTCAATCCCGCCAATCTACCAGTGTATCCCGACCTATAGTTGTTAAATTCTTTTGATTTAGAGCAGCAAGCTATCTCGAAGAGATAGTTGATGAAGGTTAAAACCTGAGTGTTTTTCATTTGTTATGACATTGTCTACAGGATTGGGTGATGAAGAGAGCTTCGGGAAGACACACTCGGAGTCTGTGTTTCAGTCGATCCCATTAATATTTGCAAACTCACGATTGAAGACTCGCATGTGGTGGCCTGTGGTAGCCTAGTAAACCTATACTGAATTTTCAAGAATGATCGTCAGAAGTTGTGGCTAATCTTATGAGCTAATAATCATTTACTGAATTTCATCTAATAAGTAGATTCCAACTGTATGCACAAATAGTAAGATCTAGATCATAATGTAATTGTTAAATGCAGGTTACCGCAATTTTGCCAAACTCACTAGTGCGGCGTCTTCAACACGAAGGCCATTTGGTACTTCAATTTTGCTGTCAAACATCTCTGATACATCTTCAACTCCTTCGATTTTCTCCCCGGAAAGTACCTCATTTAGATCTGAGTATTTTCCAATTACAAGTAAAACTTGCCCTGTGTGTTTTCTTTCGGCACTTGGCAATGCACATGTTGAATCCTGTTTAAAGTAGTTCTGTGCCTGAACAAAGATTGATTCTGAGTAACCTTCGGGTTCGCTCAGCTCGGTGAAAATGGCAGATATTGAGTGAGCTAATCTAACGTGATAACCAAATGTCGAATTAGATCCAGACACTCCATAAGCCTCCTGAGGACTCACGACAGTCTTATTTTTTATATCGACTGTCACTCTAACATTGACAGGTACTTCAGCACCGGTTAGTTCTAAAAGTTTTTGTTGACCAATATTTACATACTTGGTCACTTTAAGCTTTCTTAACGCGCTGACTCTTTTGTTCTTCTTTTGTATTTTCGGTGTCTTTTTTGCAGTTGTGAGACCTTCTTTAAATTGCTTTTCCGCGCCATTACTATTCATGAAAGGTAATGTACTTAGCTTCGGTAGCTTCTGGGCATACTTCAACTTTCGAATGTAAGGATTCGTCTTGAAAAGTGATCCTACTAAATACTTTGGCGTCACAAAGTATTGTAAAAGTGTGGCAAGTAGAATTGAGTTATTGTCAAAATCATGAGGAAAGGTCTTAGTTGTTTCACGTCTTTCTTTTCTGTGGCCATGCTGTTCGTTTGGAAGGATTTGAGCTTCGTGCTCATTCGCACTGTCGAATATTCTTTTGGTATTCCCAATTTTGCCTTTCATCATGATCTCTGTCAGTTGTGTATCACTGGGAGTTTTATAAGCTTTTTCTTTCGGAACATGAAGAATTATGATTTCGGAAACTCTGTAGGTCGTGGCAGCTTTTGCGATTTGGTACCCTATGTGTGTAACATGTTCCAAGTTTGCAGCATTAGAAGATGATATAGCTGAAGAAGGAATGCATAGTGAAACTTTAAATTCATTTTCATGACAATCAGGCTTTTGTAGTCCTACGTTATCGATGTCTTTGATTTGAGATTTCATTTCGCCAAAGAGTGTGTTAGTAGAAAAAAATCTCGAGATATACTCATCGCGGTATGAGTGCATATTGTGAAGGACTATTCAGAGCAATATGAAATTGACTTCATTTATTTACAAATTACTTTTGCCCGATGACTCCAAAAGGAATATAATACTTCACTGAGTGCAGACTTGCAAAATAATCTGTGAGCTAATTCAGTTTGTCTTCAGCGGTGTCAACTTCGTTGTCGGAAACAACCTCTAATTTTTCTATTTCTGCCTCAGCCCTCGCAATATTGACCTTAGTTTGCTCATCTTGTTTTTCTTTTAAAGCAGTCAATGTCTCCTTCAAGACATTGACTGTGTTAGGAACATCACCAGTTTTCGTTGGTAAAGGAACAGATAATTCTGTCAACGAAAGAATGATGTCAGAATCCACGGTGAAGTTTTTGTTTTTTGGTGACTTCTTCTTACTTTTTTTCGCTTTGGATCCCTCAAAGAAAGCTTGTTGCTCCTTTTTCAAAATCACAACGTCTGTAGGCATTTCAATTTGCCTTATGTTGTTGTTTGATTCAAGAGTTGCTTTCGTTGCATCAGCGATGGTATTTTCCTGAGGCTTCACGTAAGATGGATCAAAGTAAGCCAATAAAGTATGAATTTCATTGATCTCTTTGGTGAAAGCAGGGATGGAAGCCTCCTCTAACTTTTTGGCGGCGATTTCCTTCAATTTCATCTTCTTTTGCGCCTCCCTCTCAGCTTTGTATTCTTCGTCTCTCTTTTTTTGTTCCTCAGCCATGTCAGCTTTGAACTTCGCAAACTCAGCATCAAAATCAGCTCTCAATTTTTTGATCTCATCGTATTTTGCATCTTTTAACTTTCCATTGGCGTTTCTTTGGTTGATCAAATCGGTTCTGTTTTTGTAAACAGACTTGTTGGCTTCGAAAATGGAGTCCAACTCCTTTTGGGTCTTTTCAAATTCTTGTTGAACTTCCTTACTTCCAATGGTGCTGAGTTTCTTCTTCAAATCCGCAATCTTCTCCTTATCTTTGTCGATAGAAGCTTGTTCTTTCTCAATAACAGAAAAGTCTTTACGCAATTTCCGCAATGCAGTCATTTCTTTCACATATCTTCTCTCATCAGCCAAAATCAAAGAACCACTCCCAATTAATTCATCTAAGTATTTGACACGGGCATCAATATCACTTACAGACTTATAGTTGTTCTTTGCAGTCAACTTTTGGATCTCACTGACCTTCCTTTTCAAATTAGTGTCCACGTTTTTTATTTGTTCCTGAATAGCATTGCGTTCTTGCTTCAAGTTGGCCTGCTTGGAAATGATAGTTTTCAACTTCGATTGCAAAGATTTTCTCTTCTCTGCAATCTCGGGGTCAGGAACTGTTTTCTCAATTTTAGCGTTGAGCTCTGCATTGGCCAAATCTAATTTCTTGATCTCTGCTTTCAAGGCATCAATGCTCTCGTTCATGAACTTATCATCAGGACGCTTGATAAAGCGCTTTGTACGCTGGGGCTCAACCATGTTTTACTTAGAGTAAAAAACTTTTTTAGAATACTTCCTGAATCTCGCTCTGGAAATTTTCATACTATGCCACCGAACACTTTCGACGAAAGTCGTGCACTTGCTAAATTAACCTCGTATAGATCCGACAATTATCAGGTAACAATACATACTGTCAGCGCAGCGATGAAGTATTTTCAATTGCAGTGCTTGAAAATTTAACGAATCTGGGTATAGAATATTAGTGGTTTTTTATTTTGTTCATTTTCCTTCTTCTTTTATTTTTATTTAACTGTAAACAAACTTACAGTTGCAAAATCACCAATTGCATGTTACTGGTTTTCGCGAATATTTCGCCGTTTTCAAGGAAAAGAGAATAATTGAAAGTACGATTTCAAGTTGTTCTCTGACCAATTAACGAGAATATACGTGAATTTATTTCACTACTTGAATATCTTTATACCTACTCCCGATTAGGTGTATCAAGATTACACTGACAACTTTGTTACTTTTTATTTGATGAGAATTAGTACGGCAGGTTACTCACACGTAGCGGACTGAAAACAGCGGAAAATTTCACAACAAATTATTAATGCTCTCAAAAATTCAAGACAAATTGGTCACTCAGAACTTGATACTCTCTAACACTCCAATGAATCAGTTTGGTGACTTAGTTAAGGGTTTAAAAGAATCTGATATTTTGGCCAAATGGCCCGATGTCATTCCAGTTCATAAAATTTCAGGAGTTCCAACCTCAGCTGGAAGCACCTCTTCAGATGAAAAAGTTTTTGAGGGTCATAATGAGGAACAAATTAAACTAATGGAAGAACTTTGCATTGTTTTAGATTATGACGATAAACCTCTCGGCGCAGGGACGAAAAAGTTGTGTCATTTAATGGACAATATTGATGAAGGATTGTTACACAGGGCATTTTCAGTCTTTCTTTTCAATGAAGATGGTAAGCTTTTGTTGCAGCAGAGAGCGGATGAAAAAATTACATTTCCAAACATGTGGACAAATACGTGTTGCTCTCATCCACTTTGCGTTCCAACCGAGTTAGGGATTGACGATTCGAATACATCTCAGAACTTGAACAATTTACAAAATGCTATAGCAGGTTGTAAAATGGCTGCGCAGAGAAAGTTGTTCCATGAACTTGGTATTCCAGAAGAAGACTGTCCTATTTCTCAGTTTCAGTTCTTGACAAGAATTCATTACAAAGCAACTAATGGCGACGATAATTCGGAATGGGGCGAGCATGAAATCGACTATATCTTGATCTTGAAGACAAAAAATGAAATAACTCTACAAGCAAATCCAAATGAAGTGAAGGATTATAAATATGTCAGTGCTGATGAGTTGAAGAAGATGTTCAAAGATGACACTCTTCTTTTCACCCCATGGTTCAAGTTGATCTGCGAGACGTTTCTATTTCAGTGGTGGGCCAATTTGCAACAAGTGAAGGACTTCGAAGACAAAGAAATTCACCGTATGCTTTAGATTAGTTACACATTTATTGCCGATCACTAAACCATTTTTTCACATTTTGTTAAAGCACACCTTTCTCTATTTATTCATGTACTTGCACACAATGCGCGTCCTAAAAACCAGAGTCAAAACTCACATCTGAGTCAAGACACCGCTCCTTCAAGTACTTGTTAAATCAACCAGTGTTACATCAAAATCTTAATGAGGATTCATACAAAAAAATTACCTCTAAAAATAGTAAATTTTTCTCGTTCTTTGGCGACAGATTCAGCTTCACGGCCTCGAAGAAAAACCTTTTTCACTGATGAACTAAACAAGGGTCCGTCGTTCGACGATTTCATCAGTGGAAGAGCATCGAAAACGTCCATCGATCCACTAGTCGTGGCAAACGAGGATACCACACAAAGGCTTCCCAAATGGCTAAAGGTTCCTATTCCAAAAGGTCAATCTTATCATAATGTCAAAAAAGATGTACGAGAACTCAAACTTGCAACTGTTTGCGAGGAAGCAAAATGTCCCAACATTGGAGAATGTTGGGGAGGAAAAAAAATCAGAAGCAACTGCAACTATTATGCTATTAGGTGATACTTGTACTAGAGGTTGCAGATTTTGCTCCGTCAAAACGAATCGAAATCCTGCAAAACCAGATCCGATGGAACCAGAGAATACAGCCGAGGCTATTTCGAGATGGGGATTGGGATATGTTGTGTTGACTACTGTGGACAGAGATGACTTAAAAGATGGTGGCGCTTCTCATCTATCTAAAACAGTTCAGCTTATTAAAGCAAAGGCTCCACATATATTAGTGGAGGTGTTAGGAGGTGATTTCAGAGGTGACTTAAAGAGTTGTGCAACTCTTGCTTCTTCAGGTCTAGATGTTTATGCTCACAATCTTGAAACTGTGGAAGCATTGACACCTTATGTGAGGGACCGCAGGGCAACATATAAACAATCTCTTTCCATCCTCGAAAAGGCTAAAATGACGAAACCAAGTATCATCACTAAAACATCTTTAATGTTAGGATTTGGAGAGACAGACGAACAAATATTACAAACTTTGGCGGATCTCCGCCTGATAAAGTGTGATGTTGTAACTTTTGGACAATACATGAGGCCAACAAAACGTCATATGAAAGTTGTTGACTACATCAAACCAGATAAGTTTGATTATTGGAGAGACAAAGCTTTAGAAATGGGCTTCCTCTATGTTGCAAGTGGGCCATTGGTAAGATCATCGTACAAGGCTGGTGAAGCATTTATTCAAAATGTTTTAAGAAAACGAAACCACAATGTGGGTGAGAGTGAACGACGTTCTCAAACATGATCTTCTTCATGTGATTTACATAGAGTAGGGAATCATTTTTAGACCTTTACAGTTGAAGGGTCGGACTAAGTGTTTTCCTTGTCAGGCTACAAAATAGTGATTTGCTTGACATATTCACCAATAGAATAAAACTGTTAACATAAAACAAAAAACGAGAAAATAAAAAAAAAAAAAAAAAGAGAGAGAAAGAAATAAAAGCTTCGCGGTAAGTGACTTTGATCGCAAAGAAAGCAACTGACTGATCTCTCATGGACTCTTCAGATACAAAGCATAATTGAAGATAGCTGTTTGAGCCCAAACACAGATTCAGATTTTGATATGGCCGGGCTGCATGAAGAGATACAAGAAGATGATAGCGAGGAATCATTCATCTCTCAATTTGAGACAACGCTCACAATTAGACCTTCGACAGGAATTCCTGAAGATCAGGACTTGTCGATAGATCACACGACCCTCTTTAATACCACTCAGAAAGAACCTGTGAAGGAAGATCACAAGGTCGATCTTGGACAAAGAGTTAACGATCTTGAAGCGAGAGATAAAACCTCAAATTCCACAAGTACTCTATTGGCATCAAATAAGTCGACTAAGATTAGAGTGCCTGATGATAATACGACTTACTTACCAAGGGAGACAGTCAATGTCGGTGATATAGAAATTTTACAAGCCTTGCAACCATCGACTTTCATTGACCTTGAATTGACCAGATTTACTAGCACATTTAAGGAATTTATAGATGCAAATCCTCAAATAGAGCGAGAAAGTCCCCGATTCGAAAATGAGATGGACAAGACTTTGATTATTTTATCCCCCCTTTCACCTGAGCATGCTTTTGGACGTAAATGGGTGACGAAGTCATATTTGGCTACAATTTTTGAACGTCCACAACGTTTATTGGCTTGTTGCATTGGAATATCAGCAGCCCTAACAATGTTCCCCTACTACTACTCAATAAAAAACTCAACGAAAAAGAGTTCACTTTTCGCAGGCCATGTGAAAAGAGTACACGGAAGAAATTGGCCTCAGAAATTACATGACCTTTGCATAGATTCCCATGAGAAACTTAAAAAAAATGAAATTGAAGTTCCAGAAGACTGGAACTCAGGTGATATTTATTTAACCCCCAAAACATTAACAGCACTCGAAGGTGTATTAGGTGCGATTGAAACAGCAATTGACTCGTTGTATGCCAATAAGGATGATCTGCAAAATTACAGATTGGTTTTCACTGCAATTCGTCCTCCTGGACACCATTCGCATGCCTGTCTACCAGGTGGCTTTTGTGTCCTCAATAATGCACATATTGGTATTGAATATGCAAACGAGAAATATGGAGTCACACATTGCGCAATTTTGGATATTGACCTTCACCATGGCGATGGAACTCAAGATATATGCTGGGAAAGAGCAGGCTTCCTTGGCGACTATGGGAAATCAGATGAGGATGCTGATGTTACTGATGAAAATCCCCGGGACCAATACGGAAAAAAATTCGCTACTTATCCTAAGGTAGGTTACTTCTCATTACATGACGTGAAATCGTATCCGACTGAACTCGGTTATGCCACAAAGGAGAACATAAAAAACGCTTCCTTATGTATAATGGATCATGACATTAACTTGTGGAATGTACATTTACAAGAGTGGTCCACCGAGGAAGAGTTTTATAAGCTCTATCAAACCAAGTATGTTGCTCTATTGAATAGAGCCAACCAATTTCTCAATCACTCTAAAAAGCAACATGATCAACTCAATGTCGTATATATGGCTGAATTGGTAAAATATAACAAATTTCTCCTTAAAGCCCATCCACTGAAACAGCAAATACAGAGACCAAAACCTCCTCCGCCATTCAAACCTTTAATTATGATATCTTCTGGATTTGATGCCTCAGAATACGAAAATCCTCAAATGCAACGCCATTCAATTAATGTGCCGACATCGTTTTATTCTAAATTTACAAAAGATGTTGTGAAACTTGCTCAAATTCACACCGAAGGAAAAGTTGTGTCTCTTTTGGAAGGAGGTTACTCGGATGGTGCGTTGATTTCTGGAATTTTTTCACATTTGATAGGTCTAAACAATGTTGGCGCTGCAGATCTGGAAGACACAACGCTTTGGAACGAAACATGGGGGACAGAACATGTTGTAAAAGAACTTTCAAAGGGTTGCAAAAAGACTTGGATGCCGTATAAAAATCCACGAACAGAAATAACTATATGGTCCAATGAAGTAATCAAGTTAGGAAGATCCATGATGCCTAACTCCATTTTACCACCAGATTATGTATACAGTCTGAAACACTCTACAAAGGAAGAAACTACAAATTCCACAGGAAAACCAGCCAACAGAATTTTACGTGGTATTCTAGATCAACAAAATCTTCAGTTTTTGCAAACTAATATCTCTCCAGGAACTTATAATGAAGGGGAGGAAACTGTGCGGCACACCCGGTCTTACTTTAAGAAGAACTCAAAATGACCAGTGCGGCTTGGACCAGTACACCACATATATTTGACTGTAATAAATAAAACCCCAGAGAAAAGCAAATAATCTGCCAAGTTTTGCAAAGTAATTCATTCATTTATCTTCATTCATACATCTCACAAAATAGTTGATTTCAAGTTCAAGTCGTGAATTGATAGAACAGAACCCGATCTTGCGATATGAGCATGAATCTGTTCGCAGGCTCCGAACAGGATATTGTAAAGCAAAATTCTGAACAAACAACAAGCCCTATCATGTCAGTTTCACCGTCTAATGGCGATTTCGATAGAAAAGGGATCACCGATGGCGACCTCATAGAGTTATTGATACTGGAGAATAATCGCTTGAAAGAAATACTACGTGTTAAAGAGCAAAGAATTCACGAGCTTGAGAAAATTTTAGAGCAGAATGAGCCTCGGGCAAATAAGAATTCCGAAGAACTTACTTCTCTAACTCGTGGCGTTTCAGAGATAACCGATGATGATATTCCTCAAAGATCTGCAAGAAGAAGAAATGATGATACTAAGAAAGAAAACCTGCTTCTCTTCGAGCAAAACTTGCCTCAGAGTTTTAACAGTCATGATATTAACCATAAGAAGAGAGAGAGTGTGGTATCAATTACCTCTAATGGCCCGATAAATGTTGATGAAGGTGTTTTACTATCGCCTGATTTAAAAACTGAACTATCTGCCGCAAAGGACTTGTCAATATCGCCCCGTAAATGGAATACACTTGATAACGAGAAACTCGAGAAACTCCCTCAAGACAGAGAGAAAAACTCTAAACACATATCTTCAAATTTACTATCAGAAAACACGTTGAGCGAAAAAGAATCGATAGACGCAAACATCGAGTCCCAAACACTAAATCCCTCTGATTCGAGCATATTATCCCACAAGTCCTCAATAAGCTCTTACAAACCAAGAATTAAACTTCCCATACCACGACAACTAACTGATTTCAAGGCAGCTGATGATAGTAATACAACGCGCTCAAGTATGCAAAAAAGAAACTCATCATTGGATAGTTCGTTAACTGACAATTCTAACGAAGTTGGAAGTTTGACTGGAGACAACTTTCCCATTTCAGAAGACGAAACTCTTCTTCTGACGCTTCAACTGTCTCCAGAACGCAAAAAAGTTCTTTCAGAAAAACCACAAATCAATAAAGTTAACAATCGCTACTCAATGACATCACAAAAAGTAAGATCCTCCTCAATTAGTCTGTCATCTATGAGTATTTTGCAAGACAAAAGAGAGATCAAAAACATAACAGAAATTCCTCCAAATGCAGTTAACTCAAGTTTGAATATTGTATTAACGAGCACGAATGGATCCAGCTTCCACTTACTCAAGTCTCATGCAGACGAAGAGGAAGTAACTCTTTTTATTCAACCAGAAGACTTCCATACAATTAGAATAAGAGTCGTTAGTACAATTACCGTGAATTCTCGAAGAACTGATGATCCGAATTGCACTTTTTCTATCTATGACAAGGCAAGTAAAAAAGAAATGTGGAAAATTCGAAAGACTTTATCTCAAATTGTCGAGTTTGATGCTGAGATCAGACCTGTGATAGAGTTTTTTGGACTCCCCCCAATCCCAGAGAAATCAGTTTTTGGTTCTAATACTCCAATGAAGGTGGATGCACGAATGAAAGCTCTTCAGGAATATTTTGACACAATATTTGCAATGCCACATATCCCACAAATGATTCTTTATCGTATTTGCAGATACATTTCGTTAGATTTCGTCAATCCACTTGACGATTTCAAGTCAGGGGCGAAAAAGGAAGGGTTTTTAATAAGAAGATATAAGGGCTTGGGTACCTCATGGAAGGTTAGATGGTGTCTGATTGATGGACCAGCGTTAGAAATTTACGATCTGCCGGCAGGCTCGTTGCTCGAACAAATAAAGCTAAGTGGTGCACAAATCGGAAGACAATCGTCTGATATAGTTGCAGAGGATCGCGGATATAGACATGCTTTTTTGATTCTTGAAAGTTCAAAAAGTCTGAAGTTGTCTGGGTCCTATCCAAAGCATTTTTTTTGCGCAGAATCAGATTCTGAACGAGATGAGTGGATATCTGCCATGGTAGAATACACAGAAAATGATCCATTTTCTAAAAATGAACAATTTGCGCACAGTTCTCCAACAAATGAGGTACCTAATGATTACGACAATTCTCAGATAGATAAAGCTGAAAAATCGAAGAGTGATAGTCGGTTGCATTACATTCCAATGGAGTTAAATTCCAGCTTGGATAATCAAATTCCAGAGGATAGTCCAATTACTTGGAGTCCAGAAACTGGTGCTCAAAAGGAGTCCAAGAAGTACAAAATGCGAAGTCTATTTCCTTTTAGAAATAGGGCTTACCAAACAGAAGAGGCCTCTTTTGACACTTCAGCTAACTCAATTACAGAACAACTGTTTGCAGAGCAAAGCATGCAAAGCTACTTGGACCAAATGAACCTTTCAGACGAACCAGCAAGGTCAATATTCGGCCGAGAAGTGGAAGTCGCTTTCAATCTTTCCAATCATGAGCTAAATGGTGTTTTGGTTCCTAGCATATGTTTTCGGTGTATTGACTTTTTGGAAAGAAATGGCGCAATTTATGAAGAAGGAATTTTCAGATTAAGTGGTTCTGCATCTACTATTCGCCAGCTCAAAGAGAAATTCAATCAGTCTTTTGATGTTGATTTATTTGAATCGCCCTTAAGGCCTGATATTCATACTGTATCAGGCCTCCTTAAGACCTATTTGAGAGAACTACCACATCCAATTTTTGGGAAAAAGACGTATCAGTACTTGCAAGTTCTTGTTTCGGAGAATTCTAGTAAGCTACCCCAATCTAAAATAAGTTTGATGATCAGGGATCATCTACGAAGTCCTAATTCCATTGATGAAATAAGTTACAACTTTTGCATTGCTATCTTTGGCCTACTTCGCTCTGTTGTGAATCAAAGTTCAATCAACAAGATGTCTTTACGAAATATTTGCATAGTTTTTGTGCCTACACTAAATATTTCAACCGATATCTTGAATTTATGCTTGGTTGATTATGATTGCATTTTTGGGGACTCTGTTCCCATGACTGACAATAAGCGAGAAGTCTTGGACTTACAAATTCCTACTTTCTAATTCTTCAATGTGTAACCAAAGTTAATCAGGAAAAATGATATAAAACTTTAATAACTACCATTCGCTTTCTCCAGTAGCTCTTTGATAAATGTAGTCTTTTCCATCTATATTTGCGATTCCTTCCTTGAGATTACATTTCCACTTGTTTTTCACTCTTTGCACCTTATCATACAAGCAGAGCATGATTTGTCCTTCTTGATCTGCCTCCTCATCTTCTGACCTCTCAGAATCTAATTCATCATCAAGGTCTGAATTGATGTCATCTGAATCGTTAAATAAGTCATCGTCGTCCTCATCATCAAGATCACCAGATCCATCTCCATGTTTCCTTAAATTTTTTCTCAAATCTGATATTGTATTCAAAGCATGGCTCCTCGAACATGATAATTCAAGTTCAAAAGTTCCATCTGATTGATTGACTTTTGGGAGAATCAAACCATTATCTTCATATTCTTGTTTGATTGCGGGAAGCTCAATGCCCATGCTATAAGCAGCGCTTGACGAAGCGGACACATCCGGATTATGAATAGGAGACCCTGTTGAATAGGCAGACATGTTGGGTAAGTCCATAGAAGTATTTAACTGTAGAGGGTCCGATTTAATAGCTGAGTCAATAATCACTCCTTGCTGGTTGTTGTGCAAAATCTCTCCTTCCTCGTCCCAACTAAACTCGCACACTTTGGTCTGACTGAGTTTTTCACACCAAAGTCTTTTTAACTCTTGAAGCGTTGATTCATCGATACCACTATCCTCAAAATCTTGCCTAGAGTCGGCTATGACTTCCTCAATCACCGTTTCATATAACTTCCCAGCTTCGTAATTCGACATTAGTTTCACCGGTTGCTTTAGGCAAGAGCTATCGTTATGGTCCAAGAGTTATTAAAAAAACCTGTTTTTATCTAGTGTCAAAATGAAGGAATGTCGTCCAGAAGCAGTTTTAGTATTAAGGTGGCAACTAGTTGATTTCTTCTTGACTACTATTTACTTGGATGTACTATAAATTCGCATTCTCCCAAGGTGTGTAATATACAAGACTAACTTCTGAGTCTTTTGCGCGGGCTCCAGTTCGTCTCTTTACTGTCAAAGGCCTCTAAAAGATAAGTTTTTTCCTTGATCTCCGTGCGCAATTGATTTTCTAAACTTTGTATGCTTCGATTTGCTTTTTCAATCTCAATCTCTTTTTCTTCAAGTTTTCCTTCATATTTCGCCTTCAACTGACTCACTTTAATCTCATGTTTCTTTGAGTATTGGTGATAGAGTTGTTCAGCTACTTCCTGGATTCTCTTATCGGTCTTCTGTTGTGCAGATGCGATTTCACTTTTAAGACTAGCAATTTGTGAGGACTCAAACTCCTTCAGACCGACACTTTCATTGTCATGTGAAAGCTTAGCCTTATATTTGGCTATAGTTGATTTTTTCACGTTGAGTTCATCAACTAATTCATTTAGTTTTCTTGTATCACCACTGATGATCCTGTCTTTTTCATCATTTTGTTCTTGTAAGAGTGTATTACGATTCATCAATTCCACTTCTTTTGATCTTAATTTCGCGATTTCATGAGAAAGATCATAAGCTTTTTCACAGTTTGCTTCATTTTCACGCATCGAGTATGTGAGATCATTTTCAAGTTTTTTCACGCTAGCCTCAAGACTCGAAATTAGGTCAGTTTTTTCTAACACTTCAGACTGTGTTTCCTTTTGCTTAGCTTCGAGATTCATCATTTCTTCTTGGACATCATCTAATTCTTGGGACAAAATGTCAAGCTTTTCAGCTAGGACCTGTCGTGCAGCATCCTTTTCAATGATCATAGCCCTTAATGAGTCAATAGTATCAGACTTCTTTTGCACAACATCAAACATATTTTTGTTCTCAGCTTTTAATTTCTCAACTTCGCTGCTGGCTTTATCAACATCTTTCTGCAATCGATCATTCACGGATTGAATTGAGCTTTTGAGGTTTGTCAAATCAGCAATGGTATTTAAATGCCTTGCAACCAAGCTGGTCTCATCATTCAATCTCGTCTCTAGCTCTTCATATTGTCTTATCGACTCTGACAAGGAGAGAGATTTGGCCCTTATTTCATCATCACGGGCATTTATCAAACGTCTCATTTCATTTTCAAGATCATGCAATTGATTTTTTTTGGAGTGAATGATCTCTTCTTTATCACTTATTTCCAGTTGCAAGTCCTCAACTAATACATTCAAAACCAGAACAAGCTCAGTAGACTCATCAAGCTTAGAAGTAAGATCGTTGTTTTTTTGTAATTCAGACATAAGTCGACTTTTCGCTTCGTGTACGCATTTGCTCATCTTGACTATTTCATCATTTTTGCTGCGTAGCTCTTTCCCTAAACTCTCTACTCTTGAATAGTGCTTTATTTGAAGACCACGAACATAATCCAAAGAAAAAGCGTTCCGTGTTGTTGAAAGTTTCCTTAGATGCTCATCACTCAAGCCCAGTGTGCTTGCTTGTAGTTCAGTCTTCTTGGCCAAGTTATTTACACTCTCAAAATGGTGAGTATAGATATCCTTGCTATTATTGACAGGAAGAGAGTTTTGATCTCGATTGTTGAACTTGATAGGCGATGACTTAACAAGTACTGAATTATTATTCTGCTCGCTATTCTCTGCTTTTTCGATTAAGCCATCAAATCCATATTTGTAAACTCCTATATCAGAACGCCCAATTGACAGATAGGCTCCATTTGTTCCAACTAAAAGTTTTCGTGGAGAGATTCGTTTTGCTCCCAAGATATTTTCAACAGCAGACATCTCCTCTTTTCCGTCACTCCCTTTTGGAAGTTTTTTTCTATATCTTATTCGTGGGGATGTCAAACTGTCATGTTTAAATGTTTTGTGGGGGGTTTCATAAACCCCACGTTCGTGTATTGTATTTCTTCTGCGCTTACAAAGTACGTCCAATTCAACGGGAGAAAAGTGACGGGCTGTATTTTTGTCAACATCAATCTCATGTGCCTTAGACAGCACACCTGTCATTTCATTTTCCTTGCCATCACTGCTACTATTAGGAATTAACATTGAGGCATAAAGGGGTGAATGAAAAGATTTAAACCGCAGCAGAAGATAGAAAAACGCGAACGCGCTTCTTCAAAACTATACTTAGTTATGTCGCGATTCTGATTACTTTTTACTGTATTAAACTTGGCTTAAAACAAATCGTGAATACGGATTCAAGCTTTAAATAAAAACAAAAAAAAAAGAGCTGTATTAACTCTAAATGATCGAGACCAACATTCCCGTGAGTGCTTTGCACCACTAGAATAATTGTTCTCAAAATCGTACATCTAAATAAGTTCATTAAAAGTCAAAATAGAGACCTCTTCTAAGCTTCTTAGCCGTAATGGTACCGTTATTAAACGAGGAAAACGACGTTGAATTTGTGGCAGAGAATGTTGTCAAAGAGGTCTCCGTGTGTGTGACTTCAACATAAGACGTGATTGTTGTAGTGAAGTCACTTAAAGTGAACTTGCCAACAACAGGATAGGATGATGTCACAGTCAGGGTTACAGTAGCAACTTGATTCGAAGATGTTGTAGCAGTTTCAGCAGTTTCAGTAGTTGTTACAGTGACAGTAATCGCTTCGCATGCTGTTGAGTATTCATCAATTGTAACAGATCCAGTAATGGCCTCAGTAGTTACCGAACCATCGCTCTCGGTAATAGTAACATAGTTGGTGATAGTGGAAGTAGTGGTAAAACCATCATCGCTAGCGGTGTAAGTAGAAACAGGGCTGGTCGTAACTTGTCCATCACTAGTTATAGTGACATATTCCGTTACAATCGAAGTCACATCCTCAGAGCTTGAAGCGACCAAGCTCTCAACAGATTGTACTGCAGCAGTTGCCGAAACTGGGAGTGTTATGGTGGAAGATGGTAAAGTAATTGTTATGTATTCGTCGACAGTGACGGTAGTGTCTTGAGAAGTAACCCCGTTAGTTCCATTGTCAAACCGCTTGAAAGGAACGGCACTAACCAAGGATGCAACTGTCAAGGCAACGTAAATCGGGAATATCATTGTTAACTAAGGAATGGACGCGACTATTGTTCGCAAAGAGCAATTTGATGATAATTGGGAAATCCCCCCCATTGTGTAGCTTTTAAATATATACGCGAGATTGAGGCTTACGGGATTTGAAACGATTTAAGCGCGAATTTTCCTGCCAAGTAAACAAACAAAACCCCTTACGGAAGTTAACGCTTATCCACGTTCCTTCACCTAACGTATTTCCGCGAACAACATCCACCTCAATTTGAAAGTTTTCTGAAAATTCAAAGACGTTACTTCAAATCATTACAGTCGCTATTAGTTACATTTTAAAGCTATATGGCTCAAGTGCTCCTTTAATCTGATGACGCACCACACGCAAAGGCTTGCGAATCCTTAAAAATGGTTTTAAGTAGGCGCACGTCCTCTATATACAGGCATTCGAAATACCACGAATCTCCAGATCCTGTCCAGCGAATACCATCCATAAGTAACCCATGATGGAAGCTAGAAGTTTTTCACTTTTCGAAAGCTTTCAAAGGTTGCAAATAACCTATCAAAAGTTGCTTGATCAGAGTGTTCCCTATACTATCTACCGTTGGAGCGCCTTTGCTACGCTTCTACTCATCTTCTTTCTCCGGATCTTGTTGACACAAGGATGGTACATCATTTGTTACTCACTTGCAATTTACCTCCTTAACCTCTTTCTTCAGTTCTTAACTCCCAAATTTGACCCTTCCTTGGAACAGGAACTGAAAGCAACTTCCCTTGAAGAAGGTGAAGATCAACCCCTGGGACAAGATGAGGAATTCCGTCCTTTTATACGCAGACTACCAGAGTTCAAGTTCTGGCTTAATGGAACAACCGCTACTTTCATCTCCTTGGTATTATCCTGCTTCACTCTTTTTGATATTCCCGTATTTTGGCCCATACTTTTGATGTATTTTGTGATATTATTTACACTAACAATGAGAAAACAAATCCAACATATGATGAAATACAAATATCTACCATTTGATATAGGAAAAACTAGATACAGAAATTAAAATTACTTCATTCTACGTTCTACAGAAAAATTAAAATTGTACAAGCAAAAGAAGAAAAATAGTTTCCTGACCAAGCTATGTCTTATATATATATAACTTCTATTACTTATTTAATATACTACCCGGCAAAAAGAGTGCAAACGGCACTTCAAAAGACTATTGCTATAACAAACATATAAGATACTTATCAAGAAACCACAAAGTAATTACAACTTATTGCTTAAAAATAATAAGTAACACAAAATCCTTACTCGCTTCAAAATGTCCAGCAAATTTAGTAGCAGCACAAGTTATCTTTACCTATAATCAAAAACTGGACAATCGCAACTTAAAGCTATAACTTGCCCACATAAATAGGTACACACGACACATATAACTCATACCGCAGCACTATACTTGCACCCACTACAAACATTAATATTTACTAAACCCAAACATAACACTCACAAAACTAATTATTTATATTTCAATAACTTGTAATTATAATTTTACTAATACTTCTCATATCTTTACTGAAAATACTATTCTTTATTTATATTGTAATATATTGATGAGATTATCTAAAATAAATATATGACAAAAGGAACAGTAAAAATACAGATATAATTCTAACTCAATAAAACGCAAAAGAAGTCCCACCAACAACACGTATTAAAATAAAAACAACAAACCGAAACTTTAAATCAACAACACGTATCAAAATAAAAACAAAAAAGAGAACCTGTGAATCAATACCGACAACAAAAACAACAATGATTTCATACCAGCTTACTCTACTAATCTACAAAAATATCCAACTTTGAGATTCCGAACAAACAACTTCTAATGAGGAAACACTTTCTCATCAAAAGGGACCCTTCACCGATTTACACTTTGAATATATTCGAACATTCGAGAAATAGACAAACAAAATGCTTATTCATTACTGATGAATCAAGTGTACGACCTCAGTCACACGCTCAAACCTTCTCTTTCAAAATATAAAACAATACCTTTACTCGGACACACTTTCTAGAAATCAGCCTGTACACATACAATTTATCTTTCAATACAGAATTTAAGCATATGCCATTAAGAGCATAATTAATCTTAACAAAACCAGCAAAATCAATATCCCAACAAATTACCACGACAATACCCCCATCAACAAATAACTATTTTTACCAGTAAATCGCAGACAACCAACGACCAAAAGAACCGAGGTTTCTATATCCACTTCTTCACCTCCTTCTTTAACAACTTTTCGGAAAACAGTATACTACAAAATATCAGAATCTAGAAGTCGAAGACAACAATACCAACATAAATCTTTCAGTATAACTGATAAATAATTAAAAAGGCAAGACCACTTAAGACGAAAGCACACTCGTAACTCTCCCGTAATGTCTTTTTCAATACAAGCATTGGATGCCTCTGACACCTAAATGAATACTTAGGACTACAAATAAGTTTAAGTTAGAAGATTTTCATATCAAGCTCCGTTAATACCATAGAATCACAATCTTTAAAATCTCTCAACTTTTGAACATAGCTCTTCAATAAAGGAACTTCCGTAGAATCAGCAGGTACTAACAATTAAAAGCAGGCAAAGCGATAATTATAGTCACCAGTTTTGACAGCGCAGAACCATACAATGTAAAAATGGAAAATGTGTTCAAGCAAGGTTTACTAATTAACTGGTGCTATATGTACTTCTTATGACAGTATATCTGTTTAACAAATTGATGTATGATCTTTAAAGTCTACGCAAGCGCCAACTATGTTAGATCGATAGCCTGAGAGTCGGAGGTAATCCGTATGAATGTTCCCATTCACTGGAATGAAACTTTCATTCCTATTTATTTTACTTGATCTCATACATGGAATCTTGCTTCAGCACAAGTCTCCTACACTGTTATATACCCAAATTTCAATATAGTTTTGATTTCGGCCAGTAGATGATTATAAGTATTAGACTAATGGGGCTCAAATAGTGTTAAATTAAGCCCCTCCCTTTCTGTTAACCATGGGGACATTGACAAATCCATTGTATAGAACAATCTCATGTTTCTTTAGCTATATAGAATCAAGCGAAGGTTTAAGTTAAGAAATCTTGTACTTTAGAGGCAGTAAGTTAGTTTTTGTTGATGTCAAGTAGCCAGCTTAGGATTGCAAAAAGCTATCGTTATACTTCTTCTATTGGAGTTAAATGCAGTGGCTACTTCATGAGAGAGTGTGTATCATATCCGGTAGGGCGAAGTGGTCCGGTTATAATTTATGGGCATACTGAGGAGATAATAGGAATAGCTGTGGGCGTTGGTCTCAAACATTTGGTTAGTGAGTGGATATCAGTGATATAAGCCTGTGAGTGAAGTTCAAAATTGCTAAGTGGAAACTATTTTATTTGCGTCTTGATGCGTAATAGATGGAGAGGGAATCTTTTGGATAATTCAAGGCTCTATTTGATGAAGCTGTCGATTTCTGGTGAGTCAATTGATCTCACTCACCCTTTTATGCGCTACAACGTTAGAGTAAATTTCTTGTATCCTTTGTCTAAAATAAAAGCTTTACATCGCAGAAGTATTTTATTGAGACTTTATGGTTTTGACCTAAGTAAGATCTTGGTTGAGATTGAGCCAACGAGCAATGCAAATTTAAAAGTAACAATAACATGTTTTACAGGCCCGTAACATTGGGCAATTACTTACTAGTCTTTATTTAGTCGGATGGATCCGTGAAAGACAGAAGGCTTTCCACTATGTACTGTAGGGAATTACCACATTGTCTATTTCTGTAAGATGAGTAGAAACCACGTCCCACACAATGTTATAGCTAATATTATTCCAAATAATCATCTCTGTAGCCATATTTCCGTATTTCAGTAAGCTTTTTTCTTGCAGTAGATAAAGCATTTTCAAGCTTTAAGATTTCTACCTGTTGCTCCATTTCTAAAGTCTTACCCTCATATGGTGTTAGTTTGCTTAAATCTGGTTGATGGGCAGGTCTCTCGTCTACTTGATTCAACTTTTGTACCTCCTTCACAAGGTTTTTGCATGCAGAGTTCACCTTTACCGAAGTGTTTTCCAAACGATCCTGTGTCTTTGAAACGAAATTTGCCTTCACTCTTGCTGCCGCGACTAGTTGAGCTGTTGAAGCCGCAACCTCATTGCAAGTTACAATCAACTGCTCATGCGAATTTTCTTCCTTGAGAACTCCATCTGCTGTTTTGATCAAAATATTTGTTGCTCCAGCAACCGCTTTTGATGCACTAATTAAACCTTCTGTCCATCTATTATTCTTTTTATAGAACTCTCTTCTTGAAGACTCGCCCTTGTTTCGGCTTACAATCTCCGTTTGTGAAGCAGTCGCTGCCGCTATCAAGTCCGCGACCGCCTTAGTTATTGCCAAAGCAGCCGCCAAAATCTGCTCATGAATCTCAACTAAGTCACCGGAAGTAGCATTTAACATTAAATTCTGCAAAAACTCCATTGCTGAGTCAATCGTTTTTGCTGTTTGACTCATCTCATTATCTAAAACGTCCTCGATATTACCCTTAGTTCCAAGATCAAGATCTCTACCTGTCCTTAAAGTATCAATGAATGAGGATCCTTCCTGTAATAACTGTTGAAACAGAACATTACAATCAATAACGAAATCGATTTTGTCTTCTTGTGTTTCTAACTCTTGTAATGAATCAGAGGTTAAACTCAGAAAAAACTTCTCTGCTTCATTCAACACTCCAAGAACTAGTGCAATGAGACGATCACCATCATCTGATATAATATTGTTGTTCAAGCCTTTCAGATTGAGCATTAAATCATTGATGGAGGTGGTTAGCTCAGAACTAGCAAGAACAATTTGAGCATGTGTGGAGTCTTGAAATGACCTTGTTTCTTCTGCCAAATAGTCATTGAATGCTTGTGCAAAGTCCGTGGCCGTATCTGAACACAAATCAATCAAAGACAAGAGAAACTCAGGGGTCGCGTTTTGATTTCCAGTTTGCATAGGTGATGATATCTCGTATTTGGAATCTTGGATTCTTTTGACATTATTCGCCAAGATTATATCAATAAGGTTCATTATTTGCTCAGCCCCTGAATTCGATTTGGCTATTGCCAACTCTCTGAGTGCGCTATCTAAAGACTCTTGGGTTATTTCCAAATCTACTTCTTTATCTTTCAATTTTTCATGAAGTAAGTTGATATCACCAATGGATGACAAACGCATTTCTTTTTCCATCAAGTCTGCGTTGAGCTTCTCGATTTCGCTTTGATGCTTGCTCATCAATGCTTGAATCTCCAGAGAATATGATGATCCTTTATCATTAACCTGTACTCCAAGTTCTCTTATTTCTGAACGTAATCGTTCAATTTCTTGGTCCTTCAGTACCCTTAGACGGTCCAAATCCATCCTCGAGCGATCACGTTCCCGTATGATGTCAGCGAGTTCGAGATTCTTTGCCTTCAAGTCTTTCTCGAGCTTTTCTTTTTTTATTACAGATTCCTGAGCACTCGAGATTTTTTGTTGAATTTTCTTAAATTTTGCTAGGAGATTCAAATGTTCCAGGCGTAACTGTGAATAGAGTTTGGCCAATGATTCGTATTTTTTTGCCCAATTTTTAGTTTGTTCCTCCAATGCCTTGAGTTGTTCATCCTTTGAGGCTATTTGTTGAATAGCCGTTTCATTGATGTTTGATAGTTCTAATTCCAAAGATTTCACTCTACCATCGTATTGTTGCAAAAGTTTCTGATCATTGTCGAATTGATTCTTGAATATAAGTAAATCTTGCTCCAATTCTGAGACTCTCAGCTGATTCATTTGCGACTGCTGTTGCTTTAGCATTTCCTGCTCTTGGAAATTCCGCATCTCTTGCTCCATTTTCTGTTGTTCGAAAAGTTGTTGTCTTTTGGCTTGCTCTTCCAATTGTTGTTGGCGCTGCAACTCGAGCTCATATTGTTCCTGTTGAAACTTTTGCTGTTGATCAAAAATACCTGTCTGCTGTAAGTGAATCAGCTCCACGGGTGGAGGCGCAGCGATATTGTAGGTGCCTGTTGTAGGCTGAGCGGAAACTTGTGCACTAGTATCATTTGATGTCACCTTCGAATTATTCAGAAGTTGCGATTCATCTGAAATTTGCAAATTCGGAACTGTAGGGGCAATGCGTGGGATTGTTATCAAACTAGTCAAAAATTTGATAGACTGACAATCAGTATAGAAGTCCCTCAATACAAAATGCTGAGAATTGAATCTTTCAAATAAAGCGCTTAATGCATCATCATCCCCTAACTGTTGATACATAGCTCTCAACATCGAAACTAAAAATTTGTATATGCCGTATGATTCAGAAATCAAAGGAACGAGGGCACTAACTTTGCAAAGGTTATTGGGAGATTGGTGAATTGTAGCAAATATTTGCTTTTGTAAATCGTTGATTGAATCTTGACAATCCATCAATTGCAAAATAGACTCATAACCTTCATTAGGGTCATTCACAGTACGTAACGATATGTATTCCTCATATTCAAATATCCCATTGAACCCAGGGTTATTCCGGTGAAAGTCCAATTTTTGTAAAAGAAACCTGTCGTACTGGTTTATCAACAATCCATAGCTCGAAGTACTTGGAAATACTGTCGAAAGTGAGTACAAAAAGTCCCGATTACGATATCCATCCTTCAATGTGTTTGGATGGCCTTCTTGAAGAACTTTGTGGATCATAATTAAGGCCTTAAACAATTGAACCTCGCTGCTTTGTAAAGGTTGAATCTTTACCGCATTCCAGAAAGCTCTGGAATTTTTATGATCCCAAGTGTACACAATACATGCTCTAACATGCTTTCTCTTGGGTGGAACCTCTTCAGTGTTGCAGGCTTTCCTGACACTAATTTGTAAGTCAACCTCAGCACGACTCATGTTTAAGTTGAATAACGGGTAGTACGGACTCTAATGAAATAGCCTCGGTGACCACCACAGCCCCCACCTGCAGAACTTCCCCTAGGTTTAGGTTTTGCATAAAGAAATCGCGGCTAATAGTGTTCCATTAAAGAGCTGCCTCATAATAATGAATTCGCATAACTAAAGCGTGAAGTTTTATTTGAATCTTCTGTCAAACAGTAAAATGTAATACTTTCTACGCTTCTACTATCATCTGAAAACGACCCAGGATGAAAGAATTACACTGAGGCGAAGTCTTTTTATTTTATCTCTCTCATTCTTTCTAAGATGATTATTGTAAATTAGTGGCTATTTTTCCCGAATATTCCGATTCAGGATACCCAATTGAAAAAGCAGCAAAAGTCTAGAACATCTTCTCAGCTAGATAAAAGTAACTTTCCTCAAGTTTTCGTTTATATAGTAGATATGTTTCATTTTCACACCTTTTCCCTTCTAAATCAATTACTCTCCTATTTCTTCCTCAGTATTAATCAATATTATTGGGTAGTAGGATATGGGTAAATAGGTTGTGCGACGCGAACTGAAGATAATGAGGAAAATTTTGCTGACGACCATTTTTTCTTGACTGATGCATTGAATATGACTTCTAACAAACAAAAAGTCAATTACCCGTATGTGTGATTGGATTTCCTTTTCCTAATATGGATTTAGCTAACTTTAAGATTTTGGTATGGTGGTGCGTCAAGCATGGCAGCCTGCCTTGTGACACATCCTTTGGATTTAGCAAAAGTTAGATTGCAAACTGCAACTAAACCTGGCCAATCATTATTTTCAATGGTCTACCAGATCATTAAGAATGAGGGCTTTTTCAAGATTTACTCTGGATTGACAGCATCGTTGCTCAGACAAGCTACGTATTCAACTGTGCGATTCGGGGCATACGAGTACATGAAAGAAGCGTACCAGGACAAATATCAAAAGTTGCCAACAACTGCAGCGTTGTTGCCGATGTCAATGCTATCGGGGGCTCTTGGGGGTCTCGTTGGAAATCCCTCAGATGTGGTCAATATTCGAATGCAGAACGATTCGACCTTACCATCGGCACAAAGACGCAATTATAGAAATGCTCTTGAGGGAATATTTAGGATTTCTCGAGACGAAGGTGTTCTATCTCTTTTTAGAGGACTTTTGCCAAATTTAGTGAGAGGTATCTTGATGACAGCTTCACAGGTGGTCACGTACGATATTGCTAAAGAGTTTTTGGTGGACTATGTCCACCTAGACCCAACTCGAAAGTCGACTCACTTTAGTGCCAGCTTAATGGCTGGATTGGTTGCTACTACTGTTTGTTCCCCTGCAGACGTTGTCAAGACTAGGATAATGAATGCAAAAGGAACGAGCGGGGGTGCAATTTCTATTTTAACTGCCGCTGTTAAGGCAGAAGGTGTTGGATTCATGTTCCGAGGATGGTTACCTTCCTTTATAAGGTTGGGACCTCATACAATTGTTACCTTCTTAGTACTAGAACAATTAAGGAAGTACAAGGTTGGTATGTTCTGAAAAGACTACTACCATATTTATAGAAATTCATTTATTTTAGATTCAGAGGGTAACATACACGCTGTATTGATTCAAACTTCCATGTTATCTAATTCCTTCTTTTCAAATGCTTCTTTTTCAGCCTCCAAAAGATATGGAATGAAATAATGCGTGTCATCTTCAGGCTGAACAGCTTTCTTGGGAGGTAATAATTGATGAGAAAGAGATAATTGGTGAGCAGTAAGCATTCTGTAATTTCTAGCATATAAGACATCTTCAGGCAATCTAGCAATGGCTTTCTGTGCAATTGGATTTTCATCAGCAATCAAGTCGTCAAACCTGCGTGTGTTAATATTCGATTCAAATGTGTCAACGATCATAAACGTTCTGGTTATAATATGTTAAAAACATACTTCAAGCCCATTTCCCTGTACCCCGCATAGGCGCAAAAGGTTTTGGCGAGAGGAACAACTATTTTAGACAAAGTTGGCCTGGATAAAATCCAGTCAGATGTCTTCACGATAGATGTAATAGAGGTCATGATTAATCTTATCCGATAGCTTTCTGTTCAACAAGAAAGTTTCCTACAAATTCTTCGCGCAACATTATCACGCATCTGATTGGGTGTCTTATTGTCACACTCAATACTGTATATAAGTATATATTCAGTATTCACAATTAGTTGAGCCGTAATTTGAGCCTTTAGGTAAGCCAATTTCTTTTAGCACGTTCTCAAAGCCTTCATCAAGAAGGCAACTAGTAATTTCAGGGTTTTTGCATAACATCAATCCCATAAACCCACATGAATTTATCCCTATATCTTTAAATTTACCCTTCGATCGCGGAACAAGCATCATGAATTTTGTAGTCGCGCAAAAATTGTAGGAAATACTCTCACAGTTATTTTCTCTCAACAGATTGAGAACCCTTTGGAGCAATGACGCAAAAATCATCGTCAAAACTCCCTCTATATCATCATTGAACTCATCTGGTAGCTTTGCAACGTAATGTGCAAACGGTAATGACGTGTCTTGTAGTGGTTCTTTATTTTGATTTGGTATGAAGTTCTCTGATGAGTCGCACAAAGATTGCGCAAAAGGTTTGAAGTCTCTGGGAAGGGTCATGAACTGAATATGTTTATGAGGCTGCGAGGCACCACTCTCGGGTCCGCAATTGTAAAATGCAAACCATTCGTCATTACAAAATTCTGATTTATCAAGTTTTTTCAATAACAAAAAAGTAGCTAATAGTTCATTTGAAGAAAGAGGTGTGTTTTGTGACTTGAACTCTTTCGTAACGAGCAAAAAGTGTGTTGGGACGACTGGAAACTTGTTGAGAACGATTCGGAACTCATCACTTGTACCAAAATCCTCTATGACGGTAAGTTCAGGCTCGGGATGAGCGAATGGGTTCAGCAGAATGCTTCCTACCTCTGGTCTATGTTCGAGGCTTGGAAGTTCAGTTAAGTGAAAACAGATGCTTTTGCCTTGTACTTCTCTCACTATTTTTTGTGTCTTTGCAGAATCGCCAGTAAAAATTACGTCCTTATTTTTTTCAGCCTTTTCATATTTTGATTTTAGCAACAAATAGAATTCTTCGGGTAGTTCTATCATAGTTGTATCCAGCAGCAAACCAATGCACAAATATTCTTAGCTTGTTCTAAGCGCGCGAAGAAATGTTGCACATATGTGTGCAGAGTTCAGTTCAAGAAAGTAATTCGCTACAAATTGTTCAAAATAAGGCCCCCAAATACCAAGTAGCTATTTTATCACCTTACAATAAAATGCAACAATAAATTTATTTTATTTGAGAAGAAGCCCTTGTTACTAATGATTCATGACACCTTTCGTTTAGCATTTTTTTCATTACAAGCTAGTACGTAGGTCTCCGATTTGGCCATTCTTGCGTAATGAAGAAGTCACACTTGTTCGTTATTGATCGTACACGGAATGTTGCAGCCAAACATAACACTTCTGGTGGATACTGATGTAGCTTCCCTTAATGCATTGGTTATTAAAAATACAATAGTTCAATGCGATCATCTATAGTCCCGGTACAGTATCAAGTTTTTATGGTAGCTTCATATTCCCCCATTCGAGTTCACCAATTCATAAACTATAACTAGCACATACGGTGCATTGTGCACGTTTACGGAGAGGGAATGACCCCTCATTGAAATCCCAATATCAACATAAACCCTTCACAATAACAACTCTTGCGAGAACCCTGAACTCTTGCAAATATATGAAGGTGACTTCGAATTATTCTAGTAATCGCAATGCGTCTGAGTGACTAACTAAGGTGCCTGTTGCAGCCATAGTTACACGTGTTGCATGCACGTATTAAACTAGATTTAGACTATTAACTGTGCATTGCCCAGTTTGTATCATTCGGTTGACAAAACATCATCCATGTAAATAGCATTCAAAAGGTCGTTACAATTCACTTATGACGCCTGAACAATCCTTTAAACTTGTCATGAAAATCATCTGATGGAGAATTACTACAATTCACGGCATGTAAATTTTCACTCAAATCAACAGATTTAGTTGAGCTTTTGCATTTATCTTCAGCAGTTTTTCTTCTCCTGAAAACCAGCAGTGAATTTCCGGACGACTTTGTGGACGGAAGGAATACTTTTCTTTTAGAAATTGATGATTTATCACTCACGGATGGCCGACCATTGGTAGTAGGTACGGCAAAAGTAGTTCTATTACCATTAATGGATGATGTACCATTTGATAAGACGTTATCCATTAATTCACTTGCAGCATTAATTTCATTTGTTCTCGTCAGTTCAACACCAATTGATTCGAGCAGACATTTTGACCGTGAATTTTCAGCAGAGGTCTGTAGGAGCATATCTTTAGTCCAAGATGATATAGCGCTTTGGGATGTTAATGTGACCAGCTTTGTTGTATTCGCCTTGTGCATTGATTTCGGAACAGACACTTTCAAATCAAGATTCGTAGTTGAACGAACCATATCTGCCATGGGTTGTTTACCTAATCTTAAATGAGCAGTAGTACTAACGTGTTTGATCTCCGGCAAGCGATTTGCCTGTCGCCTCAGGAGCGGCAGTCCCTTATCAGTGGCATCCAATATAGGCATACTTGAAGAGTGACCCAAGGAATTTTGACTAGTTTCTACCCTTTCTTCGGAGGGATTCTGCTCTATTTTGCTAGTTGGCATTATGTGAACACTATCTGTGGATGCATATTTCAATGAGCTTGAGATTTTGATGGATTTATCGTAAAATGCTTGGTAACGCGGTGCCTTGGCACTAGATCTTCTTGGTGCAGGTGAGCCGACATTTGCTAAATTAGAACCACTTGATTCTTTTGAGGAGTTTGATAAAGTTTTCTCAACCATTGAAAATGAAGTAAATTTCAGCAAGTGAAATTGATTAGCATTAGTTGATACACTAGAACTTGATGAATTTCTCGAAGTTAGATCATGTAAATTTTGAGGATTTGAAAAGTTTTCCAATTCCGGATATACTGAATTCGAAACTCGATCATTTGGATCACCTGAAAACTGAAAATCGTCGTCAATGCCTCCTTGACTGATTGATTCTTCACTGTACTCTTCTTCTTCGATCGCATCGTTTGCGGGTTCTTTAATAGATTGCCTCAAAAATGCAGGCGAGTTGAAGGGAGATGATGGAAACTGATTCGATAAACCGGAAGATCGCGTATGCGAATTGAAATGTTGGCTTCCTAGACTCTCGAAAATGTCAATTGAAGTGTTTTGAAAATCACTCTTTAAATCTTTTTTGTTCTCAAGAACAAGGTTTGCATGGAAAACTTGATCTAGATCAATGACAGCATCCGGAATATCGTGGGAGTCATAGATTGACTTCCCAGTTAAGAAGTGTTTTTGACAACCCACAGCTGTGAGCGAGTCCTCTGACTTTTTAAAACTTATGGGCGAGTTGAGACTAACATTGCATTCATTGTTTGGGGTATTGGTCGAAAAAAGCGGCACTGGAGTAAGGCTGGGCAGAGCAATCGAAGGACTAAAGGGTTTAGGAAACTCAAAATCTTCCTTTAGTGGCTTATTTGTGAAATCTTCTTCATTGGAAAAATTGAACTGCCGTCGCAAGATATCATCCTCTTGTGTAGCAAACAGACTCAGATACAGGCGTCTGTGAGAACTATACAAATCGTTCTTAGCATGAGGAATGGATTTTGAAGACGTGTGATTAGGATTCAAATTCAAGGGGGGAGGTGGAGATAGCAACCCTAGGCCAGCCAAATCAAAATCGCCCGAAATAGCACCAGAACGTCGATGTAGATGTCTTCGGGTATTTTGAGATGGCGTAGCAGATAAATGTGTAGGCGATGGTGTGGAGCACATTCAGTTGGAGTATAGCATTCGCCAAAAACGCCGGAATGCTCAGCTTTAAATTTATATTCACGGCTAGGCAAAGAGAATAAATGAAAAAGTCCTTAAGAATAATGGAACATTAAACAATCTGCAATAACCAGATTTTATGCAACTCCAGTTCAATGACAACTTGTTATATGGTTTAGAATTCTTGGAGCCGCAATGAATGATAAACGCGTCGAATAGAATAAACCAACAATCTGATCAACGAAAACCTCAGTAGATGGACGCAATTGTTAGAATAACGAGACCAAAATTTTATCACAATGCCATCTAAATGTCTTTCACAACAAAAATGAAGACCAAGAAATTATGGTAGTGAACCACTCACAAGACTCCTCCTAGACACATTCGCAGAATGATCAATCATGTCACGTGACACAACAGGACATGAAATATTCTCGTTCTTGTCGTAGTGCTGCACGCCAAAAACTGAATTCGGTTAAACTTGGCTATAGAAATGCGGACTAGACCACGTTGAAATTTATATAGAGGTAGTTATTTCAAAACTCTAATTTAATGCGGTATACATTAGAACTCATTTTTTATTCTTTTTAGCAATTCGTTTGAGGGCTCGTTGCTCGTTCTTCATGACACCATCCACCATTTTATACTTCCCTTTAACGCCTTTAGGCCGACCACTCAAGCCTTTATTATTACCTTTCGCAACAACCAAAGTTGTTTTTGGTTTCAATTTCTGTTTTTTGGTCAATTTGCGCATCAATCTTTGAATTTCCTCAGCTTTGTCTTTCTCACTTTTTGCACCATCTTCGTTGATCAAGTCACTCTTCTTCTTCAATTTTTCAAGTCTTCTTAAAGCGCGTAACTTCTTTCTGCCTTGTGCCTCTAAAACTTTTTTAATCGGACGAGCATTCATTTGTCTCATTTTATCTTTAATTGCAGCCGCAGCCTCTTTCGTTATAGGTTTAGTTATCTTCGAGTGCCTTTTTTCATCTTCAATGAACCAGTCAGGTAGATTCTCCTGATCCCTAAAAGTATACCGATTAATTCCATCATTTACCAAATCATGAATAGTTTTTTGCCTGAGTGCAACTTGATGAGCTAGAGTCATAGCTTCAACCGTGTTCAAATTGACCCGCTCTTTTTGAGTTTGTACCTCTCTCAACTGTTTTCTCACACTATGGCCAGCAGAATCATCCTCAGAATCACTTTCAGAGTCACTTTCTGTTCCAACTATTTCAAACTCGGACTCTGATTCTGTATTATTTGATTCGCAGTGCAGTGGATAGGATGATTCTTGATTAGTTTTGACTTTCTCATTAGCTACTGGCATCATAGATTCTAACAAATCAGTGTCCTTTAAGTCATCGAATACTGAATTTGAGGCAAAAAATTGAGAAGCCTTCTGTGTTAAGTCTTCTTTGCGTTTCTTTTCAACGATCTGCCGAATCTTTTGATCATCATCGTCACTTTCATCATCCGAATCATTTTCAATATCATAATCATCAAGATCATCTTCGTTTTCATTTTCAGATTCAATCCCATCCCAACCTTCATCATCTGCATCCCCTCTGGCTAACTTAGCTCGATAATTTGAGTTCTTTTCAGACCTTCTCTTTTTATACTGTTCGTACAACTCATCAAGCAGTTCTTCTAAACCGTTCAACTCAGGATCTGAATCCATAGAAACATCGGAATCAGATGAAACTTCTCCAGCAGCCTTTTCTTTCAAAGTAATTCTATTTGTACCTTGCAAAAAACCCTCAAGCTTGCCTGTTTGTTCAGCGCTGGCCAAATTGAACATTGAATCCAAACCAGATTGACCTGCCTCAATACCAATCGACATGTCAGTAATCATACTCATTTGAGCACGTCTTATTTCCTTTTGTTTGAGTTCATTCGCCCGTTTCTTTTCTCTTCTTTTCTTGCTTTTCTGTTTTGTGGACAATTCCTCGAGTTCTTTCGCAATCTTCTGATCCTCTGTCATAGGTTCATTCTTTAAAGTTTCAATCTCGAGCTCGGGCTTCTTATCAAGTTCCAAAATGTCTCGGGCTTCCTTTCTGAACTTGAGAATTAGTTTAAAATCTTTTTTACCCAATACTTTCAAATCTTTGATGCATTCCCGTAACTCAGCGGTACAATGTCTTAGCCTTTTTAATATTTTCCATTCCACATTATCTTCACTAGGCTCAACAAGTTTATTCAACGACCCCAAAGTATTGATGGGCTCTTCATTTCTAATGAAATCCAATAAAGGCAATTCTTTGTATAGCAAATTATCACCTTCATCGTATCCTTCTCTCTTTCTTGTGCGCTTTTCAGGATTGAAAACTTTTGCCTCATTATTGGCTTTGCCTTGTGCAACTTCTTCGAAAACTTCCTTCGGATCTAACAATCGGGAATCAAGTTTCTTAGGTGCTTTGAAACCTTGGCATACGACGAAAATCTCAGCAGAGACATTACGCGACGATGGCGGTTTGGTTGCTTCTACTTTTTGGAATAACTGCTGAAACACCCACATTAGGTTATTGTAATCTTTAGACCTGAAAATCTTCGTAACAAATGTTCCTCCCTGAATTAAGTGTTCAACTGCTAGTTTAAGAGCCTTTAAAACCAAATGTGATTGAGTAAAAGCATCTTGGACCCAACCTAAACCGACGTTTGGTGCACCATCATGTAAAACCGTGTCCGCCTTCCATGTTTTCAAGTGGCCTCTGAGTTTCGACCTACAGTCCTCAGTAGTGATATCAGATTGGAATGTGATGCAATTCGGGAGGGGCTTGATTGGAACAATATCGACACCAACGATTAAGGAATTGATAGGACATAGGTTTGAAGCAACTTGACACCAGGAACCAGGAGCGGCGCAAAGGTCAATAACAACTTTCGACTTTTCTAAAAAATGTCCGTACTTTTCATTGATTTGTATTATTTTAAAGGATGAACGTGCCCTATATCCCTTCTCCTTTGCTAAATAATAATACCTATCTAATCTCCCTTTGCTGTTTTTCTTCTGTGTTTTCCCCATCTTGCCTATATTTCTGCCAGAGATGAGAGATGCCTCGAAAAAAAAAAGCACACATAAATGCGATGATAAGTCACGTGTCAAATGGACCATTCCTCAATTTGCACAACGTTCTTTTCAGGGTCAATAAGTTCGTCATCTATAGTATTGACAGTACTCTCATTGCATAAAAAACATTCTTCAAGTAGAAGTTCATCCAAAAATTTATCATCAGGATGCGTTGTGTTGTGCTTGAACTTTTGAAATAATTTCTTGAAGCGATAATCACCCTTCAGTTGCAAGTAGTATCGAATAACACACTCCTTATGAAAGGCATGATGGCAATTTGGGAAAACTAGAAAACTTTTTTTAATCAAGATCTTACTGCAAACCCGACATGATTCACCGGGCTCTATGATGGTACAAATTTGGCCTTGAGCATGACGTGTTTCAAAATTATCGATTTGTGCCTTTAATTTGTGTGCAGTAGAAGCAGAGTCCTGCATTTCCCAAGCTAGCTGATTGATTTGGGTGTTGAATGAATTAAGGGTTTCAATGACATCATTTCTGAACTCGCTGATTCTTACAGACTCAGGAAATAAAGGCAACAAATCTTTCAAGCTGACAATACTATTGAAAGGATCATTTGCACCCGAGAGTTCTGACAAATACTGCACTATTTTGCTCAACGAATGACTATGAGTCGTTGAATGTTCCACGTCCGTTTTTGCTTTAATTTCAATATGTTGTTCTAGCTGTGTTCTGTAATCAGATCCTTGATCTGGGAAGGAACGACAATCGTCAAATAATGCATTTGTTGGTAATTGAAAATTTGGAACATTGCAAATACCATCAATCAAAAATCGAGCATATTTCATCCAAAGTCTTTTCTTAAAAGCAAAATGATCATTGTCGAATTTGATCGTGTTCAAGATATCAGTAGATTGAAAAAAGGTAACTGTTCTTTCAGAGATTGCGGAATTCTGCTTCGTGCTTCTTGCAGCGAATTTATTGAATTGTTTCAAAACGATTTCCGCAAGAGAGCACAGCCTTTTATCAAGGGCAAGTGTCAACGCAGAGTCGTATTGATTCAAATCATGAACAAGAATCGAAATTGCTGATTGAATTCTGTCGAAACGGATGGAAAGGCGTAGGAGAAAAGTGTAATCATAAGGAGAGTTTTTTTTATAGTTCAGCAGATCACTTCTGAGGAATTCCATTGTTTGCAATATGAACTTATTGAGATAATTCTCATCATCCGTGACTGAGTGTGAAATGAGTGTGGTCAAGAAAAAATTATTTAAGAGGGAACTCTTGACATTTTTTTCATGGATTAATTTCTGGATAAATTGTATCGAAACATTTTTGGTCAAGTTTAAGGCTTTATTATGTTCGTTAAAGCGAATTAAAGCAGGAAGTAGCTTTTCAAAATCTAAGTCATCGAATTTGAGCCAGAATTCCACAGTAGGCCTTGGAATTTTTGAAATCATCACAAAAGAAATATCATATATAACTTGCTTCGCTTTCACCGGGTCAAAATTGTATAACTTATTCAAAGATTGGATCAGGGCTAACCATTCCTCATTTTCGATATGATAATAAGTGACAAATTCGTAATCATGCAACATCTCAGCGAATCTGACTAATTGTTGGTTGAAATTCATATCAAGCATTAGCCGATATATACATGATTGATCCATGATCTTATGATGTTTTTGTAAGAATGAAAACAAGTCCAGTTCCAATTTTTCTATTTGTTGTTTGTAATTGAGACCAATGATGACATTGCTCAGATCTGACTCTTCATGGCACAAGTATTTTTCCATCTTGAGAATCAGTTTGAGGTAAAGATTTGTAATCCAACTGGATAAAATGATATTTACCATTTTACTTTGTTCACCTTGTCGATTCTCATAAAGTTTAACCAATAGGTACTCAATTAGTAAAAGAATTGCGTGAACAGACAAGTATGTTGAGTCTTCATAAGTGCTCATCAACATTAAGGTGACCTTTTCAAAAGGCTCCTGCAGTTTTGCAAGTTTCCTGATTCCTCTTTTTTGGATTTCTATCTTATCCTTAATTGACTTATCTGTGTTGCTAAATTCAGCTCCAAAACCTCCTGATTGAAGTAGCTCGTAGCCCTGCTTCACCAAGATAACACTTTTTTTGAATTCAATGTCCTTTACTTCATTATTCTTCTCCAACAACTTTAAAGCTTGTTCATAATCTCCCATCTTATAATATGAATACCATACGGAAATAGCCTCATTGGTAATTACAATTTCATGAATACTATTTCTGGTGAAAAGCCAAGTCGTGTTACCGATATAGTCAGATGTAACACCGAGAATTTTACTACCATTGGAAGAAGGTAGCTCAATGAAAACGGGATGCTGAAGTATAAGCTTATTCAATACAGCGATTTTTTTGTGGTCAGCTGATAATAGAATTAAGTGATGTTTAGACACTGCTATCGATTGACTACCTGTTCCCAAACCGTAGTTGTCCCAGTCACTAATGGTGCCTGAGGAGTAGAGTAACTCTTGATCATCAGATTCCACTCGACCGGACTGATTCAGAATACGGTAATATTTTTGATGTGAAATATGAAATGCAAAATTTTCGTCAGATTCCACAAAAATAGATTTATCTGGTTGCCGATGAAAAATGCGTGTAAACTCTGCCAAAGTTGGTTCAATACATTGCCACGTTAGATTTTCGCCCTCAAGAAACAAATATACTTGAAGGGTGTCACTGGACCAATGTAAACCTTTGATTTTTTTTTTGCTTGTGTAGACCTGCTTCACATATTTATCATCTCGTTTGTTTTCTTGGGTAGTAGTATTGTGAGAATGTATTGATGCAACAAATATAGCCCCTTCCACCGTGGAAATGAGAAAATCACCAGTTAATGAATCCTTTTTTTGACTATCAAATGAAATGAATTCGATTTGTAAGCCCTTTAATCGAGGAAGGGACTTTAGCTTTTGATACGAGATATGCAAGTGAAAGTATAGCCTAGAATTAACTTGAACTATTAAGAAATTTCCACTCGGATGTAACCAAGAATTGGTGATTTCTGCCAGTCCAAGATTGACAGGTAGATGAACACGTGTTACTCTTGAAGGATTGTCAAGGTCAATTCTATAGATGATTGTACTGGTCACAATATACATCTTGTTACTCCCCACCAACAACATCTGCAAATCATTATGCAAATCGAACTGAAGTTGTACCTCCTCGAGATCAAAGTGCGGTTGATCCGTATCTAAGGCAGTCATTTCCGTGTCTGCCTTAGATTAATGATAAAATCGTGACACTTTCTTTCTTGCGCTAAGATACGCTCGCACATGTCTAATATATCATTGTTTAAAAAGGTGTATGGATGTTTTGAGACAAAAGAATTCGTTTGCAAACATCTTAACAGGTACTAGATACAAAGATTGAGATATTAAGCCTAAAATGTTTCATTTAGAGTCTGATTCTAATTGCCACCTTTAGTGAATTCCACACTTTATTCAGATTGAACAAGTAGGTCGTGGAAAAACCGAAACAACACCGCCCCCCGCATGACATCGTTGAGAACGGTTCTCAACCCTAATTAACTTGTTGTTTCTCCATCAGTGACTCAAAAATGAACGTTTTAAAATTGCAAAAGAAACATCCTGAATTATCTCAGGCTGAAATTTTCGAATTCATTGAAGATTTTAGAGCCATTGATTTAGAAGAGAAAGGTTGGGTGGAGAAAAAGGAAGTGATAAATAAAGTCTCGCAAAAAGGAAAGTTCTCCTATGATGAAACTAGAGAGGCATTGAAAACGGTCGATGTTGATGCTTCTGGCCACGTCGAATTGGAAGATTATGTGGCATTGATGTCTAAACTAAACGTATCCGGCACTTCTAGTTCGGGTACTGCTCATTTGAGTCGGCCTGAGGATCCGGCCGGGAGTGTATCGTCTCCCAAGAGTCCAGGAAAGTCTTTTGGGGGGTCAGCACCGATTGCTACAGCGAACACAGCAAACAAGACTTACATAAGTGGCAAAACATCAGGTACTACACACACCATTAATGACGAAGAAAGATCGGAATTCACACGCCATATCAATTCTGTACTTGCAGGGGATCCTGTCGTTGGGGACAGGTTGCCATTTGACACAGATTCATTTCAAATTTTTGATGAGTGCCGTGATGGTTTGGTATTATCTATGTTAATCAACGACTCGGTTTCTGACACAATTGATACAAGAGTGTTAAACATTCCTTCTGTCAAGAAAAAGACTCTCAATAATTTCCAAATGTCTGAGAATGCCAATATAGTGATCAATTCAGCGAAAGCAATTGGATGTGTGGTAGTGAATGTACATTCAGAGGATATTATTGATGGAAAAGAACATTTAATTTTGGGATTGATTTGGCAGATAATTCGTCGTGGCTTATTGTTTAAAGTGGACATAAAATTCCATCCAGAGTTGTATCGACTTGTTGAAGATGATGAAACTCTTGAGCAGTTTTTGAGATTACCACCGGAGCAAATTTTATTGCGTTGGTTCAATTACCATTTGAAAAATGCAGGCTCACCAAGAAGAGTGACTAACTTTTCGAAAGACGTAAGCGATGGTGAAAATTATACCCTTTTATTGAACCAATTACAACCGCAACATTGTGACTTGTCTCCGTTACAAATTTCCGATTTATTGGAACGTGCTGAGCAGGTCTTGAACAATGCTGAAAAAATTGGTGTCCGCAAGTATTTGACGCCGAAATCTTTGGTGGCAGGAAACCCCAAATTGAATCTTGCTTTTGTTGCTCATTTATTCAATACTTATCCAGGATTAGAGCCAATTGAGGAGCATGAAGTCCCAGAAATTGAGGCATTTGATGCTGAAGGAGAGAGAGAAGCCAGAGTTTTTACTTTGTGGTTAAACTCTTTAGATGTCGATCCTCCTATCGTTTCTCTCTTTGAAGACCTCAAAGACGGTCTAGTACTCTTACAAGCATTTGATAAAGTAATGCCGGGAAGTGTCTCGATGAAACATGTCAATAAGAAGCCTACGAATGGTGGAGACATGTCTCGCTTTAAAGCTCTAGAGAATACTAATTATGGAGTGGAGATTGGTAAAGCCAATAACTTCTCTCTAGTTGGAATAGACGGCTCGGACATTGTTGATGGAAACAAGTTATTAACCTTGGGACTTGTTTGGCAGTTGATGAGACGAAACATTATCAACACATTATCAAGTTTGGGTAAAGGTAAAAACATGACTGATAGCGACATTTTGAAATGGGCCAATAGTCAAGCTGCCAAAGGAGGGAAGTCATCTGGCATCAGGTCCTTTAAAGACCAATCATTATCCGATTCCGTTTTTTTGTTAGATGTTTTGAATGGCATAAAGCCAGGATACGTGGATTACGATCTTGTTTACCAAGGGGCAAACATTACTGATGAGGAAAAGTATGCTAACGCTAGGTTGGCAATTTCGATCGCGAGAAAAATAGGTGCATTGATTTGGTTAGTTCCAGAAGATATCAATGAAGTACGTGGTAGATTGATTTTATCTTTTGTTGGAAGTTTGATGAGTGTTGCTGGGGACTCATAATCTTGTACTAATTCTGTTTTAAATACTGCATGTAACAAACCTGTGCACCAATTCTCATTTTGTCCAATAAAATATTGACCATTGACACCAATAAGTTACTTTGACAGAAACTGAAGTTTTGTCTTCCCAAGCCACAGAAGCAATGACTAAATCCATACTTCCATTCACTGAAGCTAATAGTAAGCGGGTAGCTTCTTTGTTTAGGCAAGCTTTGAGAACTGCGTTTGACTCCACTCAGAGGTTTGAAGCATATAGGGAACAAACGATAAAGATCCGCTCTCAGTTCGATGCTAACAAACATATTCTGGATCCCAATGAATTGGAAATAGCTATCTCAAATGCAAAGGCAAAATTATCTGAGTTTGCACACCCTGATCCATATATTCCACCCTCTAGACCAGGTGGAACTAAGTATGAAAGAAACCTTCCCTCTCCCAAGGAGCCTGTGGTGCCAGGTGATTGGTAGTTTCTTCTCGAAACTAGAAGCATACTGTGGGATAGAACCCAGGCGTATTAAACAGGTGAAGTGTTTCTACAGTAGATTCATGCTCTGCTGCCTGTTGGTGTCAATGGTGTTCTCAGCGGTACGAGTACAAATAACATGCTCCCAAGGAAATGATACAATTCAAGCATTATAGGGAATCAATTTTTCATAAGTATCTATTAAATGCATGTGCAATTTTATTCTCTTAATCTTGGTCAAATGGGGTTGTTCTAATACGAAGTAAAGTTCCTCGCCATATCGAATGATGGAACATCTTTTGTTAAATCCTAGGAAGTTTCATCAGCGTACTACAAAAAATAAACAATAAGAATTACAGGAATTAGAGAGCATTCATAACAACACAGTAGCTTCAGAGAAATCTTAATATAGTAGTAGTAAGGTACCATCGCGAGAAGCACGTGATAACATATTTTTCAGAAATTAAGCTCATCGCATCTGTACACTTCACTAGAAAGAAGTTTAAGCAGAATGCCTAGATCGAAGCGTTCAAAGCTCGTCACTTTAGCACAGACTGACAAAAAAGGAAGAGAGAACAAAGTTCGTATATTCGATGAGGTGAGAGAAGCGCTTGATACCTTCAAGTATATGTGGATCTTACGGTTGGATGATGTGAGAACCCCAGTCTTACAGGATATTAGATCAGATTGGGTAGGCTCAAAATTATTGCTAGGAAAGAGAAGAGTATTGGAGAAAGCTCTCGGAGACACTCCACAGGAGGAATATAAAGATGGTCTCCATAAGATGACTAAACTATGCTCTGGCGTTCCGGGCTTGTTATTTACCAATGAAGACCCAGAGACAGTATCAGGCTACTTCACTGCTTATACGAAGGCAGACTATTGCAGAGCTAAATCGAAAGCTCCGATAGACTTCTCTATTCCTGAAGGTATAGTTTACTCGAGAGGTGGTCAAATTGCATTGGAGGAGGATATTCCGATGTCTCACTCCTTAGAAGAAACTTTGAGAAACAAGTACAAAATCCCAACTAAAATTAAGTCAGGAAAGATATATCTCAATGAGCCATTTATCGTATGTCGGAAGGGCGATGTACTCACCGTTACTCAAGCTCTAATTTTGAAACAGTTTGGTATTGCAGCGTCTGAGTTTAAGGTGGGATTGGTTGCTTATTACAATACTGAAAGCGCAGAAATCGTCAAGTTGTGATTCACACAAGTCTACCTCGTGTAACCACCCTTGATGCACTCGAACTATGGGACATTATTACATTTGCCGACTTTATGATAGTTTATACATTAATCTCGTTTATAATGCATTATTCTAAAATATCAAGACTGACTAAGTTGACATTGCACAAAAAATAATCTGGCAGAACCATTCCCAATATTCTTGAAGCTGTAAATATTGTATCTTGGGATCTCAAATGAGCATCCCCTAGTAACAACAAATCTTTCCGAATTGAGAGTCACTTCAATCAAGCCCTTAGCGACATGAAAAATGAACAAAGACTCACCTGTAGTTCTCAAACTCTTGAAACCTTCAAAGGGGAAATCAAGCAAGCCAGCAGCTATCATTTCCAGATCGGCATCGAAGAGAGGAGCAACTTGAAAGTTTTCAACTACTTGTTGCCCATTTTTTGCAGCGGGCGGCAGTTGGAAATTGCCACCATTGGATGACCACGCTACAACTCTCAATTTTTTGGTGTCTTCGCTTTCGAAAACATCTGTTTCCAAATAAGTGTCCTTGTACCATTCTGAACCCTCAATTTCAGGATCTGAAGCATAGTCATAAGAATCGTCCTTTAGTTTTATTTTTGAACTGATTTCCCCCTTTGATTTTCTCTTTCTTTTACTGGATCCTTTGGTAGCTTCTGGCACATGCACTACTTCAAAAATTTCTTGCAATGGAACTTTCTGAATATCACTAATGAGGGTGCTATTGGGATCGCCACTTGCGTCATCTGCTCTACTGTAAATGATCCTTTCATTTCTCCAATAGGCCAAAGGGGCGATTTTCGTTCTCTTTGATCTTCGAAGACCATCTGGCGGCGGTGAAGGTAATGGAGATGGATTACTAATTGAAGACTTCTGTGTCGAATTATAATTGCTCATGCTGTGGTAAGTCCCCGTATTAGTTCCCTGGGTGGCATCATTATCATAATCGGTATAATCATCGGAATCCGATGACAAAGCGTTCGTGGGACTTGGTCTGCTTTCATCATGATCATTTTCCACAGCATGATCGGAATCCGGCTTTCCCGTCTTTTTGACAGTTCTTTTATTGCTCGTCGATGCCATTTTTTTCAAAAACTTAGGATAATTTTTTGGGCTGTCAACAGGGCTAAGTTTCTGGGGTATTACAGATATGTCTTCAACTTGATTGGAGGTCTCATCACCCACGGAATCATCTAGCGGAGGTGATGGGCTTGCGGAGGAAACGTTTACCGAGTCTTCATTTGCTATATCTGCAATGTGATCAAAGGTATCTTGACCTGTGTCAGGGTAACTCGTATAGCCCGAAAAATCCATATTTGTCTCTTCCGGACCGTCTCGTAGACTCGAAGAGGAGGCAATGCCACGCAAAGAACGTGCGGATCTAGTAGAGGGATTTGCGGGAGAGGATTCAGACTTATTTGCAGATCGAATTTTTCCCATTCCAAGGGTCTTTTTAGTTGAAAGTTTCTGCGTTGAAGGATGTTCCAATGTTTTGTTCCAACTGGGAATATCTCGAGTTTCTGACCATGTCGCTTCCTCGAAAAACTCGTCAACGTCCTCCATGTCATATTTATCTTTAGTCAAATTGTCCTTGGGTTTTATTCCTGTCTTTCGAGACTGAAGTCCCAATCGTAGTAAATCCATGATGTAGTAATTGATAAAACTAAAATTGAGGATCGATGTGTTTATCAAGCATGCGGAAGCGCGAAGCGCGCGAATGTGCACTTTGGTTTTACGGCAGACGTGTGATGCTAAGCGCACCGACATAGATTTTCTTTGTTTCGTCGATTGCATTGTAAATTCGTCACATCAGAACAAAATCCAAGCGGTCTGAGCAGGAAAAAATTTCATAAGTCAAAATAAGACCATCAGAGTAGATAAAGTAAACATAAAAGCGGCGGCAATTCTTTGATGGTGATGTGTCTCTTACACTTAAACCAATTACCGTCCTGAAAGAATGTTCACCAATCGCAATTGCAAGGATATTTGGGAATAAATGTTCCTGCCGCATACCATAAAGACCACGATGTTCACAAAATCTTAATATTGTTGCTATTCCCAGTTGAGTGACGGCAATTAAGCACAGAAGTTCAGGAATAATCTCTGTAATCAGTATTCGATTACACCATTTGGTGTCTTCATTGGAGGGGATATCCAAAGTAAAAACATTCTTTGTAGCAGCTGTACAAAACAAGGAATCCGCCCTAAAGAGACCAAGCTTATTAACGGTCGAAACTGCTAGAAACTTGTCATTTAGTCCTTCCTGAACATTGTCTTCAGCACAATTCTCAAATGTCAAACGAATTCTACGGCATTCCTCGTCGACCGTATGGAACTTTGCCACATCATACTCATCATTTATTGCAGTGTCACTCGATGCAAGGCAAACAACCGGAGACTCAAAATATTGCCAATGAGTTGCAACTCCCAAAGTAGACGATTTACGATAATCAGGGCACTTCTCAAGAATCTTCGATTCGGTCAAAATTCGAGTTGTTTCTTGTTCCTCTTCAATGCTTGAATCGCCTGTCATGGCGCGAATAGATTGCACATGCTTGAAAAACTTTGAATGAATCGGCTTTGTTGTCCAGCAATCGGAGCCAAGACAAGTTCTTCTTACAACTGCGGGTGTTTTAAAGTTCACCTCTCGTCCATCATTCAGGGCAGAATAGAAACGGTCGTCACTTTCACTGAGTTCAATGCTGAATTCAAACTTGAAAGTCAAAAGTTCACCAAATATTGTAGCGCAGCTCACTAAAGCTATGTGTGTTTCCTCTGAAATAGTATACTCTAGGAACGATACTTCTGGAATATTGTGAAGTAAAGGATGTGTCTCGATTTTCGAAACAAAAGAGTCCTTATTGCTGAAATAAAAGAAAGTAACTGATTCGGTGTTCGATGATGCCGCTAAAATCGAATGCTTTGATCCCTTTCCATCAATGGCCGTACAGAAGTCAATCCCCCACGCCGAAGAATTAAGCTTCAAAGAAAAATCTGGAGCTATCTTGAGACTGAAATGTCTATTTTCAGCTTTGTATTTATATTTCTCGATCTGTTCGACTAAATTTTCAACGTGCCAAATGTATACCGACCCATCATCTGAACAAGCCCCAATCAGGGGCCCACGCATCCAGTCTTTGCAGTGTCTAATCGAGTTTAAGGTGTGGGGATAGTAAGGCCATGTCAGGACTATTCTGTCAGAAGTGGATGTGAACAGTGGCTTTGTTTCGAACTTGAGACACGGATCACTTTTAGGTCCACCATGGATGTAGTCAAACTCAAAAACAATAATTTCGGACAAGCAACAAACTAGTAAATAGTCGATGCAACTTTTTCCTTTTATTACTACGGAAAGGTTGTTCTTATACTTCTTAGAACGCTCTAAGCCGTTCACGGTTCGAGAGGTTCTAAAAGCAAGTTTGATCAGATCACGAAATTTTGCAGCTGGTGAAAGTTGAAGTAATTCAGACATATTATCAGTATTCAAAGTAGATATTTCAGGGCGATACGGATCATAAACACCACCATTTCCAGTACTGCCCTCTTCATAAAAGGGACTATCTCCTGAGGCAATACGTAGTTCATTTTTTGTTTGCTCATCACATTGCTCCCAAACATGAATTGCTTCATGATTATGAATCATGGCATTGTTGAAAAGATTTAATTCGCTCTTAACGTCAACCTCTGAATTATTGGAAAACCGTCTATCAGAGTTTGCAATGGAGCTTATGTATTGATAACTCAAGTCATCCCTATGATTTTGTTCTGAGTCATGTTCCTCACTCGAATAAAAGTTGTCTACATTTCTTGAGCTGTTATATCGCGACTTGGTCAAGGTCTCGATATTGGGAATGAATCGGTCATTGTCGCTTGTATCTGATGCTGTGTCCTCAATAGAAGTAACTCTGGAGTTCGAGTACCGTGCATGCGAACCTTCAATAATCAGACTTCGCTGTGGGGCCAGATACTCTTTGGAAACACCTCTAAACTTGAAAAGTCTCTCTAGAGGTTGAGGAAAATTCGAAACATTCATGAGCCCTTGAACAAGTTCAGGTCTTTTTTGTCGTTCGTTACGTTCTATTTGTAAAGGTGGAGTAGTCCGATAGTCGTTAATCATTATCGCAGTGTGCACACCTTTTTTTTAGTATAGTAGAGGAGGCATTACTGTTAGCTTTAGTACGTCGAGATAGACAATTTTGAGAAAAACAATCCACATTGAAATACCCTTTGATCTATATATACTTCAAATTAGTACAACATTTTTTTTTTCCTGATAGACATATTTCAATTGACTCGATTAACTCGAACCAACTGCTGCGAATTTGCACCGGGAGATAATGTTTGATAACAGCATAAGAGAAAACTGTGAGAAGACGAATCTCTGTTCTTTTTGTTTGCACGTTTGTTCTTAGAAACTCTGAGGTATATTTTTGTCTACTATCTTGCTTATTACATTCCAAATTATATGTGGAGAATATTGTTTCACAGTTCTATTTTGTTACATATATGCTTAGGAAAAGCAATCGTATTGCAATCTGAAAATGGCAGAGACAACAAAAGTGTTTTCTCTGAAAACAATTTTGAGCAAGAACTTGAAGTGAGTAGCTTGGAGTATACTGGCAAGAATTTCTTCACACTGAGAGTACCTTCAATTCTCAAGGGAGAGCTTCCAGAATGGTTGCAGGATTTCAATGAAAACAATAAATTTCTGGAAAAATTTGGTAAAATATTTACCTCTAAGCATGGCCAGGTGGTAAAAACACTTCTTGAGCATCCAATAAGAAAGAAAAGGTTTCGGAAAGTGATTTTTGATAATTTGGATGAGCTAAAATCTGACCGGTTAAAGACACTTTTTAAAGACAGAGGAAATCATTTCATGACACCAGATCGTCTGCAAATCATTTACTACGATAAGAAAAAGAAATCATGGTATTTGCAAGAATATTCCCCTGAAGACCTTAGGAGAAATCCAGTATTGGGAAAAAAAGATACCACTTTCCAACTGTATCAATTCAGTTCATGGAGAAACTGGACAAATTAGTTCAGCTTTTCGAGCCAGTATTCTGATATCTGACTCGCTATCTTTACCCATAGATGCCAAAAATCCAATGAATGAGACCCAAGTCTTGCTTTCATTGTCAGGATCCCTTCAAGTTGGAAATACTATTAAGTTCGCAGGTACTGTTTCATGCAAGTTGAACTCAGGCCAATTTGCCCAACCGGGAATTTATCCATATTACTTGCAAGTGCCAGAAGGCAAACGAAGACGGTTTCGAATTGACAAGAAAGGCGAGTTCGATATTTCTGACGAATGGGAAACTACTTCATCTTTCTCAAAGCTTGCAGCAATTAGCCCTATTGTGAATTGCGAAGTGGGTAACAGTTCGTCGATGTGCGAACCTGAAGTGGCTCCTGGTTTAAACTTCGCGAAGTTAGAAGCTATAGTTGAACAATTTAATCTCAGAAATGAAATCGCATGAAAACCATGCCAACTATTCGAATTTTGAAAAGTCACTGAAGCCTGAAGTACTACAAAGTGTACTTGAGTCATACGAAGCTATTTCCCTTGATACCAGAAACTGGGTTGCAAACTTGGCCAATGCTTCGTCACTTCTTTGGCACGCCTATCATCAAATCGGAGTTGAAGTGAACTGGGCAGGATTTTATGTGCGTGATGCTCATTCGCCAGATCAGCTTATTTTAGGGCCGTTCCAGGGTAAGGTTGCTTGTCAAATTATCAAATTCGGAAAGGGTGTTTGCGGAAATGCAGCCTCATCCCAAAAAACTCAACTTGTGCCAGATGTGAATCTGTTTCCTGGTCACATAGCTTGTGATGGAGAGACAAAGAGCGAAGTTGTTGTACCCATTGTTCAGCATGGTGAAACTTTGGGTGTAATTGATTTGGACTGTCTAACCCTCGAGGGTTTTGATGAGGAAGATGTAGTCTATCTTGAAAAACTAGCTGATTTGATTGCGGCTACAAGTGATTGGTGATGTACTTTAAACTCATTTTTCATTATAATAATACATATTAGTTAAAAGAGTCTCCTACACTGTGTATTGGTAGGAGAGAATTGAATTTGGCACAGCCTAAAATGAGAAAACATTAGTCATTGAAAAAATCGTCACCAAATTTCCCCAAGTAACAGGAATAAATTGTTGCTTTTATTATGCATCATTCAAAAGACTACCCTACTCTGATACAGTCAGAGATTCGAGGAGGGCACGTCTTTGCTCCTCTCGCTTCGAATTATGAAACAATAAAGATTTGGCCTTCTCTATTGCTCGGAGTGACCCGCTAATAGTGAATACTCTCTCACCGGCATCGTTCACTTCTGATATTGCTATGGTTGCACCGCTGACTTTTCGAACCCCCAGGATCCTTGCCCCATTTTTACCTATTAATGCACCAACTATATCATTTGGGAAGGATAGCGTTGCCACAGGAACCTCACGCTGCTGTCCTGGGCGGGGTTCATAATAGCTCGTTCCAACGATAGAAGAAAACTCCTCTATTAGGCAACGCAGAATTATTCTCAATGAATCGTATAGGTTGTCAACCGTTCCTTGTAATTCCACAAGCCTCTCGTTCGATCCGGGCAAAAACGACTTCGAAGCGATCATCAGAATGTTGCAAGTCTTTTGTATTTCTTGAATTCGGATCCCACGGGAACCAATCAAAGTTCCCATCTGCGCATTAGGAATCAACAAGCGCAATATCGTTGTTTCACCCGAGACACATGGGGTTTGCAGCAATTGTTTGAGCGGGAAATAAGTGTAAGAAAGTTGGCTATCAACATTTGCATTTACTAAAGCTTGAGCGAAATAGCTCAAGGCCTTGGCAGCATCATCGAGTGTTCCGCTGACAGTCAATATTCTTTCGTGAGACATCGGTTGTAACTTTGAAATACCAGCTCTTGTATTAGTTTCTTCTCGAATGGAATCGATGACATTTCCGTTTTGTCCGATGAGGCAACCAGCTTCTTTCGCTGATACAAGTACACGGAAATTGATTAGTGCAGACGCCGAAGATTCTTCATCAAGCAGGGGCAATACAGTGTTCTCTGAGCGGGATGATTCATCGTCATTATGACCTGAAGTTAGTTCAGGATTCATATTATTCAAAGAAAGTGGCGCAGAGTCTCAGGGACTATGAGTCAGGAGTAACGGAAGCGGGGTAATAAGAGGGTACACTACCTTCTTAGACTTGAATTGGGACAGTACTAGTGGAAAATTATACTTCGCCAGGCAAAATAGAATAAAACTGTGGCTCTTTGTGGAGCAAAAATATTGTGAACGTACTCATTTCAACTAATCTCGGAGCAAATATAATAGTAGGAAGCTTCATACAGGGTCACGGGCAGTGCGTCACTGATTGCAGTATTTCAATGCGACGTCGAAGATATATGCAGGATCGCATCGAAGCTTCCATGTACTCGGCTTCTATGCGAAAACTTACCAATTACGGACAAAAGGCTGCCTACCAGCTTTCTTAAGAAAACGTTTTGTATATCAAATGCACCGGTTATCATCCAGTGCTTGATTATCATGGTAATTGTATTGCACTAATGCTATATAGCAACATGTTTCGGCCCTTTATTATGTCAACGCTAATATTTCGGTCACATCTATGGATGGTCATCCAAATTGGGGTAACTCTTGCTAGAGTTTCCTCTTCAAGTTCAAAAGTAAAGTATGTTTGCTCCTCGTTATTCCGCTCATACCAAGCATAGCATTGATACTTTGTGTAAGCAAAATGGAAAAAGAGTGTAAATAAAAAGAAGTGGTCAAATTGGCATGAGATAAAACGAGCCAAAAAAAGGTAACACGTAGAAGGTGCAAATCTTAACGAATTTACTTCAAGGAATGATGTCGCTCATTCTTCTAGGTTTGAAGCTCTCGGTCTCGTTTTCTCTTTCCAAAATGTCAGCGAATGAATAATAATTAATGGTTGGGCTTCCAGCTTCACAAATGTCAACAGACTGAGCCAAATCTGGTTCTAGAGGATCCTCGTCGATATCGAGTGCTTTCATTAGGCGCTCCGAAATTATGGACCGAGATCTATGATGCTCCTTGTCTTTTGTGTTGAATTTATTGTCACTTTGTTTGAAAGAATGGACAATTGCTTTTTCTGAGGGAGAGTGGCAATAGACAATAGTAACCTCATTCATGTCCAATTCTGGATCACTTAAGACTTCTGTCGTAGTATCTAAAACTGGGGCAATGAAGTCATCAGGGCTACAACACAAACATGGGTGGTTTGACCCATAACCCCCAAATGAAATTATCGAAGGGCACCGCTCTTTGTTTTTAAAGTGAAAATTGTGTTTCGAATGGGAGCTGGAGTGCAGTTTCTGAGACACACATAGACAAGAGTAGCGTTCAAAAATTTCATTCTCTTGCCCTATAGAGGCTGATTTCAGAGAACAGTCCTCTGTTTTAAGAGGATCCTTGCTCTCGAAATCCAAAGTTGATGACGAGGCGGATGACTTCATCATTAGACTTGGTGTCGGAAATCCTAAATGCAGAATTGCAAATGCTTAAGTCCCTTTAACTGTTTGATATAATATAGAATAGATTCAAAATGTTTGGAGTGTGATTATTTGTTACAGGGGTGTTAATTTATATAGAGAAGAATGCTCTAATTCCAATAGTTTTATGCAATTGAATAACGTGAAACTATGCGGCAGTGTCACGAGAAATTATTTACGAGTTGCATTGCATCAACGAGGTATAATGGAGGAACGAAATGCGCGCAGAAACCCCGGTGCTTGATAGAACGCCTGTTTTTTATGACTTTTTTCTGGGCGCCGTGACAGCTCGGATAAACATAGAAAATGAGTTATATGGTAATAGGGAGTCTGAGATAAGGATCTTTGTTACAGCAGTATAAAGTTCGCGCAAATCATCTAACGTGTATTGGATTAGACCTCTTTTTTTGTACCTGCCAGCAATTGTATGAAGAGCTTGATCATCAGTTCACAGTAAAACTCATTTTGCAACACTCGAAAATGAAGGCTTCAGAGTGATGTAGAAGTTCAAATCATGGTTTTGATACATTGCTACTATGGTGTTGTCGAGAGTAGTTGCCCTGTTCAAATTGTTGAAATAGTGGTGCGATAGTTTAATCAGCTCTCCACTTGCGTTGTGCATGCGCGGAAGTTGACATGACCAGCCTGTCGTGATCATTTGCCTAAAGTATGCGCTGCACATAATAAGGCGTTCGCAATTGCCGGTGGGTCACTGTGCGCCCGCATGGTTATTTCCCGCTGAACATTTGCCTTTTAAGTGCACTCTCAGGGGTATAGTTCAGCTGTCTGGTCAGAACGTTTGCTTTCAAACTGAGCAATTCTTCGAAGTCTATTTTGGTTGGTCTCTCGTTTGGGCAAACTCCGAAGAAATCAATTTGTTCCTGTGTATAGTGCTCTGTTCGCTTTCTGCTCACTACAATTGATGTGGCTTGCTCATAACTGTAACCTGAATCACGACCATGGCTATAAGTCTCAACTCAACTTTTCTGGACCTAGATTACTTTGACAAAGCAGCGTATGTCGCGCCTTATTGGCTATACCAGAGTGGATTTGGTTACAATATCATTCCATTTGGAGCCACCGCGCTAATGGCATCGTCCTTGGTGTTGATCTCTTCCTATGCTACAATATGCCAACCAAAGTCTGCAAAAGACCCAATCGATGGGAAAGGCAGTAAACTCTGGGACCCAACAGATAGAGATGGCAGTGAACTATACATAACTCTGCCTTTTGATGTTATCAATCTAAACGGAAACCTACTTGACTTGAAAAGAGTAATACTGATTCCCTTCTTGGGGGCTTCATCGTTGTACGGCTTCAATATTTTACTCCAAAAGATGGACATATCGAAACTGGCAATTTTAAGTTATACATCCCTCTTCTTACAAGTTCCTTTCTGTTACCTTTCCTTGTCTTTTTTGCTCGGGTCATTGGCAAGACAAGTGGCTTTTAAGTTGGGACTTAAGGGCAACCTGGGATTTTTCTTCAACAGGTACAGATTAACACTCTCGCATGAAGATAAGTTGCCATTGGGACTGCTTGAGAAGTTTGATTTGGAAATGATGGAAATGTCGAAGAAAGAATTTAAGAGGTTCAAGAAATTCATGCTCGAAGAAAATAATTGCAAAGTCATCAAACCTACGAAAGTGGAAACGAAAAAACAAATTTCTTCACTCATTTGGGACTCTAGAGTTTACATTGCAGCTCCTATTACCCTAGCCTTTCTGGTTATCTATTACTTACACAATCCAGCTCTTAATGCAAATTACGACATTCCTAGAACTAACTGGATCATTAATAATATGGCAGCGGCTTCGCTTGCCATTTCTTCTGCTTCTCTTATGAAGGTCGGATCTTTTAAAGTTGCTATGGCTTTGCTCGGTGGCCTCTTTTTTTATGATGTCTATTTCGTCTTTGCATCGGACGTTATGTTGAAGGTTGCAACTGCCATTGATGTTCCCGCGAAATTGGTATTCCCAGGTCCTCCGGCCCTGTCGATTAGCTTGTCGTCGATCGAAATGTTCCTGGTGCGCGAACTTACAGGGTCCTTTTCCATATTGGGACTAGGAGACATTGTTGTACCAACGTGTTTTGTGTCGCTTTGCCTTCGTTATGACTATTACAAATTCTACGCTCAGAACAATTTACCTTTCCATAAACTCAGATGCATCGGTGTACCCAAATACTTCTTGGTTTCAATGACAAGTTATTTGTTAGGCTTGTTGATGACAATGTACGTCAACTTTTACACTGGCAAAGGACAGCCTGCCTTGTTCTACATTGTTCCTAGTCTCTTGACAGGGGTGTTCGGGGCTGCTAGGTTTTGCGACGATCTCCTGGATATGTGGAATTACTCGGAGTACCTCAAGCCATTTTCTGAGAACAACAGCGTAGAGGGTGAGACTACTTCTAAAAGTTCGGAAGTTTCAAAGAATGAAACGATTTATGAGTTTGACGGGTTAGACGAGGAAGATGACGATACCTACATCATTGACGAGCTCACTGAGGAAGATGATGATATGTGTGATGACGACTTGTACGATGACGAGGACTTGGGCAACGAGATCGATTTTCTACTTAAAGACCAATAGATAAGCGTGATGATAAATTAAATGGCGCAATTTGCGTTGTGACCGCGTTAAGATAAGCTTTCATCAAACTGGCAATGGTTATCGCGGCCGCTATCATCTCCGTCGGGGAATGTGCACTTATCTCTTTGGAGGTAGTGATGTCCACGGAAGGAACATGCCGCGTTGTATGCAAATGCGCCACGGTGACTTGATAGCTCTGCTAGCGGGAATGCGAAGAAGCTCACGCTTGGAGTCGTCCGACAACATAAATAATAAAAAGAAAAATAAAAACAGAAGCCAACTACCCGCACGCACAAGGGCTAGCGCACTGATTTGCAACGAGGCGTAGTCTTTGAGACAAAACTTTAACACAATTTCAACGAACTCCAGATGCTCCCGCTTAAACTTACATGAGTAGTGAAATCGCTAAAACAATACAATGCCAAAGTTGAGAATGGCTAAGCAAATTTTTGCTCTGGTACAGAGGAGCACTACTGCCAGAAAACGGTTCAGCGTTACCTCCCGCGATTAACTGACTGCGACCGCAAAGAGTAATGTGAACCGAAATTGCGCAACCTCGCGGGGTACCCCTATTAGGGCTCCAAGTCAAAAAGTAGGAGAATAGAATGATGCGTTGCCTGCAGTCTGGTTATTCGGTAAGCTGATATTTTTTGTGTTTGTGTTTGTGCTGTCCAAAAGTTGCTTGAGTCCTCGCCAGCCATTATTCGAACTTCCTCTGCCTCTGTTTGGGTTGCTGTTCGAAATGGCATTTTGGGTTATGTACGCACGGGTGGCCTGTGTCCAGGGTCCCTATACAGAGCTTACTTGCAGGTAAACTGTGGGGCCGTGCCGGAACGGCAAAGTCTTATCAGAAGTATCTTGCGATCGATGGAAGGCGCGATCTGCGCAACCGTTTCCATCCGTGATGTTCTCCACGTTGGCGATTGCTAAAATAAAACAAAATAAATAAAAATAAACTTTCTCCTTGTGCTCGCCATATTTCGCCCTTTTCTGTTGCTCTTGTTATAAGCCATCAATACCGGAGCTTTGTTCTCGCCACTGTCGTTTTTGTCGTTCGTTGAACAAACCAGAATTCCGAAGAGCTCAGTTCCGGAAATGTACAAGTCCACCAAGAGGATTAGACTCGAGGAAGAAATCTTCTCCAAATCTATCAAGGATATTGAACAGATGTTTACGCTGCCCTACAGAGATCCCGACATTTACAAGGATAATGTGAAAAGGCATAAAAGCTCTTCAAAGCACTCCAGTTCGGATCTTCTGAATACTCTTGACAGATCCGACCTTCCTGCTGGCAACATGTTTGAGCCTACAAACCTTAACTACAACTGCATAAACATGGCATTATTCCTGTCTCGGGCCCTGAGTGAAACCAAAGACCAAGTTGAACGAGAGGAATGTCACAAGGAACAGAACATCACATACGAATCGAGCGTGGTGAAACCACCTGTGTTCTCCTCATTGGCGCACATTCCCGGCTATTCCTACAATTTACAAGTGAAATCAGTCCCTTTAGATCTCAATGAGGAAGAAGATATGGAGGACTACAGATTCGGGCTGGACTTGAAGCTGTATTTGCCTCGCTTGAACCTTGAAAGTGACTTGAAGATTATTGACCAAATGTTTACTGGTACTCTACTTACAAAAGCAGGTTGATTCGGTCGCCTAGAAAGTAAGAGAGGCCAGCAGTAGTCCACACTAGTAATCCAATTCAGTTCTACATTACCTACGATTTTTTCTTACATACAAACAAATAAAAGTTATGCTGATTAAATTTTCAAATTCGTTGGAGCTTTTGGCGGAAAGAAGAAAAAAAATCGCGAAGCAAAATGCCGATGGGTAATTTTTCCGAAACCACTGGCACAGAAAACACCACATACATTGCCACTTTGTGGACTTCAAATAGTTCCACTTGTAAAAACGAGATACAACTTGTGTAGTAGCGATCCAGAATACTCGTTTGTCCTTCTCTTCTGATGAAAATAGTACTATAAAGTCGTACTGATATACGGCTAATCTGCATCGAAGAGCATAAGGGCGTGAAAAGTTCAAATCTTTTGAGCTTAAGGTCACTAGGATCACTTTTCTGCAATCATGTCTCCCTGCTCTTTGCCCGTCGTCCAATACGACTCATATGGCAGGCCAACTTCCGACTACGTTGTTCTTGGTGTACGGGTGTGTTCGGCGTCTTTTTTTCGTTCTTCATACTCGATCACATCTTCGATCGAAGTATCTGACATTAATCATGGTATTAGCTGATCTCGGTTCTAGGCTCCGTGATGCTCTTGGCTCGGTAAAGTCGGTTTCCGAGGATGAGATTCAGTCCATGATCAAGGGCATCTGCTCTGCTTTGCTAGAAAGTGATGTCAATGTGAAACTAGTCGCCAAATTGAGAGATAACATCAAGGCCAAAGTCGCTACTGAAATCAAAAGCGATTCTGAATCAGCTGCGAACAAGCGTAAAAAACTTCAGAAGATTGTGTTCGACGAGTTGTGTGGTCTTGTGGACTCTCACGAAGAACCACCAAAGCCAAAAAAGTTGAGTCAGGCGAAGAAGTCCGTCGGCAAGAATGGTCAAAAGACCAAAAAATTGGCTGCTCAATCACACGTCATTATGTTTGTCGGGCTACAGGGTGCCGGTAAGACCACATCATGTACGAAATTGGCAGTTTATTACAAAAAGAGGGGTTTCAAAGTTGGATTAGTATGTGCGGATACATTCAGGGCAGGTGCATTTGATCAATTGAAGCAAAATGCTATCAAGTCCTCGATCCCTTTTTACGGCTCGTACTTGGAGGCTGATCCCGTTAAGGTAGCATATGAAGGTGTTAAAAAGTTCCAGGAAGACAAGTTTGACATTATTATTGTAGATACGTCCGGTCGTCACAAGCAAGAACAATCGTTATTTGATGAAATGATTCAAATCGGTGAAGCTGTGCAACCCACCCAAACCATAATGGTGATGGACGCCTCTATCGGACAGGCAGCCGAGGGGCAGGCCAAGGCTTTCAAAGAAAGTTCAAATTTTGGTTCTATTATCTTGACTAAGATGGATGGACACGCCAAAGGTGGTGGTGCTATTTCTGCAGTGGCCACAACGAAAACACCTATAGTCTTCATTGGAACGGGTGAACATGTTGGCGATTTTGAAGTCTTCAAGCCTTCCACATTCATCTCGAAGTTATTAGGAATTGGAGATATTCAGTCTTTAATTGAGCATGTACAGCTGTTGAACCTCCAAGATGACGAAAACCACAAAAAAACTATCGAGAATTTTAAGGAGGGTAAGTTCACCTTACGAGACTTCCAAACGCAGATGAATAACTTTTTAAAAATGGGGCCCTTAACTAATATTGCGTCAATGATTCCAGGAATGGCAAACATCATGAACCAGGTTGGAGAAGAGGAGGCTAGTAAGAAAATTAAAAGTATGATCTACATAATGGACTCAATGACTACAAAGGAATTGGACAGTGACGGAAGGGTCTTTACCAATGAGCCTGAAAGAATTATCAGAGTTGCTCGTGGAGCGGGCTGCGCAGCCGTTGAGGTGGAGATGGTGTTGCAACAACAGCGGATGATGGCTTCAATGGCGGGAGCAGCCAAGAACATGAACGCAGCAGGAGGTCAAACGCCTGGCCTTACAGGAGGAGGAGGAGGAGCTGCTAACATGCAGAGAATGATGCAACAGGCGCAGTCTAATCCCGGATTTATGCAACAAGCAATGAGTATGTTCGGAGGTGGTGGTGGCGGTATGCCTGACATGCAAGAAATGATGAAGAACCCGCAAATGATCCAACAAGCTCAGCAGATGATGAGACAGAACCCTAGCTTGATGCAGCAGGCGCAACAAATGATGCAGAATCCTGGCATGATGCAAAAAATGATGCAGCAGTTCGGAGGCATGGGGGGGATGGGTATGTAGCTTGGAGAAATCATGCATACCGCCTCAATTGAGATGATTTATTTGGAACTCACATAACAGAATTATGCACGGCTACAGCATCAATTTTAACCGTATGAAAGCATATCGGAAGTTTGGTATTTTCTACTACTTTACGTACATTTCACTCTTCCCTTGGGAATGCCATTCTTACACTTGTGAGAGCTCTTTCGGATCAGATGTTGCAACCATTCCCGGCGCGGAACTTAAACTGAAGCGAGAGCGAGAGCGCGAGCAAAACAGATAACAAAATGGCGTGATCCCTCTCCATGAACTGCAAATATTGCGATTCAAGACAAGAAAGCAATACAGTTTGAGCCAGTCGCTGTTGGAGGAGTGTAGTATCTCCGTAGAGTTAGTATAAGTTGAAGTTGCAACTTTGTCTCTGACAAATCAACAGGACCATCGAACTAGCTTTGAACTAATATGTGGCCCGGTTGCAGTCTGCGCATGTCCTGCATTCCCCAACTTGTGGTGAGGCATAGGCAATAGACAAGTGCAATTGACGAAAGAGGAACAGGACAAAAGTCTGGCACGTTAAGAACACGATCCTTCTGCAGAGTAGTCGCTTGTCGAGTTAAGTCAAATCCACATCTCTTTTGCGAGCTGCGACTGCTTCATTTGTAAGCTCCTTGAAGTCTACAGCTTGATCTCCCTGAAGCGAATATCACAGCGGAAGCCCCTACAAAGCCTGCTTCGACCTTTAGATACACAGCATTATTTGTTGCATCCTGCTTTCAAAGTATGTCCGATAGTAAAGGGGCTACGAACAACGAATGGTCGGAGGTTTACGACTCCATGTTGGAGAAAACCAACAAGGTGATTGATGGTTTGGACAATGCTGATGTGGACTGGTTTCTACGAGATTCGAATGTGCCTTCTAGCAAACCGTCGCATGCTCTGTTTTCCAAGGAGAAGAAAGTTCCCAGTTCTCCAAAGGCAAGTCCCCTGCTGGGTTCGCCGCTCCAAACATCGTCATCCCCACGACTCTCGGTTCTGAATACAAACAAAAACAATGCAAATAAGACTAGGCCATCTGTCTCCTCGATTCTGGAGGAAGACATCCACTCAAGTTCTGTTCAAGACTACTCGTCCAAATCGAACAATACCAGGTTAATGAGGCGGAGAAGCAGTGTCTCGAGTACTGGTAGTATTTCTAGTGCCGAGAGCAGTTCTAACAACGGCGGTTTTTTCACGAAATTGAAGAACAGAATCCTGAGAATTGATTCTGCATCTTCAGCTTCCTCCCAGAATTACCATCAAGAATCGTCCTCGCCTACGCCTTTTAAGCATAACTATTCTTTGGCAAAGATAAAGTCTCCGCAAAGCCCGACCGATACCTCTGAGATGTCTAGTTTGGTGAAGAAAGACACTGAAGAAGATCTAAATTTCCCCAGTCTTGAGTATGGACAAGAGGACCCTCGTTTGCTTGAATATATTCGCTATTTCCGTCAATCTAGTAAACCTAGTTCCTGTTTGAAGAGCATACCCTCATTGCAGCCAGAGCCTCATATCAGTCGGACGATGAGTCTTCCCGATCCTCCACTGCAACTGTCAAAAATTTCCTCTTTATTTCGGAAAATGAGTGTTACCTCTCCCCATAACCCCAATAGCAATGCTCATCATACTATTCATGAGACTAGCTATGAGAGTACACCTTCATTAGACCTCCCACAGTCCTCGTCCAGCTGCAGTTCTCTGAATACCTCTGAAACAGTCATACCAGAATTGAAGGATGTCAAGCCATTGAAGCATGTTGCTTTTCACTCACAAACCTTCTTGATAAACCCACCACAACAGATTCCTTCGAGAGCACCAAGGAAAGGGAATGTCGAGGTACTTCCTAACGGGAATATACGAATTAACCCTCTTACTGAGGCTGACAAGCTTGCTATTGAGAAATCCTTGCGTGGCCAGGGAGGTGGTTTGGTTGTGGGGGGAACTGGGGCCCTTGGTACGATTTCAAAAGACACTCCTGATGTTCAAACTTCTACTGATGATGAACACTCGGATGAAGACAAGAAGATCGAGAACGATAATTCAGAACCAGACGTGAAGATAGACCAGCACGCCAAATCTCTCGGAATTGATAAACCTTTGATTCACGCAACCCCTAGAAGGAGTTACACTGCTGTTGTGAAGAAAATGGCTTTGGATACCATGTACACGAGATGTTGTCATCTAAGAGAGATTCTCCCGATCCCTGCGATTTTGAAACAAATCCCCCCAGGTTCCACTGCTCCTCTCCCCGTTTTGCAACTTAGAAACCCTAGTCCTACAATGGTGGAGATTCAAACCTTTGCAGACTTCATTAGAATTGCCCCTATCATAACAGTTTCATTAGATGGTGTCAGTCTTACCTATGAGCAATTTTACATTCTACTTAGTGCCATGTGTGCTAAGAAGCAACTAGAAAAATTGAGTTTGAGAAACACTCCCATCAATCCACAAGGATGGGCTCTACTTTGCTGGTTTTTATCGCGTAACAAAGTGATTAACCGGTTAGATATTACGCAATGCCCTCCTCTCTCTCTCAATGTTCTCAAAAAGAAGAAAAAGAAATCCTCCGAAGAAGATAATGTACCAAGGATGGAGTGTAATCACGAAAACAGATCTGACATGGATTGGAATCTTTTCACTGCCACTATTATTGCACGAGGCGGGATCGAGGAATTGATTCTTACAGGCTGCTGCATAACAGATATTTCTGCTTTTGAGTCTCTTATACGAAGAGCTGTTTCCATTAAAACCTTCAAGCTCGGTCTAGCTTATAATCAGCTTCCATACCAGCAACTTGACATTGTTCTCAATCACTGGTTCAACTTACAAAATAGTAGAGGCTTGGATCTTGGGTATAATGACCTACTGTCGCCAAAGTGTCTCAAAACTCTCTCTGATTGGGGTAAAAAACATCTTTCTAATGATGAGATATCTAAATCACAGATCAGGTTTTTGAGTTTAAATGCTACAAACCTTCGATTTAACGAATTGTTCAAGGACATCTATGAAAATGTCATTGTAAAATTGCCGCACTTAAGATACTTGGACATGTCAAACAATCCAAAACTATTTGGGAATTTTGACGTTGCTCTTCCGGGTTTACACGTTACGACTCTGAAAACTCAGGAGTCGACATCGGGCAATGAAGATTCGAAATCTTCTAAAGTTCAAGGTGTTGTATCGAATGAGAGTACTCCGCTTCTCAAAGAAACAGCCGGTGAAGTGTCCTCTGCAACTTCTTTGAAGCACTCGGATTCATATGCAGATTCCATCAAAGATGGTAATCAAGACAAGACTTATACATCAGAAATGATAACTAGTTATTTCTGTTCCCAGCTTCTCTTTTTCAAAAGCTTGGCTCGTTTGCACTTGGATAATAATGGCCTTAGTTCGGAGAGTTTAACTGCACTTTTTGAAACAATTCCATTCTGCAAATCGTTATGTTATCTTTCTATCATTGGAAACCATGTCGACATATACTCTGCAACAACTCTTATACAGTGTTTGAAGAACTCTAAATCATTGGTAAATGTTGATGCGGATTATCTGGAGCTACCTGAGATTTTACAAGAGCAAATTGGTCTTTATTCCATGCGCAATATGGATACTTTCTTCGAGGACCAACTTGACCCGGTTCATGCAACTGGTAATCATAAAAAAGCTAGTAAATCTCTCACTGATGAGCTTAATAATCTTCTTTCGCGGAGAGGGCAAGAAAAATTAGATCTCAATTCACCTGAAGTCAGCCGAGTCATAGAGAGAGTTCAGCATTACCGACAAATTCTCAGGCATGCTCTAGACGATTTGTTTGACATGCAATACAAGAGGCAATTAAATGTGACAGGGAAAGAGACATTAATTAAATTGCTTTACATTGACTCTACTTTGGAACGAGGCTTGAAGTTGATCGACAGCTCTTTAGTCAAGGATGGGAATGTTACATCCTCAGATATTATTAATATGACACTCGCTGAAGATGAGAAAAGTCACTTGAAAACTTCTACAATGACTAAATTACAAGTCTCGCTGGATGATGGTGTTCAAGATACTTTATCTCCTGTTGTCCCGACTCTTCCTGTTTCCAGACAACAATCTTTCAATAATCTAGCCAGTTTGGACAAGGAGGAGGGCCTGACCATGAAGTTACTGCGTCTTAGCGATAAGGACTTCTTGCAAAAGCTTGACTCTAGCTCAATTGAAGAAATAAAGCTGAAGCTTGACTCTAATTCAATTGAAGAAATAAAGCTGAAACTTTTGAATGGGAGCATTTCAGACCTTGGTTCTATCATCGAAAAGATTTACAGTCATAAGGGTATTGACCTTAAAAAGATTTTCATAAATAGATCTTCAGAAGATGACGAAAGTGAGGTATTAAATGGGCTAAGGCAAGAGTTGGAGAATTTCAAGCGAAAGTTGCCAGGAAATAAAAGTGATTCGCTGGTGAGTGATGGGACTACAAGTAGCGGGTCTGCTGATGCGCAAAAGTCGGCTACCGATGAACTGCTCCCAGAGAGGAAGAAGAGTTTGTCCATGAATGAGGCTTATGACAAGATTCTACGTGAGTTTAACAAGTAGCTGTTGATACCCGGCATTACACCTTTCATCGTTGAACCAACAAATTGTTTGAGTTCACGTTCACACTTCTATATTTACATCCGCATATAATATAACTAATCTATTTTGTTCGTTTGACACCATGTCCAACCATATCCACCACCATCAGACAATATATACTTTTTTTTTCATTTTTACAGCTAGTCTTCTTCGTCGGAATATTCCCTGTGTATCTTCGTTGTCGAAATACCTTCGTCGTCACTGTATTCGTCTTGGTCATTTCCATTATCAACATCACCTCCTCCTGAGTTTTCGTTCTCTTCTGCCAAATCCTCACAAGCATCTATCCAGTCCGAATAAATGTCAACAGGGTGTGTTAGAGAATTTATGGCTGTCTGAAATGTTTGTCCACAGATCTTACAGTGTAAATCGCCAATCCCATTTCTTTTGTCCAAGGTACAAATGACCGACTTCTCATGGTTGCAGAACAAGCACCTAAAAGTTACATCTAACTTTTGTTTAACCTTCTTTACGGGCTTCGCAGCCGTTTTTCTCTTCCCCATATCTGTTAACTTCTGCTTTTAGAATCTTGCTTTAACGGTGCTTGGATACTGTAACGAGATTTTATCTGGGTGTACTGGTTTTAACTCGAATTCTGACTCAGTTAACAAGCACCTTTGGCTAGTGAGCTACAAATATCAAGCTATGAAGATGGAATGAAAACGAACAACCATAGTTGTATGCACTGAATAACTTCTATTCTTCTAAACGGCCGATATTGGCTTCATAAAGTAACTGTTGGCAGACTATGAAGTGTGCACAATGCGAGCTCTTGTTTATGATAATTCTGCATGTTTACGATTAATGGAATTATTATTAGGTAGCCACTACTTTCGGATCATCTGCTGCGCTTTATGCTTCAATCTCATTTCCAATCTACTTTTCTCAAAGGCCATGTTGAGCTTCCGGGCTTCCTTGGGTCCTGGTAATTCGACAGAAGACTTTGGCGAAGCATTAGAGCTTGCGGCATTAGACAGATTCTCTCCCCCGGAGGCGTAACCTAGGTTGACCTTAATCAAGCTACTGTATTTTTTGTTGAGCTTGGTCCCATACTCGTAGAGTTTCAAATCTTTGTCTTTCACTCCATATAAGTAGTAAGCGTCCTTGAATAGAGAATCAATAAAGTTGGGATAAAGGTGTAAACGTGTGGAAATGGGATAGTGAAGAAGTAAAGATAAAGCTTCAGTGAAATCACATAGCGCCAACTCGGATTTCAAGTTTATGAGAAGAACGATGATAGAAAACATTATAATCTCAGTTATGCAATGCAGGCCATGTGAGCCAGATGCTTCCGCAGTAGCAAGCTTATCCCAATAAAGCGAGGCCACTTCAAGATCATTTCCTAGTTCGCGAAGCAATATTAGTCGGAGAAAACGGATAATCCATATCTGGGAATCAATCTTCAACTTAGTTATTAGATTGTAATGGATTAGTTGGTCGACTTTCATGAGAAAGCCGTTGAAGGTCTCAATGGATGCCATCAACAGAGCTTCTGACTGGTAAAACAGGCCAATAATGCCACTGTTGACAACAAATCTATTAAAAATGAAGAAGACGTCATGCTCCAAGTAGTTCAAATCGTAAAGCGAAAGGATGCACAAATCGTCAGGTGAATAGGTATTAGTATTGGATATCTGAAGTGACTCAGCATGCATATTCTTGTAGATGAGTCCAATAATTTCATGAATTCCTTGCTTGTAACCCACTTGGCCATTCGATTTCGACCAAACATAGAGAATTGTAACTAACTGCCGTTTGTGTCTTAGAGAAGAGTCATTCTTGTCGTGAAAGAGTTCATCTCCAGGGAAAAGTCTCTGAATATCAAGAATGATCGAGTTTAGTGTATCAATATCGCTGTCCACTATGTCTGAAACGCCGTTTCCTCTTTCTTCCTCTGCAGATGTTGCCAAAGGATCGTTCGTGATATTGCGTATTCTTGCGAGCTTTTGTGGTTGGTATTGTTTTATATTCCTATTTTTCGTGGGCAGATCAAGATATAACTCGTTGTCAGGCTCTAGTTGCCACCATGGCACACACATCTCGGTGCTTTTTCGAAGCTTATGATATATGGCTCTGGATGTGCCAAGCTTTTCTTTCCATACTTGAATGTTTAACGTTTCAGTTATCAAACAGGTCTTCCATATAAGTAACCTGCTAAAATGTTTGCTTTTTGGGCTATAGTCATTCAGCAACACGTCATGTCTAAAGCTGTGATAATTTCCTTTGTATTTCTCGATTAATAAGAAAATGTTGGATATTGTTTCATTCTCTTTCCTCATTGTCTATTTCTTTAATCCATGCAATGTAGCAAGCGAGGCTTTGTCTTATCACGTATTGTGAAGGAATTTGTACTTCGGGACGCGTGCGTAACGTTGAAGAACAAATCGATCAGGGCCTACATGAAGGTTGTCTGGACAGACAAATTTAGTAGTCGAATTCAAGAAACTCGAATAGATGAAAAGAGCGAAACCTATTTTAAAGTATATAATTCCTATTGGAGAACGAGAGAGGACAAACTGGAAGCAATATTCTAGCTATATTTAATATGAGCAACTTGCGCTGCCATGTAACAATTGCAAAAAATCGCTACTAAATCGTCATACATCTAAACTTATATTCAGTTCAGCTACATACATCACTTTGAGCTTCCAGCACCCCCAATGGAAATCTCCATCTGCAACCCGTCTCTAATACCATAGCTAGTCTCAGAATTGAGCCGCTGTGATACATAATACCCGATGTCTAAATTCACTAGGCTATTGAAGTAGCGAATTCCAGCACCTGCGCTGATTACACCACTTTCGTTCAAAATGTTTTCACCCACATTCCCGACAATTCCTGTGGCGTACATTCGCAATGGATCGGTTTCCTGTGGGGGGATACGATGGAGAAATGAAGGAATTGTGCTGTGTATGATGACTCCGGTTTTGTAAAATTGTCTACCACCGTTTTCGTTGATGCTGTTGCGGGCAAACCCCCTAAAGCTGTCGAATCCACCCAAGTAAAACCTGTCAGATAAATGAATTTTGTTAGAGGAACCACCTGCGTATATAAATCCAAATTGTTGGAAAAAATTCGTGGTGATAGCATTTCCAAAGAAAGATTTGTAAAAGTTGGCTGACCCTGCGGTCTTGACAAATCCATTCTGCTTACCACTGTTCGCTTTTTGCTCTTGGTCAGAAAAGATCTCATTCTCAATAGTGAGATAAACACCATCCGATGGAAACTCTCCAAAGCGCTTTAGATTTGCGTATGTTAACCGAGATACTATAGATGATTTCAAGTAGTCTCCACCAAACTCCTTTACTGATGATGTTGCATTATCGTCAAAGTCATAAATAGCTCTCCTGGACAAAGCTAAACCATTGAATACAGAAAGAGTATTGTTGGGGTTGATGTACAGAACTCCAATGAGGCCTCCAGTTACATTGCTGGAGCTTTGTTGCCATGTCTGGTTGTTATTATGTGCATTGTGAAGATCGAGAATAAACTTGAAAGCCGGATTTTTCAACCCAGACTCAAGTCTGAGACCCGAAATGAGGTGCTCAAAAGGCTTATATGGCCGATAATTCACACCAAGTTGAACTAGCTCAGCATTGTGGTTGAAGTTGTTATTCACGTATCCCAAGTCAACCAGCAAATTGTCCTCGTTGTTGAATCCCAATGCCAATTTTCCCAAGCTCAACTCAAGCGCCTTGAGGTCAAAAATCACCTTTGTTGGAATGCCCTTACCGCTGTTGTATGATTTTTTGGCGGGCAAGGCGTGGACATAGTCCACGTGTAAAGATGGAGAGATGGCCTTAAACACTTCTGTCTGTTGTAAGTTCGAATAACTTTCGTCGACCTTTGCCAACAAGCCTCCAAGAGTGTAGTCGCTTTTCTCAACCAATGGATTCAAAAGCTTTTGGAAAAATTGCTTGGAGAAATTGTCCCCTCCATTGACCTCAACCTGCGTCAAAAACAACGGTTGAGTCTCAGAGTTACTGAGAGCATTATCTTTGTAGATTTGCGCCTCAAATTGTTTGGGAGCAGAAGCCATTGATCAATATATTGAGAGCTTACTGTGAGGTCGCTCCACTTGTCGAGCTGATTGGTTTCCATATTTGGCTTCTGTGCATGAAAAGCCTTGCGACTGCGCAGGCGCTCACATTGCAAAATTTACTATCAGTTCAGTTCATAAACGAAACGGCTGAAAACAAATTTTTGCAAAGAATATTTTTGGGGGAATTTTAACAGGAGTGGAATTTACTCTCAAAAATGTGTGTGTTCTGTTCTTTCTTTGTCTCAAGCTAATTTCGAATTTTAAGGGCGGTATTCCATATTCTATATTATGGCAAAAGAGCTCATGATTTGCGCAAATCTGCAAACGAAGCCATGTTTACTGCAAATTCTGAAAGTAAAGACAAGAAAAAAAAACAAAAAAAAACAAGCAACATTAATTTTCTAAACGAAATCATCATTATTGGAGTGGGTTTCAGATTGAGGGAAACTGCTTCGACAAAAGACAACCTTCGAATAAAGAACAACTGATACTGCCAAATGAGCTTGACCGTTTATTTTTCTTTGGTGTATGAGTCTGAATTTTGAAATCCACAGCCTAGCCATTACATCAGAAGCCAAAATAAAAAAGTGTAAATTCTAATATATTTCTACATTCTATTATTAGTCGATCTTCACAGCCTAACTCTAATGTTCTACAGTCGCTCCGTCATATGCTAAGTCTAATAGTTGCCACGAGCACTTGACTTCATGTTCGGCAAATATACCCGTCACGGTATCAGCAATTTGCTCAAAGTTTTCAGTAGCCAAACACAAGATGGTGGGACCAGCACCCGACAAGCAAATACCACAAAGTCCACGAGTGTTGCGTGGATTGATGTCTCTCAACACAGACTCGAGGCCTGGAATAAGTTGAGCTCGATACTGCTGATGGATTTTGTCTTTCATTGCTTCATATATCACATCATGGTTCGGAGGATCTAACGTCAAAGCAGTTGTCAAAACAGCCAACCGCTGCAAGTTAAAGACAATGTCTTCTTTTTGATACGACTGAGGGAGAACAGCACGCGCATCATCGGTCTTTACTTCGAAGTCGGGAATCACTGTGACACATCTAATTTTGTTGTTCCAATTATACTTTAAGTATTGGCCAATACTTTCTGGTGGTGCACGAGTCTCATAAACGCTCTTTGGAGTTGTTTGCTTTGGAAGAATGGTTTCCAAAGGAACAGACTTGGCCTTGGTTTCTTCCTCAGATAATTCATTGAGGTAAGATCCCACAAATCCACCCAACATTGCCGCTGCAATATTGTCTGGGTGTCTCTCTATTAGCAAGCAATAGTCAAGAAGACGTTCCTTGGACAATTTCAAGTTGGCGATCTCGTTTCCCAACATAACACCACCGACAATGGCTGCTCCCGAAGAGCCCAAGCCTCGACCTAGAGGAATTGGATTTTTAACATGAATTTTTGTACCCATAGGAAATTTTGCAATTCCATTACAGCGCATAACATATAGGGCCGTTTGGGTGACAAGGTTTCTTTCGCTCTGTAAAGGGACGCCGGCTTCACCTTCACCATGGTAGTCAAGCCTAGCATTATGAGTATCTGCAGAAGTGTCAAGATTGGGATCAACTTCGACAGCAATTTCAAGATAAAGATTCAAGCCGATACCCAATACGTCAAATCCAGGCCCTATGTTGGCACTGGAAGCTGGGATTTTTAGCTTGAAGGACGACATATTCGTAATGTTTCTTGACTACGAGCCTCGCTGGTCTAGAATATCATGAAATAATTTGCAGGCCAGTGCACCTACTTGTGCGAGAAATAAAACTTTACTAGAGAATAGGAAAACAATGAACAATAATAACAAACAATAATTACAAGAAAAAAAAAAGTAAAAATAAAGAAAAGACACCAATTATGACAACCTCTATTAGATTACACAAGTTTCCCTCTTTTCCCAGGAGATTTCAGCGGGCTCCAAGGGCAAAGTCACCATGGACTGGTAATCAACACCAGGAAGACGAGCGCCGTTCTCGTACTTCCATCTGATGTTGTAGACGTAAGAAGCCAAAATCGTACCCAACTGTACATAAGCAAATTGTTCACCAATACAACGATGTCTTCCACCACCAAAAGGCAAGTAAGGAGATGCAACACCTTTGGTAACCTTACCAAAACCATAATCTATACCTTCATCTTGCACATTTGAAATTTCCATCTCAGACCACCTGTGTGGATTGAACTTAGTGGCATCAGGAAACCATTTTTCCGACATGTGAGCATATCCAGGAGCAACCAAAACATGATGTCCTTTAGGAACAACGTAACTAGTGTTTGGCACAACCAAGTTGTGCTTGACTTTTCTGAAGATTGAGTGTAAAGGCATGTGCATACGTAAGGTCTCCTTGATGGTGTTATTGAGAAGAGGCATTTCCTGCAAATGTTCGTAAGATAACTCGGAGAATTTAGAACCGGACTCATTGAGAACAGAGAGAACTTCATTATATAATTCGTCTTGGAGCTCCGGGTTTTCTGCCAAGTGCAACAAAAACCAAGCAGATGTAGCAGCAGATGTATGCTGTCCACCCATCAACACACCGATCAACAAGTTGGCAATTTCTTGGTCGGTCATCTTTACTCCGTCTTTGTAAGTGGAATTGAGCATTAGCGAATCGATCAAGTCCCTCTCTGGAACAATGTCGCCAGTTCTTCTTCTATCATTGATCAAGGACATGTAGGTAGCAGAAATCTTTTGTTGAGCAGCGTCTCTAGCCCTATACGATGGCAATGGCAAATGAGGGAATACAAAGTTTATGGGGGTGAATCCCTTGTCCAAATCAGAGTAAAGTTTAGCGAATGATGTGTCGAACCTAGCTCTCATATCATCTCCCATCAACGATTTAGAGGCTGTCAAAATGGTCATCTCAGGCTGTGTCTTCATAACATTGGCCACTCCATTATTCCGCTCAGTCATTGCGAAATCCGAACATATCTTGAAGTAGTCCAAAACTTCCTCTTGAATTCTTGGAACATATCTTTTGAAGGCGTCTCTAGTCAAGGCAGTTTTGGCGAATTTCTTCTGTTCCATCAACCTGTGGTTTGGGCAGTCGTAGATCACACCCTTCCCAAACACTGGTGTAGTTAAATGGGAATAGGCCTCTTCAGCAGATACATCCGAAAGTTTGGAGTTGAGAACAAACTCATGTCCCTTGGGCCCTAAATACACGGTCATTACCCTGCCAAGCAAAACAAAGCTAAAAACATCGCCATATTTCTGGTGACAGCTTTCAAAGAACTCATATGGCTGCATTCCATACACTGCAGCAGAGCCAAACCAAGGAATGAAGTGGAAAACGAGTGGCACTCTATCTTTTCTCAAAGAGTAGAAGTATTGCCATATCAAGTTATAGACGATGGGTCCTAAAATGAAAATAGCAATTTTCCATGGGAGGCTAAGGGCATAAAATGCCTCATATGCAGCGATCAAATATTCCTTGAGAGCCATGTTGTGCGTTCTCTAGGAGGAGAAGTTGCCGTGATGACAAAGCGTAAGGAAACTGAAGCCAACTTTCTGGGTTTTAACCATCTGATTAAAACGCTATACGACGGTGCACGGGTGCGACCTTCGGTTTTTTTAACGTGGTTGTGTCGACTTTAGGACGCGACCTTGCATCGCCATATCGTACGGTTTGCTGATCGATGCACGTGAGCTCGTACGACGTGACGAACCATAGCTTGGGCATTTGAACACAACTTCCCACTTAACTTCGGCTTGTGATTTTTTGTTGCTGCTGTTTTTATTCGAGCTTGTGCTTGTTCTTTTTTAGTATTATTTTTATTAACAAATATGAAAACAGTAATTAAAGCTATTGAGCCATCTTAGATTTGATTTCTGTAAATGAGGGAAGGTTAATGAATATAAATAATGTATTTGGCCCGCTTCTGACAAATTAATTCCGTAAGTCTGTAATCCGGTGCTGCAAACCATCACAGAAGTCGAGGTTGCTCTCTAAACGTAAACAAGCAAAATGTGAAGATATTAAGTCGATTTCGGACTAACTGCGAGAACTGTCGAATTAAATTTGGGCTGGGCTCATGATCGACCACTGATTTCCCGGTTGAATGCTGTTTGAAGGCTTAGGACCCCGGGTCGGGTGAGCGCAAGTCATCGTCTAGCTTCTGGCCAAGCATCTGTGCTCTTTCAATCAACTGCTGATGCTCCATTTTCATCCTCCTGTTCTTGTTCTCTAAAAACTTGATGTATTCCACCGTCTTCGTAAGAATCGTACCTTTGTTGAGCTTTTTAGCGGGCTCTAGACCTTCGAGACTGTCGTCGAAGTCAAAGTCGTCCAGCAGATCGCCATCTTCACCCTCTTCGTCGTCGTCGACGTCTGCCTTACCTTTCTTCATAGCGACCACACGCAACGTAGGCACAGAATATTGAAGAGCAGTGAACTTATCATTGATCTTGTTCCGGTATCTTTGCTCGATGACATTGTGTGCCGACTTTCCCTTCGTTTTTTGAGTGTTCAGCTTTTGCACCTGTGGCTGTGACTCGGAGCGTGAATCTTCTAAGTAATGAAAAATGTCTTCATTGGAACTCTCGCTCTTGACTAAGGGCGTGGCCATTTTAGCACCGAGGTGGTTACCAGGAACCGCTTGGCCCTGCCCCACCCCCATCGGCGGCATGATCCCATTCTGTTGTAATTGCCATGCATCTGGGGTGTTGGGATACTCTACGCGGTGGGCGTTCAGCGTTGATGCAAAATTCAAGTCGCTATTTTGTAATTCCCGCTCGCTGCCGTAATCGCCAACTAACAACGTGTCGCCATGAGGAGTTCTTTGCGATTCCACCGGTAGCATCGGATTGATGCCGCCATAGGCTGCCATGGAGTAGCTGTCGTAGTAAGAGTCTTGAGGTTCCGAGTGATAGTCCTGGCCAAGCTGACTGGAGTTGAACTGGTACATGGACAGGTTTTGCGGGCTCTGCTGATAGTTTTGATTCGGAGAACTGGTTCGCTTGTATTGTCCTTGTTCCGGGCCGAACATGGTGCGGTTCAATTCAGGGTTGTTGTAGTCTTTCGACATAGTTGAAGGATGTCAGCTCGTGGAGTTGATGTTCTATACCTTGGGGCTGTAAAAGAGTCTCTATTCTTGCGTTGTTCTTGATGATGTCCCTTTTTTTTCTGCGAGTTTCGGGAGTTGGGAAATTGTTGTTTCCGAAGTTATACTTACCACTTCTGAGATTCGGTGATTAGGGGGAAATGGTTTGTGGTGGAGTTTGGAACCAAACACGGATTCACATAAAAAGTGGCGTTTGCAACTAATTTCAACAAAGTTACCTTAATCCAATTCTTATAGTAGTCTTGAAGAAACCGATTTACAGAAACGTGAAAAAAATGACCGCATCTCGAATTCCATCGATCATGTCATGTAAGCCAGCCGGTAAATGCCGCGCCAGATCAATAAGCTCCGCCTGCCGTCGAGCCATGAACAGCGCACAACGTGAACTGTCTGCACGGCTTAGATATTTGCAGTCATTATTTCTTCTATTACATTACATCGAGCACCGAATTTTCATGTCGGGTTCGACCGTGGCATATTCTCGAATATTCTCGAGTTTCTTTGTCTGGCTCTCGGGCTCTTTCTTCTTTCGGGTCGGGTTTGCTTTTGTTCGTTCCTTCCTTGGGCCTGTGCTCGCCTCTCGTAAAATTCTTATTCTCACACATGAGAAAGCCATGCCAGGGGAGGGTTCAATCCACTCTACAAACGTAGGACTTTGAGAACAATGACCAGGGCTGACCGCGGCCCTTAGAAACGGTATTCACGTGAGCCGTTATACTTATAGCCGGAAAACCCCAGGTTTCAGAAGCGGGCCTTGCTAGGATCCGCTGCTTTTGGTAGATTGTCATGGGGAGATTAGTGTCTCGCTTGCAGGCGCCGTGCGTCAATCTAAAATCGTATGATGTTGACCGATAATGAACCGCACAGAATTGTCTGCAAGAACAGAATGTCGACAATCTGTCGGTCCGAACGATCAAAACAACTCCGAAAAAAAGACCAAGAGACAAGGCACGTACAAAAGCCAGACTTTGCGACCGTTGCCAATCGAAGCGAAGAATATGCTTAGATATTCTAGAACGCTTAAGTCCGGGGCTCGTTGTGACCTGACGCGCGCCCGACCCACGCCCGACCCGAGGAGGATTAGCGAATTGCGAATAACCGGAGTGTATTGTGTGGCTAGCTGGACTTCACTCGCCGTTGTTCGCTGGTTTTTTCTTCTCGATGCCAATGCTCCTTTTTTGAAGCCAGCTCCCCCACGCTCGGGGAGGCTTGCACTATGAACATAAATGTGCTTCTTCAAAACCGTACCTTCGTAGACCCTCAGCCTTCCAGGGTGGACCCTGGGTGCGGCCCTCCTCTTCTGCGCCAAAGGCATGTATCTCGAAGAAACCCAAAACAATAAACACGGTATTTCTTGCAAGGCTAGCCAGTGCTACATTTCAGTGCCAGTGCTACATTTCAGTGCCAGTGCTGTTACTATGTCTCTGCCTTTCTATTGTCGTTTAGTTGGACCTGTCGTTTAGTTGGACCTGTTCTGGCCACGTTTGCAGAGTAGTGCAAGGCCCTACGTTTGGTGCCTGGCTGCTTTCCCTGCGACAGTGCTCTCTCGCTCATCTCAGCACTGCACAGCTGTCTCTGCCAGTCCTCCGTTCACGTTTATGCTCAACTACCATGTCTGATTTACATGATTTGTGTAGGTTTCCGGAGCGGCCCATTTCGAAACAGTATCTTGAAAACCTTGCGTTTTTCTTGAAGGCAGGCATCCCCGCTACGTACACGATCGAGGAAGCATACAACTTCACGAATGGAGTTGAAGATGAAGAACCGACAACTACTACAACTCCCTTGCACCTAATCTTTACGCATGTGCCAGCCGACTGTTCGGAGGATGAAATGGCGATTGTCAATGATATGGTTACGACTCTTTTGGAGTATGGCGCAGGCTGGTGCTTGACTGACGTGAACAACGAAACGCCGGGGTGTATCCTCCTCCGCAGAAACCTCGGCCACACGCCGCTTTACCAACAGATCGTTGATGCGGGGGTTCGTGCTGAGCTACTTTTGCGAAAAGTGAGCGAGTTCGACATGGAAGTAATCGAGGACACCGACGATTTGGACCACCTGGCCTTGGGAGACGTGCTGGAATTGGCTAGCGGGGATAAAGACGTATCAGACGATGCTTCACAAGCCGTGCAGACCGATGAAAAGAAAGAAGCAAGCACTCCAGAAAACCCAGAGGAAAGTAAATCTAGATCTGTCCCAGAAGTGCAACCCACACCCGGAGCCAGTGATCCTTCTCATAACCAACAGGCTTATCTTCAGAGCAAGCTCGAGTACAGGGACGGGGCACTCGTCACCGAGAAGCAACAGGATGGAGTCATGATGGAATGGGAAACGGACCTCATGAAATTGGGCTGCGAGTCTTTGTTTAAAGGCTCTACCAGTATCGATAACGAGGAAGATTCTGCCACAAATATCTTGAATATTGGGTTCGGCATGGGCATCATTGACAGTATGATCCAGAAGAAAAATCCTACCAAGCATTACATTTGCGAGGCTCACCCAGACGTGCTACAGAAAATGAAGAACGACGGTTGGTATGACAAGCCTAACGTGGTTGTGCTTGAAGGAAGATGGCAAGAGCAATTAGATCTGTTGCTCAGTGCCGGCGAAGTTTACTTTGACGGCATATATTATGACACATTCTCCGAGCATTACCTGGATATGCTAGACCTTTTTGATTATGTGGTGGGATTGATGAAACCGCACGGCGTGTTTTCGTTCTTCAATGGACTTGGTGCTGACCGCCAAGTAATCTACGACGTCTACAAGAAACTAGTGGAGATGGACTTGGCCAACTATGGTTTGAAATGCACATTCCGCGAGGTCAAGGTACCCAAGGAAACCATGCAAAACGGAGACGCGAGTGTGTGGGATGGGATTCGGCGCCCCTACTGGCTGTGCCCCACGTTCTACCATCCAGAAGCACGGTTTATTGATGTATGATCGAAGTTGGAAAATACTTGTCCAAGCTGCTAAAGAGGATGCATGTAGTCACGTGCAGCCCGGCAAACAATTTTCCAGAGGATGCTGGCTCCAAGACTGTGTCATAGTGGCTAAAGTTTACTGGAAAACTAAACGTTGCAGAGTATACTTTATGTGGTTTGGAAAACTAAACGTTGCAGAGTATGCTAGTTTATGTGGTTGACCAGGTGCTCATCTCTCGAACTGAATTGACCGCGAAGCCTTTCCTCCACTATACACGACCTAGAACTAAGTTCGCTGCCGTGAGTCAATTAGAAAGAAAAATAATAGACAGAAAATACATACAAACAGATAAAAGACAATGTTGGCACGAAATTTACAACAGACGTTCCGAAGAAGAATCAGTGCCAAAGCCGCTCCGGTGGAAATAGCGACCCTAAGTAACGGGTTACGCATAGTCACTGATTCCACACCTGGCCATTTCAGTGCTCTTGGAGCATATGTAAATGCCGGCAGCAAATACGAGAACGACAGTATCAGCGGGGTGTCGCATTTGATAGATCGTATGGCATGGAAGTCTACGGCCCGCCGAAGTGGTGTGGAAATGATGGAGGATTTGGCTCGTTTGGGAGGCAATTACATGTGCGGTGCTCAACGTGAACTGGTCCTCTACCAGTCTTCCGTTTTCAACAAAGATGTAGAGAAGATGTTTGAGTGCATAGCAGAAACCGTCAGTGAACCTGTGTTGTCTGACGCCGAGTTCGCCGAGGCCAAGCTCACGGGTGAATATGAACTTCAAGAGTTAGCCTTCAAGCACGATATGCTCTTACCAGAAGTTCTTCACGAGGCAGCATACGGAAAGCACACTCTAGGGATGCCAATCTACGGCACTGCCAAGTCTATTGGAAGCATGTCTCTTAGTGATCTCACTCAGTTTCACAAGAACCATTTCACGCCGGATCAGACCGTTTTTGCGTTTGTTGGCGTGGATCACCACAAGGCAGTGCAAATGGTAGAAGCGAGCTTGGGAAAGTGGCAGAAGTCCAGTGAATCGAGCAATGGCCTTTCTCAGCAGAGCCCGGCACGCTATATGGGCGGAGATATTGCTTTGCCCTACCAGGAGCCTCGTTTCTCCAATCTCCCACGACTTGTACATATGCAGATTGCGTTCGAAACGGAGGGTCTTTTGAGCGAAGACCTTTACGCTTTGGCAACTCTTCAGAAACTCCTCGGCGGTGGACTGTCTTTTTCTGCTGGTGGTCCTGGCAAAGGTATGTTTCTGCGACTTTTTAGAGTTCTAAACCAATACCCGTTCGTTGAAAATTGCATGGCATTCAATCATGCATACACCGATTCGGGTCTTTTTGGCATTACCATATCCTGCTTTGTTGATCACGCGGAATATATGGCCCAAGTTGCTGCTCAAGAATTTGCCAAGGTGATGGAAACTGATGTTTCCAAAGGAGGCATAACTAAGCAAGAATTCATGCGGGCCAAGAACCAGCTCACATCGTCTCTTTTGATGAATGTAGAGAGCAAACTCGCTGCTTTAGAGGATATGGGCAGACAAGTCCAATGCCAAGGCAGAGTTACAAGTGTGGATGAAATGGTGGAGAAGATCGAAAAGTTGTCGATTGCTGATGTACAAGCGGTCGCTCGTAAGGTATTCCAAGGCAAGGGCAATGGACCTCAACTGGCCCGTCCATCTGTTGTGATGCAGGGAGATCGATCTACTATTGGTGATGTTGAATATGTATTAAGATACTTTGGCTTGGGAAACTTCAAATCGCCTATGCCACCGCTGCCAAGAGTCTTCTAGACAAAGGTTCACTTATCTCTAATGTCAAAATCTCTTTTGATCATGTGAAACAAACGTCTGAATTTTTCGATGCCATTGAAAAAACAGTATGATTGGCTGAAGGTGCTTAGCATTCTTCGGAAGTTATTGGTATGTCGCCCTTGAGTCGCTTGATATTGTCATCTTTGGATATTGATTTTTTCCGCTTAGATACTTTTGTCGGTCTAGTCTCACCTTCAACGTACACATCGCCAGGGAGGTTATACAATTTGACGTTTTTAATCTGGACCATATATTTTTTATCATCGTATTCTCCCCACCCTTTACAAATTCCAAAAAATTCTGAGCAAGGCTGCTGAATGTCTAGTTTTTTATGTCCTTGAGCAACTTCAAGGCCAATGTAGAGCTTGGTCAAATATATTTCATGTCTTTTTTCAATGCTGGGCAGCGTTGAATCTACGCCCGGAGTCTCTTTAGTAAGTTTTTCGCCCAACAAAGTCCCATACGATTGAATAATTTCTGCGATTTCACTTTCAGAACTACAGACGTATGAGTTCTCGAAAGTTTTAAAATAAGGGTGAGCTAAAATTATTCCTTCAGTAACTTCAAGTTTCTGAACTAAGAGCCTGAGCTTACTTTCAATCATTCCACTCCATTTCAAATGGTCATTTGCTGAAGATTTGGTTGCAGCAACTATGCACAAATAAAACTTGTAGTTATAAAAAAACTTATGGCGTTCAAATAGCAAGGACCATGTCGCCTGCCCTTGTTGAATTAAACTTGTAATTTCAACCCCTCTCAATAATTCCTTCATAACAACCTCCTTTGTGGACTTTGTGATATTATGTGTTGCACACATAGAAGGATAAGCAGGCGTTATTACAGGCATGCGATGTTGTCTGTCATGAGGATATAGTCTTGGATTCCAGACTCTAACCTGAAGTGGACCATCTTCTATTTGCTTTAATAAAACAGGCTGAGGCCAATTCCATTGCGAGTATATTTGAAAAAATTTTCCAACAATTACAGAACTAACCGTGTTTGGATATAGCTGACAAATACGAGCCACCAACATTGCCCATGCAACACCACCAGGGAAGCCGAAGACGTTTGCATAAATTGCTCTTTGCTGAGCCCACATCTTTATGCAACGCAATGCATGCTTGAAGACTGTAGGTTTTGGGACTAATTGAAGTATTTCGTCGGTTACCCTAGTTCCATTGAGACATCTTAGATCTTTTTCGTCAATGTTTTTGAGCAAATTTTTATTGTCTAATGTTAGATCTCTTGGGACTTTGGAAATATCGAGTCTTGCGCAAATTAGATCTATGGATATTCCACCAAATTCGATTTTTATTATTGGAACAAATGCATCAGGAACGGCCGTCATTTCTTCTAGTTCAGACCTTTGGCTAAGTAAATCTGTGAAGACTTCAAAAAAATCCTGTCGACTAACGTGCTTTGGAACAACTACCAAAGTATCGATATCTGAACCTGGACCGTAAACACCTAACCTATACGATCCGTAAGTGAAAATTTTTCCTCCAGCATCTTTGGCCATGCCATCGCTCATATTTTTTTTTTTTGACACAATGTATACAAATTGTTCAGTTAGCTTCTGAAAAATATTAAGCACCTCAACTCTCTTTTTAGTAGCTTGTTCACTTTCAAATGAACCTCTCAATTTTAGTTCCTTAATGAGACTATCATTTTGTGTAATCTCACTTTGGGAAGCATTTGCAAGGGAGATTGGAGGTGTGACACCAAGCATTGCACTTGTCATACCTCAGCTACAATCACTCTTTGAGTGTAGTTACTTCAAAAAACTCTACTAGTTAAAAGTGCACAAGCGTTGCGCAGTCGTGCGACACACAAGAAATAACAACGCCCCTTCACTATATCCCCCCATTGAATGATAATCGACTAAACCAGGAATTACGATGGGTTTAACTTCTAAATTAGATAAATTTAAAGTGCGGTATTCTAATGAAGATTCTCCTAGCACAAATAAATTAGAGAAGAAATCAGACGGAGATACTGATGACATTGATGAGCTTGATAATCAAGGGCAATCAATTTTGATGGGTATCATATCTCAATTGCGCCTAGGAGCAGACCTTTCTAAAATAACTCTTCCTACTTTCATTTTGGAGAAAAAGTCCATGCTTGAAAGGATTACAAACTTCTTTCAGATCCCAGAGCTTTTGTTGCAAGCAGATGATACAAAGGATGATTTAGAAAGGTTTACCTCGATGGTCAAATGGTATCTTGCCTCTTGGCATATTGCCCCTAAGGCAGTCAAAAAGCCTTTAAATCCAGTTTTGGGGGAAATCTTTACTTGCTATTGGGATGACGTTTCGGATGGATCCCCTGCTTACTATGTGGCTGAGCAAACATCACATCATCCTCCTAAATCTTCTTACTTTTATATGATTCCCAATAGAAAAATCCGCGTGGACGGAACAGTTGTACCAAGGTCAAAATTTTTGGGAAACTCTTCTGCTGCAATTATGGAAGGTTGGGGCCAAGTCTATTTAGGATCACATGATGAAACGTATGTGATGAATCAGCCAAATGTGTATTGCCGTGGCATTTTGTTTGGCAAATTGAGATATGAGTTAGGTGACAGCTTAATAGTGAAATGTCCTAAACTCAAATTGGAAGCAAATATTGATTTCAAAGTGAAGGGCATGATAAGTGGTGCGTATGATGTTATTGAAGGTAAAATATTCAATACAGAGACTGGGGAAGAATACTATAGCATCGGAGGAAAATGGAATGACGTGATGGAATTGAAAGATTTAAAGAGCGGAATAAAAAGAGTGTTATATGACACTAATCTATCAGAGGTGATCAAACCCAAAGTACGTCCCCTCACTGAGCAATTAGATAGCGAATCTCGCAAATTGTGGGGCCCGACAATTGAAGCATTGAGCAAGAGAAATCACGAACTCGCAACTCATGAAAAGGCGAAAGTGGAAAATGAACAGCGTCATGCAGCAAAGACAAGATTAAAAAATGGAATTAAATTTCTGCCAAGACTATTCAAGGTTTCGACTGACTCGAAGTCTTCAGAAAAGCTTGAGTTTGTTCTATATAAAGAATTCGATCTTCAAAATGATCCTCAAACATTAGAAGAGCAACTATTTGAAATAATTCCCCTATTGCCAGGGCAAAAATTTAGAGAGGATTTTGATATTCCGGCTATGGATAAGGTTTAATATGAAAATATGATTATGTTTCGCATTCATCGTAGGAAGTAAACACCTAGGTAGGTCACGTGGGCGTTCTAACAAGTTTGACAACATCATGTATATTTGTCACATATTCGCTAATCAACATGGATTCGAAATTGTTGGAAACCATCGAATCTCCAGAATTCGACTGTTTTCAATGTCTTTATGAGTTGAGTAAATATGGTCATAATATTGGAGTACACCATTTACTTGCAAAAAAGTTATACTCATTCCCTTATTCCGAGCTCGAATTCTTCATTCCTCAGATAATACAAATTTTAATTAGTTTCGAGAGTGAATCCATGGCTTTGCATGACTTGATTTTGCATTTCAGCAGAGAATCGCCACATTTCTGTCTTCTCACATTTTGGAACCTACAAGCTTATGTATTCGAGCTCAAGAATCAACCCGATTCTTACTCCTTTCACATCGTTCGAAGTTTCATTAACAGTTTGCAGGCGATTATGTTCAACCAAGATAAGAATGAAAGCGAACTTGAAATGCTCAGAGAGAATCTTCATCCAGCATTGGTCTTAGCGGGTGCAGTTGGCGCCAGCTTGGGGCTTTCGAATATACATGACTATATAAAACCCATTATCATCTCCCAAGGTAAGCAGCAGAAATCATTCCTATTTAAACTTGCAAACTTCCACAGTGCACTCACAAAGAACTTAACTTTAAAAAATCGAGGACAACCTATGGATCTAGGCTCACATGGAAAAGATAGCAGCGAAGACACGGATGTGGACATAAAATTGAATTCTCAGCGTTACTCAGAGTCAGTACTTGCTACTCACAGATGTTCACCAAGAGAATCTTCGTCATTTACCATTGAAAGTGACGTTGATTTGCATTACAATAGTGATTATTCTCAGGACCACAAACTGCCACAGGGAAAAATTTTACATCCCAAAAGACTTTCCAAAAAAATTACCCAACTGTCGTTGATTGCTCAAACAAATACGACCCCGAACAAAATTGTGTTTACATCGCAATCAATGCCAGAGCTTGTACGTGAAACTGCTTCCACAGCCATGTTGACCAATACTTCGGCGGCAACATCTTCATTTGTGTCGTTGAATTTAGTCAGGTCTTTGTCAGCTGAGTATGAAAATCAGAAAAAAGAATACACATCAAAAAGAAATAGTTGGGCTCTCAAAGCCAACTATTTTAGAAAGGAGACCGAGTTTATGATGGTACTACAAAATATTTCATCTAGGTTATCCCAAGTTCCAAAGGAAGCCCGACTCACCAGTTTACGTGCTGAACTTTCTATTATAAATAGTGCTTTGCTTCCATCTCAAATCGACATACCACAATTATTTCCCTCTAGCAGTCTGCCCAACAAAAGATATCATCGGATCCTTAAGCTCAACATAAACGAGGCATGTGTGCTAAATTCAGCTGAAAGAGTACCGTTTTTATTACTAATCGAGTTTTTGAGCGAAGACATGGATTTTGATCCAAATTCAGAGAGCAACTTGAGAATATTATCAAATGATGGCCAATTAGACTTATTAACTAAAAGTAAAGGAGTGCTAGATCCTACATCATACAAGAAAGACGAAGTTATAGAGCCTGCAATTGAAACGGATTTGGCAGACATCTCGGTTGTGGCTCTATCAAACAAACATTCTCATTTTCTGAATCACTTGAGAGCCAACATGTCTGATAGCCTCATCAGAGATACAGAAACAGACTCAAAATGTTTTCCCTTGTCTCAAGAATACCACAAGACAACTGGTGAAGAGTCAAATGGTTCTTCAAAAAGAAAGACTATAGATTTATCTGCTCAGATAAGAATTGCTGCTGTTATGCTCAACCAATTGGAAAAGTCTGGTCAAGCTAATTCCGACCAGTCTGCTGCGATTAAAACACGAATTATTAAATCTATGGAAGCTTTACAAGATCAGTTTGACACAATAGACTACCAGCAAATTAAGGAAATTAGTGCAGTGCATGAAGGAACATCTGGGCAGGATGCTGGAGATCGCAAAATAGAAAATGATTTCAAAATTGGTGAAGATTGGGCAACGAAAAGAGCACGAATTCGTCGGATGAGCCAATATGGGCATCTTCCTCACTGGGACTTGTGTTCAGTGATTGTTAAAAATGGTGATGATCTACAGCAGGAAGCATTGGCTTGCCAACTTATCTCAGTGATCTCGCATGTATGGAAAAAGGATAATGTTGGAGTTTGGACGAAAAGTATGAAAATTGTTGTGATAAGCTTCAATTCGGGATTAGTTGAAACCATTAATAATGCATTATCCGTACATTCTATCAAAAAGACTATGACTGAATTGTCAATCAAAAGTGGTGAAAATCCGAGAGGAGTCGTTGCTTCGATTAAAGACTACTTTTTAAGAGTTTATGGACCAGAGAATGGTGCAAGATATAAAAGAGCTCAAGAGTGTTTTGCGAAAAGCTTAGCAGCTTATTCCATTATTTGCTATGTTCTTCAAATCAAAGACAGACATAATGGAAACATAATGCTCGACAATGACGGTCACATAATTCATATTGACTTTGGATTTATTCTCTCAAACTCGCCTGGAAGTGTTGGGTTTGAAGCAGCGCCTTTTAAGTTATCCATGGAGTATGTTGATGTTCTTGGGGGATTACAATCAACATTCTTCCAAATGTTTACCAATCTATGCAAAAAATGTTTTCTATCCTTGCGTAAGCATTGTGAGACTTTGGTTAATCTTGTTGACTTAATGCAGAAGGATTCATCATTGCCATGCTTTAAGAATGGTCCCCAAACGAGTGTCTTGCTCAAGCAGCGTTTACAATTAGAACTTAGCGACGATGAATGCAACAATTTTGTTGAAACTACGCTCATAGGCAAGAGCGTAGGTAGTGTATATACACGGCTCTATGATCAATTTCAGTTGCTCACACAGGGAATTTACAGCTGAATGAGGAAAAGAGCTGACACATGGTTTAAATTTTGTTACGAGTTGAATACCACTTAGGTTCATTGAGTAAAAACAAATGCCTCAATTTTTGGTTAATTTGATTCAGTTTTAATTTTACTTCATCATTATCAATAATTAATAACTAATTTCATTATTAATATGATTATTATTTCTTTTCTTTCTTGAAGCTTTTCCGTTATATGATTTTGTCTAAGTTCAGATTTTACATCATGTTTCAAGGAAGACATATTTTTTCAACGACTTTCCGTCTTGATTCAAAACCCCAAAGTTTGAGCAGTTACAGCGACCTAGTGTATCCTGTTCGATCCGTAAACTTGTTGAGGAAGTGCGACCTGGTCAATAACCGTGAATCAACTCAAAACTACAGAGCAAGAAACTGCTTTATTTTAGCGAGGCAACATATACATAGATTGATTCCATATAAGATATTAACTGCAAAATCCAAATTCATTTCACAGGTAAGTTTTGCGTCAATTTCTTCAATCATTACTTGATTTGCACATAGCAATTATTAACGTCTAGTTGTGGAAGACGAAGAATAGTATATTTGAAAACTATTTTGAATATCTTGGACTTATAGATTCCAGCTATTTTGAGAATTTTTCGAATGGAGATGGAAGAATCAGGCCAATAAAAATCAAGTACCCGTTGACATGTCGAAGCACTTACACGAAAAATCGCCTGAGAAACGGCGCATCATTTAAGGTGTTAAAATTCAAAGCAAAAACACTAACGGTTCCCTTCAATCATAACAATGTTAATTTCGGCTTAAAAGTCCAGGATCTTAGCATTGTGATCAACAAGGAGGTGAATAATTAAATAATGTGGGGTCGCATTTTTGTTTCATCTCATATTTGTTTCATTTCTGAAACAAACAGAAACTTAAAAGCCTGACTCCGCATAAATTAATCATAAGAGACAAAATTTGATATAATAAGAAACAAAAAAGCAGCAATAGAATTAAAAATGACAAAAAAAAGCGATCAAATCTCGTTTCTCTCTCTCTTAGATAGCCTTTCTTCTACATGCTTGCCCTTATCAAAGACATCAAAGCCCACATTTGCAACTAAAGAACAATCCCATTCCTCACTTTTGATACAGGTATGTGTTATCGCTCCAGGGGACTCCGTTCGGGTACTAACAATTTAGCTTGCCCAGCTTGCGGACTTGCAATTAGAAGAAGACATAGTTAGTTTGGAACGTCACCTTTTCAGGAATTGTGAGTATAGAAAAAGTCTACTTGATTATAGTGAAAGTTTTAAAATGAGATCAGCTTTTGTTTCTGTCAAACACTACAAGGAAAAGTTATATCGAAAACGGACTGTTTTAACCAGGGCTACAAAAATGTATCTCGAGGCTTCATATAGTCTTGGCTCTTATCCAAATAAAGCAGAGAGGGAAAGAATAGCAAAAAACTGCAACATTTCAACGCAACAAGTACGCGTCTGGGTATGTTACTATTGGTTCGCTTGTATTATACTTCATACTAATGTTAGTTTGGGAATAGAAGATACAGGGATAAAAACAGGAGAGATGAAATGAAGTTCATACTGATAAATACCAGAAGATAAAATTTTATTTCTGCGACCAACTCATCACCACTCTTAAGGGCACACCCCTATCTAAAGCCAACCTTGTTACCGATTGTAACTGATCTTTATCATTTCTCATATTGGAGATCTCAGCAACAATCTTTCCCATCTTCGCCACAGTTCTTCGACTCAATTTCCGTTCAAAACCCAACTCCTTCTTAGCCAACTGGAACTTCTGAAAACACTCAAGTCTTTCGTCTCCCGTCAAGTTTTTGCTCTCCAAAATACCTTGCTCGATTCCGTCCATAATTGTTTTGCTTAATAAAGCTTTCTTGTGCTCGTATGTCTTGAGAATTTGTACTGACACTCGCGGTTTGTCCATCGCAATGTACTTGAACATCAATGCTCGCATATGTATCGAATCAAAGTCGAGATTCTCCAAAACTGTTTTCATTCTTTGGATAGCTCCACTCCCATATGCATGGTAAATGAAATGACATGTATGTTTCATTAAATTTTGTATGACGTAATCCTTGCCAAATTTGTCACGAAGCACCAAGCTGCTGTTACCTCTGTAAAAAAACCCATAGACATAGTTAAATATTGCACCAATGTATCCTGGTTCTGCCACAGAAATAGCTTGCCCAATTGTTCGGATCCTTGTCAACAACCGGTGCCTTTCTTCGGGAGTGGAAAACCGGTAGAGGTCTTGGAATTGGCTCTCCAACCGGACTTTGCCGGAACATCTTGCTCGTCTCTCCAATTCCTCCATATTCCAGCTTTTCTCTATAATCCGTTCTAACAACCTACCTGCTGTTTCTTCATCAAGTAATCTTGCTCGGATTCCATACCGCCACACCTCCGTTAGATTGTACTCGGAGAGCTTGATGTCCACGGCTTGTCGAAAGGTATTCTTAGATGAATCGAGGTGGTGAAGTATTTCTCGTGGTACCTCACGCCCATGTTCAGTTGATGATTCAAGCAATGATAAAAGCACGCTTGTTCCCATTTGCTTCTTTATTGCATACCGGACTATCAGGTGGAACTTGTCACTTTGTTTCTTATTAACTTTGCGCAACACACTTCGTCCACTCCGACTTGCAACGAGAAGAACGCATATTTGCTGAAAAGTCGATGCTGTGAGAACTTTGTAATACTTTTGCACTAATTGGAGTGCCACTTGGCTGGATTCCCGGTACATTTGCAACACAAGGTGATTAATGACGTACTCGCTTGTCACACGGCCACGCCTAGAGTTTCTGCAAAACGACATGAATATTTCTTCATGTCTTTTGGGCAGTGCCAATTTGGAAATATGGTACAAGTCTGCATCGTTGTAAAATGCCGCTATTCGCCCGGCGAAAAGGTCGGCTAGAAGATTGCTTGGACAGACCTCCAACACCAGGGAGGCGAACCCAAGTACAGACTGGAGCCGAGGATCCATCTTATATTGCTCTATGACAAAGGATTCAACGTTGTTTTTGTTCATACCGGCGATGATCTTGATGATAAGGTATGCTTTGAAGTCGACGTGCTCAGAAAATAGCGACGCTGATTTGTCCAAAAGTTGGAGCTGTTGCTCAGGGTCCAAAGTCAGACTCTGGACAAGAAGTGAGTTGCAGAACAAGTCCATTTTCGCTCGCGGAATGCCACACTTGTATTCGAAGATCTCACGGAGGGACGCAAACACATTTTTGCTTGACGAAGCGTTATGAGCAGCACTGACCGCCAACCATACTCCGAGGTCGGTGTTGTGACTGGCGCAGAGGCATGTATGGATGTAATCAACTAAATCTTCAAGATCCGTAAGGGTTGTGCTATCGGACAGCGAGACGCTCCATAGCTCGTCCCATGCATTGCAAAACACGAGAGTCTTGAGCAACGCCTCACGGTCTGCGTCTGTCGCTGCCGGCATCTGTGAGTAGTAACGGAGCAATAGCTGGTGTGGAATCGCCAATGGGTGATAGGATGCAAGTAGCACAAAGCGATTGTAGTCATCAAACTGGGCAGCTAGTTTTTCCCTTAAGTCTTTGCTAATTGGGAACTCCTCCGCAGCTTGCAGCTGCAACGCTTCGTCTATTTTCATTGAAGCTGCAAGGATATGGGACTCTTTTCGAAAGAACCCGTAGATTAGCTGCGAGAGGCGTGATGACGCGCTTTGAGAGGGAACACCTGCTATTATATCTTCTTGTGACAGGATGGGGGGATCGTTCACAGGCACGCCATCACTTTCCAGGCCCTCATCGACGCCTATGTTGAGATTATCTGTAAAGATGTGACTGGGACCGTCATTTGATGTATGCGATGACGTATGAGACTCTGCAGGGAAAGCATCGGGAGTCTGCTGAGTGGGCTTTTCGTGCCTTGGGCTAGCTTCGTTCAGCACGTCTTTCGTCGTTCCAGTAAATGTGCTGGAGACAGGCTTGTGGGATATTGATCTTGTTCCTCTGGGAGCCATGCACGGACCCTTTCGTAGGGCGAAACGCCACGCCAGAGTACGCCATTTGGCACGGCCATATGTTCGAATGATCATGGCAGTTTTCAGGTGGATTGTGTCAGAGATAAGTCATTTAGTACACGAACTTGAGCTTTCAATAGCGTGGTGGTTTATTTTAGCACGGTTCGTCGCAGGCCCAAGCGAAGAGCGACTGCGCGAACTGCGCACTCGGGCCATTGGCGATGAGAGCAGCGTGGGCCGGTGGCTGGAAAAAGCCATTGGCATGTTTTCGATTAAAGCTCCATTTCTTGTAATAATATTCTGTTGTTCCTGAGTCACGTGGTTGGCTTTGTTGTTGGTTACTTTGGCTCTGCTGTTGGTTACTTTGGTTTTGTTGTTGCTTACTTTGACTGCGTTACCGTTTCTGGGCCTGCCTGGCCCGCTCGTATTTAGCTCGAGAGCGAGGCCGGCTGCAAACCGGCCCAGCACCCACACGCTTACACTAACAGAGCCGAAGGAATCAGCGAAGAAGATACTATATAACATAATAGGAAACCGAACCTTGTCTTGATAGTGCTGAATACATAACACACCGTTTAAATTCAGCCTGGTAAGCAGCCTCAATTCCCTCCACTATGTTACTGCACACCGGGCCCGCAGCCAAGCCCTCTGGCTCTCGAGCCACACAGGCAAGACGCACCAGCGACCGCACAACATGGACCTGGCTTTCTCCACAACTATTGCAGCAATTCATGCAAATACCGTCGTCCTCCAATGGCTCAGGTGCTCTGGAACACAGACATCGATGTTTACAATGAGAAGGTGATCCCTGTGTCCGTGGCCCGCTGCATTTCGTGGTACTTGGACGTCCCTGACCTTCTCCACTTTTCATGTCTCTCCAAAAACGCATACCGGGCGGTCAAAGACCCAGCATTATGGATCCTGAAGCTTGCAAAGATGGGCGTATGGGACAGCGCACAGCCCGTACCTCCAGAGGGAACAGCCCCGTGCAACTTTGACTCCTTCGACAACCCATTGCTGTGCCTATCGGTCATATATAAGCTGCCGAAGCTTGCCAAGTTTCAATTGTTGAGGATTCGTCACTGTCTTCTACCCTACTACAAGGACCTACAGTCGAACACCCCATACAACCACCTCAAGATCTTCAAGAACTTCCACACCCCACAGGACCAGGCTCGTCTCTTGTCCAACTTGCTCAAGTACAATGCAATCGATGCGGACGACACCTCACGAACTTTTGTGCGGCAGAAGATCACCGACTTGATGGAGATCTTTGAAAATGCCCTTCTCCGAGAACTCGAGATCCACTACGATATTCAGGACTACGAGGGTACCAGCAAGTTCGTCCAAATCTTGCTAGACTTGAACAATGACCAAACAATTATAGATTTCTTTCTTCAGAAAACATGTTTCGACAATGACACAATAAAATTTTTGAACCCTGAGCTTTTCGTCATTGAAGAGTTTTATCGACAGACTGAGCAAGATGCAAACCATCTCGGCGAAAATGGAAATACAAACCAAACAAACGACCAACTCGGAAGGAATGACATCGCAGATACAAACGAGGAAGATCGCCCCAATCCAATCACGGTGATTAATGAAAGCCGAGTGGACGAGTTTATGGATGAGCTTTCTGCCGTGTTCAACGATCTAGCTCGAATTATCGACCTCATCTTTCCCCAGAGTGTCGCAATGATGTACAAGATCAGCGAAGAACTTATTACAAATCAACTTCAGGAAGTGATTTTGATGTTAACAACAAGTGCAAAGGAAAAAGGTGTTTATTTGGAGATGGTACCAATGTTATACAAAAAACTCACCCAAATGTTCCTCAGCAAGTTGAACCCTTGCATGAATGTGGGAGAGAACTATTGCACTTTGGTGCGACAATTGATCGATGTCTCATACGACTCGTATGTTTTGGAGTTCTTGAATGAAGAGAAATTGGCATTTAGAGATTTTTGCAGAGAGAGAATACGACACTGGAAGAAAACAGTGGAGGACAGAGAGGCAGAAACAACTCAGAGCATCTTGAAACATGTCAGGGTTGAGGCCAAGAATGATTTTTTGTCAAATTTCAGGAAAGTGTTTGCTATTAATACAAACTCACACGTGGCCGATACTTCGACAGGCGAAGGTGACCCTGTGAACTACTCTGAAGTAGAGGCAAATGCTATTATCTTGGCAGAAAACCTCAAATCTCTCAACAAAGTCTTCAGCCCTGAATTGGCATTCGAGATTCTCAAAGGTGCAAAGCTGTCACTTGAGAAAATATACAGTTTTCATGAGTATTCCATCAATTCTGTCCTTATTGAGGTTCATGCAACAATGCAAGACGAATTCATGGACGCACTTGAAAGCTTGGGAACTGAACACTTGAAAATCGGATTTGAGAAGGCTCTCAGGCACTTGAAAGAGTACGACCCAAACGAAATCAGCATAGATGACCCTTCTGCAAATGGCAGTGCCATTGGCCCGTTAGTGATTTTCTTTGAACTGATTCATACAGCTGACATGATTGTGCAGATGTTAGACATTTTCTACAAAGAAGAGATGATTCAAAAAAACATCGTAAAGAACGAGAACTCTGTGCTTAACCCCTCCCTCCAGTCAAAGCGCAAGTTAGAGGGAAATGTGGACAAGTACGTTGCAGACGGCCTCAACATTGGAATTGAGGTACTTTTCAAAGAGATCGAATCTGTTTTCCTATCAATGCTAAAAGACTCGGATTACAACCCACCCGCTTCAAAAATCGCTGACGGCCCAACCCCGGCGGCGAGACGTGTTGTGCTGATCTTAGAAGACAATATTGATTTGCTTGTCGGCAGCGCAGAGAAGGCTATCATTGAAGTTTTCCAGCAGGAAGTTGCAGAGAGGTTTTTCCAGGCAATAGTCAAACTGCTAAAAAGGAGTACAATCTCAGTCGACGGCGCGGTGACTTTGATTTCTGACTTGAACTTGTACTATGATTTCATCTTGAAGCATATCCAGGGCAACAAAAGAATGATTTACCCGCTATTCCAAGCGTTGAAGAAGGTGGGAACTATCTACTTGATTGGAGGAGAGGATGCAAAAGCCATCGGACAACTTGTGAGCGACTTATCCAAGTTCAACGGGATCTTCAGCCAAGAAGAAATATACGAATTTGTACAACGTCGCCAGGACTGGCCATCTATCAAGAAACACGTGGAAAAGGTTATGTACGGGTTAGGGCTTATCGATTGTTGCATCTCGTGAGAAGAGCACTCGCTTGTGGTCAACTGGGTGTCGTGTGCGAAAGACAATTCAGTACATTAGCATAGTCAGCAGGCAAAATCTGTCTGCCAAATTTGAATCATTAGAAGGAGTTCGCTCTGTTTTGTACACTTATTTACTGTCGTATTTTTAGGCCTATACCATCTTTTGACCTCTACTTACTATTACAGGTCCGGAGCTATGTTCATATGATATGCAGGATTTTGAGAAGTCAGAACCTCATCACCACCATACTCCACTCCAAGAACGGGCAAGTGACTATGAGCCGGACTTTTCTCCGGGGACTGGGCTTCCTAATACGACATTGTGCTCTCTCCAAAGATCGCATGGTTGTACTTTTTCTGGCTAGGGTGTGTAAAGCGTACTCTACGACGCCAAATAAACCTTCCAGGAAGTTCTCTCTGACATTGAATCCAACAGACTCGAGCAATCCACGCAGATTAGCAGATATTGAACGAAGTAGAAAGTTGAAGGATTCACTACATACAAAAGATTCATTTGCAGCCACTAGCACGAGATGGGACATGCTATATCAAGATGATGGTTTGAATTTAATTGGCGACCTTCGACAAGGTCCTAGTGAGATAATGGACCAGTTTAAAAACATGATAAACCGTGGATTTCCAGCCTCTAAGTCGATGCGGAGCTTCTACTTTAAGCAGCTTTTTCGAAGCGTTGTCAGGGGTGATCTAGAGACGTTTTTTGTGGGTTTATCCTTGCTAGAAATGCATTCACCCAGCCTCAGCAAGAATACAACGCAAGCCGAGGCTGAGTGGCGTACAAACAAGCTGGTGAGTCACTTAAAGTCAGTGCTGGCGGCTGCGCTGGATGAGTTAAAGCTGCAGACTTTGTGCTATAACCTCTTGGTGCAGATGGCTGTTGCTTTTGGTGATCCGCTAGTGGGGTGTCTGTTGGCGTTGCAGGCGGCAGATTCATCAGCTCAAATCTCAACCGAGGTGCTCGGCGATCTTGTGATGGCTCTTAGTGTTGGGGAGCCGATAATGCAGTCATACAACTCCTACGCTATTTTTAAAATCAGAGACACTTTTCCACGCGACTATCCACTTGAAGTCTTCCTCTACGCCATCAACAATATGGCTTCCAACGGAAGAAACCCATTTTTTGCCAACGTGTTGTATGATGACTTAATGTTGACGGATATAAGTTGTATTTCTTGTGAATGCAAGGCGATGCTCATATCATCTCGCAGCACGTTGCTCAATGCCAATTTGAACTATGGCAATTATGCCCGGGCTGTGGATTTATGGATCTCCAACGCCAAGCTCGATCCAGCCTACTGCGAGAAAAACATTTTGGCCTTCCGTCGCTTTCTAACGCGGATTCCTGAAAAGCAAATGGTGAAACTGTTGATCTTCACTTATCTCCCGAAGCGTCTTTATACACATCCAGACTTTATAGAATTTGCGTTGTCATTTTTTGGAAGTTATCACGAGACTCAGTCAGAATTTGAAGAACTAGCAGATTTGATTACTCCCCCATTACAACGCAATACACTTTCCCTGTTGTTTGCGTCGTTCATCCGTCAAAACAAAGAACCTACAGCAAAGAGAATCCTAGAGACGATATTCCAAACACAGGAAGGGATTAGCCCGGATGATTTCGATGTCATCATTGAAAAACTCCTATCGCTGCACAACTTCACGAAGAGCGTAGATACGTGTCTCGCAGCAGACTTCTCCACCAGCAAAAAGGGCTCCCTAAGAGTATTAGCATTCCTCTTGGCACACACCAAAGAGCCAACAAATGTTTCACAGGACGGAACTTTAGGAGATGACGACTTCAACAAATTAAAAAACTCATTCTTTGCTTACTTCATCAAGAACATGCTGAGGGCAAAACAAGATACTACTTTGCGGAAGCAATTTACGGCGTTGCTTTTCAAGCACATGTCGAGGTATATTAATAATAGGGCTAGCCGAAAGCTATACCTGAAAGTAAGCTTTTTACAGGATGGCGAACAAGAGCTGTTGCATTTGGACTCTTATGCACTTCCCAAGGAATTCGAGACGTTTCTATACGTGGACGACACGAATCGCATCGAGCTTCTCCGGATCATCTTGGCACAAGCCCGCCAGGAACGTGATGAAGTACTTGTTAACTGGTGTTTGTCAGAACTCCATATAGCAGGAATAACTGTTGCAGACATCAAGAGGTACTTTATGGCAAGTTCCTAAAACCTACCTTCGGCTCAAATAGACCCAACCGGACACAGCCAGTAAATCGAGTTTCTCCTCTAAAATGTATTCTGTATCCTATTTACATGATCTCCACCGAAAGTTACTTTCTCTTCTTCTTGTCTAGCACACGGCCACCCTTTTGCACTTCTTGGACATTGTGTCCCATCAAGTCGATCAAACTGTCAATCCTACTCTTTGATGACTCACTAGCAGAGCTCTCCTCCGTAGGCTCCACAGGCTCCTCAAACTGCGAGAATCTCTTCTTGAACTGATTAACCCGTCCTGTGGCATTAGGGTCTGCGGTAGTCAAGTCTGAGCGGTGAGGGTTCCACAACGGGCTGTTTTTCTGGTCGCTGATCAACCGAATCTCATCTTTGGGAGCCTGCGAGCGTCTCTTTATCACTGAGCCGTCACTGAGTTCCACGAGAGTTTCAAACTGGTGGAAAATGGCGGGCCGTGCTTTTCCCATCTTGATTTTCCTCATTACTCTTCGACTGGAAAGATGCACATCTTGAGCCATGGCAATTTTCCGGGAAACCGACCTCGAGAATTCGAGCTGAGCACCGGCGGCCCTGAAATTCGTTCTTCCAAGCATTGGCAAGTTTTAAGCGAGACCCAAGATATTGCTACCAATGCAAATGTTCGCCCTAGACGTTTTTTGGCAGGTGGTTTCTCTCGGCAAAAACCTCTGAACCTATGGCCAGTTTGGGCTGCGCACGCCCACTCGTTTTTTTTCTACCATCACTAGTGTAATAGAGAGGACGGAGCTGGAACCAGACACACAATGGCTTTTGCTAACCAAACGCCTACCATCGTGGTGTTGAAGGAAGGCACCGACACGTCGCAAGGAAAGGGCCAAATTCTCAGCAATATCAATGCATGTCTCGCCATTCAGGAAACACTCAAGCCTACACTAGGGCCATTTGGGTCAGACATATTGATCAAATCCTCGAGCGGCAAAACGGTGATTTCCAATGACGGAGCCACCATATTGAAGCTTTTGGATATTGTGCACCCAGCGGCAAAAATGTTGGTAGACATCTCTCGCTCACAAGATGCCGAGGTGGGAGACGGCACGACGTCTGTCACGGTGTTGGCAGGAGAGTTTCTCAAAGAGAGCAAGTCCTTCATCGAAGACGGCATTTCGCCTCATTTGATCATCAAGGGAATGAGGAAGGCTTGCGACTTGGCGGTGGCCAAGATCAAGGAAATCCAGGTCGACATCGAGCGGTCTGACGAAAACAATTTCAGGGACCTTTTGGAGAGATGCGCCACGACGGCCATGTCGTCGAAATTGATCAGCAGAAATTCTGCTTTCTTCACCAAAATGGTTGTGGACGCGGTGTTGTCGTTGGACGAGGACTTGGACGAGTCGATGATCGGAATCAAGAAGGTGAGTGGAGGTGCAATGGAGGACTCGTTGTTCGTCGACGGAGTGGCGTTTAAAAAGACCTTCAGCTACGCAGGCTTCGAGCAACAGCCCAAGAAGTTTACCAACCCCAAGGTTTTGTGCTTGAATGTGGAATTGGAGCTCAAGGCCGAAAAGGATAACGCAGAGGTGCGCGTGGAGCAAGTGAAAGACTACCAAGACATCGTGGATGCCGAGTGGAAAATCATTTTCAACAAGTTAGATGCCATCAGCAAGTCAGGCGCCGATATTGTTCTCTCCAAGTTGCCCATTGGTGACTTGGCCACCCAGTACTTTGCCGACCGAAATATTTTTTGCGCAGGACGGGTAGCTTCCGAGGATATGGACCGTGTTATCAAGGCTGTGGGAGGCTCAATTCAGTCGACGGTGACTAAAATCGACGACGGCTCTTTGGGCACTTGTAAGGAGTTCGAGGAGGTGCAGATAGGAGGAGAGCGTTACAATTTATTCCGTGGATGCTCTGAGGCCAAGACGTGCACGCTTGTGTTGCGTGGTGGTGCCGAACAGGTCATAGCAGAGGTGGAAAGATCGTTGCATGATGCTATAATGATTGTGAAAAGGGCCGTGAAGCACAGCTCTGTTGTTGCCGGAGGCGGGGCTATCGAAATGGAAGTTTCCAAGTACTTGAGAGACTACTCCAAGACTGTTGCTGGTAAACAGCAGTTGATCATTGGCTCATTTGCCAGGGCATTGGAAGTTATTCCCCGACAATTGTGCGAGAATGCAGGGTTGGATGGCATCGAACTTTTGAACATCTTGCGCAGCTCTCACGCCAAAGGAGAGACGTGGTACGGCGTTGACTTTCAGAAGGAGTCTGTGGGGAACAACATGGAGAGTTTCATATGGGAGCCCTCGTTGGTGAAAATCAACGCGCTTCAATCTGCTACGGAAGCTGCCACGTTGTTGCTCTCCGTGGACGAATCCATCAAGAACGAGGACGACCAGGCTAACGGAGGACGTGGGCAAGGTGCGTTCTAGTGTACTAATAGAGGAGTAAATAATGTGTAATGTACGCGTCCTGGTGATAGAAGAAGGGCCTGTGAGTGCCCGTCAAAAGAATAGTCAAAACAAGAAGAGCTGTTTTTGAACTTACAATTGGCTTTGAACCCTAAAGAACAAATTTGCAATTTGACTATTTAACCATTAAATAACAATGTTCATATGACAAATGTGAATCGAACACAGAGCAGAAGACGAGGCAGCATTCAGTGTAGCAAGAGAGGGCAAAGACAGAAATAAAGAAGAGGAAGAAATAAAATAGGAAGAAATAAAGTAGGAAGAAAGAAAATAGGAAGAAATAAAGTAGGAAGAAAGAAAATAGAAAGAAAGAAGAAGAAGAAGAAAAAACAAATAGGAAAATAGGAAGAAAGAAGAAGAAGAAGAAAGAGAGAAAGGCAGACATGGCCGATCTACCGTCGCAGTTTAAGCCAGGTGCGAATCTTCAACTCCCCACGATTCACGCGACATGCATTAAGAAGATTTACAAGGCTTCGCCGGTAGAGCGGCCAGAGCTAAGAGCACACTCAAACACATGTTTATCGTATACAGCGGGATTCCACGCCGTCAAGGTACAGGCAGATTTACGGGCTGCTCAGCGTACCGTAAAAAATACGAACAAAGTGGAAGCAAGCAAAACCAGAGTCAGGTGGAACCAGCTCATGAGATTACTATAATCCGAGCAGTCACGTGGCGGGCGGCGTGGTTTGAACAAGCATGGGGAGCGAAGACGGGACAAAGCTGCAAGGGCTACCAACGCTGGTGCAAGGGCTATCAACGCTGGTGCAAGGGCTATCAACGCTGGTGTAAGGCCGAGCGACTCGAGGCCAATATACGACTCAAGCGAGGCGCTAGGAGCAAGCCAGTTTAGGGCTGCAGATCCCAACGAGAGATTCGCGCCCCATGTCAGTCGCACCACGCTCGCTGCTCTGGCGGTGCGGTGCGGTGCACACTGGTTTTCATAGATCCGAGTTGGAGATCCGAAGGGAGAACATTTTCCCCAAACCGATTTTTTGATTGGACCTGCTCTCTAAGAGTATGCTCGATTTTGTTCGGCTCTTTGTCAAGCGGATTTGGGCGTGGTTCTGTCACTTATCGGAAATCCACTCAGCTTCCACCGTTCCTACTTTGCTGGCCCCAAGCTGTTCGCGTAACAAGGACAGGGATTCCTTCCTCCAGGCGTCAAGCACCGTCAATCAGCACCGCGGCCGCGCGCCAATCGCCCTGAAGATTTGCCTGGTGGTCCTAGACATTTCAGTAGCGCGGCTTCGGCCGCATACTAAGGTTGGCGCGCAGAGGATTTGAGGCCACAGTGCATGGTGAGAAGGCTCTCTTCACGACTAGAGATGGTTGCATGCCGCACGCGGTGCAGGATCCGACCCTCCTGCCCTCCTGACGCTGCAACCAAACCTTGATTTTCGCGACGCGGCCGCTCCCCTCTAACATTCTTTTATAAGGCCCGACTACTCCAGATTTTTTTTTCTTGTTTTCTTGTCCAAGCCTCTGGAAGTCTTACTGGGTATCTTCTATTCCAGATCTTCTTTGCAAACGTGTTGGAGTGCTTTCACCCTTCCGTCGACCTCAACCACCCTTATTGGCCCGCTCCTCCGCAGAGTTGCTTCACATTCGTTACATTTTTTTTCTCCCTTCCCCCTCATACTTCACAGTATAATCTTATTTTCTCTTTAATACCTTTTACCCGACAGTTGTCAGCTTCCCGATTTGCTGAAGTTAATGGTCACGTTTTGATCTCCCGGATACACATCGTTCTCAAGAAGCTTCAGTTGGATATCCCCCTTGCAAAAAAGAAAAAGAAAGGTTTCTATCCAGATAAACATTTCCCTCGGCGTGACGTACTCCAGGTTCCTTTTGTTTTGGCTGCAATTCTCGTAGCCCCTTCGACTTCAAAAGACATTTCACATCACATTGCCCACTCGGATTCCAAAGCCATTTCATCCGTGCTAGTGCTGCATCCATCAAGAATCAGACCGAATCCCCCTCTTGTTATTTGACACTCTGTCCTACACTTCGCCTCCACTCCACACACCATGTCCCTCAAATACGGCCCTCCCCAGCCCAAACCCAGGAGCTATCCGTATGTGCTTGAGGTGCTCGAATCACAGGCAAACAAGAAACTCACCTCGGAATACTCTCAGGAGATCAAGCAATGGCTCTCGCAACTCGAGTCCCAACTGGCAGTCAACCCGCAAATGATCGACATCCAGCCAGAAATCCAATGGTACATGCGACCATACTTGTTGGACTTCTTGATCGAGCTCCACTCGCTGTTCCGGTTGCAGCCCTCAACGTTATTTCTCTGTGTGAACATCATCGACCGCTACTGTGCCAAACGCATCGTATTCAAGCGCCACTACCAGCTCGTCGGCTGCACTGCCTTGTGGATTGCGGGTAAGTACGAGGACAAGAAGCTGCGTGTGCCCACGCTCCGAGAGTTGTCGGTTATGTGTCGCCAAGCGTATGACGAGGAGATGTTTGTGCAAATGGAGATGCACATCCTCTCGACCCTCGAGTGGCTGTTGAGCCACCCGCTGCTTGAAGACTGCCTCCAGTTGGCTATTTCCGAGGCCGGCGTATCGTCCAACGTCACTCCATGCAAATACAACCGCTCCACAGGTATCGCGTCCGACCCTGTGTCGACCAAGGTGTCTGCCGTGACTGCAGTCGGGCGGTTTTTCTGCGAGATCTCGCTCTACGACCGCTACTTCCTCACCGTCCCTTCGTCGTTGGTTGCTGTTACCGCCAATCTCATTGCATGTTCCATGTTAGGAGTGCCCACCGCTGCATCGTACCTCACTGAGCTTGTCAGTAACAAAACCGTGCACAACCTCCACCTGAAGAACCTGCTGGCAGGTCAAGAGGACGAAAACCAAGCGCCTAACGTCTATGGACCTTTCTTGCTGGGCTTTGATGCCCAGGCCTTGATTATGATCAGAAGAATTGCTATTGTTCTAATGATGCACACCTCAGAGCTTTCTGATGTGGTGCGCTGCAAGTTCGAGGGGTTGGGTGTTATACCCGTGATCCACAATTTCTCTAACCGCCATGTACTGACCATGCAAACCATCTTGGAACAGGGCCGTGCTGTGATGGCCGAGAACTGCATTGCTCCTCTCACGGCAGAGTTGACCCGTGCCACTGATACTGTGTTGCTGCTTTCTTTGGCCGAGGGAAAACGGTTCCAACCTCCTCCGCCAAGACCAAATATTTTGCCTTTGACCCCGCCACTGGCCTCGCAGTCACTGATATTCTCGCATGTTGACACTTCCGCGTATGCCACGCCTATACTCCACTCAAATACTGCTGTTTTCGGTGCGTACTCTCCCAACCTTGAGGACGATGCGAACTGGGTGCTGCCTATATCATCCAAAGTGCGCATCTGACCCGCGGCCTAAGTTTTGATTCCACATGTTTTTTGTGCCTGGTCTTTGCCCACATCTTCATGCGTGTGCGTAAGCATTGCTGACATAACATAATTTTTTCCCCACCAAGTGCACATGTCTTAGAGCAACACAAGCCTAGACTTCGATTAGAAATAAATGCATTCCACTAACAGGGCGCGCGCTGCTTGTAGATTTTGCAACTCCGCGACTTGAGATCAAGTCTCCTGCACACGCTGTATTTTCGCAACCACCATCATGAGCCCTGTCGCCGGCTCCGTACTATTTGTGGCCCTTGCCCACAATGCTATTTTTCATAGAACACAACCGAACGCAGCACCGGTGCTTTTCAGCTGGGCCCGGAGTTTGTGCCCATGCTCATAACACAGGAGCCGTGAAGCCACACCAGGCATTTAGCATTATAGATTGAAATTCACGCCTGCATAGTACCGTCCTAAGCCACCGCATACCTCTTCCGGCCGCACCTGAACAAAAACAAACGCAAACGAAAACACGCGGTCACGTGACCGTATACCGGAAGTTACATGTCATGAAAACACCACCGAGGAACGTTCCAAGAGTCCACGCAAAGACAAGACGGAGCTCACACGACCATGGCGGACGACGACTTGACCTCCAAGAACTGGGTCTGGGTGCCCGACAAGGAAGAGTTGTTCGTGCGGGGCTCAATCACCGACTATCTCTCCAACGGCATCGTCCGAGTAGCCATCAAGAACGGCGTACAGAACGTGACGAAAGAGGTGGAACAGAAATTGTTGGAGAGCTGCAACCCGACAAAATTCAACAAGTGCGACGACATGGCCGAGCTCACGCATTTGAACGAGCCCTCTGTGATTTACAACTTGTTTCTCCGGTACAACGACGACCTTATTTACACATATTCTGGCCTCTTTTTGGTGGCCATCAATCCATACAAAAAGCTTGCAATCTACAAGGACCTGGAGCTCCGGAAGTTTCATTCGGCTGCGACCAAAGAGGAGCGGTTGCCGCCCCACATCTTTGCTATTGCCGAAAACTCACACCGCAATCTTGTTGCGAACGGCAAGGACCAGTCCATCTTAGTCACCGGGGAAAGCGGTGCGGGAAAGACAGAAAACACAAAGAAGATTATCCAGTACCTCTCTCAGATCTCGCTGGTGGACGACGCAGCGAACGTCGCGGATCACGACAACATCCACGAGAAGATTCTCCTTGCAAATCCGATATTGGAGAGCTTTGGCAATGCAAAAACAATCAAGAATAACAACTCTTCGCGGTTTGGAAAGTTCATCAAAATCTTCTTCGATGAAAGAGGTGTCATTAGGGGCGCAACTATTGACTATTACTTGCTAGAGAAGTCCAGGGTATCGCATCAGCTGAAGCAGGAGCGTAACTACCATGTATTCTACCAGTTGCTACGGGGCGAGACGCCAGAAAACTTGAGGACGAAGTACGAGCTTCTGGATAAGCTTTCCGACTACAAGTATTTGAGCTCCTCTGCTGCCAGCGCGGCCAATGTGGATGACGCCAGCGATTTCCGTCGCTTAACTGACTCGTTCAAGGTCATGGGGTTTTCCGATCTGGAGATCGATAGCGTGTTCGAGGGCTTGGCTGCAATTCTTCACTTGGGAAATTTGGACTTCTTATCGTGGAAGTCCGACCAAGCTAGCTTTGCCAAGGACGCTAAAATTCCACTAATAGCAACACTTCTTGGTATTTCTGCAGATGACCTCTCAGCTAACTTGCTAAAACCCAAGGTCAAAGCTGGAAGGGAGTACGTACACAAGCTGCAGACGGCACTCGAGGTCAAGAGCTCGATTGATGCTTTCGCCAAGTACCTATACGAAAAACTATTCCAGTTCATCATCAACCGCATTGACTCGTCGTTAATGCCAGCTGGTGCTTCGGATGACCATTTCATTGGTGTTTTGGATATTGCTGGATTTGAGATTTTTGAAATCAATTCTTTCGAACAGCTCTGCATCAACTTCACCAATGAAAAGTTGCAGCAATTCTTCAATCATCACTCGTTCATTTTGGAACAAAGCGAGTATCTTCGCGAGGACATCCAGTGGGAATACATTGATTTTGGTCTAGATCTTCAACCTACAATAGATCTCATCGAAACAAAGAAACCTATGGGTGTCTTGGAGATACTCAACGAACAATGCATTTTGCCAAAGGCCTCGGATGAAACATTCATTCACAAATTGCTTGAAAATTGGGGAAATGGCGAGGTGAAACAATTCAGACCCAATAAGACAAGGAGTGGCTTCATAATTGACCACTATGCGGGCTTGGTCGAGTATGATATCGAAAACTGGCTCGAAAAAAACAAGGACCCAGTGAGCGAAAACGTGCTACTGCTCATGCCAGCCTCTTCTAAAGCGTTTATACGCGATTTGTTTGCGCAAAACTCGAGCAACGAAAGCCCAGCCAAGCGTAAAAATTCTGCAAAGTTCAAGACTGTTACACAAAAGCATAAGGAGCAGCTTGCGGACTTGATGGATCTGTTAGGAAGAACCGAACCTCACTTTGTTCGATGCATCTTGCCGAATCTTCAGAAAAAATCCAATAAGTTTGATAAAGAATTGGTATTGCACCAGCTTCGTTGCAATGGAGTTTTAGAAGGAATCAGAATTGCTAGGGCAGGTTACCCAAACAAAATGACTTTCGAGGAATTCTTCCTGCGATACTTCATTTTAAATACTGATGATGTTTTCACCAAAAATATGAAGACAAACTGTGAGCTCATTTTGAAACATACCACAATGCAACCTGATTCATTCAAGATTGGAATTACCAAACTATTTTTCAAAAATGGAATCCTCGGTATATTAGAAGAAGTACGCGACAGTGCCATCAAAAGATGTCTTACATCCTTTCAAAGCATGGCAAGGGGCCAGCTTGCAAGAACGAAGATCAAGAAGGAAATATCCATCATTCAGGCTTCTCAAGTTATTGCAAAGAACTTCAGTAAACTTGACGAACTAGTGAACCAAGCCCAAAGCCCATGGCTCAAACTTTTTGTTAATTTAAAGCCTCTCCTCGAAGACTCAGTCAAGGTTTTAGATACTAATGAAATGAATGAAAGTGTGAGGAAATTAAACACGAAGTTGAAGGAGATGGAAAACGCGAAGTCTGCTCTAGAGTCAGAAAACTCTTCACTCAAAGATAGGCTCTCTGCTTTAGAAGATGAAATTATTAAAGCTAACCAATCTTTCGATAAGAAGCTAGAAAGGTTGAAGAGCTTAGAGAGTGAAGAACTTTCAAATAACTCCAAGTTGGCCGAGGCCAATCGAAAATTGGCAGAAATCAAGGCCGTAAGTGTGTCTCTTTCGGAAAACAAAACAGAGCTTATGTCAAAACTCGAAAATGCAGAACGAAAGTTGGAAGAAGCAGAGAAGAACATAAGGCTCACCAAAGAAGAATTAGAAACCGAACGAAATTACATTAAGGAGCTAGAAAGCAAATCGGCGAAACTAAGTAAGAAGTCTGAGGAATCAAGTTCAATGTTTGAGAAAAAAGTACTTCAATACGAAGAAATTCAAGCAGAACACGATAAAGCCAAGCAGATGATCTCGGAGCTTAATGAGAAATGCAAAAATTACGCAGAAGTTTCCAGCACCCTTAACGACAAAATCGCTGAGCTTGAAAATAAAACAAATGAGCTTGAGACAATGAGAACTGCTCACGGAAAGATGGAAGAAGAAGTTCGCTCTCTCAAATCTGTTCATGAAAATGCAATCGCTGAGAGTGAGAAGAACCGAAAGGAGCTAGCCTCCGTAAATTCAAAAAAGCAGCTTTTAGAACGTGAAAATGAACGCTTAATCGAAAAAATGACACAGTTAGAAGAACAGATTTTGTCCTTGAAGAACGAACAGAAGGACAGCATGGCTATTGAGAAGGAGCTTCGCGAATCAAGGGAGAAGATTGAATTTTTGGAGGCAGAGTTGAGGGACAAAAGAACAAGATTGAACGAACAAGACAAGATCATCGTGGACAATAGATTGAAGCTTAGTATCCTTGAAAAGCAGCTAGAATCTGTCAAAGATTTAGAGTCTCAATTAACAGAAGCAAAACTGGAGAACAAGTTAATCAGTGCGGATCTAAATGAATCAAAAGCTGCTCTTTTGAGGACCATTGATAGTCATAAAACTTCGCTCGCCGAATTTGACAGAATGAAGCATGAAATAGAATTTTTGTCTCGAACCAAAGCGGAGTATTCTGATAAAATCAACACTTTGAGAGAGAATATTGAAAAGCTTGAGTCTAAACTACAAGACAAGGAAAATGTTCCTCCCGAGATACCTAAAATTGATCCAAACATTGTGAATGAGTACGCGCTGATCAGAGCGAAAATGAATGAACAAAGTGCTATTATTCGAAACGAGAAGTTTGAGAACCAAAAGCTCTCCGAAGAAGTTCGTATGCTTCAGCAAAAGTTAAATGATAATTTTGAGAGTCCCCTGAAGAGGAGTGAAGCTAGAAGATCTCTTGCAATGGGCGAGAATCTTCGAGGAAGTCAAACTTATGAGTCAAAGTATCTCGAAGAGATTAATAATTTAAAACTCAAATTACAACAAGAGGAAGCCCATGCTGCCAGAGCAGAAAATTATGCAATAGAACTTCAGAAGAAGGTGAACAGATTGCGTGCAACAAGGGGCATTGACAGCTTCACGGATTTTGAGTCAAAATACAGACAGTCCCAGAGCCATGTTGAGGAACTAGAAAAAAGGATTCATTCTGTCGTGTCTGAAAATGAAAACTATTCGGAGTCTGGCCGACCTATCTCAAGAAGTATCAGCAACAGTTTAGTCAATTCTCTGAACTCAGCAGATTTTGCCAAACTCTACAATGACATTTCTCACACCTTGAAATCAACAAGAGAAGAATTGAACAAATCAAAGAGCGAGATTTTGAGATTAAAGTCCTTGCTTAGGGAGAGTGAGGATGAGTTGTATGAGATCAAAAGGGGTAACATGAAAACGTCAGTGCGAGATTACGAAGAGCAATTAGCAAAATTACACGTCGAAAAAGAGTCCACAAGTGGACGATTGGCTGAAACTCAAGAAACGCTTGAGAAGATCATGAAAAAATGTGACGAGTATCGCAGCAAACTTGAACTAGCCGAATCAGCAGCCGCTATGAGCAAGAGACGTGAAGAACAATCTCATAAAGATCTAGAGGTTAAAAGTACTGAATTGAAACTCATCAAAGAAGAGGTACGTGCCAGTGAAAAGATCATTAAGCAGGTTCGACAGGAAAAAAAATCAGTTAGAATTGAAGCTCAAAAATTCTTTGAATGACGAGGAGAGGTCGAAGAGCCAAATCCAGAAGTTGGAAAATCAAATACAGTATTTGAACGATACCTATGGCGATCGTAAAGATACGATTGAACAAAATCGTGTCGAAATACGGTCGTTACGAGAAGACATAAAGTTCAAACTTGAGAAAGAGACAGAAATCATCAAGGAGAACAAGCGGCTCAAGATAGACAACGAGGAACTATTGAGGGTGAAGGAGGAAGTGCTTGCCGAAAATAAGGAAGTCAATGATGAAAATCAGGATTTGGTGGAGAAGAATAGTCAGCTATCTACCGAGATTAATGTGCTTGTTAATGAGAAGCAAATACACGAGAGAAAGCTTGAGCAATGTGGCAAGCAAATCGAGTCACTTCGAGAGATCGTTGAAGAAAATGGCCGACAATTAGAGGCGCTCAACACTTACAACAGAAGTCTCGAGAAGAATAAAGAAAAGCTCGAGAGTCAAATTGTTGATCTCACAGATGAGCTCAACGAGGCAAAGCACAGTTTAAAAATAGTCAAGAACCATATCAGCAATTTGGAGGAAGAGAAAAAACAAACACGCGATGAACTTGATGATCTCAGAGGAAGATGGGACAATAGTGATGGAAGGTTCAAACAGGCGAGAACAGAGAATCTAGTTATCGTGCAAGAAAACGAGAGTTTGAGAGCGGTCAATTCGGAGTTGAAGCGGAAGGTTGGAGACCTCGAAGCGAAGTTGTATTCGAATGAACAGCTCAAATACTTGGAAAGTAATATGGAGGTTCTCAACAAGGAAATCGACCGGTTAAAGCACAGAATATCAGAGGGTGACGTGAGAGAAGAAACGCTTCGCAAGCAAGTTGCAACGCTTGAATACGACAACGCAAGCCGTGCAAGCCAATTGAAAAAATACAACGACGAGAACTTCAGTCAACAAAACACAATTGGCCAGTATAGAGGAAAGATTGAATTTCTTTACCAAGAAAACAGTGAGAAGGATTTGAAAATCAAGGCTCAGCAGAGAGAGCTCTTAAGTTTACGGGATAAACTTTCGCAGCTACTGAGCCATCGGCTGCCTGTAAAATGAGACAGAGAGCTAAGAAGGTCAAAAATGGACGGAGGCGTGCACTGCCTAATGAGTATTGGGTAAGTTGATGCTCAAGAGTATCAATAAACGTGTCTCGTGCAGATTGCCGCGCAAAGACAAGCGCTAACGCCGTTGGATTTGATATTATTCAAGCTTATGTGCATGCCACACGTGCGAAACCCCCGTCGCCAAGCGTAGCACGTGGGTGCTGGCTCCATAGTTAAGGAACTATTGTGATGCATCTTCATGCATGGCGGATGCATACAACTTTTCGCACCCACGTGGGGCATGTCTAGTGCAATCTTTCGGCAATACATCACACTACCTCAAGACTATTGTGCCAAGTAATTGGTGTATCGGTATGGATGTCGACATTTCAATCAAGAAAAATACTTGACACAACTTGGTGCTTTTTGACAGCCTCGTTGACAGGCCTTGTCGCTTTACAATTTCTTGGTACCAAATCACCAACTCAGCTTGTTGAGGCCGCTATAAACAGAGACGGCTAATGGTCAACATGGGCACCCGTGGGCCCAGCACGAGGCGCATCCACCAAGGCGTGTGCTGTAGTTGGGGGATCTCACCTTGGAGATTTTTTTTTTTCTTTTGCATCTTCGCTATTTCGGGTGGCTCGTTATACTCACTGCGCGTAACGTGCATGATAATTAGATTGTAATATTACACCTAATATAGGAAGTATAAGAATGTCAGCGTTTCCCACCGCAAAAAAGATATTTTTTGTCTTTTAATTGATCACACTTTCGTCGCCTTTTTCTTCCTCAGTTTTCTAGAACCGCCGAACAAATGTCCGAAATCAAAACTGCTCGGGAAGTCAGCCAATCCGGTGGTAAGACCGCCTTCAAGGATTACGTGGGAAAATTTGCCCACATCGAGGACCCTTTGGAAAGGAGAAGATTGGCCTTGGAAGAAATTGACAACTCAGGTTTCGGCTGGACCCAAGCCAAGATGATCATGATTGCCGGTGTAGGTTTCATGACTGACTCGTACGATATTTTCGCAATCAACTTGGGTACTTCCATGTTGGCATATGCTTTCTGGAATGGAAGCATGCCTGACTCCACTGAAACTCTAATCAAGGTGTCCACTTCAGTGGGTACCGTTATTGGCCAAGTGGGTTTCGGCTTCATGGCAGACTTCGTCGGGCGTAAGAAGATCTATGGTTTGGAGTTGATTATCATGATTGCAGCTACTATTCTTCAGTGTTGCGTTGGCGAGTCTGCTGCCATCAACTTTGCTGCCATCTTCACATTTTTTAGAATTATCATGGGTATTGGTATTGGTGGTGACTACCCTTTGTCGTCCATTATTTCTTCCGAGTTCTCGACCACCAAATGGAGAGGTGCTATCATGGCTGCCGTGTTCTCCAATCAGGGATTGGGCCAGTTGTTTGCTGGTATCGTGGCTCTTGTGTGTGTCGCTGGCTACAAATCTGATTTGATCGATGCTAACTCTTCCGCAGAATGTACTGGCGCCTGTATCAAGGCCTGTGACCAAATGTGGAGAATCTTGATTGGTTTTGGATGTGTTCCAGGTGCCATTGCGTTGTACTACAGATTGACCATTGCTGAGTCCCCACGTTACTCTTTGGACGTGGAGGCTGATGAGTTGTCCAAGCAAGCTGATGCTGAGGCCGTTTTGGATGCTGCTGCATTGGAGATCACCCCACCAAAGGCATCTTTCAACGACTTTGTTACGCACTTTGGCAAATGGAAGTACGGAAAGATCTTGCTTGGTACTGCTGGGTCGTGGTTCTTCTTGGATGTTGCCTACTATGGTTTGAGTTTGAACTCTGCCACCATCTTGGCTACCATTGGTTACGCTTCTTCGTCCAACGTGTACAAGAGTTTGTACAACAAGGCTGTTGGTAACTTGATCTTGATTTGTGCTGGTTCCTTGCCAGGCTACTGGTTTTCCGTAGCAACTATTGACACTCTTGGAAGAAAGCCTATCCAGTTGGGAGGTTTCATTATTCTTACAATTTTGTTCGTTATTTTGGGTTTTGCCTACAACAGGCTCTCCGGCCACGGCAAATTGGCTCTTTATGTCCTTTGTCAGTTCTTCCAGAACTTTGGTCCTAACACCACCACTTTCATTATTCCTGGTGAGATTTTCCCTACAAGATACAGATCTACTGCTCACGGAATATCTGCAGCTGCCGGTAAGGTTGGCGCAATTGTTGCCCAAACATGTATTGGTACATTGATCAACCACGGTTGTTCTGCCAAAAACCAGAACTGTTTCTTGCCCCATGTCATGGAAATTTTTGCATTGTTCATGTTGCTTGGTATCTTTACCAGTCTCCTTCTTCCAGAGACAAGTAGAATGACTTTGGAGGCCATTTGTGAAAAATACCACGATGAGGTGGACACTACAAAGGTTGGCTCTGACAGATATGTGCAGACTCACCAAGAATCATCTGACTCGGAGTTAAAAAACTAGGGTAGTAGAATGAAATATGATAGAGATAATTCGGTAATTTGCTTGCATTTTAATAACTAATAACATTTATAATTCACGATCCTGGAAAGCATCCGTAGAAGGTTTAGCTAATGCCGTTAGTTTCCCAATTACTGACAATCTTTTCTAAAATGTTTATATTCATTTCTATTTTTTCCAAAATGTTTTATTCATTTCTATTTTTTCCAAAATGTTTTATTCATTTCTAAGGTTTAGTCGTTCTCGATGTGTTATCGGCGCTGTGCCAACACCGCCTCCACACAATCCAATACGTTGTCAAAAACACCGACCGTAGGGCGGTATTTCGTGTGTTCCCAGTCAGCGTCCTTGTAGACTCCAGTCCGCAAGAGAATCGATTCCCACCCACTGGCATTTGCGCCTCGGATATCGGATTCCGGGTTGTCACCCACCATGTATATTTTCTCGAAAGGCAGACCTTTGGGCTCGTGGTGGAGCTGCGGAATAAACCCGTGGTCAGGATGGTCGTTGAGAATCTTGTTCCATTCAATCAACACCCAGTGAGCATAGTCATGTTGCACCTTGAAAGGCTTTCCTAAGATAGTCGACTGCAAAGACTCACTTGCACCCAACTCGTTGGTCTCCGCATAGAGGCGCTCCACCATCATCCTGAATGCACCTTGGCCGAATCGGGGCAAGTTGTACTCGTTTGCCCATACAAAGTCATTGTTACTGAATACAATGGGAATCGCAGGCTTGGTGCGGTCTATATTTGCTGCTGCAAACGCTCTTTTTGTACCGACAACCCCGTTCTTGGAATTGAGCAAGTCACAAACAATCTGGATATCTGTTCCCATGTCACGGGGATCGTTGAAAACAAGAATGGCATCAAAGGCACGAGCCAAGTCCACATCGCGTGCGTATGCCTGGAGATCCTCCTTTGTGTACTGATGATGCGGCGACACTGCGGTATTTTGCTTGACTATGTCCATTGGAAGCACCACGTCTTGGTATCCGTAGTCTAAAGCGGCATAGCGGGCATTGTCTTTGTCGCCTCCCACAACCAACACTCTGCTGAACTCTCCGGACTGCGCCCAAACTCTCATCGGAGTGTGGCTCTGCACTATCTGAAGAGGGGAAAGATCCACTTTCAATTTTTCGGTTAGGATTTCGGAGCGGGCCTTCTCGGTGACCCCGCCACCGTTGGTAAGCAAGATGAAGGGCACTTTCTCCTGGTTTAGTAACGCTAGAGCCTGGTGTGCCTGCGGAATAGGCGTCTTTCCTCGGAGCAAAACACCATCCATGTCGAAAACAAAGGCAATTTGCGACTGCGCTGTCAGCAGCCAATTCCGGCCATGGCTCAGGAATTTTGGCCAATGGCTTCTGCTTCTGAACAAATGCCGAATCATGAGTATTCGACCGAGTATTCGGCCGGGACGATAGCGGGCCGGTCGCGATTTGAGTAGATACGAAGTGCGCGACCAGAGCATGGGCCTACAATTGAGCTACGCAGAACTACTGGTTTGGTGCAGAGTATAACCGAGAAACGTAGGCTTACCATGACGTAATCATAATTATAATACTGGGATGACGTGAATGTCGCTTGTTTAAGTCGTTGTTTAAGTCGCTTGCGAGACGAGGCTGTCCAAGACCCCAGTGATCTCCGGCATGCCGTGGCCCTCCTCAACGACCCATCGTTCTCTAGGCTTGGGAGCCAATACCCCACATGCATGCCCTGCAATGAAAAGACCGGGTGGACGTGAACCCAAAGCATCAATTGCGGCTGGGGCGTCAGCTAGGGTGGTGCGGATGACTCTCTGATCTGGACACGATGCCCTTTCCACAATGGCTACAGGCAAATCAGAAACCCAGTTCTTTTCGTGGATAAGATGCGGGATTAGCTCCACAATACGATGCAATGCCATCAAAAAAACTGTAGTTCGGGACTCAACAAAATCAGGGAGGTTCGGGAGGGCGCCACGCCTACCGGTTCCGGTGCATATCAACACCTGGTCCGCAACTTCTCGATGCGTGGCAGGGATGTTGGAGTAGACGGGCGCAGCTAATGCCGAGGTGATGCCTGGCAACACCTTGGGCTCGTAGCCGTGGGAACTGAAGAACAAATATTCCTCGCCACCCCGGCCAAAGATGTAGGGATCGCCCTGCTTGAGGCGTACCACCTTTTCTCCCTTTTCAAGGCCCTCGAGCCCCAATGTAAGAAGCTCCTGCTGGGCCCTTTCGGCGTTGCCAGGGAACTTTCGTGCGATAAATAAGCGTGTTCGTTTCTGGGGTATCAAGTCCAAAACCTGCTGCGGAACTAGCTTGTCAGCCAAGATCAAATCAGCAGAGTGGATTTCTTGTAGTGCCCCCAAAGTTAACATCGACACTGAGCCAGGCCCAGACCCGACCAAAGAAATCGATCCTCTTTTGTTCGGACTCGCGCTGTGTACGCTGGCCCTAAGCTCAGACTTGTATTCTGCTGACAACATGTCCACCGTGACGGCAGCAAGCTGTGCAAGAGGGTAGTACTCAACAATCTGAGAGAGGAAGCGAGACCGTTGTGCTGCCATCTGCTCTGGTGTCATAGCAAACTCTTTCACCAATGCATTGAGTTTGGATGTTGTCACGGCATCGTCGTCGTCTTCACCGGCCTCAGAGCACATATGGGCCTGGAGAGAAGATCGTAGTTTGCCGACATTGTCACATATTTCACCCATGTTGGCAGGAATCTTCGAAACCAACTCGCGCTTGATACGAGACGCTAGCTTGCACCCTTTGCCCGACGTGGTCACGCCCATTTGGAAGCTGCCGTTGCTGTAGGTGGAGAGCAAGGTGAAGGAGCAGAGATCTGGACTATCGGACACGTTGACCGGAATGCGGAGTCTGCGGCACTCACCAGCTATGGCACGTTTGAGTTCGGTCTCTTCAAGAGTCAATGTGACAAACACCTTGTCCACCACGTGGTCCACTTCTGCACGACCAAGCGTGGTGAGAGAGCTGCTTTCAAAACGCTGGTTTAACCACTCCACCGACCCGGCTTGGATCTGGTCCTGAAGCGATGTGGGGAAGCATTCTAGGCTGGTGCTTTGGACTAGCACCGCACGAGCACCGGCTGCTAAGATTGAGTTGACACGCAAAGCTGCAATATTAGAGTTGCCCCCTACGACAAGGTGGACCTCTCCGGTGCAGACGAGCGACGCTAGTAGATTCATGCTCCGACTGGAAGAAATTTTGCAAGCCGTTGGATCGGAAATGCATTGCAAAATCACTGATGATTAGGACACGGCACGTGACCCGGATTCTCATCGCGGCCCAAATTGACGTTATCATGTGATCTGGGGCCATGGACTCTAGCGCAAGACCCGGCCTGCTGGAGCTGGGCGAGACCGGGTCCAAGGCGAGGCGGTTGAGGCGCCGCTGCTGGGGATTCCTTGCGTTAGAAGGCTCCTGGTATTGCGCAGCGAGTCTGCTTGGTTCTGCTTGGTTCTGCTCGGGCCAGCTCGGGTCTGCAGGCGTGTGCTGACGAGCAGGCCCACCAGACTCGATAGCGGCGGAAGCGGTTCTCGGCCATTTTCTTCGACAGCATATTGCTGAATGTTGGCAAGCTCGTACGGTGCCAAAGTAGCGCACATAGTAAGCGGCCGCGAAAGCGCATTGCTGCAAGTTCCTGCAGACAAAAGAAATCATTCTTCTTTGTCCAGTTTTCGCACTTGAGACGAATGCCATATTGAGCTTGCAGAATCTAGCCATCGCATATTTTTTGGAGAGAACCACTCTTACGGAGCCGTTCGTTTTCGCTTGCTTGTGCTTTTCGAGCTAACTCAAAGTATAGCCGCTCCCCATTCCAAACCCACATGCCTCCGAAACGGCACCTCGGCTTGGGAAAAGCCGCTTTGGCTAAGAAACACCGGCCCAATGAGCCTTCTCTGGCTGAAGAGCTGTCCAGCAAGTCCACTCCGCAAGAACAAGAACTCACAGTGGAGTTGGGCGAAGAAGTGGGCGCTAACGATGCTATGGCGCAACTCAGGGCGCTATGGAGGAACTTCATTGAGTCCAAGGACCGGAACGAGTTGAAGCTAAATGGAATCATCCACGAGTGCGACCGAATCTTGAGAAAAGTGCACAATAGAACAGAGAAAGCAGGAGACAATGCCGGCAAGCCGAACCCGGGCGCCGCTGACACCAAGCCTGCCTCTGCGGAGGGTGGCTCGGATGAGTCTGACGAAGAGGTGATCGAACTCACCGGTGATTTCTATGCCATCTACGGCTTGGCATTGTCATCGTTGGCATTTTTCTACACGGAAGAGCCCAAGAAGGTAAAGGAGTTTTTCCTGGAGGCAAAGAGCCGTCTAAGTGTTGGCAAGGAGCAGTTTTCCGACAGTTTATCGTTACTTTTTGCCGAAGCCCGGGTGTTGATGAACGAGATTCCTTTGAAGGAAATACGTCCTCTCACGGTAGACTCGAAGGTCGACTCCAAAACCCGAGATGTGGCCCAAATCCTCGACAGCTGTCTTGCTGTGTGGGAACAGGCCGAGCTGCTATCCAAGGAACGGAAGGAGTACCGTTATTTCAACTTGGAGAACTCGGACTTTTTGCAAGCACTTGACGATTTGCTCGACATGGTTGATAACTTCGGTAAAGACTTGACAGAGGGGAAAGACAGTGATGCCGAGGACGACGAGGACGACGATGCTCCCGAACTCGGCCCCAAGCATCCGTTATATGCGATTGCTCTGTCTGACAAGTACGACTTATGGTGGCGTGAGCATACGCAGAAGTTCTTGGACAATCTCAATGAAAGAATCCGGGTGGAAAACATCCCAGAGAGCCTGCACCAGCACCAAAGCATACTATTGCGTCGCGAGCTATGCAAACGGTTGGGCCAGTCTCTCTTGCTGGAAGCCGAGACTCCCTTGAATGTGTTCACCACGTTGACATACTACAATAAGGAAGCAAAGGAATTGGGCGGCCTTACTCGGGAAGACGCCAGGAAAATCAGCCAGGAACTATTAGGGAATGCGTTGAAGTATTTGAGATGGGCTCAGGATGACGAGGAGCCCGATTCATGGGCTGCTGTCGCAGAGGCATTAATCTCGTTGGGCAATACCCACGATTTGGATAGCGAGGAGCAAGAGAACATTTACAAAGAAGCAGAGGACATTTTAACAAAAGCTAACAATGCCACCAACGGGCGTTATGAAACGATTCTTGAAAACTTCACTCAAAACTAGCAGGCTAACGGCATGTTTCAAGCATTAGCCAAATGGGCAGCGCAAGACTTTGCTTCTATGACTGACGAGGAAGTCAGGGTAATGGGCTTAGGTAATAAGTAATTCTAATAGCTTATATTATTGAATATTAAACTGTGCTAGAAATCTAAGGGTTGCGAGTATCGAAGGTTAGGCACTTTCACGTTCAGACACGTGAGGCTATGGTGCTCTCGCTGTGGAGCTTTGTGGCATTTCGTTCATGGGCACTGTCCTTGCAGAACTGCAATCCTGTGCACATGTGGTCTTCCAACAAACGGTGCTTGGCGCAGAACTTGCCGTGGCACTGGCCACAGTCGCCGACCATGCGGAGGGGGCGGACGAACAGCTCTTGAACGAGCATCTGTTCTTCTTTGTCTTCTTCCTTGGGGCCGAGGAGACATTGCTGACAGGAGCCAACTGCGGCGAAGCGATGGGAGTGTCGGAAGCCTCACTCATTAGAATCACAGTGAGGGTCCCGCAATCGGGTGTGATGTTGAAGGACTCAAGCGACTTGTAGTAAGGCGCGAGCTTGATCCCGTTGTGGATGAGCTTGAAATCGGTGGGCAACTTGGCCGACGCTGGGCACCCGACCTTGGCGGCGTTGCGCAAATCCTCGATGGTCGAGTTGTCGGGGATGGTGACGGCAAACGACGATTCGGTGGACAATCTGAACGTGATTCTCATAGTGTGTGCGGTTTGATCAGGACGTTGCGGGTGGCGACTTAGGCTTCGCTGCGGGAACTTGAACAGGAGGGAAATGGAACGAGTAGTGACGGCCCACGGAAAATTCCAGACTAGTGGTATGGCGTGTTGGCGATCAAAAGGCTGGACAGAAGCGTGGCTGAGCGTTTGTGGTCTGCGGCGTTAGTTGACAGCGGCAAATCAGGGTGAGGGAGGTTTCGATGGCGGACGGGCACTGCGGTCACGAGACTTGGTTTGTGGGCTCGATGCAGGTGTCTTTAGCAGCAAGAAGGGAGGCGGTATTGGGGAAACCGTGGAGCGTGTGGAATTCACAATAGTGGCGGAACAGCGTAGAAGAAACTATGGTGAGCAATGTAGGAGATGTATTCGGCGGTGACGTCGGTGCGGTATAGCGCGCAGGTGGTGGGGCGGTATCTGTGGCCGATCACACAATCGTGCGGGAGGTAAAGATGCGATAACTGCCGGGAAATGCTGCGACAGCCGTGGAAATCTGATTCTAGGGGGACGAACAGTGACGGTAAGCGCCCAGGAAAGGGAGGTACAGGTGTCAAGCAAATGACGGCATAATGACAAGGCTTTTTGTAGGGAAACAATGGAGGAAATAAGATATATAAATGGCATGTTGAGACAATAGCGCGGGGCCAGCCTGGTTCAGGCCAAGCGAGGTGTTTCTGGCCAGTGCACGCTGGCTATTGCCAGTAGAGGAAGCGGCAGATGTAAGAGTGGATGGCAGAAAAGACATAAAAGACATAAAAGAATAACGACAAAATAACGATAAAACAACGATAAAACAACGATAAGACAACGATAAGACAACGACAAAATAAAGATAAAACAACGATAAAACAACATAAAACAACATAAAACAACATAAAACAACATAAAAGAACGACAAAACGGCAAGAATAGATAAAAGCGAAATAAACTAAAAGCAAAAGCAACCAGCCGCAATCTCGCCGTCTCACGTTCTAAGGCTGGCTCCAATGCGTCTCGCGTCCAGTGCGCTGTGGTGCCCACCTTTCACCATTCAAATTCTTCGCGAGCCTTTGGCGCGGGAAACAATGCCAAGAGCCATTTATTAGACCGGTCCATGGCCCAAACCAGAGGAAAGGCGGGCGCGGACTGCAGCGAATAGTGGTGACTCTCAGACGGCGCACCGCGGTAGTCGGTAACCTCGCCCTACTTGCTAGCTGAGCATACTTGCCTTGTGTTCCGATTTTGGCTGTGGCCCGTTCTACAGTGGGTGTTCCGCCACTCCCGGTGCATATTAGATGTGTATTGTTCTATTCGTTGGCATTTCCGATGAACTGTGCGTGCGCTGTTTTTGCTGTCTATGAGTATGTAGTCGTGAATTATATGGCTATTTGTGCGGGGCCACCGTCTATGCTTGTGAAGGTGTTTCTTCAAATCTTCTGGCTGCTTCCGGGACCGGGCGCAACAATCTCAGACCCTGCCACCGCACGCTTCGTTCCAGCAAGCTTTGCTTCGTTTGTCACACGCTTATCGAGTGGTTTCATGCTAAGTGACGGAGTATTTGCTGCTTTGAGCTGGAGATTTGCAGGCACGGGCGTGCAAATTGCAAGCTGCAAGAGCAGAATGAGGAGTAGGGCGAGCTTCATGATCAAGCAAGTTGTATTTCTTTTGTATGTGGCAAAGCTTTGTTTGCACTATGAGACTGGCAAAATTCGATTGTTGAAAGACAAGCACCTGCCTGGATATTCTTACCCGAGAATGCAAAAATAGTGGAGCAAGAGCACAGCGGATACTGAAAGAAAAAAAAAAGAACTGATGACCAAATGGACGGCGGAAGTTCCAATATATGTGCCTGTTGAAATAAAAAAAGAGCAGGCGTCGTCTTATATAGCGATTTAGCTCTCTTTGTTTCTGCGGATCTGCGGCACACTCCGCATGCATGGTCCAAGTGATGTTCTACGCAGGCCCAACGCAGGAATGCTTGTTGCTGCAGCTTGTCAATCTCAGAATTTGGTATGGCCCCGCAAAGTATCCCACAGTGAAACTCCCATCGGCCAAAACAAGGTGATACTTGGAATATCTCTATGCTTTTTGTTTGCTTCAGTATATTCCTCATCCCACGCAAACCAGATGGTTCGAATTCGTCAGTTCGTCGTACATGTGGCCACGCTAGCGAATCGCGCATTTTTATTTTTTTTTCGTCCCTTGCGGAGATTCGCCAGCCCTGCGCAAAAGGAGCTTCTCCAGAGCAGGAACTCAAATCCTGTAATTGCCCTATTCGGCAAGGTAGTCAGACTCTCCTCACACCTACAGTCTCAGAGCGGTAATTTCTCATCTAAAACCTTAATGTAGTGTAAAGTTCAGCAGGGAAGCCCTATAGAATAAAGTCAGCTTCTCCTGGTGTCAGAAAGGCCCCATTGATGCGTTCGAGTTCGCTGCTGCTAACTTGTGTTTTGAGTCGAGTGTTAGTATCACTCTTTTTGAGCCGCATTGTTTGAAATCTGAGACGTTTTGACCTAAAGCAGTTGTCCCTGTCCTGACCACGCTGAGACGATCCTCATTTACGTGCACAATAAAAGCCTCTTCCCTAGGTAGGAAAACTTGTTGGAAACGCTCCGCGTAATTCACGCTGGTAAGGGGCGGCTAAGCCCCGATTTCAGCTCCTCGCTTGGGGCTGAGTTTGCTGGAAAGATTCGCGACATTGCTCAGTTCTTTGCGCACATCCATGCGCAGCCTGAGGCCCCTTCTGGGTATTCCCAAACCGTACTGCATACAGCTAAATCTACGTGACACTTCTCTGTAGACTGGCTGAACGTTTGTTTTGACAAGCCTGATATTCAGCTGCAAATGCACGTGATAGATTGCACGTGCTGATATCATCGACGCCTTTTTAGGTCCGTTTCAAATATTAGCTTCATATTTGTTTGATATTACAGTTCTGTTCGTGTTTTTTGTGTTGCGTTCGTGTAGGAATGTTTCCTTCGTTCTTTCTGCGTTCTTCTTTTTTCTACTTCTCACCTCATTGGTCGATCGCTACCCTCGTTAGCGATAACTGCTCATTAAGAATTCTTTCTTTTCTCTTCTTTTCTATTCTTTTCTCTTGTTTTCTTTTCTTTCTATTCTGAAATGTTCTGTTCATTGTCCTACAAGCGCATGTAATTGTAGATCTAACCTTTGCGTTCAATCATCCGTGGAGCCAGACTTTTCCCTCATGGTTTTCCGTAGTCTAATTTGGGGCTCTGCAGCGTTTTCCTCTTCCAGTCGTTCATCATGAGCAGCATGGTCGTTCTCCTGAGTCTTGTCAGAAGTTTTATCGTCCGCGGGGTCGTCCGAGTCATTCTCCTGAGAGAATATAGCCACCTCGCCCAAATTGGAGAGAGAAAACGAGGAATCTGAGGCTAGTTTGGCCTTTGCAAAATGTGATGAAGTGTACTCATACTCACTGGAAGCATCACCCAGATTGTAGCTGCGATAGAACAAATCGTAATCGTCAAACATCAGTGGACCATACTTTTCACAGAAATCAGTCACCTTGCGAGATAACTCGTGCCTTGTTTCCTTCAACTTCGCAATCTGGGCCACGTCTCGCCGCAGCAGCATAAGAGAATAGAACAACGGAGGCAACGACATCACGTAATCCATGCCTATTTCTCCTGTTCTTAAGGCCGAGTACGTAATCAAAATGTTAATAAGGTAGCACTCGACGAACATTGCCCATTTCGGAATCAGAGGGAATAACAGAGCCCGCACTAGTATACGAACGGCAATCACGGCCCAGAAAATGTAGAGCATGGGCGCCAAACCAAGAGCAACAAGAATCTTCCACGTTGCCACAACATCGTCGCCTTTGATTTTGACCACAGAGGACTTCAATGCGTTTTCTGCCTTCTTCTTCGATATCCTGTTGGCAACGATAAACACAGGTGAGAATAATATCGTGCCAGGTAACGAGAGAAGCAAGTATACGAAAGATGAAAATAAACGATTGGTAAAAGTGATGAAAACAGACAAATGGTTAAGTCCTGCCAAGTCCTCAACCTGGTGGTCGTGTAGCCCCAAGTGCATAAGTTTTCTGTTATACTCCGAAACTGCCTCTTTCAATTCCTTGACATCTGGGTTGTCCGCATATTGCTGATACCCCTTCATAAGTCGCCGGTTCATCTCAACTTTCATCGGTAAGGGTGTGGAGTCCCTCTCAGTGGGTGCGTATAATCGGCGGGCAGCTTGAATAACGGCAAGAGTGTCGTAATCGTTGCAAGTCACAGTGACATCCTCTAGACGCAAAGAGATGGTTTGCAACAAATTGTTCACAACAGCTCTGGGGTTTGTCTCGTACTCAGCACTTTCCTTCTTGGTAATGACAATTGGTTTGCCGTATTCTATAACCACACTGGACCTGAATTTATTGGCATGGAAGTAGTTGAGCCCAACAGGAACTATGGATACGGTCAGATTAGGATCAGAAGACTCGGCTACAGTCCCAAGAGCCATGAGCGCAACCCCCGGTTTCAACGGCAACAACGTGGGACGATCGTGCAGCCCTCCTTCGGGAAAGATGCCAACTGCTCGGCCCTTGTGGAGGTGACGGAACACCAGCTGGAAGGTTTGCTTGTTATCAATGTGGGGCGCCAAAACATAGGGATAGCCGTTGGTCAATGCTTCTATAATCTGTTCGTCCTTCTCCGATGGATCATCGAAGTTCACATTGAACGGCTTGGCAAGTATGATCTTGGTGTCAGACTCAATGCTCTGGATTTTAGCATTTCCCAAGTAGTTTTTGAGCCCAATCAAACCTTTGACCTGAGCATTCTTAGTGAAGTGAGTGCCCTCGCCAATCACCACATTGTTGTCGTTCCCATTGCGGAAATTTTCGACCCTAATCGTACCTTTGTAAGGCTTGACCTTATCTTGCGCCCGGTCAACAGGTATTGCGTCGCACAAGCGAGAGATCGTGCCAATGAGCTTGGTGTTGTACGTCTTTGTTGCAGTCAAGAGTGACACACGTCTGCCCGACATCTTCCGGCTGGTAATCATCAAAATCACCGGATCAATGAACAAGTTATGGTGTGGCGCACACACGAAAATCACCGGACCCTTTTTTGGGAATATTGAAGGTGCCCCTCAGACGCACCTCTCTAAAAAACGTATGGACCACAAGGTCGAAGAACCAAAGCACCATGTCAAAGACAGCCATGCGGATGACATCTGCGACTGATCTGGTGGCTGTGCTTGCCGCTTTGCCAATTGCGCTTTGCCGCCGTTCCGGAGCTCCGGGACGGGCTTTCGGAGCCTCCTGCTCCTCTTTCCCATTCGTCATTGTTCCAAGTGAGTGGAAAAGGAGATGTGATGGACAAGGTGGATACGGAATTATGGTTGCGAGTCACGTGACCCGGAAGTGACGGAACAACAGGAATCTGGGGTAATTGCGAATGGCGTGAGAAACTACAGAATATGGACGGCCTATAGAGGGAAAAAACACTCTAAATTAGTCGGCACACTCTAAATTAATCGGCATAGCCGTTTTGTATTTTCAGTATTCACGTTGCACCCTACAACAAGAGCACAGAGAGACCAGCCAAGAAGGCACCAGCGAACATGGGCATTTCGTGAGCACCCACGCCTGAGCTCTCGGAACTTGACCCGGAAGAGCTTGCGGATGCAGAAGAGGATGCAGAAGAAGATCCAGACCCCGATCCGGAAGCAGACCCCGATCCAGAAGCAGAGCTCGAAGCCGACAGAGTGGGCTTAGCGGATGAGGATAAAGCATTCGAACCAGAGTCTGTGGCCGTGGAAGTGGCCAGCGCCGCGGCGCTCGTAACGCTAGCAAGAATAGCGGCTTCAGAGGAGCCTAACTCGTTGTAAAGCAGAGTGTAATCGTAGTCAGAGTATGGATTGGACCAGGTTGCGTACTGATCGGCATAGCTCTGGCCCACAGATTCGTAATCATCGGCATACGACTGGGCAATGTTAGCGTAGCTGGCAAGCCAAGTCGAGTATGCACCAGCGTCAGTGGTTGGGATAGTGCTCAACGCGGCCAAAATATCCGAGAGAGCATCGGCAGACACAAGAGGTGCCACAGCAAGAAGGGTTAGTTTAGAAAAACGCATATTTCCAGTGATAATTCTCAGACCAAGAGAATAGGGAAATGACTCCGCTTTTATACATGGACGTTGGGGTGGTGGCCTAGAGGGTGCAGGCTCAGGGCAGTGCGCGTGTGAAAGAATGAGTGGAAATTTCCATTTAGGTCAGGAACCTCGTTTTTGTTAGGAACATCAGGTAACTCACCATGCACGAGGTGCGCTCCAGCCGTGGCATTATGTGGCGATTCTCGCAAGCCACTCACGGCTATGCACGCCAATCTAAACGGAGCCTATAATTAGAATACGACGTAATTCATGGATATAGAAAAATAAGCAGTATTCAATATGGATTTTGACTTGAAAAGAGAAACGAGCTTCAGCGCCAAGATTTGTAATAGTAATGGTCAGAACAGTAAGGGAAATTTAACAGAGAGCACGAGCCTCGGTCTGCCATAGGCGACTCCGAACTCCAGCTTCGTAATACACTGTGTTAGAACGGTCTGATCTTTTCTCTTCTCTCAGCTTCTTCTTTACTGATTTTATTCTCTATATTCTCTTTCTCCATTGGGGTATTTTCATTCCTTTATCAATTTCTATGCCTATATTCTCCACCTAGTACCAGCATCTAGATCTAATCCTCGCCAGCGGGCACCTCGTCCTTTAGTACCTTGAGCAATTTTAGCCGGATCTCAGTCTTTTCATCTCCTCGAAGAACATCACGCAAGAAGTAGACATCAGTGTCGAGCTGGATCATCTGCAACGCGCCTCTCAAGACCCCACAATACAATTGCGAGTACCATAACTCCTTCTGGATCTTGGGGTCCTGCGTCACAGGAAGCTCCACAAACTCCGCCAATGGATTCTCATGTAGCACAAGCGAGAAGCTCTTGCCATCTTGCGAAAAGTTTTCCACAGACGGCGTAATGTTCAAGAACATCTTGAATGCCACTTTGCTAATCATGTCAGCAGTCTCTCGAAACAGAGAGCACCGCTGAGTGCCGGTTTTGGCCAAAAACTCCTCTATGAGCCGCACTCCGATGTTGTAGCCCATCTTATCGAGCTGCTGGTTCACCTCCTGGTAATTGTTGTTGAAGTCTCGGCATAACTGTGACACCACTGACCCGTAGGTGAGGGTAAAAAGCTCTGTGTTCTGTGTGTTAGTAGACGTCTCAAGATACGTTTGGCTGTCACGTGCCGAAAGCACTTACTATTTTCTCCACATTGTTGTCCCATATGTCGTCTGCACTGGGCCGTGATCGGGACATGGTGCAGCGGTGGTGTTTGCCCTAGGAGAACGCTTGAGTTCCAAGGTGGACACTAGAGGACACGCGCACGTGAGGGCGATCACGTGCCTACATCGATCCTTGGTTTGTTTTCGCTTCTTGCTGGCCGGCCGGTGCCATGCGCCTTTCGGCTGCTTTCACCAGTTGCCGCTCGAAACAGACCAGTTCCTCGGTCTACGCAGGCCCGACAAAGAGATGCTGAACACAAGGCAAAAACGAAGCGACGGCAGAACACCCGTACCTCCCGTCGCAGCAGCTCACTCGCGGCTCCTCGTGACCTTCCAGAGAGGTGCGCGGTTTATAAAGTCACCTGAGCCAAAAAAAACCAAATAAAGCTCATCTACTACTATTGCTGCATTCATTCACCAGCAATCCTGCCACTTGGTTTGCGCTATTTCTCTTGTGCTGAAACCCATCTGTAACAAGTTGTTGGGCTCGGTTGTTTCAAGCTACGCCCATCATCGATACCTTGTGCTTGTGAGCACTTCTGCTAAGCATATTTCCATAAACACTGGGAAAACACTTGGTTTGGCGGCGAAATCCGACCTGAAAAGAAGACACGATCAAAGGACAAAAACAGTAACAAAGATTCCTTCACGGAGCCAAGCGAAGACTCCAGAACCAGAACCAGAACCAGAGCCAGAACCAGAGCCAGAACCAGAGCCAGAACCAGAATTATTGCTCCTCACAGACTTGGAGAATAAGCTAGGTTACTGACATCAAGCACCAATCAGCATACGCAAAATCCTCGCTCTCCCTCATCAGGAAACAGCACTGAAACTCTCCCTGCTTGACGTGCAACGAGCCCGTTCCATTGAAATGTATTCGCCGCCACTTAACTTCTCCGCCACAATCTCCTCGGAGTATGCACCTGTTCAGCACATCACGCTAAAGCCCAGCTTAATCCCGGGTGTCCCCGACGGCATTTTGGCGCTAATGTCGCCCGTGGTGGCCTACTGGACGTATGCGTCATTCTTCCATATCATCGACGTTTACGAACTTGCGGAAAAGTACCGTATTCACCCGAGTGAAGAGGAGCAATCTCGCAATAAAGCTTCTCTTCGAGACGTGTTGCAAGACGTCGTTCTTCAGCATATAATTCAGACGATTGTGGGCTACGTAGTGTACAAGTTCGACGAGGTCCCCACCACGGGCCACGAGCTCTACACCATGTGGCGCTTAAGGCACTTGTACGTTCCGAGCTTTGTGCCCGACTCGTTCATATGGTATGGTTACATGTACGGCTGGTCAGTTCTCCGCTTGAGCATTTCCTTATGCATTATTGACACATGGCAGTACTGGCTACACCGCACCATGCACACGAACAAGACCCTTTACCGGCGGTTCCACTCCAGACACCACCGTTTGTACGTGCCCTATTCATACGGCGCACTCTACAACGACCCGGTGGAGGGATTCTTGTTGGACACTGCCGGCACCGGAATTGCTGCCATCCTCTCCGGGCTCAGCGCCAGAGAGTCTTTGATTTTGTACACGTTTGCGACGATGAAGACGGTTGATGATCACTGCGGCTATAGATTCCCATTAGATCCCTTCCAGTTCCTCTTCCCGAATAACGCGTTGTACCACGATATTCACCACCAGAACTGGGGATTCCGTTCCAACTACTCGCAGCCGTTCTTTACGTTCTGGGACGTGTTGACCGACACACAGTACAAATTTGTTACCGAGTACAAGGACAAGCAGAAGCAGATCACGCTAGAAAAGTACAAAGAGTTTTTGGCACGCCGCAAGCAAAAGAGCCAGGCTAGAACGGGAAGCAAGCTGGCCGACAAAGAAGCTTTAGATGACGAGGACGATGGCAATGAACTGAAGAAGGAGTTATGATGCTGTGTATATAGCCGCTTTTTGCTTGTCACCGGCCCTTTGCTCAGGCTGTTGCAGAACTCCCCTGGGGCTAGCGTGCATGCCTCCCGGCGCATTCATTTTCCTACAGTTCTACTACGCTAACTCGTGTCACGCCCGCAGATTACTGCTGTTAATATAATTTACGCTTATCTTCAATGCCGCAGAACATTGTACTTTACTCTGCACCGGAACCGGCGCGACTCCGCTTATGTGTCATTCTGTCTCACCTGTCAACAGTTGTATATAAACTACTCGTTCCTTAACAGGATTTCTCCCCTTGCAAACAAACTGAAGCACGGAACAAGCACTAGCCAATCACAGCGCTGCACACCATCCCTAAATATGACCACCTACTCGGAGCAGGCGTTCGATTCCACGCATTACAACTCGGCAAGGCCCACTTACCCGGCGCAGTTCTACCAGACCCTCCTTGATTACCATCTCGCAACCGAAGGGAATGCCACAGACTTGGCCATGGACGTCGGCTGTGGACCGGGGTTTGTTGCTTTCGAACTCGCCAAATACTTCGATCACGTGATAGGCACCGACCTCTCTCCCACGATGATCGAGGAGTGCAAGCTGCGCCTCGAGAGCTTTGGCCAGAAGGAGAAGATCGAGTTTCACACGGCGCCGGGCGAACGGGCGCCTGCGTCGGTGGCGGCGCTGTCGGTGGACATGATCACCGTCGCCGAGGCCTGTCACTGGATGGACCACCCCCGGTTCTTTGCGGAGTGTGCGCGGATCCTCAAAAGCGGGGGAACGTTGGCGTACTGGTTTTACTTGGAGCCGGTGTTTGTGGACAGCAAGGAGGCTACGGATATCCACCGGAAGTACTCGTGGGGCTCGTCGGTTGAGTCGGAGGGCACAGACTACGAACACTACTTCGGGCGGTTCTTTGAGCAGCCGGGCCACGACTTCTACCGAGACGGAATGGCAGGGGTCCGGGTGCCCAGCACCTATGATCACGTGACCCGGCACTACTTCCATCCTTTCGAGCACCCACGGTCGCACACCACGCTCTACATAGAGAAGGAGCTCACCTTGCGCACGTACCGCGACTTGGCACGCAGCTGGAGCGGGTACCACAACTGGAAGAAACAGTACCCGGACAAGCCGGATGCTGCTGAGCGGCTAGTTGCCGAGGTGCAAGAAGCGTTAGGCGTCGAGGAAGATGCTCCCATCAATGTGGTGTTTCCTACAGTGTACACGTTTGCGCGCAGGAAGTAAGCCGCACGCCGCACGCCGCGTTCCTTAGTTTGATTTTGAGTAGAGTAGGCGGCTTACAATTGATGCATCTTATTCTGTTGGCGCTTCGCTATGCAGCGTGCCTCGTTTCTCTGTAACAGCGGTCGTTTGACCGTTGTGTCAATATTACATAAGGCGCACGATTCTTCTCTCCATGCAAGTGCTGCATACGACTGCCCAATGCTTTGTCATGTTTAGTCATGGTACCTCGCAAGCTAGCGTTCTTTATACATTACTAAATTTTAGTGATGATAAGTAACTACACCACGAGTCAGCAGTGCGGTATATCACAGCAGCAGTTCGCCGGTCGAAGTTTCTCGATCAACTTCACATCACTATAAATATATGAGAACTGAATCGCCTTTGTGGTTGATCTCAATTTTTCTAGCAACTCTTTTATTACTACACAAAGCAGCAGCAATGTCATCGCTAAGAACCATCAAGACCATCTTGCCGGGTATTGAGCAAGCCGAGGGCGTGGGCGCCACTGTGAGAAGGTCCATTGGAAATATGAAGATGAGGAACTTCAGTCCCTTCCTCCTCTTCGACCACTTCTCGTCCAACGGAGTGGGTGGCTTCCCTGAGCACCCCCACTTGGGGCAAGAAACTATTACGCTCATGATCAAGGGAGCGTTTGCTCACGAAGATTTCACCGGATCCAAAGGCGTGTTGAGGGAGGGCGATTTGCAGTTTATGACCGCGGGCAGAGGCACGGTGCACAGCGAAATGCCCGTGATCCACCCGGACGGATCTCCCAACATCGGGTTGCAGTTGTGGGTGGATTTGCCGGAAAAGTTGAAGGAGGTCGAGCCAAGGTACAGAGACTTGAAGACTTGGGAGATTCCCGAGGTCAAGGAGCAGGACGGGAAATTGACCATCAAGGTCATTTCTGGCAAGAGCTACGGTGTTGAGCTGAAGAAGGACTTGGCCTACACGCCCGTCCAGTACTACCACTACATCTTGAAGCCTGGTGCACACTTCTCGCAGGAGGTGCCTCGTGGCTTCAACTTCTTCTTGTACGTGTTGAAGGGTAAGAACTTGGTCTTGCAGAACAACACCAAGGTTTCGGAGTACGACAATGTTTTCTTCAATCCCGACGGCGACTGTATTGTGGGAGACTACCCTGAGACCGAGAAGGGCGAGCTTGAGTTTGTCTTGGTTGGTGGAGAAATCCTAAACCAGAAGATCGTGCAGCACGGGCCTTTCGTGGCTACCAACAGAGAGAGAATCCAACGAGGATTTATGGAGTACCAGTTCTCGCTGGGCGCATTTGAGAAGTTGAAGACGTGGAGAACGTTGATCTCGTCCGGTGTCACCGACAAGATGATCGACGAGGAGTTGAGTGGATCATTGGAGGCCAGAGAAAAGGAGAGACGGGCCTACGTGGCAAGCTTGGGTGAAATCAAGGACGAGCTCTGAGCTCGGCACTAGATATGAACGTGAATAGGAATAAGACAACTATGGAGCTATTAGTGGACATGTAAGCGAAAAGTTAAAGGAAGAAGAAGAAAAAAAAAGAAAAAGAACCAGAGTAGCCAGAGTAGCCAGAGTAGCCAGAGTCAAGAGTAACCAGAGTCAAGAGTAGCCAGAGTCAAGAGTAGCCAGAGTAGCCAGAGTAACTAGAGTAGCCAGAGTAACTAGAGTAGCCTTAGTCGTGTCCATCCACAGTTCTGGGTGGAATTCAATATTCAATACAGATAAAAAGCGTGGGCAGTCGACGTAATGTCTTCGTGGCCTACAAACCACCGCGCACCACATCACCAGATCCAAACTTCACCATCACCGTACTACAGACTTCCAATGACCATGGACATCAGTAAAGATCACGTGGAACACATTGCCACAGCTCTAGAAACGCACGCCGTCACCTACCACACCCTAGCACGAGATTTGCGGCTTCATGTTTCCAAGTCGAAGCTGATACTTGCGCAATACTACCTGGCCAACAAGCCGCGTGTGTCTGCGTCGTTCATTGCCACAGGAACGCGTCAGGGCACCACAGTGGTGCGTCTTTTCGAGTCGGAAAGCGACCTCAGCGCCCACTGCAAAGCGGAGTTTGACTCTGTCCACACTGTCCATGTCTACTGTTTGCTGGCTGCTGCCAATTCATTTACTCCCTCTGAGATAGCCTTGGAGGAAACTCGCCACGGTTCTGACCTCGACAACTTGCCGTCTGAGTATGCGCTTGGTCTCATTGAAGGACCCCCACTCGAAAAGGTGTCGCTGGCGCCTGGCATGCCCACCACAAAGGCTGCCCCAGCACCCAAACCAGAGGCCCGTACGCCCAGCAAAGAACAAAAGAAAGAGGTTGTTCAGAACAAACCCAAGCTCGAGTACCAGTCGCGGAAACAACCGCAAAAGACGTCGTTGTTGTCAAACTACGTTTCAAGAAAGCCCGAAAAGACTGAAAAAGTTCCTCCGGCGAAGCGGGCAGCTTTATCGGAGCTGAGACCCTACCAATACAAGTCCAGGAAGCTCGAAAAGATGCAGCCCAAGGAAAGAGTAATTGTTTCTGGGGTTGAGAGTGAAAATAAAGGAGGCGAAGAAGCGGAGGTCGAAAATGGAGACAGACGCAACATTAAAGAGCGTAATGCAACTGTATCCCACGACGAACTAAACAACATGTTTCTTGATGACTTTACGGATGATGACAACGCGAACGATGACAACGAAGTTGCTGACCAGCCCATTGTGGTTGAGAACAGTGATGCGGCTGAAGATGCTGATACCATGTCAATCAGCAGAGAACATGATGCGGCTGAAGATACTGCTACCATGTCAATCAGCAGAGAACATGATGGCAAGGTTCAAGCGCAATCGCTCCCGGAAAACTCCATTTGGGATTCCGTTACTTCCAAGTCTCCTGCGCCTGAAATTTCGAAGGAGGCAGAGTCTTCCCCGCAGCCAGAAACCACGGTTGATGAAGATGGGTATTTCGTTCTGTATAAGCAGAACGAGGCTCGGCCCCCTTCGAAGCAAGAGGCTACAAGGAAACAGAATAAGGAGCCTGTGCCCAAACCAATCAAAAAGAGTGACGGCAAGAAGAAACAAGCCTCGTTGATGAACTTTTTTGGAAAGCGATAGATGCACAATCGTTCAATTTGGTCAGGTTCGGAAAAGAAAGCGAGATACACATACACAAATGGAAATTACACATTCGCCACGGAGCAAACTTCAATAATAATTTAAAGAGGTTAAAAGAAAGAAAGCGATGCAAAGATCTCGAAGAGGAGCGTGTGGCTTAAACAGACTTTCCATGGTGCTGAATCTGAAGGCCCTGAGAATTCCGAGGTCCTTTTTCTCTTTGGGCAGGAGTCGTGGTTCCTTTTGCTCTCACGTACTCAATGCGCTTTTGCAGATCCATGTATAGGAAGCAGTGACGTGACCGGTGAATGGGCTAAAGTGCATTAGATTTAATTGGACTCGGCAAACACTTCCATCTTACAGTTGAGCCTTATTTTACCCCTGCGCCTCGCTGCCGACCAGCCGGCCTTTTCAGTCAAATGAAAACACAACGTCAAACCCCGATTTCTCGTTATTACTTAAAAAAGTAAAAACTTTGACGTCTCCCCACAGATGGACTCAGACAATCTCCATGGTTACCTTGTTGAGCGTTGTAAGCCACATGCCGGCACATTGGTGAAGTATTATTTTAATCAAATGCCCTGATTGGGAAGTCAGTGCGCATCCATTATACTACTGCTTTGAGTAATAACTCATGTTGTTCCAGCATGAGGTGCTTTTTGCAACCGTTTATATAATTTCCTTGATTGCCCGTGAGCAATTTTGACGTTTTTGTTTGTGAACGGTACTTTTGAAACTCGTTAGACTTCAAAGTTTTTCTGTTCGAAAACTCAAATTTACTTCCCGGACCTGCCCATTACTTTCGCTCATTACTTCCACCACCTCAGTTGACTGCAATGAGATTGTCTCAAACTGTTCTCATCACCATTGCCACCGCATGTGTAGCTGTTGATGCTGCGCCGGCTCCTCTGGTTTCACAGTCCTCCGCCGCAATAGCTAAGAGAGAAAATTTGGAGCTGACTTTGGCCGAGTTTCGAGAGTTGCAAATGTTGAAAGTTAAGAGAGATGAAATCGGTACTGAGTTGACTGCTCGTGAATATGAAATTGTTACAGAAGTCTTGACATGGGTGAAGGATACTGATCTTGTTCCTACTATCTTAAAATACTTTGTTGAGAACGACACGTTGTCGAGCTTGGCAATAGACGCAGTTGTTTACGTGGTCAAATCGGGCCTTGTGTCAGCTGAAAGCTTGCTTTCTCTCTTAGTTCAGTCCGGGTTGATAACTGATGTGCTCAACGACCTTCTCACTGACTGTGATGTTTACGAAAGCTTCATCGAAATTGGCAAGTCTCTCCTTTCTAGTCTCATTTCTGATCTCTTGAAGAGAGACGATACAATCACCAAACCAATGACACATGATGAAGGTGTAGCGCTACTTCGCCGTAATGGCTTGATCAAAAAATCAAAACTTGAGGATGTCAAAGTCAAATCCATACAAACAAGAGATTTGGATGACGTAGTCATCAACGTTTTGGAAAGTTTGGGCGATTCAGGGTTGGCTTCTCAAGTTGTCGAGACAGTTCTCACCGACTCAGACTTCCTTTCATTTGGTGCTGAATTAATCGAAACGCTTTACGACGATGGACTTCTCTCTCTCAGCAGCCTTGTGTCAGCAGTATCTGAATCTGGACTCTTGTCTCAATTGTTTACTGATTTGTTCAATACGACCACTCTATCTGAAATTGTGCTGACTGCCATTTCGGCCTTTTCAGGCGACTGTTCGTCCTCATCTAGCAATTCAACCTCAACTTCTTCAGACAGTTCTTTGGTTTCGACTTTGTTGAATTTGGTGGACAGCGACTCATCTGACACAGCTACAACCACCGACTCCTCCGCAACTGCAACTTCATCATCTGATTCGGATTCCTCTGGCTCGTCGTCGCTTCTCTCTGTGCTTTCATCTCTAGTCAGTGGCTCCAGTATTCTTTCCGGTGTAACCCTGTTGATTGAGAGCCTCTTCGACGATGATGACAGTTCTTCGAGTAGTACAGGAAGCACGTCTACAACCACTGTGGCTGGAGAGTCTGTGTATGCATGCACTACGGATGTTCTGGAGCGTAGAAAAAGGATGAGGATTTACTAGATGGGCTTTATGGTCATTTTAAAGTTATGGAGAGCTAAAATTATGGAGAGCTAATTTTATTTCGGTTATGGTGGATATGAATACCAGTTTTAGTGTGAGCCACTTGTGAACATAATAAATACACGTATTTGTTTGCAGAATTACCATTTTTCGGGGTACCTGCTTTTCTTTCCATGCATTTATTACGCCCTTGAGTTTTCAGTTTTTTTTCCGCCATTTATCTTGACTTATTTTATGCTAGCTTTAGTTTCTGCTGGTTTAATGGCGAATATGTGGATATTTTTTCCGCTTCGCATTTCACCATTTCGAAGCAAGTTGCTCAATGCCGCTTAACTTGGACGCAGTCAGGCTTGGCCAGCATTTTCTCTAATTCAGCCAATGCTATTGTGCTCCTAGAGCGCAAGTATTGTTCTCGGACGTTTTTGAGTATCCAAAGTAATCGTTCCATTCACAAATCGGCATACAAGCACGTTTATGCATCAACGCATGTAATTTGCTGGTTTAGGCACAAATGTAAACTTCTAGTTCTACTGCTGCGACAATGCTCTCAGCCCCATTGGGAAACAACTCCAGAACCGTTTGTTTCCACTTCGTTTGATGAGTCTCTGTTGAAAGTTCCTACACGCTCTTTACACCTTTACACTCACCACCAGTCGCTCGTTCACTCTCGCTAACACCAGTCATTCGTTTTGTTGCAGTCTCAACTTCAGCTAAATTCTACCATAGTTTATTTTCAGCATTAAGATACCAACCGTCTTTCAGCCTGGCAGCTAACTTACCCAAAATAGCTGCTTCGAGCTCATCATTTGGCTATCACTTTTACGTGAAGCACACAACAAATCGTCGCAATGAAGCCCGATAACTCATCATCAGAACGCAGACCATCACGACAGCTGTTTCGCCATTCCTTCTCTATCTCATCGATTCTTCGAGCGTCATCTCGAAGCCCAGAAAAGCCTCGGGCAGGGAAGCTCATTTCGGGGCCTCAGAACGCCTCGAGAATCTCGTTTGCACTGTCCGGATCGGTGACCCGTTCGGCTTCGGAGCCGGTACGGGCAGAAGAATTTGCTGATTCGGATTCTTCTCAGAATTCCACTTACTCGAAGGAGGATGCCGAATTGGCGGAGTCCTTATACTCGGTAATTCAGGAGTACGACAACGAGCGAAAAAGCTTTTGGTTTGACGAAGAGTTTGACAAAAGCTGTGAGAACTCTCTTAGCGATTCTACAGCTCAAGAGGACGACTCACACGAAGATCACACTAGAATAGAAAGAGCTCAAAATAGAGGAAGCAACACCAGTGGTAAGGAGCTTGGAACTAAAAACCCATTCCGCACCGGTCCGGTCGCCAACAAGTCTTTAGTTCAGGCAGAACGGCGTTCAGTTTACACCGAAGGCACTTCACACTCCTCCGGCCAAGTTCACCGCCCCCAGCCGACAGATGAATCGCCTTGGAGCAAGCTTCCAGACCCCGACATACTGTTAACACGTGGTAATTTCGCCTCGCCAAGTGCTGCTCAAGCCCCAGGTTTCGATTCCATTGAAGAGACTGAAATTACGCCGCCCAACGATACATATATGTCGCTCTCCAGCGGGGAGCTTTTGGCAAGGCTAGATGATAGGCTGCGGAGCAATCGAATGTCAGCTGTATCCGATGCATCAATGGCTAACCTTACTGCGGAGGTGGTTCAACGTTCGGAGCTCCCGGTAATGCTCTATACGGTGCACGATCGTGACAATAGAAGTCGGTGGTCTGTGTACGAAACCCAACGGGGCTTGAGCCCGGCCCCCAGCTCACAGCCACCCACAGTGGGTCAATCTCAGATGGGGCGAGGCAACCTTCGAGCTAGCCACAAGCTTGTTCTGTCGTCATCCACCTCTAGCCGAACAAACATGGTTCGTCTGCATGGGCAGGGCGGCTTAAGCTCTACCAGTGCTGAAAACGACGGAACTGATGCCTCTTATGGGACAGCTTACGGCTCTAGATCCAGCAGCGGACTGAACTGGCATCGCGTATCGGGCCACGGCTCCAGCAGAGATAGCCAATATCGTATTCAAAGCTCGGGGAGTAGCCACTACAATATCCGGGGAAGCAAGGTGTACACTCTGTCACAGGGCTCCGGTTATTCAGGATCTAATGCAGGATTCAATTCAGCATCTAATTCAGCATCTAATTCAGGCTCCAATTCAGGCTCCCGGCCAGGCTCCAACCGAAACTCTACGGCAGAGTCAATCAAGCCATCTTCGCAGATTCTGCCGGCTCAGCATTCTGGATTCAACTCTGCATTCCACTCAGGATCCCAGTCACTTTCTCGCTCAAGTTCTCGACCAGGATTTAGCCCTGCGAACACTTCTTCTGTAGGAGTATTCAGTAATTTGAGTGAGCACCCAATTCATGAAGACTTTGGCACCGCCCCTCCCCCAGGCTCGAAAAGCAGTCCTGAAGACGGGAGCGAGCAACCACAGAGGGAAAAGCAGAGCTTGGATCCTCTCCAATTTAAAAACAATCCGCCGTCAGTAATACTGTACTTTTCTACACCTTCGGCCTCTGTTACGCGAGATTCCACTGAGAAGTACCACTATCACGACAAAATGTTTGGCGAAGAAAACTTGGCATTTGGCCAGAACGTCCAGCAAAACGTGCCAAGCTACATGTCGTGGGGAAAGTGGCTTTGGATGATGATAACCGCATTGGTGGCTGTGCCTGTGTTCTTTCTACTTGCACTTGGAGCTTTTGACCACGGTGGATTTTCGAGGGACCGGGGATTCACATCAACCCCCTCGGAAAAGTCTACACTGGTAAATTGGAGGTATCACAAACGATACTCTCGAGCTCAAAAGGTTACGAGTTTGATACTCGGTATTGTGTGGCTAGCCATTGTGTTTGCTATGCTAGGCGTGGGCCTCGGCAAGGGCCTCAAACATTAGACATTTTAGTTGGAAAAGTCTGCTTTTCCGGTTCTTTTTTTTTTCTTTTTTCTTTTTTTTTCTCCGTTTGTAATCTATTATTGTCTACGGGATAATATACTTCTGCTTACGCTATGACCCTCTCGCTCAAACTGGAAGATGCGACTAGATCCGGTGTCACGTGACACAGCCACCACGCCCACATTGATGGGGAGCTTCGGAAGCCCCGGGTTCTTGCAAGCCGAGTCGACAGGGCCGACCTCCCACGCACCACAGTCAGCCCGAGGCACAAGCTTCAACACGGCGGCCAAAGCGCACGCCCGGATGGGATTCTTGGCCGGCAACCATCGACAAGTCTGGGCCGCGGCAGCGTGCACGTGACTTCTTCCCGGCTCACAATCCTCTCAAAAGCAACGGCGCCGTCCCGTACGTGGGGTTCGCTAATTCTCCTGTGAGATAACACGGCTGACGAGGAGACCTCGACTGATTTGCGAATCCAAACTTGGGCTGAGATACAGTTTCCCTGGCAATTCACTTCTCGGTACTCGCTAAGCCTCCGCTGAAAGATTTACCCCGGATTGTTCGTGAGCGGATAATCTCGGCACCTTTGCACTCCTATTACAAAAACTTTGCAAAATGGGCAATACACCTACAAAAGAAAGCCGTCCACGGGCTTCGTCGCTTTCCCTTTATGGACATGGAGCTGGTGCAAGCAGCTCAAGGCACAGCAGGAGACACACGTTGCTGTCGCTGGGCCAATCGAGCCGGTCGTCGAACAAGCCCGAGGACAAGCTCAAGAGCAAGGAAAAGCATTTCATGGATCTCGTAGTGCGGTATCAAGAGAATGTGGATGGCGGCTACCTTGCGCCGCATGGTATTTATAAGCTGAACGTTGACTTTGACACGCAGATTGTGCGCTCCCTCATATTGGACCGGCGGCTAGCTCCGTTTTACACGCCGCTTCAAGATTTCGACTCCAGCTGGACCGAAGACGAGATCGTGACCTTGGTGGGACAGGTCCCGCTTCGTGCGTTTGATACTGCCTACGAAGATGAGGAGGAAACCGAGGATGCTGATGACCACAAGATCCACCGGTCGCTGAACTACTACAAGAGACAGGAGCAGAAGCGGCTACACCAGGAAATGCTCAATAGGGTCAAGCAGGAGCAGAGACGCTGCGAAGTGGAACACCTTGAGGTCCGTGCAAATCAAGTGCCTGATCCCAATATAGCATCACGGGACTTGGTTTGGAAAATGTACCGCGACGCGTCAGAGTGTCCCATTTGCTTCCTTTACTACCCAACTCCTTTGAACTACAGCAGATGTTGCCGGCAACCGATCTGTACCGAGTGTTTTGTTCAAATCCGAAGGCTTGATCCTCATCCGCCTCACGACGACATCCCCAGCAATGGGGACGAGCTCCCTCACACTCTCGTGTCTGAGTTTGCGAACTGTCCATACTGTGCTATGAGCAATTTCGGTGTTACCTATGATCCACCCTCAGATCTACGTGTGGGTCTTGGATCTTCTACGAAGCCAAGTGAATATAAGGCTAAGACATCATTTGAGGTGATTCCGGAGGACGAAACTGCTGTTGACTCCACCGACGAAGTTGATGGCGCACCAAGCCCACCCAAATCTCCTGTTCCTACTCCCATTAAGAAACCAAGAAGAAGATCATCAATTGCGGCAGATTCGGATTTAGTGATTACCACTGACCATATTCGCCCGGACTGGGAACAGAAACTCACCACAGCAATTAATCGCTTAGCACGCAAGGCTGCGACTGCTAGTGCCATATATGCATCGAATCTCATCGTAGAGGATAGTGGTAGCAGCAACAATGCGAGAAGTGCTAGGGAGCAAAACAATGCGTATTTAGCCTCGCTTGAAGAGAGAATGCTAGCTGAAGCAATGAGGTTACTGCTTCTTGACGAAGAGCAGCGTGCCTCCAGGGCACAAAGGAGTGACGAAAGTAGTACATCCTGAGGACCAACGACACAGGGTTGAGTATGAGAGAGGTCTTATTTTTTTTTCTTTTACATTACTGTTATGTGGATATACGTAGCTAAAGCTACTATTGTTTGCCAGGTGCATCTTTGAAGCATTCCTTTATCGAATCGGTTCCACCAAGCATACTGGTGAATATGTATATGAATAAAGCCTTTCATGATTAGACTTCGCACGCTAACCAACACTTCTTTATGGTTCAAGGATAAGATATATAGACGTATTGACAATTAACACGAAATCGACAAATTGAGTCGCATCAGCTTCAATAATTTCATTACAAAAAATGGGCTCAAAAAGAGAAAAATAAAGTTTTGCTTCATTTCAAAAAGATAGGTTGAACTGCAAAAACGTGCAGGTAGTAGAGTTTCACCCAAAGACATAGAACGAATCGGTGGACGAGTTGTTTTACAATATGCAGGCCAACAATAAGCGCAGTTGCCAACAACCAATATGCAATGTACCGCGGCTCCTGAATCGAAAGCCTGATAAAATTAAGCGAGACGAGGAGAAGTAGGACGCCCATATTGCTGTGTAGCCTTTGCCTGTTTCTGTCAAAGAAATTATTAACATGACAGGAAAGCGTGCTGTCAACTCGTATACATTCTTTTCTTTTTACGGACTTCAACAAAAACACCATGGAGAATGTGTGCGGAATGCACCGCAGCAGTGTCTCAAAATGTCCTTCGCTGCATGTAATACTCGGTAGGAACTAATTACGTGAATTGCATGAGTGAGTAGTTTAAGTGCATTGTGAGATTATCAACTCAAGAAGCAGGAACTATTCTACGGCACGCGAGTTCAAATCTTACATGCTGTCCAATTGCTAAGGTATTGTGAGAAGAATAACACTGTAGACCCAGATCCATGCCGGGCATTATCATCTCTTTGAGAATTTTTGTTCTCTGTTCGTGTGCTCGCTCAGGTGGGAATTAACGTCTCTCGGTTAAGCGAAGGTTAACTAGACGGAGTGCATGGGCTGCAAGCGATCTCGTCACTGTGCAAAATTCACATTTCCTTAAATGTGAACCCGCAGTGAACCGGTATCTTTTGTCGTTGTTTATTGTCCTTTCTTTTCTTCTACCACCCGAGTCAAGGTTGCAATTCTTACTATGGGATTGTCTTGCAAAGAACAATAACCCACTCAACTCGACCAATCCTTGTATTGCATGCAAATACAAAGCTATTTTACCAACGAAGTACAGAAACCAATGCTTTTTGACACAGCCCACTGATCTTAATTGCCACGAACAATTCTCCCAGATGCCTATTCACATGTCAATGCACCTTCCAGTACCTTCGGTACTACCGCTCACTGTGTCGTTTCCTCTCTCAGAACGTCCCGTAAGCGACCTTGTTACGAACACGCTGTACCTAACGAAGAGTGAAGTCAATTTGCTCCCTCTTCGACGAGTGTTGACGCGGAACAAGCGTGTGCGTGAAGCTGTGATTCTCTTAAAAGATCTTCAGCCTGCCAAACTGAACGTTTTGCTTCGCATCAAGCATGTTGCTGTTAACTACCTAACCGACTTCGATGCACTTCCTGGAACGGTCCCCGGCCAGAGATTCATCGGCAAAATTCCTCTGAAGTCATCTGTTAAGGACAGAAACAAAGAGTTCTTTCCTGACGAACGTTTTCTTGTATTTCCATATTCAACGTGCTGGATCCAAGCATCAGAGACTCCATGCGCAAGTTGCATTTCGGCCATAGCCTCAGATTTGGATATGTACCACACACACAAGAACATGCCGTGCACGGCAGACTTGGTCTACGGAAAGCTGCTCGATGGCGGTCTTCAAGATTACATTCGTGTGCCATCTCCAGCATTCTCGCTTGTGAAAGTGCCCGACCAAGTCTCCCTCCATGACTGTTGTTTCCTCCTCGACATTGCTCTTCCGTTCTACTCATTCTGTGTGGATACGCTTTGTCCCATCTTAACAATTGAGCCTAAGGGCCGCATCTTGGTTATTTTGAGTGACAAAGAGAAACAGGCTAATGATTGTCTCTTGGTCATGTTCCATCTTCGGCTTGATCATCTGCTTTTCACTTTCACGGACTTGCGCCTGATGCAAGAAGCTCCGAAACTCAAAGAAACATACAAAAGCATGTTTCACCACGTGCTTGTATTTGCGCCTGAACAAGAAGCGGTGGAGCTCGCTGTTTCCTTCGGTGTGGCTACCGGGTTGGAGTTGTCCAGGTCACGATATACTCTCGCTCTCTTCAACCCAGCAAAGAAGCCAATTTTTTGTCCTAGCGATCGCACACTACACTATGTTCTGCTATCATACAAGGACAAATTCTTGCTAGAGGAATTGCTTTCCGCTCTAGCTCAATTGAACATCCGAGGTGATAACGAACTGCTGGACACCGTTACAACGGTGCATGGAGAACCGGACGAACTGTCACTGGACTCCTACAAGCTTTCATTAGTTAGCATGAGCACAGAAGAGTCTACCACCAGCATAGCGACAAAGAAACTGGTGAAGCCTACGGCTAATTCTGATGATAGTGACGAATCTTCTGCTACTTTTGATGTGTCACAACAGATCCCAAAAAAGCAGCTAAGATTTGAAAAAGACCCGTTTGTAATTCCTATGATGCTGAGAGCTGGCCGCAAACATATACTGTGGCTTCACTGTGATCGAGACTACCGGTTATGTCTGGATGAGAATTGTGACCACGACCTGCTCAATAGGTGCCAGCTGACGAGCAGTATAAATGACATGATAGCAGGCAGATGTGGGCTCCAGCGGGTATTTTACACACTTCGTCCGGCAAGCCATGTCAAACTCAATGCATTCATATTCTAGCTCATAGAACACTGGTTGGACTCTCTTGTGGTAGAAACGACTTACATTTGAATCTTCTTTCTGATATATTTTTCTTCTCTTATCTTTTCTCTTCTTTTTTTTTATTTTTCTTTTTCTCCTATTTGAATAAATTTCTAATTTTGTACCTATTTGTTCATACGTGTGCTTGTTTTTGGGGGTAATGTCAGTTTATGCAAATGCTTTATAGTTTCACAGGGAGGACTTATGGGTGTGCTATGAACTATTCCTTTTCATATTTCTCTTTGTGTTGCTTCCGGATTTTTTTCGCCCATGCCTTCATATCTTTGTCGTACATTCCCAGCGCAACGTTTTCAAGAAACTTGTGCTGGAGTAACTCCTCAGGAGATTTACGGGCTTTGTCATTCTTGATTAAACAGTAGTCAACAAATGTACACAAGTGGGTATCGTATGCAGAATTAGTAATTTTGTTGGTTTTGTTAGTCAAAGTAGGCGATTTTTCGTTCACTATCCGTTGTAGTAAATCCAAAATTCCTTCTGGACCAGCAATTTTCGATCCTCGAGCAGAGCTTCCTTGGCCAAAGCCTTGCGATTCATCACAGTCGTCGTCTTCACTCCACACAGTCCCTCCCGACGCCAACTCAAAGAGCATTAGGCCCATGGACCAAATATCTGACTTAACGCCATACGTATGGCCCTGTATCCTTTCAGGAGACATGTAGGTAGAAGTGCCTACAAATGTGTCTGCCATTGCCAAAGAGTTGGTGAGCTCACGGGAAACTCCAAAGTCACATAACTTGAAGTCGCCCTTATGCGACATCAACACATTGGATGGCTTTATGTCGCGATGGATGATCTTGTGAGTCTTGTACAAGTAAGTGAGACCACTGAGGATCAGAAACAGTAGCTTCTTGAGTACAAGGAGTGGAAGCTGCTGGTGATCACAAAGCTTGATGATCTTGTCAAGTGAGCCACAATTCAAGTACTCCATACAGAGAACAATGGAATTGTTAGAACGTAAGAAAGCTCCATAAAACTCTATAATGTACGGCGATCGGCACTCGTGCATTATGCGTAATTCTCGGATGATCTGGGTTTGTACAGACAGCTTGGAGTCCACAAGAACCACCTTTCGGGCCATCGTCTTCTGCAGGGGTATGTGCAACACTTTCAGCACGACGCCAGAGTTGCCGGAACCCAAATCCTTCAAATGCACCAAATCATCATCTCGTAAGTTAAAAGCGGATGAAGTGGCAGCAAGTGGGGTCGACGGCATGGGTGAAAGCGCGTGAGGATTTCGTCCATGTACGTGTTGTGTGTGATCTCGTGGCAGAGGCGAGTTTTCAGTTGACTTTGTAGGAGATATTGAGCTGATCACTGTACGCCGCTTCCTTTGGGAGACACCCAGCGGAGCAGCCTCCTCGAGAGAGCGTTCTGTTCTTGTTACTTGAGCTGCCAAGTCAAGGTCTTTAAAAGAGCAAATGATATCTGGCTGGCTGGGGGTTTCATGATCCTGAGCAAGATGCAATAACGGAGCCGGTCGTTGCTTGTTCTTTGTTTGCTGTGTCTTCAATGCAGTAAATCGGCTCATCTCAGATGAATAGTCCGCATCTTGCGGCTTAGAGCTCGAGGGGGTGAAGGAGAGTTTCTTGACGTTTTTGCGGTTGAGCGATTTGGGTGCCATGAGCGGCTCGGACGACGGCGGAATTGGCGGAAGTTGCTTCTCTCTGCCAGCCGATAGAGGTGAGGCCAATGGTCCCGAGTTGTTGAACGACATTTCGGATAGCTGAAGAGCCTTTGATTTGGATTTTTGGCAGGAAACGAAAGAGTTGAGGGGTCAGCAGCGCAAGAGTAGGGTCAGCCTTGAAGGAATGATGAAATGAAGGAAAACGAGTAGAAAAGGGAAAAGCGATCTGCTTTAAACACACCCGGCTGGAAGAATACTACCGACAGACACCGGTAATTCGATGTGAGCGGGACTTTTGAAGGCGGATTGTCCGTTGCGGTTCCTTGCCCTATATTTGTCACGCCTTGCGTTTGGGTAGAGGTGAGATACAGTGAGCAAGATTGTATACAATATGAGGCGGCCGGCAGTTTAGCCGTTCTCTTGGCTTCCGAGCAGTGAATGAGATGCAGAAAAAAGAAAAAACAACTCAAAAAAAAAAAAAATTTGATAAGTGGATTCCGGATTGGGACGATGAATTCATAAGAATTCGCTTGATAATTTCCAGCAGAGCCCAATCGGCGAAGCATGTCAATCTTTTGGATTCAGGTGAGTCTCGGAGAAGTTGCAAAAGGAGCGAGTTTGGCGACCGTTTCAAACACACAAAGTAGCGGCTTACTGTATCGGGCCATGACGAACGACTTCTCTCTAGTATTTCTTTTTTTATTCTTATTATTTAATAATTATTTTTCTGGTGAGGTGTTGTTTATTGATTATGCCTGACGGAATCTGATGAAGCCAACGGCCATTGCGGCCAGGACATTCAATAAATAAGGCCGGGAATTGAGTTCTGCGTTAATTTTATTGTAAATTTACTGACCACACTAATTGCGCTCCCGCCCGTAGTTATTACCTCGGCCAGATTGAAACCCTAGAAAAGGTGCCTGAATGCCTTCAGCTGGAGGCTGCAACTGTGGGAGATAGGACATTGTTGGCTTGTATAAGTCTGGAACCTGGGGCACCGATTGTATTTGTCCGTAACCCATGGAATACTCCTGAGGCATAGACACCCCAACAGAGCCAACAGCACCATTCATCATTGCCGGCGGCATTACCATGGGCCCTTGTTCAACAGGAACAAAGTTCATACCCGGGACTAGCAAGTTTTGCAAAACCTCTGGGCCGAGAGAGCTCTGCGTTACACCAGAACCAGAAGTGGGCATGGATGCCATGGACCCAGGACCAGCCCCAAAGCTAGAAACACTCGCCAGCCTCTTCTTTTTTTTGCGACACGTAGAGCATACCTTGTGCTTTCCATGGTCGGCAGCACTTAACGCTTTTGCGCATCGATTACAGTTGCCCATGCGCTCCAAATTTGTTCTTCGAATTTTATCGTTTTCTCGGCACCGCTGACAAACCTTGAACAGACCCAAAGACCGATTTTCCTCATCCTCCTCGTTGCCATCTTCCTTGATGATCAGCGAAGTTATCGGCCCTGCGCAATGTACACATTTGCCTTGAGCAGCACGGTTAGCCTTCCGAATACGTAGGTTTCGGCGACATTGTGGACAGAGCACAAACTTCTGCTCCTCGGGCGGAATCTCTCCTCCACATCGACGACATGCGCCATGCTTGTCCTTTGTTTTCTTTTGCCATCGTCTAGAACGTTGTCTCTGCAACGCTCGACAGTGGAAACACAACTTGAATAAACGTGGCTCGGAGCCGCCTTTACCTCCTCCTGTTAAAGAAGACACCTCTTGAGTAAAGTCCTTTTTGCATCGCGAGCACTTTGTGACTATGTTATTTTCACTGTCTGCTTTTACTCCCGTTTCATCTTTGCTTGCTATCTGCTGCTGCACGTGAAATGGAGGGATCGGGGTTTCCAATCTATTTATCTTTTTTGGTAAAGGGTTTCTCGGCTGATGAAGCAAGTTATTAAGTAAGACGGCGCCTGCGCCAGTACTTGTACTGTTGTTGGTGGGTAGTCCATGGTTCATGTTTCCCTGTCCGCCGGGAACAGTCAAAGGGTAGCCATTGTACCCTTTTAGGCGCTTTTCATCTATTTCACGGACCTGCAGCATCACATCCTGCGGGACATACCTAGGATCATTCATATGAACTTCAGGTGCGCTTGCGTCGCCTTGATATGTATTAAAAGTCTTGACCGGGGCAGTTCTAATTGCAGAATTCGGCTTGTAAAGATGTGCTTGAGGGAAAGGATACTTTAAGTCCATACTTGATGTCTGCCGATAGAGTTCGTGATCTTCAGGGTATCCACGTCGTACCAGAGAAGCCGAAGCTTGCTTGTGTTCTAGCGAGCCGACCATATATGTTTGATCCATATTGAATGTCTTGATTCTCAGATATTTCTACAGCAATGACGGTTTGGTTGGGATTGGAATCAGAAGAATCGAATCGGTAACTCTAGGAAATGGATTTATCAAAAGGAATAGCTGGATCTAAAAATGTTTATTTCGGGGCCATGGAGCTAGCTGGAAAATATGGGGTCAGAAGTGTTGAATTCCTTACTTTTCTGAAAGTAGCCACTAGCTCAAATCGGGTTTCTTCTAGTCCGGGTACAGCTTCTGTATGGATATACCGAAATAGAATCGCCAGGTAAAGAGAAGTGGTAGATAGAAGGGGGAAAAAAAACTAGGCACGATGGTCAGGTCGGCAGCAAGTGAAGCTCTATATGTGGCCAACGGCCCGCGAAACAGTGAAAAAGAACTGACATATAAACATGTAGGGCTATACGCAGGTTACAGGGACTAAGAGAAAAGACATCTTTACGTCTTGCGCGGTGTGAAGTGGCTGTATACAGTGAAGTGCAGTGGGTAACTGTGAAGAGAGCAAATGTCGGCGACACAGGTGGGGTTTGCATTTAGAGGTAAGCGGCAGTCTGCGAGAAGATAACCTGCTCGGGACAGCATTAAGGACGGATTCAATGACGTCATCTTCAAAACACAGCCACACGCCGCATCATTGCCCTAGAAAAGTGTTCCTGCTTTTGCTGCAATGTTTGAGAAAAAAAAATTCTCGTCTGAGAATAGCGTTCAGGGGGAATTGACGCACACCGACTTTAGGGCTCGATATGGAATAGTTAGGAGACAGGACCGTGAGCGATGCATTTGTCATACCTGCAGTGTGTACCTGAATATTACTGTCCTCATAATGACTAAGCCTCTCTAACTATGAAGCGACACGAAAGGATAATTAAACGGTTCACAAAATTGGATGCGGATTCCGTATTCGCGAGCAATCTGAGAATGTAGGTGATGCGATCCCCTGCATGCAGAGATCTGCAGTTCCGCCTCACACATGAACGTTTGCCAAACCCGGCTCAGACGCAAGTGGAATTGTGTCGAGCTGACCGAAACCTTTACTTGAATCGCTTTTGGGAGCTCTGACTTCGCATTTTGCGCGGTTAATCTGTAATTGCACCGTGGTTTGCATGCCCCCATACTTTAATTTTACTGCCCACGTCACTTTCAGTTGCATGCAGTAGGCACAGGTGCAGATGCAGACAACGTGAACAACCCTTGATGGTCAACAAAACGGAGGTTTTACCGGGCAAAAACACCAGATTGATCTTTAAGAGTGCTGAATGACAGCCTCCCGATTCACCACTATCACCGTGCCTCTAACTTCTTTTTTTTTTCTCGGTAACGATTTGGTTCCTTCAGTGCGGGGCCGCCCTATCTCGTAACTCATTCCGTTCACTAAGCTTGAAAGAATTATGAACCTGGTGGGGCGCAGTTAACGTGCAGTGAAGCATAAAGGATCTAAACACACAAGGACGTGGACAAAGGGCTATACATACAGATTCAAACCACAAGACGTCGTGTTATGTAAATTCGAACTACTCGAAATAGTGAGCTGTGAAAAGCTTGCACACAGCTTCGTTTGAGGCTCTAAGAATTAATACTTTAAGCTCAGCGGGAAAATAACATGGCCTCATCTCCAAAGGTGGCCAATTAAGTGGCCATGCTTGAAAACAAAAAAAATATATTGATTTTGATATATGTAGGAAGGGGTCCACTGTCGATTCGAGTGTCGCTTTATGCACAGTGGCGCTTCAATACCGAAAGAGACGACCAACACACGTCCTAGACTTTTCGCTTATAGATGATCTGACCCACTTCGCCTAGACGGTACATAGCAAGAGCAATAAGACCGATGCCGACACCACGAACACTTCGCTGAAACCAAGCAGGATGCTTTTTCAAGTCTACCAAGCCATTTTTATCTTTGAAAGGCAACGACGACAAGAAGTAACCACCACCAGCAAAGCATATGATCAGTTGCAATGCCGTACAGCCTAAGCACTCTTCATCGGACAAATCTCTGCTAGGGGGTGGATTGAACACGCTGAGAATGTTGCTCATGACGAAGAAGCTACCAAGAGCGATGGAGGAGATGAGTTGCGATGGCTACTCTCCATGCGAAGCACGGTTCCTGCAGTACACCAGCGCTGCGCATGCCTAAAGGAGGGTAATGTGTTTTTTCGCGCAGAAACCTCTTAAAGTTCTTGGCCCTGGCACTCTTCTTCCCGTTATCGTCTTTGGCTCGCGCTCATAAACCTCCTGTGGAAATTTGAAATGGTGGCTCGAGTAGATTAATCGCTAAGAATGTTGTCAGATTTTTACGTGCCTTCATTTAGCGGTGCTTGTCACATTTTCTGCAATGTTGCTCACAACCTTTGGAGCGAGAGGTTGCAAACCAAGGTACAAATGCAAGGGAACGAGGCATTGGCGTTGTTTAAATCAAGAGATTTTTGTAAAGCACAGCCTTATGCATGTTTGACATTGAGAGGCAAGCAATTGGGTGGAGTTGTGTTTTTTCTTCTGAGAACGTGTAAAAATCGAGCAATGTAGTGCAGATCTGTTAAAGGGATACGAAGGCAACAGAACTTGATTGAGATGCATAGAATAAACAAGATGAAACGATCATTGCCAATTTGAGAGTGGTTCGAAGAAGTTCGAGTCTCAACGATACTTAACTCAAAGACAGTAAGACCAAAAGATTCAACTCAAAGACAGTAAGACAAAAGATTCAACTCAAAGACAGTAAAAGTACCCGAATTATTCAACTCAAAGACCAGTGAGTACCAAAGATTGCGAACACTGAGAATACTAGGAGTCTATGGAGACTGGCAACTTTAAATTTAATGATATTGAGAGCACTGACAGTACAAAACTGCTGAATATACGAAAACACTAAGAGTTCCGAAAATAGGTAAGAAAAAGCTGCTCTCCGTGTTCCAACCCTATAGAGTCACGGGTTCTGTGCATCTTCTACCGCCCGATGTTCGCTTTTCCAGGATGCTAAGTTCAAGGCACAGTCAGCGTCGGAATCCAGAACTCGGCTGCAATACACCAGAGCTACATCGCAAATCTCACCAATATCCTCACTATACGCCAACAGTATTGTCACGTGATGTATGCTCTCCGGTCATGTATCTGAGCACAGAGCTCCACTATCAAAGCTACTAGTGTAGCAAGCGTGTTTGGGCTGTTGATTTTCTCCCTCTGAAGTAATGTTCCGCACAGTTTTCAGAAGAGGCCGTTTGTTTCCTCGGCCAGTCGGTGTTGGCGCCCGCCAAGGCTTCTCCAGGGCGTACAACTACTCCCATTTTCAAACGCTTCACGCTGGCCCCTCCAAATTCAAAAGATTCATTACTGTGAATTTGTATCTTGTGTCCATCACTGCGTTTGCGTACTACATGTGGTGGCCCAAGCATACGTTTCCTCCCTCGGTTGCCAAGATTCTTCGTAAAGGCTTGTGGGCAGAGTCCGACAAAGGTGAGAAGGATTACCAGTTGGCACTCAAGCACTATATCGAAGCGCTTGACAAGTGCGAGGAATTGCATTTGGATCCATTGAGCGACGAGTACACGGGGATCCAGCTCAAGGTGGGCGAGATGTACGAGCGTTTGGGCATGATGGAAGAAGCAGCGTTCGTGTACAACGAGATCGCTACATTGTACTTGTCGGTCCTCACAGCAGCTCGCAACTCGAAGCAGGGCGGTCGTATCAAGAGCATAGACCACCGTGCCCACCTAATCCAGAAGGACTTGCGTGTTGCACTCAAGTTGGTGGAGCTCAACCGCGAGAACACTCTGCTCTCCAAGGCAATCCTTATTACTCACTTGCTTATTGCCCAGGAGGAGATCAACCGTAAACTAGGATTGGAGGCCGCTGCGTCGTCGTTGTTGACCCCTGACGGTACTCTCGGGCAAAAGATCGAGAAAATAAAACTGGGCAAATTGGATAAGATGGATCTCGACAGTTTAGATAGTGAGGTGGCCAATGCTGTGGGCGACAACAAGACAGAAAACGTTGTGATTCTTGAAACGAACCCAGAAGCCTTCGAGCCATTTGCGGACGAATACTTCAACGCGTTGGACGTGTTGTGCGCTATTTGCATTGCGGTGGGTGACATCAAGACAGCAAGCAGCATTCGAGTGGCTGTGACCAGCAAGATGTTGATGGCGGGCGTCTCTCCTGATAAATTATTGCTATCGCAGTGCAATTCTGGGTCGCTCTTGTATTTTCAAGCCGGTAAGCTCCAAGCTGAGGAACAAAATCTCCGGCGTAAGTTTGCCGAAGAGGCCGGTGTGGATTACAAGAAGTTGAAGGCGATTCATGACCCACTCCAACCAACAAAAGTAAGTGACAAGGAAGCAGAGGAAATCCGTGAAAAGATTGCCCAAGTTGTTCTGCCTGAAGACAAGCGGGATTACGAAGCAATTATTGAGAACAAAAACAAGTTGATGGAAATGGTGATCGCAACTTACGAATCGGTCATCAGCGGCTCAAAAAAACTACCGCAAGAGCTAGTGAAAGAAAATCAGTCCATCCTCGAGGCTGTAGCATTAGCCACATACGGTTTAGGAGTGGTGAATTTGCATCTTTCTTTATACGACAAGGCAGAAAGACTTTTGAGAGAGGCCCGAGTCCGGTCAAAGGCATGTCACTACGATGCATTAATTGAAGAAATCGAGCGAGAGTTGCAGAAGGTTTTCAACGAGCGCAATGCCATTAAAAGCAAGAAAGATGATGTGCTGATGGACATTCAGATGATGAAGTGAAAGAAGCAGAGAACAAAGGTTGCTGAATGCCTGAGAGGATACGAATGATTATAGGATTCTAAGGCACGAAAGCATGTTTGTGCACACCTACCAACTCTGAAAATCGAGATCGAGTGCGACACGAATCTAACAGTACTCCAGTAGTTTCGCTGTACAAGAAGAAAAACCGCGGTGAGCGCCAGCTCCAGAACACGTCGCACCTGGATCACAACACCGGTAAACGCACGACCGCCACGCTCAGTTGAAGTCAGAAAAAAGACACCTGGGTTTCCACTGCCCAGCTCGAATCTCCGCAGACTCGCCCCAATTCACCAATGGCTATTCTTGCTACCTCCATCTGTACGCACGGCGGGAAGGCTCTCGTCCTGAGACAGTTCCGTGATTTGGGAAAGGACAGAATCACCGCTCTTTTGGCCAACTTCCCAGCGCTCCTCTCAGCGTCGGGCTCTCAAAACACAACCGTGGAGGACGAGTCAGTCAGATACGTGTACCAGCCTTTAGAGGAGTACTACGTGGTGCTTTTGACCAACAAGCAATCCAACATCCTTCTGGACATTGACACTTTACATTTGTTTGTCAGTGTTGTAAGCAACATGTTGCGGTCGGTGGACGAACGGGAAATCTTCAACAATGCCTTCGAAATATTGAGTGCCTTTGACGAAATTGTCAACCTAGGCTACCGTGAAAAGCTAACGATGCTGCAGGTGCAAAGCTTCTTGGAGATGGACTCTCATGAGGAGAAAATCCAGGAAATCATTGAGCGCAACAAGGAAATGGAGGCGACCGAGGAACGTCGTAGGCGTGCAAAGGAAATCCAGCGCAAGGAGTTGGCACGCCGGAATATGGAGCAGCAGCAGGCCGCTGTATTTGGCGGCAGCAATGCTGCCATATCTCTGCAAGATGCTTTTGGCTACAACTCGGCACCCGCAACCGGACCCTCTTACGCCAATTCGCGTTCTGAGCCTGAGCCTCCTGTTCAAGAGTTTACTACACCGCGTGCTGTCGGCGGCAAAGGCTTGCAGTTGGGCAAGAAGCCTGTCAAGGCCACACATTCTGAACATAGCAAGCCGTTGCTCACAACAAAACCCACATTAGTGGCGCCTTCTGCCTCCCCGGCAGCCCACTATCAACAATCCTCTGCCGTGCAGTCGGAAGTGGTGTCCGCTTCTGCTTCTCCTGCTCCTCAGCAGAAATCGGCAGTCACCAACAACGGTATCTTGATCACCATCAATGAAAAAGTAACAGCAGAGTTGAACCGTGAGGGTGGTATCATAGGGTCTGAAGTCAAAGGTGATCTTCATTTGCGCATAAACAACGCTAACTTGGCGCGGTCCAAAATTTTGTTGAATGTTGGCAGTGGTGGTGCAATTCAATATAAGACCCATCCAAATGTTGACCGCAGCTTGTTTACTTCTACTAACAGTATCGGCTTGAAGGACAAGACTAAACCATTTCCCAGCAACGACCAAAGCTTGGGTGTATTGAGGTGGAGAGCCAGTGCCAAGGAGGAAGACTTCTCTTTTGTACCACTCACATTTACCGCATGGGTCAATGTGAATGACGGTGTCGCCGACGTGACCTTGGAGTACGAATTGACTCCTGGCTACCTTGAATCACACCCCACGCAAGAAACTTTCGGCCCAGTGCAGATTCTTGTTCCAATTGCCCTGGAGGAGGTGATCTTGAAAGAAGACTCCAGCGGCCAGGTGCTGTATGAGGTCAGCGAGGAAGGCATTTTGTTCAACATTGCGCAAATTGATCTTGCCGATGCTCTGGGCTCATTCGAGTTTTCTGTACCCGCAGACTCTGAAGAGAGCTTGTTCCCATTGCAGATCGCCTTCAGCGTGTCCCGTACCGAGGGCGTAAACGAGTCTGATGGCTCTTTCGGAAAGGTGCTGGTGGTAGACGTGGTCTCTAACGATGACAATGAAGCTTCTCTTCCATTTGACATTCACCTGAACTTGGTGTCGGAGGCATATCTTGTGAATTAGTGTGTTTGAGTAACGAATATATAAGAGAAAGTACAGAGGAATAAAACTGACGTTATCGTTTTAATTCAAATTACGAGAAAACTTGTCAAGTAATACCTCTTAACAAGCTTGCGCAAATACTCCGGCAGCAAAGCAGTAGCCAACAGCCTTGCACGTGGCCAAGGCAGAACAAAAGACGACGAGAACCCGACCTTGTTAATGTCAAGCGTTTTTTCAACAAAAGAAGAATCTAAAGTATATAAATAGGTAAGAACGTGCAGTAGCTCAATCCCACGACAAGTACAGAGAAGTACCACACCGCTGGAGAACAAAGGTGGCAACTGCTCCTTCTCAAATCACCACCAGAACACCTGGCAGCGCCATAGAGAAGTTCAAATGCAAATCCAGCTCTTTGCTGAGCAGGCGCAATTCAGCCAACACCTGCAGCTTGGAGTCGAGGTCCTCAAATGTGTCCTTTACGTGAGTAACAAACACGTTCAAACTGGTCAAGGGAGAGGGCCGTAGGGCACCACAAATCAGGTCAAGGGCGTGCAATTCTGCCATAAGATGAGTTGGCGTCATGTGGCCGTATAGGTTGACTTCGGGTCGCACCGATAAGGACGAGCACTCCAATATGATGCACTTTAATGACCCATCAAGAACATAAGGAGCCACATTGGACCAAACCGTGGCATTTCTGTTCGACTTCAGTACGGTATCGGCTTCAAAGTCGCCAAATGATAGAAATTTCGCTTGGGTAACGTTATCGCACACAAGAAACGCCAGGGACGTGTAAACTCCGTGGCTTTTGCCCTTATTGGTGACAACACCGTGCGAAAGCTCGAAGGCAGTGACGTTGTAGTTGTTGTTTATGATGTTGAACGGCCACAGCGGCTCAAACGAGCGCAAGTCAAACGTGCCGGCCAGCTCCAAGTCGGGCCAAACCACACCGTTGAAGATGTGCGTGCGCAAAGCATTGGTGGTGAAATCAGAGCCAAACACAGAAAACTTGTGCCCATACTTGCTAGCACCCGCCAGATTGAGCACAAACGAGTGGATATGGTCCAAATGAGGATGCGAGAGGAGAAGCGCAGCCACCTTGCCAAATACCTGTCGCAGGAGCGTTAGACAGTGGCCGTCGAGGTCACGGAAAGGGAAGGTTTCCGGGACCGCAAGGAGACCACAGGAGGGATACAAGTTCACACCCAGAAGCGGCCGTTGCAAACGAGCGGAGTGCTGTAGAATGATCTCTGCTAGGGCTAGCCAACCGGAGCCAGCGTCAATCATAAAGAGCGAAGCTGGCGATGCCAACACCTCGTTATACGACATATGGGCTGGCTTCACCAACACCGCACAATTGCCTGATTCGGCGGGGCCACCCGACGTTCCCAAGAAAGTGATCTCAAAGCTCATGGTCGGTTCTGCCAGAGATACAAGCTGCGGGAAAGGACTGGCCAAGAATAAGTCTCGGGCGGTGAGATCGAAGTACGAGGCGCGCGGCTGGCGGGGCACCGTTGGTATTAGGGCGGTGCCGACGGGTTTTCAAGAAAGCAAGGGCAAGATTCCTCGACGATCGACGGAAGAAGCGTAGGCGACAAAACCAAGGGTGGCAGTAGTGGCCAGAGGCCAGCAAATGGGCAAAAGCGCCGGTAATGCAGGAGGGCTAAAAGGGCAATAACCTCCGGAAAGCTGTGTGCTTGGTGGAGCGGAGTGCACGGAGCCGGAGAGAGGCTCGATAGTGCGCTGGCGAGCGGCTGCCTGCAGTCCGGGCAAGCAATAGAAGGTGAAATCGTCGCGAGCGACTCTGATAAGAGTTGTGGGCAGACGCATGGAAGCCGGCGCGGGACTCAGCACGTCGGCAGTATGGGATATCAGCACCAGATCCAGCGGAGGTTGATTGAGCGTTGGTTCTCCCCAGTGTGAGAAGTGTATGGCAACTTTTGCCGGGCTTGGATGAGATTTATTCGAGTATCAAATGGTGTTTGTCCGGCTTTCGTGTAGCATATACGTTGACACGCAGGCAGCCGGGCCTCGCCTGGACGAAGCCACCTCGCGGATACATGATACATAACGTGGGAGCAATTTTAGCAGCCATGCTTATAAGCCCCGTTGGCGAATAATGGAAAGCACAGCACAAGTCCGTGAGTCTCGTTGCTGGGCAATGGCAAGGTTCACTGGGGCCGGGGTAACACCGGCCGTGGCAGAAGGCTAGTGCCACAACGGTGTTCTTCTCGGCCTGACAAAGTGTAGTGAGAACGGCCGGACAATAGCGGCGCAATTAGGCTTGAACAACCTATACCAGAGGTTGAATATATAGGCCTCCCTAAGAACCAGCCAAGAACTCGAATATATACCAGCAAGAGCTCGAATATATACCAGCTAAGTGATTGAATATGCCAGCTAAGTGGTCCAGGCTGATCAGATTGTAGTGGAGAGTAATCAGCAAGCTTCAACACGGCACATAGGCCTAACGTAGTGGCTTGTGTTTCTTGAGACGATCGGCTCCAGTTTGTTCCTTTCCTCCTGGTATTGTTTTGTCATTTTCCTCTTCTGCCTTTCCCTCCTTTTCTTCTTCGTGCTCTACACACAACAGCAGTCTCAAGTGTTAGTTATATTCTCCTGGTTATCTATAGCTGCTTACTTCCATACCCAATCACATTCTTTGCGAATTTCCAGCTCTGGTCCTTGACCTGCAAATCTTTCTCAAACTTCAAGTCCACCTTGCCGTCCGTGAACGTAAACACCGCCATACTGTACTTGTCTGAAGCACGTGCATCTCGGTAGTATAACACACGCATGCAATTCGTCATCGACTCTCTGGCCTGCTTCTCTGACACGTTCACAAAGTCCTCGTCGTAAGGCACTAGCTTCCGCAACAAGGGCACTGCCAAGTGCGCCCCAAACCCAGTGGCGAGTGCCAGCGCACCGTACGTCACACCCAAAAGGTCAACGTAGCGCAAGAAGGGACTGCGGTCGTCATTAAAGCCCGCAACGATAATCGCATTCCACAACGGGTCCATTTTCAGTCTGCGGTTATACATGACTCTGCTCAAGTACTCGTGGATCTGGGGCGCACGCAAAGAGTGGCCGCCGTCGCTGTCGTAGATCTCCTCCTCGGTTTCCAACTGCACTAAAAGACGCTCGATATACTGGAAATCAGATATGTCCCCAGAAACCCCTACGATAGTTTCGGAACCCACCCGCAATAACCGCTCTATGTTGTTGAAGCGGAGGAGCGAGCCGTACGAGCCCATGTTATCTGCGGCAATGGCCACACCGTTCTGAAACTTGAGCGCCAAAACAGAAGAGGCGGTGATTATGGGCTGCTGCGTGTGCATTGAAGGGAACGCTGCGTCGGAGCTGGATGGCACACCTGCGTTGGCTATGGCATGGTTATAGGAGCCGTAGGTGGCGTCCAGCGGTCTTCCCCACAGGAAGGGATCGTGGTTCATTGTTTACGGAGCTGGGGATGTGTGAGACGTTTGTTTTGTGTGCGTCCAACAGTGGAATTTGCTGGGCTTTTTCGTCTCTGGTGGAGTCAAATCGACAGGGTTTGGATTACAGTGTCGAGGTCTCGTGGGCAAGTGGCGCTCGAGGTGTAGTTTGGCGCGCGCACGACCAGAATTGCAAGCTCTGGCAAGAGTAAGGTATGGTGGGTGCAAATCAGCCAAATCAGCCAAATCACAAAATGGACAAAATGGACAAAATGGACAAAATCTACAAAATCACAAAATCACAAAATCAACAAAATCAACAAAATCACAAAATCAACAAAATCAACAAAATCAACAAAATCAACAAAATCACAAAATCAACAAAATCACAAAATCAACAAAATCAACAAAATCACAAAATCACAAAATCAACAAAATCAACAAAATCAACAAAATCAACAAAATCACAAAATCAACAAAATCACAAAATCACAAAATCTACAAAATCAACCACATGAATCAAATCAACCACATGAGGCATGAACAACTGGCATTTTCTCTTTGGTAACCTGAAGCGAAGCTGGCATGGCAATCTGGCTCACAGCGAACAGACTGCGCACCTGGGCACTATTTCGCTCACACCCAGTGCAAAGAACTACTATATTGTACAACAGAAACGGGCTTTAACAAGGAGGAAAGAAAAAAGTTAACAAGAAATCAAAAAGTAAACAAAGCAAAATCGGATTTGCCCCGGTGGTTAGCGCACGTCTAGCTCTGCCCTATAGCAGGCTGGCCCTAAGTACGAGTAATGGATCCATAACTGTAGAAAGTAAAGGACAAGCTCAAGCTCAATAACTGAAGTGGGAGGCCGGGAACGGGCAAATGGGTAGCGTTTTTCGGATCGCCAAGCGCCAGCGACCGGCAGCGAACATATCAAGCTCCCAGGGTCCTCTCCACTCTGAGCACCTCCACACCGTCTGAGCACCTCCACATCGTCTGAGCACCTCCACACCGTCTGAGCACCTCCACATCGTCTGAGTACCTCCACACCGTCCGTTATTCTCAATATGGTTGCTATTCTGCTGGTGTCTTGATTTGCTGGTGTCTGGATTCCATTGCGAGACACCATGCAGAAGAAACTGTGGTGAATATGTATTGCTATGCATCTAAAAAACAAGCAGGGCGCCTCCACTCTCGATATCCTCGGCCTCGGCACCCACAGCGGGTTTGTATCTGAACCTCAGCGATAATTCACATCTCAAGAGGACCTCGCCTTCCTTAAGCTCGATTGGCATGGCGTTCCAGCCCGAGCCGGAGCCCTTCGATCTCTGGAGTGAAGGCATTTTGCCGCTTGGTGAGAGCGGGTGTGGCTTGGCTGCCTCGGGAGCACCTGGAGTTAGTATTTGAACGAAAGTCTGCAGTGGGCCGAGCCGAAAGATGTCTCTGCTTTGTCCCTGCTCGTCCCCGGCCGGCTCCACTTATGAGTGCTCCTAACAAAATTGAATTTCATACCAAAAGAGTGCGGGCCACCAACAAACTTGATGAGCTGTACGTGTTTGAGAAGTTTAAGGGATTGTCTCATGCTGTTCTTGTTCTAAGAGTGGAACTGGTGAGCCTATGGAAACAGCTTCCATTGGATCCCGGAGCGCTGCTGTGTGCCGGCCCGAGCAAACAGCGGCCCTCGCTTTGGGTGCGAGGATTGCCGAGGCCCTCAGGTCGCACTAAAACCAGCCTCCGCCTTGGCCCCAAGTCGCGATATTGGGCGCGGCCACTTACTTTGGCCAGCGGTGGTTTTGGCCATAAACGAGTATTTGAACGAGGGCGACATAGCGGAAATCGGGCTACCTTTTATGCTGGTGTTGTTCTGGCGTTATTCTGCCATTCTCTCATTTACCTAACTAAACTGTAGTTGTATGGTCATAAGTGTAATCCTCCTCATGCAAGCCGGGCTCGAACTTCGTGGGGCGGTTCCAGTCGCTGCCTCAGAGACGGCACGAGCTCGGTCGCCGTGGGCCCCAGAGCCAGTCGCACTTCAAAACCGACTCCCCGCCACAAGAAGCGTCCATTTCAACCAGAGCATATCAGGCCACAGCCACGTACCATGAGCGACAAACTCCAAAGAACCATTGCTAGGTTCCAGCAAAGAATCGATAACAAGGAGTTTTACGAGGCACACCAAACATTGCGCACAATCACTAACCGATACGTGAAAGCGCAGCAGTATGACTTGGCAATTGACATCTTGGCCCAGGGTGCCACCATCTTGGCCCAGAACAGCGAGTACGCGTCGTCCAGCGATCTCGTATTGTACTTGCTTCAAGTCTACAATGAAGCTGGTGTTGTGTGCTCCAACTCTGGAGCCGGTAAAGAGCACAAGGCGAAGTTGATTGGGTTGATCTCCCAACTTCCCGACACAGAGCCCAGCATGGGCGACTTGGCTAAGCTGGCAATGACATGGTCACAAACTGGTGGCTCTTCCAAGTTCGGTGATGCCAGCTTGCACCATCTTTTCGGATGCAAACTATTGGCGGCGGTTTGTGAGCAGACTTCCGAGGCAGAGAGGTACAAGCTCTTTGCAGTGGCCGAATTGCACTTGATTTTGGGCACTTTCGAGTCCTTGCCCATCTACGTGGGCTACTTGTTCGACTGGTACTTGGCTAACGCTGCGGTGGCGGACCCTGGTCAGTTTTTGGCCCGTGCGGTGATCAACTACTCCTACTTGAGGAATATGAAGTTTGTGCATTTGGCGATGGACACATTTTTGCAAAAGCTCTCCCAGCTGAGCGGCGAATCCCCCACAACAATTAACGGCTTGCGCATGTACGACAATTCTGAGCTATTGAACTTTTTGCAGCTTCTTGTGGCCACGTTGGGCAAGATCCAATCGGGTGAAAAGTTCATGAAATTGTACGACCACTATAAGCCCGTGTTGACAGAAAACGAGCTTTGTGCGCCTGTCGAGTATTTGGGCCATGAGTACTTTGGCTTGCGGTTGGGAAATGCGCTGGGTGGAAACAACATGTTAGCCAACTTAATGGGTAGTCTTTTCAAGTAGGCCGATGGTGGGTTGTGCCAGCGAAATGTTTGTAATGCATGGATCTAATAAGAGGAAATACAGCATGAAGGAAACCAACAGAGTGAGTTCATCGGAACCCAATGTTTGACTCAGAGTAGCCTCAGACCCAGGTCCAGCCCGTAAGCAATCTAATTACGCTTGGTATTCAATTTTCTAGTCGTGATCATTTCATATCTAGCCGAAGTATCTACTGCTACGTGCTTTGTTGTTGTCCTTGCTGCGCTCGGCAATATTGCCTAGTTTCCATTTGGTGTCGCTTGCTCTGAGCAGTGTGATTCTCAGCGACTTTGCTGCTGAACCTGGTTCCCCCAGGCTCTGCCGAGATTTGGCACCTGTTCAATACGCATCCTTGCCATCAACACCGTCGGAATCCTTCACCACACACGAAGCGTCCAACGCCTTGACCAACTCTGGCCGTTTAGCCTTGAGAAGTTCGTGCTTGGCCTCGGTATACGTGCACCACCGCCTCTCTCGAGACCGCAGCTCGGGCCAGTCCGAAGCCATGTGTTCTACCAACAACTCGTAGAAATGGAACTCCAGCCGCGGGACAATCTTGGCCACGTCATAGTCGGTTTTGCGATCCTCCTCGCTTATCACCGGAGCCTTGCGCCCACGCAGATCAAGCACCACCGGCAATTTTTCCATCACCCGCCCCTCACAGCCAGCCTCTTCCCACGTCTCACGCACTGCGCTCACCGCGTAGTCGTCGCCCTCATCTAGCTCTATGCCGCCCTTGGGAAAAACCCATTGTCCCTTGTGAGCGCTCGACAGCACCATCACCACCTTATCCTTCGTTTCGTTGAAGCAAATACAGCCGGCGACCATGCGTGCGCCGCTCTCGGGGTTGTATCGCTGGTTGGCTCTGCCGACACGTGATTCGGTGGGCCTCAGCGGGCGGTTTGCGGTGTTTTCCATTGATGATAAGGCGTGGTGTAGTGTGGGGACGATCCACGGAGATGGCCGCGGTGATCCACCGGTGCTACAGCACACAGGCCAATGCAACGGCGGGCGATATTGCTGGTGTACGGATGTTTTCTTGCTGTCTCGAGCCGGAACGATAGGGCACGGCCTGGTGCCACAGACCAGTACCGGATGAAGTGGCAGCTTTTACTTGCTTTTGCTGGAGCGTTGGCCCACGAGCCGAATCCCGTGAAGCCGCTGGAGCTCTCGTGGCAGGAGTGGCATATGCAAGAGGAGCATCACATGGACAGTTTTGATGCCGGGTCATTTTTCTTGCTCCACGACTTGAAGAGCAAGGGCCACTGGACAGGAGACGACATTTTGTACATCTACGGATTGACTCGAGACAACGTGGTTGGAGATGGTAGCGGGATGGGGGAACACGATCATGCCGAGACGATCCCTGCCGCTCTTAGACAGAGGGTGGTGAGTGAGGTTTCTGCGCTTTTACATGCCGACGGCCAAGGCGTGATCCTGAAGGACAAGTGGTTGGAGTTTTCTCTGAACGGAGGTGTATTGCCGGACTTTGGAGTTGGTCCAGGCCACCACATGGACTTTGAGGCTGAGTACGAGAATCATCATTGGAACCAGTACCACCGGGACCAGGACCCGGACGTGCATATCAAGCACAAGGAGGACATCGAGCATGAAATGCTCCACCACGAACACGAGATCGAACAGACCCACTCCAATGAACAGGGCCGGCGCCGGGCACACGACTACGTTAGCCCTGTGCGTGTACAAAACATACCGCAGAAGTATCTTGCGCAGTAGAAGAGTGGGAGACGAAGAGATATAGCATGGAGGGCGTGACGAGCGGTGGGGCGATGGAATGGCTTATGGGTATGTAGTTAAGTAAATGGCAGAAGATTTAATACTGCAAGACGCAGGGAAAGAATTGTATATTCAAGGCAAGAAACAGACAGAAGTGAGTCCGTCAAATGCGGTTTACCGGTCTCCATCGAACGCATCGGCCTTCTCCGCACAGCATAGAAAACCATCGTCTTGAATCTTCTGGATGCTGTTCAGATGCCAAAGTCTATATTTTATTCAGTGGGTCTAGATTGGACCGGACTCATTTTGTCACGGCGCCCGAGGCACAGTCCCTCAACACTTTTAGATCCTCAGCGCACATTGTCAGAGACAGTTCATTCTTGCGGAGACATGCCTCATAGTTCTGGAGCTTGTCGGCACACTCGCCGTGTATTTTCTGGAACACAGGCACTGAGGTCTTGATACACCTGCTAAGGTTGATCTGCTCAATGTTGCAGTCAGCCTCAGACGGAGGTTTGCTCATGCACTGGTGAAAAGCCAAGAACGGCTGTGGGCAGTGACGAGCGATATCCTCGATCATTACTTGGTCTAGTGACGACGACATGGCTGTTGCCGCTTGTAGGAGGAAGAGGTGTGGTGGACCAGGTTGGCTAGAGCAAGAAGCCATGGGTGCGTGGGGCCGCGACTGGCATGCCAGAGCCAACAACGGGAGACATCGGAGCTAGAACTAGGCGAGCAGTGGGCCCCGATAAAAATAAAAAAATAAAAAAAAATAAAAACAAAAATAAAAATAAATATAAATTCTAGACCCCGGAAGAGCCGGTGAAGCAAAGCAATCACCGGTACGAGCATCGTTTATATCCTTTCTGCGCCCATGCCGATTCCTCGGGTCCGCTAGATAGCGCGATTCCACCTGCTTCCCGTCAAGCTTATTTTTTCGGCACCAGTCTCCGGGCCCTGGGCCCAATCATCACGCGAATGCGCCCAGGGCAGGGCACTCTGGATCAGCCTACGTTTGTGATGCGGGACCGTTCTGCTCTCTGCGTGTGCTATTTGTTGGTTGCTGGCCCATTTGTAGATTTGCATTCTTACAGTTATTTTCTTTTTCCTTTTCTTTTCTTTTTCCTTTTCGTTTTCAATTTACTGGCCCCGAAATTGGCTTGGTGGTTTGCTTGTCGTCGCATTGCTAATTTTCTGGCAAATCCGCGTCCCCGGTGTAAATCCGTCAAACCCAACAATGCGCTAACAATTCATCAGTTACGGAGCAGAAAGCAAGAAAAAAGAGAGCAAAAAAACAAGTCTAATACAAGGCAGCGCTGACCGAGCGCAAACGTAAGTCCAGAGCGAACGTGGTTTTGTGTGTTTTGTTTTTAGCCATCACATCTTCATTTCCTGTTTTTGTAGCAGTTTGTTTTTCGTCGTTCCTGCCTCTTTCAGCCTCGCTCGCCGGTAGTGCCCGCGCCGGACGGCTCGCTCGCTCGTTCGCTTCGACAATTCCTCTCCTCGTCCGCTTGCTCAGGTTTTTACTTCGCCATCTCCGCTAGCACCATCTCCCCCACCGGCAAGCTCTGCCTGTTTTTGTGTCCAAAACACTTAGCCGAGCTGTCCTTCTGCGTGGCTGCTTTTCGGTCTGATTTTACCAGGTGTTGTCCCGTTTTTCCCGCCTCTTACTGTGAGTGTTTTCTACAGACACCTAGCACAAGGAAAAAAAAGGAGACCTGGCGAATATTGAAAACTCGAGAAAAAAAAAAAAAAAAGAAAATCAAGCATTCTGATTGTGTCCAAGACTTCAGCTCCGTTTTTCTCTACATTTTCCCTTCCGAGTATTGCTACAGTTTTTCCACGTTCACAAGAACGTCCTCCCATTTACTTCACTCATTGGCATTCTTTTTCTTTATTCCCCATTCCTTCTTCCGACGTTTCCATTAAATTAACCCTGGAAACCCACTTACGTCGTCGAAGCCAGGCTCACGAAAATCGAATAGGATTCTCAACCACAGATCAAGATCTGATTTGGAAATTCGAACAACCTAGTCCTTTTTTTGGAAGTCTTTTTCCAATCTAGCAACGTTCTTCGGTGAAGTTAACATATCGTTAGCGCTGAACATCCTATTTGTTACAACCCGTTGCTTGCTGGTACCTGCTCATGTCTAATCCTGCTGCAATTGCTGCTGCTGCTGTTACACAAAACCCAACCCACATGAACGTTTCCAGCACTTCGTCATCTAACAATAACAACAACTCTGTTGTGGGTTTGCACTACAAAATCGGTAAGAAGATTGGCGAAGGGTCGTTTGGTGTTCTTTTCGAAGGTAGCAACATCATCAACGGCGTGGCTGTTGCCATCAAGTTTGAGCCCAGAAAGACCGAGGCTCCTCAGTTGAGAGATGAGTATAGAACTTACAAGCATTTGCAGGGATGCGATGGTATCCCTAATGCTTACTATTTTGGCCAAGAAGGCTTGCACTCGATTCTAGTCATCGACTTGTTGGGCCCTTCCTTAGAAGATTTGTTTGACTGGTGTGGACGCAGGTTTTCCGTCAAGACAGTTGTGCAAGTTGCCATTCAAATGTTAAATTTGATCGAGGAAGTCCACCGTCATGATCTCATCTATAGAGACATCAAGCCTGATAACTTTCTTATTGGGCGTCGAGGCCTTCCCGAAGAGAACAAAGTCCACTTAATCGATTTTGGCATGGCCAAGCAATACAGAGACCCACGGACAAAGCAGCACATTCCTTATAGAGAAAAAAAAGTCGTTGAGCGGCACTGCACGTTACATGTCCATCAATACCCACTTGGGTAGAGAACAATCAAGAAGAGATGATTTGGAGGCTTTGGGCCACGTCTTCTTCTACTTTTTGAGAGGTCAGTTGCCTTGGCAGGGATTGAAAGCGCCAACAAACAAGCAAAAATATGAAAAGATTGGTGATAAGAAGAGAACCACTTCCGCAATGGTTTTATGTGAAGGTTTGCCCAAACAGTTCGCTGAGTATTTAGATCTGGTCAGATCCTTACCGTTTGAGGCAGAACCGGCTTACGAAGAGTACAGAATGTTGTTGTTATCTGCGTTGGACGATATGGGTCTCAGCTGTGATGGTGACTTTGACTGGATGCACCTCAACAACGGTAAAGGTTGGGACGCCACCATCAACAAGAAGCCAAACTTGCACGGATACGGCCACCCCAACCCACCCAACGAGAGAGAAAGGCGCCATCGTGAGCTGCGTAGAAGACAACATCATTCTTCGCAACAAGGGGGCAATGTCATTTCAAGCTCTGCTGGTAACAATAACTTGAACAGCAATATCAACCAATCTTCTCATCAACAACAACAGTTGTCAGCAGCTCAATCGCACCAACAAAAATTACAACACTTGATTAATAGACCATTACCTCCAATCAAGCAAGAGTTTCAACCAAACTCAAACATGAGCTCAAATGGTAACAATGACTTGTCCGCTAGTCAGGGCATGATGAGGAATTCTCAATCTAACTATGGCAATCAAAGGGTCACTCAATACGAGCAACAACAGCATGCCAACGAGGAAGAGAAGAAGGGCTTTTGGTCGAAGATGTGTTGTCTGTGATCAAACTTCATCCTTACAACCCAAGCGTTGGGTGGAATAATGGATGCAAACTTAATCAAAAAATTGCAAGTAGAAAGATAGAAGTGATACGTTTCTGATCAAAAGCTTTAATTACAAATGTAAACATTAATCTATAAACGATATACAAGCAGTCATGACATGGACGAAAACTTCTTTCTTAAGCTCGCCCCTGATTTTGAAACAGGCTAGCTATAAGTGGGCTTCGAAATAATCAAGTAAGCTAGCCCTTCATTTTTACACACTCCCATTCCTCCTCCGTTACCTCCATCTCCTTATATGTTTTTGACAAGTACGACTCGATTTCTTTCAAAGAATTAGTTGTTGTTTCTTTGTCGAAAAACTCAGACGAGTTCATGGAGGAAATTAATTCATCCAAACGAGCCTTTATGACCTTGGATCTGTACTCTACCCATTGACGATAGAACGAATTGTAAATGGACCCATAGTTGAGTTCTGGTTTTGTGGTGTTCAACACAGATCCATCATGAAGGGAAGAGTTCTTTGCTCTATAAGAAGTTACCATGGTGATTCTCTCGGTAGCTCCTAAAGGCTTGGGGGCCAAGTGTTTGATCAAGCGCCCTTGCAAGACGGCAGCAGAGCCTTTTTGTGGTCCTGACACTTTAGCAACCTTATTGTCGCCCATACGAAGATAAGTTTCCCCTCCGATCATGTTAGTGGTGTCTGATAACATGAGCACACATACAAACGGGTATGAATCGTTGTGCCAGCCAACGATTGCAGGAATATCCTCGCCGGAGTCCTCGCCAGTAAATAAACGTTCTCTCTTCTCTGCGTTGTCTTCGGTCCTTTGAGACGATGCAGTTTCTTCATCAGTTATCCCGACGTTGACATGTGCAATCTCGTAGTCCATCACAATGTCCAAGTCCACTCCTGCCATGGTGGAAATCAACTCCATGGTCTTGGGGTGAGACCAGGCATCGTAGATGAAGGGAGTTGATATCTCGTCCTTGTCCTTTACATAGCCACGAATGACACAATCCATTCCTGAAGTAGAACTGTAACTGGTGCGGGCATTCTTCAAGAATGTGCTCTTTTTCAAGCACTCTAACTTCATGATATCTACGGCCTCATCCGTGAACAAGGGGAATGGATCCGAGACACCTATTGGGGAGACTTGCAACTTATTTGTGAGACCTAATTCCTCCATGGTTATTCTGCGTGTGTTGTGGTACTTGTGTTGTTCCAAAGGGTCTTTCGAATAATACTTTAAGTGAACGTCGGGGTCGAATTTGATTTCCTCAAAGTTTGGGTACTTCTCGGCCAAGGCTTTGAAGGTGTGGTCCAACACCTGGTTGTAAACGGTTTCAGGTATCGATTTGCGCATGTTGCCCGCGATGATATCAGCGGACAAGTCAGCAGACAAATCGGCGGAGATAGTAGCAGCCATTTTTTTTTCTTCTCTCCAAGGAGGTGGCTAAAAGTGGAAGAGCCTTTCTGCTTTCTTTATCTTGGTTTTTCCTTCAAGGGCGTCCGACTCGAGAAGCTTATAGAAGCAATCTAAAAAGGACGACGTGAAGAAAAAAAGCGATGAAGTAGATGTGATGAAAAACAACACCAGACGGCAAGCAACACGCTTCTTATAGTCACAGGGTCACGATAAAGGTGCGCCGGAATGGAGACGTATGGTACTAAGCACCAAAATGGGTGCAAAAAGTCGACATACCTGCATGTGCCGTGGTGCGCAGGTAGACTATGATTCCATGGTTCCTTTTTGGGTTTGAGTTCGCGGCAAGCCGCATTATCTATAGATAACACATCCGTATTGGTAGCACGCACAGGGCTTATTTGCGAGTGACTTAGGGCCGGACCTTTTGCTAGTCTGTGCAGTGTTGCAGTTTCTATGGGCGGAGGAATTCGACGGTTACATTGGAAACTTTCTGCGAGCTCATCGTTAGGGTTTCGGGCGCAATTCTGTGTTGCTTGAGGAGGCTCTTAAACATGTGCAAGGCTTCGTCCGCCCTTCCCAACAACCAGCGAAGCGACCTGCCGCAATGCAAATCTTGTAGGCTTTTTCCTTGCGGGTGTTGTTTTGTGGATGTTGTTTTGTGGATGTTGTTTTGTTTGTGATTTTCTTTGATTGTTGCAATCGCCAACTCCAGGGCCTGGGTTATCGGTCGGCCCCGCCATTTGTTGCGCATTGCCTCTTTTCCGGAGCCGCGTATGAGCGCTGTCTCCGAAAGCAAATATCAGGCGCAACCGGCTGTCGGCTTCTGCCAAATTTGGTTGCAATAAACGGAGCCACCAACGAGCTTTCCGTTCTGGTCTTGCTGCCCAAATTGCATTCTTTTTCCTTCTCAGCACTTCCTTCAGCTACACGGATGGTACAATATTGAGGGTTTCACCGCGGCGAAGAATCCTGGCTGTTTCTTGGATTTGCTCCTGTGATCATGGCGGCCTATGCCGTGACTTGGATCACGCGGCACAGGAAAACAACTAACAAAGTACTCGACATACCAAGCAACTGACCGCCAACGCTCGAAAGCCAGCGTGAAATGACTCGAGGCTTGCGCCGGGGCAACAATCTATAAGCTATCGAACACTCTGCCAGACCACGCCGTGCGCGCCAAACCAGTAGAGCCTCTGGCACCGGTTCGCGCGCGGGCGAGAACTTGTGCGGCGCACGACCGCGGTGTGAACGGGCCCCAGGGAAGAGCACCCGGCCGAGACGGAACCCAGAGCAAACCCCAGACTTTGCGTAGCCACGATGGTGTCCAGACAGGCGCAGAAAAGGTTGAACAAGGAGTACAAGACCATCCAAAGCAGCCCTGCTCCTTTCATAGTGGCGAAGCCCAACGACGAGAACATTCTAGAGTGGCACTATGTGATCAGCGGGCCACCGAAAACCCCCTACGAAAACGGGCAGTACCACGGACTACTCCGGTTTCCGCTGGAGTATCCGTTCAAGCCGCCTTCGATTTCTATGGTGACGCCCAACGGCAGATTCCAGTGCAACACCCGGCTCTGCTTGAGCATGAGCGATTACCACCCAGACACCTGGAACCCGGCGTGGAGCGTGCTGACAATTTTGACGGGGCTTTTGAGTTTCATGACCGGCGAGGAGCATACCACGGGATCGATAACGACCACAGATAGCGTTAAGAGGAAGTTGGCGCTCGAGAGCAAGAAGTGGAACTCCACGGAGAACTCGCGGTTTATTGCCACGTTCCCCGACATAAACGCAGAAAATAAGCAAGAGTTGGAGGCGGCCGAGCAGGCAAGACGGTTGCAGGCCGATCAGGCGGAGAGCAGCATGGGCAACCAGCCGTTCATGCTTGATACCGCCAACTTGGACCCTGAAGATCGGGCCCGGCTTTTGGTGGAGCAGGAGGGTGTCGGTCAGAGGCACGCGAGCAGTTTACCGTTGAAATTTGTTGGCATAGTGGTTGCAGCGTTCTTGGCTGTTTACTTTGCAATCTGACTGCTCTGCAAAACTAAACACGAGATGCAAACAGTTGACATCACCTGACTGGACTTTCACAGATGCTTCTTTCCTCCTCACAGTGTGCACATTAGAACCCCGGGTTGAGGGTTGTTTCGACGGAAAATGAAGTATCCGTTATGAAAGAGGGTGCAAAGGAATAGAAATAAACAGAAGAGACGAAATTCAAATAGAAGAGGAAGAAGAGACGAAAGTACGGCAAGGCCAGAGAGACGAAATTCAAACAGAAGAGGAAGAAGAGACGGAAGTACGGCAAGGCCAGAGAGACGAAATTCAAATAGAAGAGGAAGAAGAGACGAAAGTACGGCAAGGCCAGAGAGACGAAATTCAAATAGAAGAGGAAGAAGAGACGAAAGTACGACAAGGCCAGAGAGACGAAATTCAAACACAAGAGGAAGAAGAGACGGAAGTACGACAAGGCCAGAGAGACGGAAGTGCGAAAAGGCTAGAGGTCCTTGAGCCGTGCAGAGGACAAACAGGTTTCTTAGGGAGGTACAGAGTTTGCCAGCTTCGGCTTTCACTGCGTAAGCCCGAGAAGCCATCAAAGCCACAACAGCGTTCCATGCGGGAGAACGGAACTATCACAGCGCCGACGAATCATGCATGTGGGCAGCCTCGGTCTGGCCCTGGCAATAGAGCGCGTGACGAGCAACATTAAAGAAAAGGAAGACCAAATCAACATGTCGAAACTGAAAATAGCGGCAGAGAGTCGGGAATCGCCATAGAGTGGAAGTGAGGTGTAGTGGTTTTCTTATACTGAGAAGCCAGCATGTACGCTCCAAGCTAGCCGGCCCAGAGGCCCGCAGCCCCACGGTTATCTCGCGGTCGGTGCATGTTTGTTTGGTTCGAACGGGCTAAGCCCAACGCGCGCCACTGCTGGTTTCTTCCGCCATGTCGGAAAACGACTCTGTGGGCCCAAATAGGTAAATGATTCGCGCTGCGCACTGGACCTGCCTTCCACGGTCGAAATGCTACTGAAACACATCCATTGCTACACCTCGTTTCCGTTGGCCAAAGAGCTTTGCTCAACTACCTGCTGCCTCCAGAGCTCTCCAGCTGATTTTGGTGTTTTGACAGGCGTGGGAACCAATCCATTTCTCGCACTTTCTTTCTGGTGCCAAGCACTTAACCGAGAGTGCTGTTAATAGAAATACGAGCAAAAATAATTTAAGAAAATAATAAACGAAAAAAGAAAAAAAAAAGAGAAAAAAGAGAGAAACGAGAAAAAAAGAGAAAACATTTCTCCACCGAGACAAGGACCGTTTCTTCAAAAATATAAGATACAAGACAAATCCACGAAAATCTTAACGGATTTTTTTCGATCGACGATCTGCTTTTCTTCGCTTGTGCTTCGTCCCCGTGTTCATATCTCTGCCCCGCCAAGCCTGTGGCTCAAGCGTTTTGTCCAGGCCCCGCTCACTCCCGTCTAGCTTGTTTGCCTTCGCCCCAACGATCTGCAACCGCCAATGTCCGTTCATCCATATAGACAGAAGACCGGCGCAGCGGCGCCGTACCCCGTGGAAGATTTCCACCAAGCAGCCATGTTCCAGCCAAGCCCCAGGAACAGCCCCAGACACAGTCCTGGGCAAGCCCGGTCGCCCCAGCACAGGCCGTTGGACGAAAGCGTCCAGCACAACCGCATGGTGGCTTCGATGGCCAGTCCTCGGTTCAGCTCCTCCAAACTCAACTCGTCCGAGAGCCTCGCCAGCGAGATTCCCGATATCACACACCAGCTTTCCCAGCTGCGGCTAGCGGACACTCCCGAACCGGGCCCCTCGACACTCTCGACTTCTTCCATCCCGCAACCGGCCCATCACAGGGCCACGGGAAGCCATGGTCTGTCTGTGGCGTCGTACCCGGCGGCCACGTCGCCCAGCTTCAACCACAACCGCTCGGTGTCTTCGACACTGTCTCTTTATCACGACCGTAACGAAAGCATGTCTGTGTTGGACCTCAACCAGAATATCATCCAGCAGTTTTTGGGCGCCAGCGGCTCCCACTTGGTGCCCCGAATGGAGACCATCGACATGTACCGGAAGAACGCCAAGAAGTCCAGCGATCCGGCGGTGCTTTTCCAGTACGCCCAGTATATGTTGCAAACGGCGTTGCTCCTTGATTCTTCCTCGGGCCTGGCAGGCACCAAGTCCTCCAACGGCTCTGACTCCGCCTCCACCCTGCCCTTACGGGGTCCCGAGAGCTCCAAGCCGCAAGCGTCTTCCTCCAACGCGGGCGAACAGGCCGGTCTGGAAGGTTCCTTGAAGGCTTCGCTCTTGAAGGAGTCCTTCCACTATCTCAAGCGCCTCGCCGACAAGGGTTACGTTGAGGCGCAATATTTCCTTGGAGACGCGTTCAGCTCGGGTGCGTTTGGTAAAGTCGACAACAAAGAGGCTTTCAACCTCTTCTTGGCTGCCGCAAAACATGGCCACACCGAATGTGCGTTTCGTACTGCTCACTGCTACGAAGAGGGCTTGGGCACCGGCAGAGATGCCAGGAAGGGCGTTGATTTTCTAAAAATGGCTGCTTCCAAGAACCATCCCGCTGCGATGTACAAATTGGGCATTTATTTTTTCTACGGCAGAATGGGGGTCAGCGATAGTCAAGTCAACAAGAAACTAGGCATTAAGTGGTTGGAGCGAGCCCTGGATGTCGCCACTGAATTGACGTCGGCTGCTCCCTATGAATTGGGCAAGTTGTACTACTCCGGTTTTTCTGACATCCTCATTAAGGACCAAAAGTACGCCTTGGAATTATATGCCCATGCCGCTGCTTTGGGCCATATCGAGGCGTCCGCCGCTTTGGGCCACCACTACGAAGTTGGCGACATAGTCACCGCAGACCCAAGCTTGTCCATCCATTATTACACTAAAGCAGCACTTGGTGGCCATGCGCAGTCGATGCTCGCCATGTGTGCATGGTACATGGTTGGCTCTGAACCTTATTTTCCTAAGGATGAGCACGAGGCCTTCGAATGGGCAAAACGTGCTGCGGCTTGTAATCACGGCAAGGCACAATTTGTATTGGCTAACTTCTACGAGAAGGGCATTGGCTGCGATAAAAATGCACACGAATCACAGCAGTGGTATATTAAGGCTGCAGAGAACGGCCAAGAGAAAGCACTCTCTCGGATCAGGGACCAACAATTGGTTGCTAAATTGACCAAGAAGTTGAAGAAATCCAAGAAATCAAGTACTTCCGCTTCCAGCGAGGACACCGCCCCGCAGGACAAAGACTGCATTATTATGTGAGTGTATTACGAAGCAAAAGAACCACACACCCCTTGGTAGTGCATTGCTGTTGTTGCTCGCTTAATGAAATGCGCCAATGAAGCAATGATCCATGTCTGCTTTGAAAAGGAAAACAGCAATAACCTTATCCCTTACGTGAAGAATGGACAGTAACTACAACGCGTATTCCATGCGCACAAGCTGACGGTGACTTTCTTTGCACATTCCATGCACAATGAGCTAACAATAGATTTTCTGTGTTCGAATTGTCCAACGGTGAAACGAACACATTTGAGCAATACCCGAAGAACGCTCACGTCATGCATCAACGAGCGTCTCTGTTAATGCATAAAAAGGGGAAACCCTTAATCTGCACATAGCATGGAATTTGAGGCACCATGGTACTGCAGAATGCCGCTCATGAAGAAATACAGTATACTACTTGTGCATTTTAGGTGAACATGACCTCAACCCCACTCTGCCCGTTACTTGCTCTCAGTGATTTGTGACTGTAGAGAGTGGTGACTAAGCCACATATTAATGATGCACGTTTCAGTCCGGCTTGAAATTTGCAGTATATAAGGCATGTGTTTCCTGATCTAATTTCTGTTTATAGCAGATCAATCTTATTCGAAATGGAAAGAGTTGGTGAAAAAATCAAAAACGCTTTTAGCTCTGGTAGCAACGATAACGACGACTCCTACGGCTCGTCCGGTAGAGGAGGTGATTCTTACGGCTCCTCTGGCAGAGGTGAGTCTTATGGTTCCAGGGGAGGCGACTCTTATGGTTCATCAGGAGGCGACTCTTATGGCTCATCAGGAAGAGGCGGTGACTCTTACGGTTCATCAGGAAGAGGTGAAGGATCTTATGGCGGAGGTGATTCCTATGGCTCCTCCGGCAGAGGTGGCGACTCCTTTGGAGGCGATTCCTATGGCTCGTCTGGCAGAGGAGGAGACGACTTTGGTTCCTCTGGAAGAGGTGATTCCTATGGCTCGTCTGGCAGAGGTGAAGGATCATATGGTGGAGGCGATTCATATGGCTCATCTGGCAGAGGTGATTCCTATGGTTCCTCAGGAAGGCAAGGGGACTCGTACGGTTCGTCTGAGAGAGGCGGGGACTCTTACGGTGGTAACAGAAATGACTACTAGTTAGGCTAAAAATATATTAAAAGAATGACATTCAAGTTCCAGCTTAAAAATATTACCTGAACGTAGCGATATCATTACATCCTTACCTTTATACTATTTCGCATCAACATCGACTTCACCTTCATGAGCTCGTTGGATTGCAACCTCGGGCTTCTCATTCATTACTTTAGTGCTCGCTCGCTTGTTGAGAAGAGGAAACTTGAGCAAGCTTTGCTCGCAATCAGGCAACATTAATTTAGTTTCTGTAAGCGATATAGGTTTATGCTTTAGTGCCGTCACACGGGTATTTGTGAGCGAATTCCCTCCTCTCATAGGAGGTGAATTGAGTAAGGATCCAAAACCTAAATCTTCAGGATTAAGAAGTGATTTATTGATGTGATCTGCAATTGGTGACTCTTCCTCAATGTCACTCTTTTGTAGAAGTGATGATGTGTCTATACTGATTTCACTGTCCTCAGCGAAGTTGGGACTAGTAAGACTTCCGCTAAGTATACGCGTGCTTCGCTTGGTTGCCGGAACATTGCGAAGTGGAGATGTCGGAGCCCGTTTATCACTAGACCTCCGCCTGTCATTGGCTTCTAGTCTAACAAAAGTTTCGCCACGATCAGTAAATGTAGGGCACTTCGCAGGACCCAATTCTTCTTTCTCGATCTTCGCATTCATGAAAGAAGTAGTGGCAGACTCTATGGCCACATCGTAGTCAGAATCATTCATTCTGACAAGCACATTTGTGGCATGTTCAATTGCACCATTAAAAGCAGTTGTAAGTTTGTGATCTGCTGCAGTTCGATGCGTGTGTGAGATATGGACAAAGTCACTGAACAAGCCAGGCAAGTAATCAAACTCGGTTAGCTTACCCACTAGATAGTCAAACAATACCGACGAATTAACGAGGTAGTCCTTCTGTATGTAATCTTTTAAGGACTCGAAGCGCTCATGGTATGTTTCGCTAAGAGAGTCGTTCCAGCCCTCCATTTCCACGAATTTCCTAAGCGCGTATGATTTCGATCTTATGAGAATATCATCGACTTCTGAGAGTGCCTCATATTGTCGTTCCAAAGTGATTATCTGCTCGTTGAATTTGTTCTGAAGCTGCTCTGCCTGGACCATGAATGCTCGGGCAGCGTGTGGAAGGGCAACGCCCACATTATTTCGCAAGAAACCTATAATGAGGTCTAAATCTTTGAGTTGCAAAAGTAAAAGCTTGCGTTTCGCTAACAGAAAATATTTGCGCCATTTGTCGTGGGTCTGCTTGTCGATGGTGGCCCGCAACGAGGTAATGTTTTCTGAAATGGCCCTCTCACACGCCATGTTATGGGACGCCATTCGATCCACAGCTGCTCTAATTGCTTTGGCCTCTCGGGCTCGGAGTTCTTCAATCTCCTGTTTCTGCTCAGTGATCATCTTTAGGTAGGAACCTACATGGCGATCTAGGTTCTGACGGTTGCGTATTACCTTTGTTTTGATCTCCTTGGCCCGATCCGCATATTTTAGGGTATTAAGAGTCTCGTCATAGTGTTGCGACAGTGGAGACACACACACAATCATCACCGTCCTGCAATTGCCTCCCAAAGAGAATTTAAGAAGCCTGGTGAGCTTCAGATCACGATACGGAACGTGGTTTCGCCGACGTGGGTCACACAAAGCATTGATGCAGTTCCCCAACGCAAGAAGCGACTTATTGATATTCGCCCCCTCGTTGAGGCGGGCGCCCCGGTTACGCGTGGCTGCTGCACGTTCAGAGCCAGCGAGGTCTATTATAGAAAGCGTCGCATAGGTATGCTCTTCGGTGATGTTGGCAGTGCGATCACGCAGCATGACGTTGATTTGGAGAACAGCATGCGACCTAGAAGAAGCGGCATTGGCCTCCGTCGGAGAGGAGGTCCTGTTGTTGTTGCCTACCATGATAAGGTGCATGACTTCTTCCACCGTGGCAGGAGTGTGGGTCAGAAGATGAGACACCACAATGCGTCTTTGGGAATCTTCGCGTAAATTGAGCATTTTGGGGGGTGTTGCTGGCTCCAAGAGGTCCCTGATTGTCTCGTTGTAAATCTCGAGGAACAGAATCGTCACGTCAAACTGTCTGGTGTCCGACATTAAGTTGATTTTTTCGTACAACTCCTTCATTGTAAGGAAGATCACGCCAGGTTGTTCGGGCGTGCCCAGGATTGTATGCGTCTTCCCACACCCAGTAGCACCGTACGCAAACACAGTAGAGTTATACCCGTCTAGCACACTGTCGAGGAGTGGCTTGGTTGTGTTCTCGAACACCGCGTCCTGAGATGCATCTTCATCAAACAAGTGGTCGAAGACAAAGCGGTAGTCTCGAATGCGGCCTTTCAACGGTCCATTAGGGAATGCCCGCCGCTGCATATTGGCAAGTGGACTTGACTCTGGCGGATCGAAAATGAGCATCTTGTCGTCCACAACGTTGAGGATCTTGCGGATTCCTGTTGGGAAACTACCGCCATTATATTCCTGTCTTGGGCCCTGCAGAAGCTGGCCGTCGCCATAGAAAACCGGCGAGCTGCTCCTGCGGACCAACTTGTTTTCCTCCTCAGTGGTAAAAGGCCTCACTCGGACTGCCACGCTGATAGATGCTTGTCTGGGCGCTGTGGACAGCGTCATGGGATTTGCGCAACGAATAAGGGCTGCTTGCTCAACGCCCTAGTGGTGCAAGTAGGCCACACAGATGGCAGTAGTAATTTCAGTTACTGCTCAAGACTCGGGGTAATTCCTGGGCTGTGCTATTGTCCGGTTCCAGCTCTAGTGATGCTTTGTGTCCCGCTTGGTTCTTTGCAAGGATAGGGAAATAAACACGGAATGATTGGTCAGCCAGGCTCTGATTTCCGCTCAAAAACCAGCGATATCCGAGTTTCAAAATCCTTGGTGGTAGAACGGCCTATTTATGACAGAAAATTGACTCTAGTGACCGCTGTCTGTGCGTTTTGATTGCTTCTGAAGCTCTTCTACTTCACACGCGATCACCTGTAAACATATAGACTGCATCTAAACATGGAAACCGCTAATGGGTTTCTGGAAATGGCAATTATATCATAAAAATTATACATTACTGCGTCTTCTTTCACGACGACAAACAAACTGTATCTATACAGATCCCCGCCTCTTCTCCAAGCAGTTCGAGGAGCGGTCTGAATTTTACAGCCAAATCCTGAGCAACGAAAGATGAGCCAGATAAACAGGGAACAAGCCGCCGACACTCAGCAATAGTGTTTTGGGCTCAAGCACGATTAATTGCAACAGCTCAGCAGCATCAGTTACCAGAGCCAGAGCCAGAGCCGTTGTTGCTGCTATCGCCGTTGCTCCCGCCCATGAACTTCTTCGCCATGTCTTGCAATGCAGGATTGTTCATGAGGCCCTCGAGTCCCTGATCTCCACCCATATTTTGCATCATGGACTTGAGCATAGGGTTGTTCATCAAGCCCTGGAGTGCGCCGGGGTTGCTCATCAAGTTCTGTGCAGCCTGCATGACTTGAGGGTTGTTCATCATCTCGGCAAAGTTGGGCATTCCTCCAGCACCACCTCCACCAAACATCGACGCAAGGTCTGGCAACCCTCCAGCTCCAGCTCCAGCTCCAGAACCTACACCAGACTCACTGGAAGACCCACTGGCCTCGGGCGATGACCTGCTGATACTGTTTTCCAACTCAGTCTCAACCCTCTTCTTGGCAGTCTCGTAGCCTCTCTTCATGGCATCTGAGGGTGTACCTTCGACCTCCATACCCTTTTTGTAAGCATCCATTGATGCTTTTGCATTGCCCAAGGCATATTGTGCCAAGCCCAATCTAGAGTATGCTTTGGAGAAAGAAGGATCTAACTGGATGGCCTTCTCAGCATCCTCAACAGCCTTATCGTGCTGCAAAGCAGAGGAATGTGCCGCAGCTCTGTTTGACAAATAAACAACATTTGCAGCGTCCAATGCAATGGCCTCCGAATACTTCGAAATGGCCGTGGCAAAGTCCTTCGCTGCCATAGCCTTGTTACCTTCCGCTTTTAAAGCATCTGCCTTGGCTCTTGTTTCTGGGTCTGCCTCGGCAGGTTTTTCGGCACCTGAAGCCGTGCCACTGGCACCGACGCCACTTGCGTTCACCGCAGCAAGTAAGTCTTTTCCTCCAAATTTGGACGAGATTGTCTTTGAGTTTGCCTTGTCAACTTCGAAAGCGTCAGCAATACAGTCAATTGCTACGTCGATGGATTCGGTGAACTCCTCGCTAACGGTCTTATTGGCGACACTTGCTTCCAAGAAACCAATGATAGCCAAAGCCAAGTCTTTGTTACTAACAGCCATTTTTTTCGGTGTCTTGACAGTTACAAATTGAGAGGTTGATCTGTCTTTATGTGTTCCTTTGCCCCACTGTAGGGCGCCCTGGGGAGGCACGGGTGTTCGAGAATGTTCTCAGGCGTGCGACGCGGCCGTGTTCAAAGCTGGGAAGATGAAAAGAAGTACGGAAAATCCTTAAGCTAAGATGTAGCGGACGAACGTTCATGTAATCAAATAATGCGAGATGTTGCTACTTGCTGCACAACTCGTTGGTGACCTTTTTTAGCGTGCCCATATTTTGTTCCGCCTGCGCTCGGCCCAAACCTATTTTCCCTAGCGCGGGCCTCGTTTGATGCTGGCTGCAATCATCGGTCCTACCGATAAGTGCATTTTTAGTGGCTCATGCATGCTTAATCTGCCAATCTTCGCTTTTCAACAAGCATTCGGCAGAGCTCGTAGTGGCGGTTACGCAACAGGATCAAATTTCGCTTCGTAAATTGCTTAACACCAAACATCAACACTCCGGAGCGATACTCCATAAACTGCGACAATTCGGCAGCAAGTGCCTCATGATCAAGCTTGATTTCCACATTGAGATCCAAGAGGTTCTTGACCTCTTCAGCCTTGCTTGCAATAAGCTTTCTGTAGCGCGACTTTTTGCTGTCGACTAGTCCAAAGTTGAAAAATGAGCTCTCGTTTTCCTCGTCGTTTTCAGGTATTTGCTCCACCGAAAGAGTGCTGTGCCGAGACAATGAGGACGGCAGGTCAGGAGGAACACTGTTGGCTCCTTCAGTTGAATTGGTTCCCACATACCCTTCTGATGAAACTTGAGGAATGACACGGTCTTCAAACTTGTGGAGCTCAGTGTTAATTTGTTTGATTTTGGCGTAGAGCTCTTCCCAGCGGTGTAGCTTCTGCAACACCGTATCACACTTCCTAACAAGTTCTTCCACACACAATTCTATCCAGGCTACGTATCGCTGAAGCTCAAGATATGGTGCATCCAACCTGCGAAATTCCACCACTGTGTCTAGCATTGCTGATCGAAGTCCGCTGATGTTGTGAAAGAAATCGTCCGTCACTGAGCGTAAATCACTCTGCTTAACACTCACAAGACCAGCTAGCTTGGTTAGCCTACTGATTGCACTCTTGTAGAGTTGTAAATCCGAGCGGGAAAAGTCAACAAAGAAAAACATCTCTTGCTTCTTCTGTTCGGTGAGCTTGAAGTCCTTTACTGCATTTTTGGTGTTTTCTTTAAGCACCGTGATCTCACGTATTAACTCCAACCCCAGACTCTTCTCATCTCGACAACACTGGAGGAACTTTTTGATGAGCTGTTTCTTTGTCTCCGGTCGAAGGTAGTGCATTGACAGGAATAATAATGCCAAATCCTCCAAAGTCCTGTTGATTCGATACTTTGAACACACAGGCACCGTTGACTTACCACGGGGATAGTTAGCCCAGAATATTTGTTCATTTGGAAAGAAGGTCATTGGGAACATCATTTGTTGAAGCTTGTAGAACTGGCGAACAGCGTCCATGGGAACATATTTTGAGGTGAACTTGAGATCCTGACTTTGAAATATATGCGCAGTATTCACTGCCCAGTCGTGGCTAGTGCTATCGTACTTGGCATTTAGGAAACCTATTCCAACCTCGTTCTGCGCAGAGTAATATTCATTGAAGTATTTTGCAACAACCTGGTGCTCGATCTTGGAAAACTTATCATTTGAGCCATTGGTACTCTTACTTGCGGAAAATGAGTAGTAGTCCATGATGTTGTAGTAAAACTTGGGCTCCTCTAAGTCAAAAACGAGTCTCGGGTCACGAAAAATATTCTCAAGATTTTCAAGTCGGTTATAACGCACATACAAAGCAGCAGGTGTGACTCCTTTGTGATTCATTTCATTGACGTTCACTAGAACTCGTTCGTTCGACAATATCTGCGACTCTGTGATACCCCGGGCTAACGCATGAAGTAATGTGTTTCCAGCTTTGTCAGTGTGTTTTTCGAAGGTCATTATACCAGACGTCAGCTCCAAAGCGAACTTAAATGCCAAACTTATAAGCATTTTGTAGTCATGGTGGTCGTAGCATCTACACATGCTGAATAAAGGAGTGTGTGAATTGAGATCCTTGATATTCCAGTCTACCAAATGGCCCAAAGCACGTAGTGCATCAAGGTCGTGGAATAAGTAGTGACCCACAGTGCGACCATTTGCATCCCTAAAATTCACGTAGAGTCGTTGTTCTTCCAAGGTTGTACTGGATAGAAGCACGTCAATTAGTACTTGCACAACTTCAGGTACCTCTTCTTGTAGAGCTACCATGAGCAAGTTCTGATTAGTGGAGGTATTCTTGTCGAAAAGAATATCCTCAAGAAAAAGCCATTGGTCCGTGCTTTCAAGAAGAAGCGTCAAAATTGCAACGTTACGAGATCGAACGGCAAAATTCAAGCAACTCTCGCCATTGATGTTCTTGCTACGCAAGAAATGAGTTTTCGGGAGCTCTTTTCCTCCAAACTCCAGTTCGACCTGATTGAGAAGTTCCTCTAGTTTAGAAAGATTCTGCGTTTGAATAGCGTACCAAAATTCGTAGTTGTGTGCTGATGCTGCAATCATTTCTGCCAAGTGGTTGTCCAGAGAAGGAAGACCCGTGTCATGCAAGTGGAGTATAACTGCATCGATGTTACTTAGAATGTAATTCAAGAGCCCAACGTCATCATTGTGAGATTGTGATGACTTCGCATTGTGAAGAATCAGTGACATGCCAAAATGACGGACGTAGAAGAGGTGTGTTTCCAAATACGGCACTTTTGAGTGGACAATTACCATTATCAATAGCCCGATAAGTGTGTCTGCATCTATAATTAGTGCAGATCGTTTCGTGGAACTGGATTCTCCGTCTCTTATCTTACTTCCATTTTCCGCCCCATGTAGTGTACCCTCAGTCAATGTTGTAATGGTGTTTTTGATGATATCAATTTTCATACGCTGATTGGCCACAGTTGTGCTGGACAAAGTTGAAAAAATCTTGATTGCATCCGCTACACGGCGCTGAAGAATATTAAGAGTCCATGGCTCTGTAACCGGTACATCAAGCTGATTCAAAGACAAGCAAGATAAGTCCCTATAGAGTGAGGTGGTGAGGACCGTCTTGGGACTCTCTAAATCGATGATTTTATCACCTGGAGAAGCATCTTGGTACTGAAAAACGAGCAGCAGCCACACATGATCATATATATTGAGCTCGACGTATTCGTTGATCAAACGATTCATGTCCAAATCGGGATTTTGTTTGGAGATCGAGTGGAGAAGGTTGTAGGTTCGGTCACCGTCAGTAGTGTCAGCGTTGACACAGTCTTGCACGATTCTTGACGCCTCAGAAACCATCGATGCAAACAGCGCCTCAATCTCGGACAATGGCTGTTTGCGACGAGTCCGAAAATTCAGGTATCTTGGATTGTTATGATGAAAAAGTGTATAGAATTTCAGCGACATGGTCTTGGAAAGTACAGGGAACTTGCGGAGGAGTTCTTCGAACTTGATCTCAGGACTGTGCATATGGAGCTGGTGATTAGCTGGAGAGGGTATTTGCAGCAATTTTGCGCTTGCACGAATTTCGTTGGCGGCACCAGGTTGGTCCAGTTGGGGCCCGTATAGTGAGGACTCGATGTAGATCAAGGAAACGTGGCAATTCTTGGGGAGATAGTCAGCGAACGCCACAAACAGACCCACTGCAAGAATCTGGAGCCGAACGCTGGTCTTGAAGCCCTTTCCGGAAAAGACTACACCATTTTTCAAGAGAACTTGCTTCCCACTGGCGGTGGTGAAAATGAGCAGCGGAGCCTTGGATTGCGACGGTGCCGAAGTCGAGTAAGCAGACGACGTGCGAAGAATGTGGCTACGCACAAACTCCTCGTTGGAGCTGCTCAAGTCGACAAGTTTCTGGCGGGAAAAGTCGGTGCAATTGTGGAGTACTCTGGCGGGAGGTACAAGCACGGTGAAGTCAGAGTGGTTGCGGGCAAGCTCACGGAGCGTGTTTCGGAGCACGGACTTTTGTGGCCGGGGGTTGTTGAAGAGCGCATCTAGAAGTGGATTGTGTATGCTGACATGGAGACCTTCTCTGTTGGCGGCAGATGTGGGGACATTTTCCATCGTTTTGTGGAAATGTGGGGCACTACTCCAAAGAGCTTCTCAGGCTATGCGCACTTGGGTGAGGCACAAACTGCCGGTGCGAGCAGCGTCCCAAGAAAGCATATGGGTGGAGCAAGGCAAGAAATACAGCACGAATCGGGAGGAAAGAGTTGGTGGGATTCGGTCTTTATATATGATTTTGTCTTTGTGCACGTAGAGTTTACAAATGCAGAAAATGCAGAAAATGCAGAATGCATTCGAGTGGCTATTTGCTCTATCGCTTGAGAACCTATTGGTACGCAGTCGTCGACCATTCGATGTTTTGTTCTTTGTGTTTGCTTTTACCTTCATTGTAATGCCCATGAAACCTTCATGACACACTTAGCTCGGACATTTCCTCCACGAGGTGCTCCTGGTCTGCGTTGCTTTTTTTAATGACGTTTCCCAAAGCATCGTACTCCTCCTCCTCGTCCTCCTCTTCCTTCTCTGAGTAGTCTGCCTCAGGGTCCTCCCCCTCTGTCTCCTTCGCTCTGTCGCTTCTTCGGTTCACATTGCCCATCATCCATATATCTCCCTCTTTGCTCTCGAGCTTTCTCTGCTTTACCTCCTCTTCTAACTTGTGCATCCACTCCTCTTGCGCCCTTTCCACGGACTCGGAGTCTGTGCACAGCCGATACACCTCCAAAAGCTCCCGGTTAATGTCGAGGAAAGTAGGGCCCCACGAGAAGTTGCTTAGAAGTTGTGCTGCCCACTCCTCGTGGCCCACAATTGCAAAACACGCCGCTAATGCCTCCACGCAATTAAGCTTCCAGGGCCGTCCATAGTTCACGGTGTTTGCAGCCACTAAGTAAGGCAAAAGCCGCTCGTTTCTCCCGCCAATTTTGTCGAAAGGAACCTCATCGAGCCGAGCCCACGAGCACTCCACCACCGCTGCTCCGTTGCTCTCCACAATCTCCGCGTCATTCGGGCAGACCACGCCCTTGCCATTGGGCGAAACCACGATTCCTTGAAACTTTTGGCCCACTCGTAGGCTCCTAATATATCCGAGCCTCTCTAGCTTTTTTCCCGAGCATCGTTTAGGATCACAGTGGTCGAAATCCCACATCGCTAGCTTAACAGGAAAACCTGTATCAGGGCCCTTCGTCACTACACCTTCTTCCTGACGGCCGCGCCGAGCATGGTGCTGCTTAGCTCTGTGCCCATTTGATGTCCTGTTTTTGGCCGCCCTCTCTTCAGTTGGCTTGTTTTTTCCTTTGCCCATGCTTGCCGATCACTGCTGGGCAAAGCGATGAGCACCTGTCTTGTAGTGTTACTCACGTGACTTGGCGATGTTGCTAGAGAGCCTCCAAAGTACGTTTACGTGCTACTTCGAACGAATCTCTAACTTTTATTTTCCTGTCGAAATGAATGGCGCCAGTGCCCATACCAGATGTGCTGGGCCCAGCGTATTAGTAAAACATAAGATAACGTAAACGTGTCCAAAATAAAACCATGCTAGCAAAGTAGAGGCCACTAGAAGTCCTCCTCGAAACTGAAGGCGTGGTTAGAGGTGCTGGAATCACCAGACTTTGCCATGACTCCAGCTTTTTGGTAGTCCGAAACTCTCTTTTCGAAGAAGTTGGTCTTACCGGCCAAAGAGATGTTCTCCATAAAATCGAATGGGTTGGACACGTTGTAAACTTTCTTGTTGCCCAAGGCAACGAGTAACCTGTCAGCCACGAACTCAACATACTGGCACATCAACTTGCTGTTCATACCCAACAAGCTTACTGGAAGAGAGTCGGTGAAGTACTCCTTTTCAATCGTGACGGCTTCGGTGACAATCCTCTCGACAATCTTTGGGTCGGGTCTGTTTTTCAAGTGCGAGAATAACAAACATGCAAAGTCGGTGTGCAAACCTTCATCGCGACAGATCAACTCGTTCGAGAAGGTGAGACCAGGCATCAAACCTCTCTTCTTCAACCAGAAGATGGAAGCAAAGGAACCAGAGAAGAAAACACCTTCAACCGCAGCGAAGGCAACCAACCTCTCACCAAACAAAGCCTCTTTGTCGCTGATCCAACGCAAGGCCCAATCAGCCTTCTTCTTGATGCATGGGATGTTCTCGATCGCGTTGAACAAGAAGTCGGCCTCCTTAGGGTCCTTGATGTAAGAGTCTATCAACAAAGAGTAGGTCTCGGAGTGGATGTTCTCCATCATGATCTGGAATCCATAGAAGCACTTAGCTTCGGGGATTTGCACCTCGGCAGAGAAATTCTCCACCAAGTTCTCGTTAACAATACCGTCACTAGCAGCAAAAAAGGCCAACACTCTCGAAAGGAAAAATCTTTCGTTGTCATTCATTCTGTTATTCCAGTCATTGATATCTTTGGACAAGTCGATCTCCTCGGCAGTCCAGAACGAGGCCTCGGCCTTCTTGTACATCTGCCATACCTCGTGGTACTTGATGGGGAACAACACGAAACGACGCGTGTTCTCCACCAATAACGGCTCGTCCTTCTCTTGCTCCTTTAACTTGTGACGCTGTATCTTGTGCAAGTTCATGAACTCCTCGTGTTCACGGGCGGCTTGCTTGATTTCCTCAGCAACCCTGGCCGTTTCGACCGCGTCACCTTCCTTGATGTGAGCAGGACGCACAATGTCCTTGGGCTTGCCTGCCAACGAGTCGGCGGCAACAGCAGAATCCTTGGCGGCAGCCTCGGCGGCTAACTTGTCGGTCAAAGAAGCTCCTTTGAATGTGGACATGTCGAGTGACGAGATCTTTCCTGTCAAGCCATTAGTTGGGGTTTGTTGGACGGACATTTCTGGATTTATGGATATGTGTGGGTAGTGGTTAGAAGGCTAATGAAGCAGCGACCGTAGGAAAAATGTCGGGGAGCAGGAGACAGAAGCCGAGATACTTTTTAAGTGGAAGACGAAAAATAACAAGACTTCTTCTGCTGAGAGATACTGAGGTATTTATAGCGGCGCGTACTGTACGGTGTATCCGAGTTACGGAACCGGTTGTTTTGATTTTTGGAAGAAGTGTAGGTGACAGACGCTGAGGAGAAGCGCGAGCGCGCAGCGCCAGCAAAATTTGTGCCAGCTTTCTGGCCGCGGCACGTGACGCGTCATATTGACGCGGTGCGCGCTGTGTTTGTACCGAGTGGGCCAACAGGACCATGGAGCAACAGCGCGACTGAAACGCATCCGAAACCATTGGGCAGATAATTGCCTGTTTCGCTTTGTGTTTTATTGCGTCGGCGCATGTTGGGGGAAACCATGACCACTTATTCCCGACAGGAAAAATTATATAAAGCTGTGGTCGATTCCTGGTCCAAAATAAATGTACACCTTTCGTCTTCAAATGACCTCTTCTGCTTCTCTCACTCTGCACACATGGCTCGTGCCGCCACATAGGCCCGTATAGCAGAAGCAGCAACAGCTAGATTACTGTTATTGTTCGGTGGCTGGTTTGTATCTGCAGAGCCAATGTTTGCGAAACCGCTCGATGGGGCATTTTCAATGCTTGCTCGCGTCCCATGCCACGCGCCACGTCTTCGCCATCGCACCCACAAGACAGGTCTAGACGTGAGCGCGACCCCGTTTGTTTTGACCTGGTGTGGTCTGACCACTCGGGCTTTCAAATGCAGCCAGTCTTACCCCAGGATGTTTTTCCGCTTTGCGGTTTTTGGGTTTGTATACTTCTTTCGATGTCATCTTTTGGAACATGAGATCACTCCCTCAACGCCTGTTCTGCACGCGCGGCTGTCTTGCCCTATATCATCGGCGTGAGCTCTAGCCTGATCTGGAGATCCTGTCCATTGCTTGTCTCTAACATCAGTAAGCACACGAACTGTAGGTATGTATAACAATTCCTTGTTTACTTTTATTAGTTATCTCTTTTCCTATTCTATTGATTCGATCTTTTTCCTTGTATATTCCTTGATGCTACAGACGTGTGTGAGCAAGCTCTATATTTCTTAGGCCAGTGCTACCTTACTAAACAATATTTTACACGTGTTTGGGCACCGCGTTCGCCGTTGGAAAGTATGTCGACCCAGAAGGTTCATCAAGCGGCGTGGGTAAATCTACAATTGGGTGGAGGGTACGAATGTTGTCCTCTGGTCGATCAAACATGGGGTCACCATAACTCAAGGACTCACCTGTGGCGCGTGGTCGTCCTGGAAGCTCAATTGGATTACCTAATCCTCCAATGGTGGAGCTGCCGTTATCTCCAAAATTGTTGTATTCGTCAGAGTCGTGGGTATGTCTGAGCTTGGAAGGTGCAAGCTGTGGTGGGCTTGCAACTCTGTCAAGACCGGGAATTGGGGAAATTGCTCGGTCCGAGTAGCTGGCTTCGTCGCTATCGTATTCAAGGGAGTTGAACAACTCGTATATATTGCCGACGCCTGTGAACTCGCCATCTCTTTGTTTGCAGCTCAAATACTCTTTCAAGCTGTTTCGCCATTCCCCTTGGCCCCAGTTTTGATACACAGCAGTGTCGAAATTAGCAGCCACTACGCCATATGCATCCTCAATGTCCAAGTAGCCGTAATGTGGCAATGATGGGAGGCCGAAAAGCATCGATATGGTGTCTTTCTTGTCGCTACTGAGATGTGTTGGACGACCATATAATTTGAATGCGTCTATGATATGCACGAAGTTTCTAAGCATAATCTCTATGGCAGAAACCCCAGGATGTGCCTGTGGCATCATATACAAGTAGTTGGTTGCGACAAAGTGATTGCTTGATTGCTTCTTGAAGAAGTGATTAGACTTGGTTGGTGAGCTGGGCGTCGAAGTAATTCCCTCGGGATTTGGAGACGGGGCATTCACGAAAAATGACGAGCTGGAGTTGATCGAGGTACTTCTCGATCTAGAGCCTGACTGTTGGTGTTGCATAGGGGGCGCCGTGAATGAAGTCAATGATGTCAGCGAGTTTGGCCGCGACTTGAGCTTGGGTGAGGTTGGAGTGGCACTACCAGGCATGGTTCCTGAGCCAAACAACGATTCGAATTGCTTGTTGACAAATACCTCACCTTCTAACTTCATGATCAGGTTGTAATCGATCATGTTGTGGTCCTCGGGGTACACATTGAAGACAGAGGTGACGTCATTTATGTACATCACCAAATTCTTCTTGGTGATCTTGTCCGAACTGTAGATCTCCACCCGCCCATTTCTCTTGTTATCGGCGGGCACAATGGCCATGAAAACCTTGATCCACTTGTTGGATACTTGGGGCAATCTGACGTTGCACCATTCAAACCTGGTGAACTTCTTTTTATGGGATAATAAGGTGTAGATATCAGATAAATCACGGCCCTTCAATGATAACATGACGGCGGTGAATGCCTCATTTAGCGAGGTATGTTCGAACTTCGCCAACTGAATGGCAGCAAGCCATGTGTGCATTTCTGTGGCGTCTTCGAAGCGGAGAGTTGTGACATTAGCGTCGTAGTCGTGCAACACACGGAGATCGTGTACACTTGAGCTGTCAGTTTTCGAAGGAATGATTTTGCAGTCCTGTAAGTTTAAGTAGCGGGGTTTTGCCGAGCCCGCGATCCAGAGCGAAAGCTCGGAACCTGTCAACGTGGCATCAGCATTGAACCAGGTGGACTCGTCTTCGCTCAAAACACTGATTGGCCCTGCAACATACTGCCGGAGACGCTGAGCGTTAGACAAGTTCACTACAGGCAGCAACTCTTGAGGCAAATCTGTAATGATGGTTTTTTGACGGTTACGAAGTGACTGCAGCGGAGAGAAAATAGCACCAATGTCACCGGCAAGAGTGCTGGAGCCCGAGAGTACACGCGAGTGACGAATGAATGAGGCAGGCGGATGTCTCGAAAAAGAGCTGGTCAGTCGTCTGCTCAAAGGGGAAGTAGGAGCTGAAAGTACAGGCTGGTCGGTATTGATGGCAGGCGGGCGAAGCTTGTTTTTCAGACTGCTAGCGCTTTGTGAGGACGAGCCAGCGTATTCGTCTATAAGACTAGGGTATGACGTAGTTTGTGATGGAGGAGTAGGTGGAGCCTTGGTAATTGATGCCACCTCTTTGGCTGGCACCGGAGGGGGGACCAGTGCGGCCTCTGGGGTCTTTTTCTTCTTGAACACAGATAAGGAGACCATGAGCGGAATTGTTGGGAATTGACTGGCGTTAACAGAGAGAATGGAACGAGCGAGCTAGGAGGAGGAGGAAGGCTGTGATAAATATAGATAGTGGCAAAAAAAGGAATATGTCCACGGGAGACAAAAGCCAGATGAAAAATGGAAAAGATGCTCAGTAACGAATGACTATTTGTGCAAACAGCAAGCGAGGAGTTCGTGATGATCAGAGCAAACGGCGACTCGGAAAAACAAGGCTCATACGCTGGGGAACAGCACAAGGACCGGAGAATGGATCAGAAGTGCAGGAGAGGGCTTTTGTGCGCACAATAACCAACAGGCGGCAAAAGCAAAAATACAAGTAATTTTTTTGGAGAATCGAAAACTAAGAACAAATTAAGACTATCCAAACCAAGCGAAGCGCAAAAAAAAAAGAAAAAGAAGAAGAAAAAAAAAAAAAGAAGCAATTTCAAGATTTCAGATTTATGACCATACCGGCACTATTTATAGTGCGAGCCAAGTTTTTACAGCCAAGTCCGAATGCCCAGAATTACACCACCGGATTTGTCGCTACTTCCGGTCCTCCTGGACCGGGGTAGGGGGTAGTTTCGAAACTGCCAAGGCACAGAAACCAGGATCGATCGGCACTGCCTCGCACCGCACGGGTTGCGATCGCTGGCCGGTTTTAAGGCACAGGGCGCGTCACGTGACATGCCATAGGCGATCTAGGTCGGTGACTGGGGACGATGCTCGTAATCCATCTGCGGCGGACAGGACAGTGGTTTTCGTGGTATCTGCAGGACGGCTTCTTCTCGATCAAAGCGTATCTCTTCTGAGTTGAAAGGGAGCAACAATTGACTGCTGGGAGTGCTGAGCAGAGCGGGGAGCCACAGGACGATGTGGCGGTGAAGACTGTGTAAGCCTTAATTCGCAGGGCGCTTTTGGGCGATGGAGTAGCCCTTTCGGGGACGGCCATGACGTCATAGTGTCGTGTATCACGTGACATGGTTCTGGATTCGACAGCTTGTTTTGGGACGGCCGCGAAGGTCCACTGTGCTAACCAACTCACCTCTTTCGTGTACTGGTTTGGTTCTGTTTTGAGCCTGGAGAGGGGCGGAGGCTGTACAGCCAAAATCGCCCAGTGCAATTCGTCTGTACGGGAGGTACGGGTTTGTCTTTAAAGGTACGATTGCTGTGGTGAACCAGTTGGGTAAATTGTAGTGGAACGACCACCACTGGGCAGAGCCGGGAGCGCCCGCAGAGATGGCTGGATTTGGCGTGGTGTCGTATTTGCTGGCCGATGCTTTGATTAGCTTGTACATGATTCACGAGGACGTGGCGAGTAGCTCTGTTTGTTTCTCATTTTTGGTTCGGTTGTGGCGTTAGTTTGCCTTGGGCAAACCCTTAAATGTTACTTCGCCTTCTCCTCTGGGGAATCTTCTCTTGATTGGTGGTTGCGTTTGTTGGCCCGTTTTTCTTGTTGGTCTTTTCTTTGACCGCCAAAACTAAGCTCTGAGTGGCAGAGCCAAACCGCCAATGGTTCGTAAATCCTCTATCTACCCGTATTATAGCCGAACGCTCAAGTATTCGTAAACACTCTTTGGAAAGAAATAAGATGTCAACTTAGCCTGTCTAAAGTGCACAGCGAAAATATTTGCGATCAAGAGACCTGGATCAAACGGATACACCAACGGAATTGGAAGGTAAGACAATTGGAAGGTGGGGGAGTTCCAATCAGCAGATGCCCTTTTTACGTTAAGCATGTAGCAAGCATCAAAGAAGCAGATCGATCTCCAATCTGCCTTCCCTCAACATGCATCTGATGTGCACTTCCTCAATGTACGCATGTCCTCCACCACTACAGCTTATGTAGTTAGAAATAAAGCGGAATAGCGGGAGAAAACGCACAACACTTTGTGGGTCGTCTTTCAACAACGTAGTGCTCTTCTCGGCTTCGATGGCTCTGATATATCGTGTTTCGTGCAAATACCTGCTAAGCGAAACCGCTTTGGAACAATTGATCAAGGTCGTTCAAAAAGGGAACCACCACTACAGATTGTGTGAGAAGGGAGTAGGTGGTACCTGGTCTGGAAACTAAAGCAGAAATGGCCATATAGGTTTATGCCTTGGCCCGAAAACACCCCGCAAAAGCGTTTGGGTAGTCGTCCGTGGAGACTAAAGGACAGCAATGGCTTTTCGAAAAATCCGAGCTTGACTGGGTGCAAAATCCTGTGTGTAAGCAGAGCTACAGGTGAATACCGAATATTCGTACTTTCTATCAATGAACCCCACTGGGTATCATATGTGTATGTTTGTGTTTGTATGTATATGTTTGTATTTGTGTGTTTGTATTTGTGTATTTGTATTTGTGTATTTGTATTTGTGTATATATTTGTATATATATATGTTTGTATATATATATATATGTTTGTATTTGTGTGTTTGTATTTGTGTGTTTGTATTTGTGTATTTGTATGTATATGTATGTGTTTGTATTTGTATGTATATATATATGTTTGTATTTGTATGTATATATATATGTTTGCATTTGTACGTTTGTAGTTTGTAGTTTGTAGTTTCTATGTGTACGGCTTCATACATACCCTCTCAGATGACTTGCCCTAGACAATCCGATCGCCGATCTTGTTGCACGAGAAAGGGCCTGATCTTGGTGTGTCGTTCTTTGGTCCCACCCTTATATTTGATATTGGGCTGCAAGCAAATGTACCCTTTTCATTATTGCCGCAATAAAGTAAGCTTTAACGTTGGCTGCCCGAATCTCAGATCCGCGGTTGAACATAGCGATGCAGTACTCTAGCGAAGACGGCAGAGTGTCCAAGTGTCCAAATTGTCGAAAATACCTCACAATGAAGGGGTACGGGCTCAGCTGTGGATGTGGCCTTGCTGGCTTCCAGAGAGAGTCAAATGTAGAGTCGCATTGCTCGACAAACATCCGCACGAGCTGGTGAGGCCCACCTTGCAACCGGCGCGCCGTCCTCAACATTATCTCGCCTATGCCCGCTTTAGCAACCTTTGCTAGTGCTTGTTTTGCTCCGCAACAAAACTTCCACCACCCTCGGCGTCGAACTGGGAAAGCGCTCTTGTGCGCTGTTCTCTCTCCTTCGCTCTCGCTTTCCTTCGCTTCTCTTTCCTTCGCTTCCTCTAGCATCTTTTCCCTCTAGCATCTTTTCCCTCTAGCATCTTCGCTCGTTATCTGAGGTGTGCTGTTTTTGTCGTACCGTCTCCTGCACCTCCAGATAAACATCAGCAATGCACCGAATAATCCGTCGGCGTGCCGAACAACTAGCAACCCGTAATATGAAGGCTGACGGTGAAAAATTCAAAACAAAATAAACTACAAGTAAATACAAAAGGCCGCAGTTACTAGCGAATTCTGGCTATTCCTACTTTTCGTTCTAATCTTTTACCCTTTCCTTATTTGCATAGATATCAGCTTCCACGCATTACCTTCAAAATGGTTCAAACAGACCCGCTCTATACATCTCATTCCATAACCAGAAATCTTGTGTGGGCTACACTCATCAGCTGCTTGAGCACCCTCCAGTTCGGATTCCATCTTGCCGTGTTTAATGCCCCCCTGGACATCGTCTCGTGCGAGGTCTCCATACCTGGGCCGTATCCGTCCTACGAGGACACTTGGTGGGGCCAATGGGGCAGACATCAATGCATCCACATGGGCCCCACATCCACATCCTCGGTCAATACTTTGTTCACCGTGGGCGGACTTCTTACGTCCACTATAATTGGGAGCCAGACCATCAATAGTTCATTTGGTCGCATTCATCTTCAACTGATGTCTGCTTTTCTCTTTTTCGCCGGTTCCATTCTCGTTGCCCTTGCCAACAATGCCTTGCTGCTCAACATTGGCCGCTTCATGACTGGTTTGGCGGCTGGCGCCTGTATGGTGGTGGCTCCAATCTTCATCAATGAGGTCACACCGTTCAACCACCGTGGGTTCTTGGGCTCGATGCTCCAGTTTGGTGTGCCCATCGGCATTTTAACAGCGCAGTTAGTTGCGTTGCTCTGGAGTAACGATCAACAGTGGCGCAATATGTTTGTTTTCGGCGCCTTGTTAGGATTGCTACAGCTTTCGTTGCTCTACACCACTGTGGAGTCTCCCAAATGGCTCATTACCCACAGAAACGATGTTAACGGAGCCACCGAGATCTTGCATCTGTTACGCTCAGACAAGCTGGCAGCCCACCATGAGATAACTCACTGGAGACGACTGGTGTGCGGTCAGGTGGCTGCGCAAAAGCTGATGACTGAGACGAGCGCATTGCTCGAGCAAGAAGTTGGTTCTGAGTTAGCTCCACTTGCCCCCACAGTGTCGAGGCGAGGCTCAATCGATCCTTCCACCTTGCTGGTGACAGAGTACATGACAAGCCGCAAGTACCGCAAGGAATGGGTAGCTGTATCGCTCATCATGACTGCTCAGCAGCTCTGTGGTATGAATGCCATCACTTTCTACGGTGTTTCGGTGATGTCAAACGTCGTTCCTGACGGCACAAATGTTTTGTATCTTACTTCTGCATTTGCCCTTACAAACACCATTTGCGCACCGGTGATATCCCCATTCATCGACCGGGTTGGCCGCAAACCACTTCTCCTAGTGTCTGTTGCGACCATGGGATTGTTTTCCGTGGTGATTTCGCTCGGGTTGATTAACAGAAGAGACGTGATTGCCACACTTGGCTGCTTTGGCTTCATCGTCGGCTATTCATTGGGCTTGGGCCAGATCCCCTTTTTGATGGTGAGCGAAATGTCCAGTCCTGAGGCGATAGCCAAGGCACAGTCTTTGGGTACCATGCTCAATTGGACAGCCAACATTGCCATTGCGTTTTTGTTCCCACAATTGAGGGCTATTTTCCACGGCTACATCTTCCTAGTGTTTTTCTTTTTGGCGCTCTTCTTCTTTGCCGCCATTGTGTTCTTTGTCCCCGAAACAAAGAACAAGCTTGAGTACAGAGATATATGGGAAGGATATGCATGGAACGAATAGGAGCTACGTTTGGTGTCAATATAGATATAAATATATATATATATGTATGAAAATAATCTGTTGGCTTCCATGAACAGGCTAAGGGCATTGGATCCAGGCTTCTCCGGCCATGAACACCGAAAGACTTCACTCCACATTCCTTCCGATGGTTTTGAGGCATTGCAGAGAGAGACGCGAGTAGTTTATGTTAGGCATATTTCACTGCAGGCAACATGTAGGTAATCGCAGTGAGAGACGTTTTGCCAGGACATGCGGCTGGCACATTTCCGAACTCTGCCCAATACGTTAAGCAAGACTCGCTTGTAATAATGCTATGGTGTTGTAGGCCCGGTTTGGTTTGCAAGAACTGAGTCTTTGCCATGCGCTGCTTTCTTTTCTATGCATCGGACGCTACGAGTTGCCTCACGTGCCCAGATTTCTTGGGTGGATCAGCTTGCCCCATATCACACTGAACCACAAAGTCGGAAAATGTGTAGTTTTTGTACTTGTTTGTTTTCTTTTCATTTTTCTTTCGGTCTCACCTATTTTTGGTTTTCCTTGCTTTTCTCTTCACTTCTTAGATGTTTTTCTCTCCATGTCGCTCTCTTCAGCCTCCTCCGCAATTCCTGCCTCCGGTCGTACAGGGTCTTGCGTACTTTCCCAGCCGTGTTCCATGCATAAACCCACGCATATAAAAAGGGGAGAGCCCGCCACGGAAAGTTCCCGTAATATTTTCTTCCTAACCCTCTTCAATCTTCAGTTGCTTGAACAGACTTTTAAAAGTAAAATGGTCAATTACAAAAACTGGCTCGGTGAGCTCGGCGACAACACCAAGATCGGCTCCCTATCCATCCCCGGAACCCACAACTCGGCTGCCTGTCACACAGCATTGCCCTCGGTCCAGTGCCAGGGTAAATCTGTAACGGAGCAATTGGAGCATGGCGTACGCTTCCTTGATGTACGGGTGGGCAAATATCCGTTGAAGACGGGCGATGACGAGAACGACTTGACGGTGGTGCATGGCAACTTCCCTGTGCGGATTCCCTTCCCCAAGAAGTTCAGCGATACTTTGGAGGAGGTTTATGAGTTTTTGAAAAGCAACGGTTCTGAGTCGGTAATTGTCTCCATTAAACAAGAAGGGACTGGTGAGTGGAACAACGATGAGGATGAGTTTGGGAATGTGATCTGGGATAGGTATATCAACAAGAACAAGGACATGTGGTTCTTGGGCACAGATTTGCCTAGTGTGGGTGAAGCACGGGGAAAAGCTATTCTCTTCAGGCGTTTCGGCGTGAAGAATGAGGAGCGCAGGCTGCATTTTGGTTTTGAGGCATCCTCGTGGAAATATAACACTACTGAGGACGACAGAGGAAAGTTTGTCGTACAAGACTTTTGCGAGATAAAAAGCGCCGATGACATTCCGAAGAAGGTTGATTATGTGAAAAGCTTGGCTGAGAAAGCCGTGCAGCACAACTCCACTAGCTCTGATAACAAGTTGTATGTGAACTTCACTTCCGGCTCCAACTTTTTTGACCATGCGTGCTGGCCACAGCAGGTTGCCAGGGCCATGGCCAGCCACAAATTGCAAGATAGCTTTGGAAAGGGCAGTGGTATAATTGTTTTGGACTACATTGAAGATGACGATTGGAAAATGGCAAAAGAATTGATTGACAGGAACTTTTAGCTGTGGTGTTTTGAACCGTGTATTGAATTGACTAACGCTTGAGTTTGCTATTTTTACGCTTCCGTTATTATAGCTTTCCTTTTGAATTTCATTCTAATCTTCTGTTTTTCCTGATTTTCCCTTTTCCTCTAATTGTCCCTATGTGGTTTTAATGAAATACTCTATTGCCCCACTAGGCTGTAGGCCTGGCAATGTAGTTCGCAGTAATATCAAAAACCATGGAAAGATGAACATAAGTAAAAGGGAACGGCTTACAAAAAAACAACGGAAGCCGCAGAATTATCCACATTTTCACAATAACAAAAGCCACTCCAAAATTACCTACGCTTTTGGAAATCTTATTCTTTTTGCCGCTGGAAACAATCGTTTTTTGAAAAAAACCTGTTCCAACAGGTTCACGACATCTGAGAAGATCGCAGTGCGAGGTTAAAGAACGCGACCAGAGCGAACTCGGTTTTCCAGCAATTGTACCTGATGTCGGTCCGGCTCCTACGATGCAATTTCCGGAGGCTACCTGTGGTTACAGCATCAAACCAATGGACCGTACTCCAAGCCAGCCACAGACTTAACTCTTCCGGGTTTGATGACAAACTTAGACAGATCATCGAAACCTCGAACATGTCTTCGGCTAAACAGCGAGAGCGACAAGAGCGCCAGGAACGGGAAAAAAAACGCCAAGAAGATCTCCGGCTCCAACAGGAAAGCGAACAAGAGCTGGAGACTCACAGTCTGGGAAATGTGCATGAAAGGGGCGATGGCCTTTCCGGGGTCGCAGAGGAGGATGAGACTTCGAGCCAGGGAATAAAGCATTCAGCGAAATTCTACGCTGGAAAACAGCTGGAAGATTCGGTTAATGGTTCCAAGATTGAGAGTGCAAGTCAACTGCCTCAGCCAGACCTCTCTGGCTCAGAGCTGCGTTCACAACAAACACATCTGCAGAAGGGGACATTGGTGGGCCTGATTCCTCAATTGGGCCAGCAGGTGAACGCCAAAGTCAATTTTTGGGTTCGGGAAAAGCTTTCAAATGCGCAAGACTCGCTCCAGCTTGTTTCACTGTCCCTCAATGAGCTTACGGGCTACTCCAATATAGAAAAACTCAAGAGCTTGGTACAAACAATCGAGCACGAGACTGACGAGGCTCGAGGTGCCGTGCGAGCAGCGAAGGATAGGTATGAAGCAGCCATTCAAAGAAGATCGGATCTGCAGAAGGAAATCAACGAGCTTCTAACTCGCAAACACAACTGGCTGCCTGAGGATGTGGAGCGATTTACGGAGTTGTATAAGAATGATCACGAGAATCAACACAACGAAAAGCTGTGCAAGGCCGATTTACAACAGGCCGAACTGAACCTAGAAGCAGTGCAACTTAAGCTCACAGCTCTGATCTTAACACGATACCACGAAGAGCAGCTTTGGAGCGACAAGATCCGCCAAGCACTGACATGGGGGACATGGATGCTAATGGGAGTAAACATCGTGCTTTTTGCCACAGCAACATTTTTGGTCGAGCCATGGAAGCGCCGTAAATTAGTCGATGCATTCCAACAAGAGGTTCAACTGAAATTAGAAACTCATACGGCACAGCTTCAGACTATTTCTGAGCAGATAGCAGGAGGTTTATCCTCAGACACAAAAACAAATATATCAGCTGCAGCTTCTGCGAATGATAGCAGGGAGCTGTTGAACATTGGTGCCGCTTCAGCATCCCACAAAATCACATTCTTTGCAATCAGGTCATGGGACGTCCTCAAAGCGCAATTGTCGGCCTTTTCTAGCGCAGTGTTGAGCCCTGGATCCAGCACTTTTATTCTCGAAAAACAAGACATGGCCCTATTCTCTGGACTCTTGCTTCTAGTGGGCTGTGGACTAGGATCGCTAATAAACATTGCGGTCTCGGGAAGGTAAATACATGTGATAATGACACTAGATAGAGAAATGAAACTAAGAGGAAACTAAGTAGAATAAATCGAATGAAGCATATTAGTCAAAAAAAAAAAAAGGTTTCTACGTATTCTTAGAATCAAAACGAAACTTGGTATTGCTGCTACTTATTTTTTATGATGTGGTTGTTTACTTAAGAGACACCAACTTGATGTCGAAAGTCAACTCGGAGTTGGCAGGAATACCGGGCAAAGCCTGGGACCCATAACCCATCTTGGCAGGGATAATGACTCTTCTCTCACCACCAACAGCCATGCCGGCAACACCCAAGTCAAAGCCCTTGATGCACTCACCCTTACCCAAGTTAAAAACAAAAGGTTTGCCCGAAGTGTTCTTGTCGAAAACCTTTCCACTTTTCAACTTGCCGATGTAACGAATGCCCACCTTATTGCCGGTCTTGGCAGTGGATCCAGATCCAGTCTTTCTGTCCTCAGTCACAACACCGCCCAACAATGTGGTGGTCTTATACTTCTTCTCCTTAGACTTTTCGTTGTCGTCACTCTTGGACGACTTGTCCTCCTTCTTGTCGGCCTTCTTCTTCTCAGCTTTCTTAGGCTCGGTCTTAGAAGGTGTAGGGCCCTGCTCCAACTCCTTAGTGAATTGCACCTTCTTCTTGTCGTCCTTTGCCTTCTTGGCAGATTTCTTGTTGTCAATGGAGTCTGCAGAACGTTTCTTCTTGTTCTCTTCTTCCACCAACTCGTCGATCTTGCGTTCAACGTCAGACTCGTCCTCCAAGTCTTCGATATTCATTACTTCATCCTCATCTGGAGTCAAGTTGTAGCCCTCGTCGTCGTCATCTGCATCCTCGAAGTACTCGTCATCCAATTCGTCAGAGTCGTAATCTTCGTCGTAATCATCCTCGTCATCATCGGCCGGGTGCTCCACGTAGTTTCCCGTCAAGTGCACAGGGTAAGAGCCTGTCACAACGAAGTGTACCTCTTCAGCTGGCGAAATGGTGAAGTCTAGTGTTTGCTGGAACTGCACTTTTGGAGAAAGCGTACAGAGAACAAATTCCTCGATCTCGTCATCATCCTCGACGTCACTTTCGCTGTCATCGTCGTCATCGTCGTCATCGTCGTCATTCTCGTCATCCTCGTCTTTGGCGTCGGATTTGCTTCCCTTTTTAGTGGCCTTTTTGCCGGCCTTTGGATTCTCCTCAGCCTCGTCCGAGTCCAACTCATCATTCTCGTCATCCTCACTGTCGTCTTCCTCGGCCTCCAAGTCATCGTCATCAATGAAAGCACGGGCCTTCTTCAAGATCCGAACCGTGGAAGGTTCCTGCTTATCATCGACAGCTTCCGGGTCCACGGCCGCCATGGTTAACCTCACCGTAACAGGAAAGTCATCGTCCAACGCAGGAACGGGATTGAAGGGCGCGAGGGCCAAGTTGTAGGTGCTGATTGGGATCAAAGAGGCCATTTTTGGTGGTAAGAATTGAGATGGAAATGGAAAAGTGAAAATGGAGATGAGCGGCCCATGTGCACGCCGGGATGAGAATGCGATGGAAAAAGCCCACGGCAAGAAAAAGACCACCTTGGGAGTGCCGAAGATGCTCGAGACAAGGGCAAAAAAAGCGTGGAATGGCGTGTCGATGGCCGTCAAAGGCGCTTCAACTTGCACGGAGCGCCCTGCTCTGTTCTTCGAAGGAAAAAGGAAAAAAGAGGCGGTGCTTCTTCTTCCTGTTCGGCTTACAGCTTCTGTTTTCGTGAGTGTATTAATATACGTAGAAAAGTGTACACTGGCAAAGTAAATGACAAACGGATAAATATCCACTCCGCAGCATCTAGAACTTCAACAAGTGTGGCTTGTCACCAGACTTCAAGGAGAAGGAGGCAGACAAGTATTGTTTCAACAAGGGGGTCTTTTTGATCTCAGCGAGCAAAGCGGCGTCAACAGACTTCTGGTCGGCGACTCTCTCGGCCTTGATCTCTTTCTTTGGCTGGGCCTCGTTGAAGAAGTCGGCCTCAGACTTCTTGGACTTGCCGGTCTTCTCTCTGGCAAAGTACTCGACGTTGTACTTGGAAACGTCAACGGAGCCGACGGAAACCTTGGTGGACGTGGCAATCACGTAACGTGCGTTGACTCTTCTTAAAGGCACACCGTTGACCTTGAATGGGCCGCTGACCAACAACGTGTTGTCCTCCAATTGCTTCAAGAACACCACTCTCTTACCTCTGAATCTACCGGCCAACAAGATCAACACAGTGCCTGGCACGATCGAGGAGCGCAACTTCTGGGGGCGCACACTCTTTCTGGCCTTTCTTGGCACGGCGGAATCTTCGCTTGGGTACCACTTTGGTGCCTGTTGGGGTTAGTATACAGTTAGATGACGAAAACGAGCTACCGCTGGGCCTTGCCACGACATTCCAGCGCCTGACAACAGGCCACATACGTGCTGCCGCTGACGTAAACGGGCAACCGTGCCCTCCTTTCTTTTGCCACTCTTTGCTGCTGTTTGTGTCCTTCGACTCCAATCATGGGCGCCAGCTTGAGGAAACACTTCTCTTCAACTTGGGACTGACTGGGGAGGCAAAGTAAACTGGGAAATCGGCAGCTGAAACGCCACGTCAACACAGCGGCAAATCTCAATAGGATCGGACGGAAAACATACGACTTGGCTCATTGTATTTGGTTCTTGGGGATAGAATAAAACAAGAGTCTATGAGTTTTTTCAAGCTGTGCGTAAAATTCTCACGATTTTTTTTTTCTCGCTCCAGGCTCGGGAGTGCATCTGCTTGGTGCGGAGGTCTGGGTGTTTTTCCCGCTTGCTTGTTGCGGCAGGAGCAGTCACCGGGATCACGTGACCAACACCTGGGTCCGCTTTATTTTGTGCTTGTGCGCTTCGTGGCCTCTGTTGGTCGCTGTACTGCGGGAGAAGCGGGTAGAGGGCCAATACTAGCTCGGAGTGCTACTCCCGGTTTGTGGCCGGCCGTAGAGGCTGCTACAGGAGAGTATATTGTGTCACGCACGTCCTTTTTGCAGCCAAGAGCAGGAGCGCGGTGTTCTTTTCGGCCGAGTTACATCGTAGCACTATAGATAAACTGTTTTAGAATTATATACTCAGCAAGAGAACTTACTCCTTTTTGGTACTTTTACAACTGCGACGTGACATAACGCAATGCAACGCTCAACTCTCCCGGGCCCACCGCGATCGTGTGCACCGTGTCCGAATCGAGGAACTCCTGAAGGCGTACCTCGGCAGAACCCAATACCCGGCTCTTACCTAGCTTGTGATGCTCACGTACAGCAAACAGCAAAATGGCATCGGCTGGAGCCTTGAACACACAGCTCTCACTCCACAAATATTTGCCGTCATGTGCCTTCGTAGCTCTGGTCTTGTGGATATCTTTTGCCTTGACTGAAGTGGTCAAGGTTGTCTTGACTTCCAAGGAACTGGCCTTAAACCCAGTAGCACTAACGATGTTGATACGCCCAGGGTTGCTGCCCAGGCCGAAGACATCCAGATTCATTGAGCTTATATCGGTGGTGCTACTACTGTTTCTCTTGTGGCCCTGAAAGTCCGTGGGCTTCTGTGGTGGAGGCAAGAGATCAGGTGCCATATTTGGCACTGCCTCCTCCAACGAAGGTGGCCTGTTTTGCTCCATCTGCTCCTCGGGTGGAGGTGCCCCTTGCCGCTTGTCTTCCTCTTTGTCATCCTTGCCGTTCTCCTTGCCGTTCGCTGATCCTGATTCGGTGCCATTGGTGGTTTCTGTCACGAGCGATTGTGAATCCTGCGTGGCCTGATTAGTACTCATACTTCTATTGTCATCAGTTCCGCCGTTGCTGTCACTGCCATCCTTCTTTCTCAGCTTGCCCAAGCCTTTGAAAAACTGCCCACCCTTGGTAACTCCATCTGACATCACTCCCACTCCTGTTCCAACCACGTTGGTGGCAAGGCCAGCACCACCACCGATAATCTTCAATGGAGCACTAGCAATATCATTCAAGTCAATTGGCAATCCGCTCTTTGCATTCAACGATGGACGGATATACTCTGGCTTAAACGTGACACGCAAGCTCAAAACTCCCTGTGTATCCAAGTTAACCTTGAAAGGAGTAGAGCTGTTTGGAGTTAGCGAAGAAAGGTCCAAGTTTGCTCTTCCCAATAACCTGTCATCGTGTGTCAAATCCCAATCGTACACCTCTAAAAGGAGAGTTTGGCGAGACCGTGACATCATCGGAAACTCCACAGAATCGTTCCACACTGGATCCAACACTCTTCTCTTTTTGTCAGTTTTGTAGATCTCTACACCATCCAACTTAACAGACACCAAAGGATCCGACTTGCCATTGCTGTCGACCGAGGGTAAACCCTCTGCACTCAAAATGTCCAACTTGAGGTAACCCACGTCCAACACAGTGTCCAATGGAGCCAATTTAACAGCCGATGGGATGAACTCCATCTGCACGACCAACGAATTTTTATCGTTGATTTTGAGTGTGATGGGCTTATGGTACGACTTCTCGAGGATAGAAATGGTTGAAAATAGCTTTTCTGCCACCACGTGCTTTTCATCTTCAACCTCTCTCTTTTGGGCGATTCGGAACACCAAGTTGGAGTTGGGCAAATCACGGATGAAGCCTTCAGCACTAGTAGCATCAGTCAAAGTCCTTGTTTCTGCCTTGGGAGTCACGTTCGCTGGAAATGCATTTTCATCAAACAACGTGTGCACATACAAATCGGGTTTGCTGAAGTACCCCTTCAAAATTGTTACAATTACCACACCAGAACGATACTTGATGGCCTTTTGTAAAGGTATCTTAGCTTTTGGAGGCTCGGGGAGGTCATCGCCTTGCATATCCATCCATTCGTATTCTCCAGGGTGCTCTTTGTACAACTTCTCGTCTTCCTCGCGTCTCTTCCGTTCCTCTTCTTCGCGCAGCTCCTTAAGCTTCTGGAGATCATCAAGATTCTCCATCTGAGCACGAGTGTACACTGGAAGAGTAGGAACGAACGATACCGAATATCTCATGACACCATGATTCTTGCCCTCATAAAGAACGGGCTGTTCGATAACCTCCTCCGCGCCATCATAACCCAAGTAGTAGCCTTCGGGGTTCTTCTTCAAAAAATCCTTGATAGAAATGGCACACGAACCTAAAGGACGATCCTTGCCCTCAGCCTCAGCATCCATAATCTCCAACAAAACGTGTTGGTGTGGGTTGGCCACCGGAAGAAAAAAGCATTGGTTGAAGTAAGGATTTGACGTATTGGCGATTGTAGCAGTCTTGGCCCTCATCTTACCGCTCTGAATCACTCTTACGTAAGGATCGACATCACCCACAGACTCAAGGTTCACCAAGCCCAGGCATTCACGCAAGTGCAACCTCAAGCCACCAATAGCCGCACCAGTAAGAAGATCCGTCTCCTCATTCAGCAAAAGAATTGCCTTCCACTTAGCGCCAATACGAAAGCGCGACGGGATTCCACCAGGCGTCACTGGAGGAGCAGTGATCCATTGTTGGCCACGAGATGATTCGAACACCAAATCTTGCAAGTTGGTATCTAATCTGCCCACGATAGCATCTTCAGCTGAGTCCTTTACAATAACTTGAACCAGGGTTTGGGACTGTTGTGTAACTAGGGACTCAAAAGTCACGCCAAAAGCAGGCTCATTAGTCAGACGCAAGCGACGTGACGTCTTAATTAACTTGTTGTTCACATAAACCTCGGCGTAAGGGTTCAAAATGCCAATCACCGAGTGAGAGAGGTCCAAATCAGTGGCACCAAATACCGATAACTTCATGATTCCGGTCTCGCAGTCAATGTTCTCCTCCTTCGAACCGTCCTCCAACACTACGGGCTTCAACTCGCCATACCAGTGTAAGTCAAACTCGAGCTTGCCCACAACTTTGCCTGATTCGATAATGTTTTTTGACAAATTGTTTTGCTCCTCTTCTTGGAGAAGATCCACCAAAGGGAACTTCACGATTCCCAAAGGCTGATCTTCCATCTTGTCAGCTAACAAGTGGAAGACATTGAAAGTCAAATGGTTGCCTTCCAACGCATTGACAAGTAAGTATTTAGTCTCCATGAACACAGGGTTAGTGGTGTTTTTCTTCACGCTAGTTTTCTCAGATATATCGGAGTTGTTGGTGATCTTTAAGTCCACGTAGGGGTGGATAACGTTGTCCTTGATATCAGAGGTGGACTTCAAATTCTCAATGCGCTTGACTTTCACAGCTAACACTCCGATTGAGTCGTTCGATTGTTGTGCCATAATTTCCTCCACATCAATATCAAGCGAGTTTGGAGCATACAACATTGGCCTCAAGGTGGTGTGAATAATTCCATTCACGAAGGATGACAATCCAGGAATGAACGACATTATATCAAGGCCAAAGGTGTCGCCACCCACAGGCTTCAATGCGTAGTCGATAACAGGAGGCTCGAGGAACTGCACTGACACCATCTTCACATGGGGGAAATTGTCGTTTAGTTTCAACTTGATGTTCATGCGTCCAGTGAAGGACATGTCCTCGACCAAGATGGGCAATGTCTTCAGGATAAATGCCTTGCCAACAGTTACGCCCAAAGCCACCTTGGGGTTGATTTTCTTTTTGATTTCATTCTTCGTCATGTCGTCAGTATCATTGGGAGTGAACGAGAACGCCCAGTCCATCTCAATGTGGTCCTTCCCTTTTCTGGTGTAGGACTTGATGGAGTCGACCCGAGGAGCTTTGGAACCCAAGGTAAATTCATCCAAGGAGAGAGCGTCGATGCCAAAGCCAGGTGCCTGGTCCTTCAAGATCTCGTTTGCCTGGTACAACACCATTTCCGATAACGCAGGCATATAGATGACCCAAAACTTGGCCAAGAACGAGTTCATCCACTCCATGGTCTCTAGCTCGTTTTCCAAGCGGTTGCTTGCGTTGATTCGCTGCATGTCGTCGCGTACATCTCGGTTGAACCTACGGAATTCAGCACGATACACCGAACTGGCACACAAGAGCACCACCGGCAACCATAACACGCTGAAGCCCCAGCGGGCAAATATGTATGAGAAAAAGCACACCCCGATGGGGATAACTGTGTTCCAGTACCAATCTCCGTAGAAGTGGTCAATGACGTAGTCCTCGATCGCCTTGGAAGTGTTCAAAGCCTTGATTTTGTCGGCCGAGTTGTCGGTGTTCCACGTGCCAATCGGCTTCCAAGCAAACCTGGGCTCCGAATTTGCAAGCGGTTGCTTCTTGCCTTCGTCTTTGGAGTTTTCGTTGCTATTGCCGTCCACAGGAGCTGCTACGTGAGTGGCCTCGGCCCTTCGCTTCTCGTTTTCTTGAGCCACGTCATCCTTGTTTGCGATGCCGCTGCTCGGTTCGAAGTCGGTTGTCGAGCCTCCCTATCGACGTTAGTATACACAAAATAAGGCCTTGTTTGCCGTCAATCGATCCACGTATGTGGTGAGCTCCAGGCCATAAACGCATTGGAACTCACGTCCCATCTACGTCCTCGCAGCGCAAAGCGTCTCCATGCAAAGCCAATTGGCCAAGCAGATTGACATACCTTTGTCATTGGAAAATGAGACGATAACTTGACGTTCACACCAAAAGTAGAGAAGCAACTTTAAGGGGAAAAAGTCGATTGCTGAATACCGTTGTCGGCAGGCTTGGGGGAACGAACGCCGCCTGCATATAAGCAGGAAGCTCGGTGCAGAGAAGCCAGGGCAGGCGTGCGGCGCGGCGAGCAACCTCGGGTTGGTTGGCACCCGGGATCCCTGCGGCAAATATCGCTGCTATAACGGACCGTGTTTGAGAAGATTTTCCCGTTCTGATTGGACGTATTTACGGCGGGGCTCAATTCCGTTCCTCACATCTCAGAACATTGAGACGAACTTCGCTGGGCTATATGCAGGACACAAACCGAGCAAGGTTGGCTGAGCCGTGTGCTTTGTGCGGTAACACCAGGACGAAGGCTGGCAAGCTACAGAGATTGTCTTGGTATCTTGGTGGACCAACACGCGGGCCTCTTGGGTCACGTGTGTAATGACACGGGCCATTTCATCGGTTTCTCTTCGGATGTCTCGCTACTGGTTACACCATCTCGAATGATGTGTCTTATTAATATATAACAAAAGACGGACGGAAGCTCCAGGTCTATGCAAGAGAAAAGCTTAAACGGATTCCAAGACAACGTCCTTGAAACCAGAAGAAACCTTCTTGCCCTTTTCTTCCGTAGAACCTTCACCGTGCAAAGCCAACAAGGAGCCCAAGTCGAACTTGGGTTGCTTCAACAACTTAACCTTTCTGATGTGGATGTTTTGCAAAGGCAAGATGGACTGGGTGGACTTCTCAATCTCACGGCCAATAACCTCGGGAATCAACTTCGATGTCAACTGAGCCAAGGTGACGTTGGAAACTTCTCTTTGCATGATCTCGATCATCTTCTTTCTGACTTCTCTCAACTTGGACGTCTTGGCGTACGAGGTCTTCTTGACCTGGTTGGCCTGTCTCTTGGTGAAAGCAATGGCAAACACCCTCAAGACGTAGTCGTCTGCAGTCTTGACGGTGACATTAGCCTCAACCAAAGATTGCCACTTTCTGACCAAAGACCTCAATTTGTCGGATGTGAAGTCCAAGCCATGGAAGTTGGTCAACAAGTTCTTACCTTGAACCTCGTCGACTCTCAACTTCACGTTTCTGTAGGCGTGGTCCTCGGAGCCCTGCAAGTCGGCCAAGCAGACCTCGAACACACGGCCCTTCAACCCGTCAGCAGCGTTCTTCAAACCAGTAGACTTGTTGATCAAAGTCTTACCAACGTTTCTGTTCTCGAAGGTGGTTGGCGCCTTGATGTCGTACCACTCCTTCTTGGAGAAGGGGTCGACGACCTTCTTCTTCATACCCTTCTTACCCTTGGACAATCTCTTGTTTTTACCAACAGCCATGATGTTCTGTGATTAGGAAAAGCTATTAGAGTGAAGTTTTTTCCAGATTTTTTTTAGCGCGGCCAGCGAGGCTCTCCAGATCCTGTGGACTGCGACCCCCGTACACCAAGAGAATCACGTGATGAGGGCACATACCCTAACAATAGAAACCCGTACATCCTACGGAACCGGCACTTGGATGGCCCTGCTGTGAATGGCCCTGCTGGGGCGGCGAGACTTGGGGGCGGCCACTGCCTTGTTGTGCCGTAAGCACTTGCTTGTTCTTGCGCAATGTGGAGCTTAGGGCCGTACCCGGGTGCTAAGTCGGTGCGACCGGCACAGAGTACGGGGAAGGTGCTTTTGTGGTCGGTTTTTTGTTTTGGTTCTGTGGCTCCTTTTACTTCTACGGCGTCTGTTCGACTTGAAAGCTCCGTGGCCCTTTTCTGCCTTCAATGGATGGCACCAAACCCGCCAGTCGAAGGCTACTCTCACTTTGGGAGGTACGGGTTTCTTACGGGAGATACAGACACCCGTACCGCCCGAGCGCATTGCGCCATTTGGGCCTTCACCACAGGCTTGAGCCGAAGCGGAACCCAAACGGAACCCAAAACCGAATACCTCAAGCAAAGGCAATGGAACCAGGCTCAGCCGCTAAAACCTCCGTGGCTGCCCCGCATTGGGAGGCCCGGAACAGAACCTAAAGTTGCAGCCGCAGTCACGTGCACGTCCGCGCAGGCTACTGCAATCAATAACATACGCTGTTTGGAGGGAAACGGCAACACAGTTTCGTCATGGACCAGGACGAGCAAAGCAACCAGTACGTAGCGGAGCGGTGCACGGGTACACGTGACTCAGGCAAGCAACAACGACTAACCAGCGCAGGGTGGCTCTCAAAGTGGGGCTTATAGGCGACTCCCAAATAGGCAAGACGTCGCTAATGGTGAAGTACGTGGAAGGGTCATTTGATGAGGACTATATCCAGACGCTAGGGGTCAATTTCATGGACAAGAAGATCCAGATCCGCAGCACCAACATCACGTTTCTGATCTGGGATTTGGGCGGGCAGAAGGAGTTCATCAACATGCTACCGCTCGTGTCGAACGACGCGGTGGCCATCTTGTTTATGTTTGACTTGACGAGGAAATCCACGCTCAACTCCGTCAAGGAATGGTATAGGCAGGTCCGGGGTTTCAACAAAACCGCCATTCCGTTCTTGGTAGGAACCAAGTACGACGAGTTCATAGACTTGCTGCCGCAGGATCAGCTCGAAATCACCAACCAGGCCAAGAAGTTTGGCCATGCCATGAAGCTGCCGGTGGTTTTCTGCTCCACAAGCCACTCCATCAATGTGCAGAAGATTTTCAAGATCATATTGTCGAAGGCGTTTGACTTGAAGCTCAATCTCGACGAGATTGTCAATGTGGGCGAGCCTATTCTCATCTACAAATAGTGCTTGCTAATGACGAGATTGTCAATGTGGGCGAGCCTATTCTCATCTAAATAGTGCTTGCTGATGATTAGACTAAACACTGGAATATGCATAAGGACGCCGGAGTCCTCCACGCCTGTAGCGTTCAGACCGGGAACAACTCGCTACATACTTTAATTCCATATTGATCGAGATGGCTTGGATTAAACTTGTAAGAATGAAGGAAGTTAAACGGCGAATTGCTGCAAAAATAGATTGCAAAAATAGATTGTAAACAACACAATAAATCACATTCTTCCTTCTTTCCGCCCATAACCGCAGAAGTTGGCCTGCTTTTTCGCTTCATGGTCCAGTCTGGTACTCGAGCGTCGCTCTTTTGGGTGCAAATGCCATTTGCTTCGCGGCCTTCGCGCACCTCACTACTTTCAAAGCTACTTATCACCATCGCATGGCTAAACGACTCAAGAACCTAGGCGATTGGAAGCTTCTCACAGAAGATGCTCTGCTCTTACCTGGCACCCCGCCTCCGGCTATACGACGCACACGCCGTAGCACACACGAATCTCCTGCAGGCGATATACGGCTAGTCCGTGAGTCCGACTCTACTACGCTAAAGAAGGGCGACTGTGTGTTGGTTAGCGGACAGCCCAAGAAGGTCCACGTGGCCGAGGACTCGTACGTGGCCGTGGTCGTGAACATAAAAATGGGGGTCGACACCTATCTTGATGTTTTGGTGGTGCCCTTTGTGAGGTTTCCCGAGAATACTGTGGCTGAGACCTCAGATGGGCCCGGTGCAAACGATGCAAAAAACACTCTGGCGAACGATCCGCAAGGTGGTACGGGTTCACAGCCATGTACTAAAAAGCATCACAGCGAGCTCCTCATCACGGCGGAGATAACTCCAATCCAGCTAAAAGATGTCGTGCAGACGGTGAAGGTGCTCTCGTCGGAGCAGTTTGCCCAGGTGGCCGCGGCCGTGTCGTCGACTGACTTGACATTCCTCTGCTGCAGAGCCACTGACCGGTACGTGGAGAAGATTTCAGGAGAGTTTGATTTTGGCCACTGGCAAAAGTTGTTGGCTGAAAATGTGTCCGGGGCCGTGGGTTTTTTGGCCGAGAAAACTCTGGTTATCGTGTCACCGTCGAAGAAAAAGCTAGTGGCCAACAGCCCGGCCAAAGGCTCCTCCACTAGGCGTCACCAGCGTCAAGAGTCTCATTCACCCTCCCCTTCGCCATCGAAGAGGCGCTATGCTGATTCGAGCTCTTCCGAAACTGACACATCGGACCCCGAGAGCGCAACTGAGGACGAGAGTCGACGTTCAAAGCACAAGCGAACACCATCGAAGAAACAAGCTCAATCTCTGACCCTGTCCCCAGCTCCAATCACACCTCGTCGACGCAACCGTGACTCGGCTCGTGCTACCGAGGCATTCAAACAGGTGGTCAACGTTCTTTCTCCTTTCAATAAGGGCTTCAAGGTCAAGTCGGGCTTGTCGTTATCTGGCCTTCCCTCTTTCAGTTTGAGTGGGCGAGACGGCACCACTGACTCCCCAGCGACTACATCACGGCGTTCTGCCGAGGCCTTCCGAGAGCTCAAGGAGAAATTGCATACCTCCACACGTATTGCTCAGCTTCCATGCCGAGAGGAGCAGTTTGAGGAGATTTACATGAATTTAGAGTCTGCAGTCATGGACAAAATGGGTACTTGCCTCTATATCAGCGGAACTCCGGGCGTGGGGAAAACAGCTACGGTGCACGAGGCAGTTGGTGCGTTGCGGGACAACGTTCAACAAGGCTGGGTGGATGACTTTGATTTTCTCGACATCAACTGCCTCAAATTGCTCTCTCCAGCATCCGCATACGAGCGCCTCTGGGAGCACCTAAGCGGGATCAAAGTAACGCCATCCAATGCCGCTCTCCTATTAGAGGAGTACTTTGGGCGGGCTGACGTGGATGCCGCTCGTAAACCACTCATAGTTTTGTTAGATGAGTTGGATCAGCTTGTTACCAAGAACCAGAAGGTCATTTACAACTTCTTCAACTGGCCCACCTACACCAACCTGCGCCTCATTGTCATCGCTATTTCCAATACCATGGACCTACCTGAGCGGGCACTTTCAAACAAAATTGCTTCACGTCTTGGTCTAAAACGATTGGCATTCCGTGGCTACACAGAGGCAGAGCTTGGCGTCATCATTTCTCACCGGTTGAGGATGTTGAGTGAATCCAACAAACGCATTGTGGAGATCTCGCCAGATGCCATGCGTTTTGCCTCTAAAAAGGTATCGCTTGTCAGTGGTGACGCTCGCCGTGTATTAACTATTTGTCGCCGGGCAGTGGAGATAGCCGAACAGGAATACCTCGACACCAATGACACTGAAGGTGTTCCAGCTCAGCAACAGAGCTACAGTGTGCGCACATCCCACATTGGTATGGCCATTTCGGAGACTGTCAACTCACCTGTAGCACAGGTTTTGGCCCGTTTGCCGTTTGCCGCAAAACTTGTGTTAGTGGGTGTGCTTCTTCGTATTCGTCGATCGGGCCTTGGCGAAAACCCGTTAGGTGATGTCGTGGACGAGATGCGCAACTCGCTCAAGTTGTTGACTACTTCGAACTCCACCAACATATTTAGGAATTTGTCTCCAGAAGCCTCATACTGGTCTTTACTCTACAATGATGTCTCTACATCTGGTACCATGGATAGGGTGCGAATGCGCTACATAGCACAAGCCGTGTCAGACTTGGTCGAACAAGGCATCTTGCTCCTGCAGAACATCCGGAGCAGCCGTTTCCGGCTTGTCAGTCTCAACATCTCCGAGGATGAGATCACATCGGTGTTGCGGCGAGACTCTGATATTGCTGCCATGTTGTGAGTGGCCCAGTTCACAGTCTCTTTTCCTGGTGGTGCACGGGTTTATATCCGACAAAAAAACCGAGATGATCATCGAGACTCTAGCTCTTAAAGAATAGAGGGATAGACGAATATGGCCAGCATTGATCCTTCCGAGTTTGTTCAGGTCGAGGGTGACCAGCTTTCGCTCAAGTTTGGCGACCCACGGCAACAGGCCAAATTTGAACTTGGCGTATGCATGGCCATCTACAAATGGGAAGAATTAGCTACTGCGGTGGAAAACTCATGGGGAGGACCCAAGTCTTCAGAAAAACGTGATTGGCTCTCGGCTATTGTCATCGATCTCTTCGAAGAAAAGGCCGTGGATCTAGTGTTGATTGAGCAAACCTTGCTTTACGCCATGGTGGATGAGTTCGATACTGAAATCGACAATGACTCGGCCCTCGAGATTGCTGATCTCGTCATGAAAGTTTACAAGGAATGTGCCATGCAAATCTATTCTCGCGTTGATGATATGTATGCTAAGTATCAGGCCAAACAGGCCGTACGCGCTCCCAAAGAAATAGTGGTGGTCGGTGCGGACCCAAATAACCCCGATGATTCAGACGATGACTACGACGAAGAGAACTTCAATGAAGATTCTACTAACGTCCAAAGCGGCATCAACGACCTGGAAGATGTGGAAATGGAAATAGATGTGCATCAGGAGCCCAACGGCCCTATAGTTGACGAAGATGGCTTCGAGCTTGTACAAAAAAAAGGAAGAAGACGCTAACCACCTCACTGGTTAATTGCTTATCGAATTGCGAGGTGTATTCGATCTCGCCCTATTCAAAGTGTTTAACGAGTGTAGTGAGCTGAGCGAATCGCGTTTGGTGAGCTTTGCCCCTTCCAGGAGTTCCTCTAGTCCAGAGTACGTTGAGCCCGCTGATGATATACTGGATCGAGTATTTACACGGAAATCGCTGAATCTCTTTACCAAAGAACTGGTGATGTCGTTCACGCTTGTTGCCAGTCCTGTCGAACCAAATTTAATTCCAAATGCATTGAACGTTTTGTCTGCATCTATCTTGTCCGCAAATAGCTTGGTATTGGTATTGGCCCAGATATTCGTGATAAAAGAATCCGATTCAACGTAATGTACAATAGCAGCGTCCCTGCGTTCGTTTGATGTTCTATGACTATCTTTTCCTGTCCAACTAGATGCCAACTTTCCAAAGGCAGCAAGCGATGAAGATATGTTGCTCATGAAAGAAGTGTCGGCTTTAATAAACAATTTAATGATATCAACTGCAGAGTAAATGTCCCAGTAGAGCATTGAGGTGTACCATCCAAGAGACAAGTAACCCCATGAAAACTTTACCATGTCTATAGGTGTCTCTGGAAAAAAGTCGTAGTGGAGCTCTTGCCTGTGTGTCTCGAAAACTTTCTTCATTTCGAATGACTCGATGAGTTTTACCAAGCGATACATGTCACTCTGCAAAGGTTTTTGTTTGCCCCATCTCTCTCCTAGCTTCTCTTTGAGCGAAGGAATTAAGACGAGTAGAATGACGCGAAGGGCTTCATTACCTCCCCAAGATTCCTTTATAGGCGTGTCACGAGGAAGCTTTTCCTTTGCATTAAGCGACATTCCAGAAGGAGGTTTTGGACGTAAAGCAGCCTCTAAGTCTCTTGCCTCTGTAGATTCCTTTTCGGGCTCAGGAGTTTCTGTACCAGACTTGTGTTCCAATTCGAGCCTTGTCTGCGTTGGGGTGTCAAGGATTGATAGTTGTTCGGACACTGAGGAATCGATGGAAAGACGTTCCGATACCCGATCGGAGTTATTTATTGAGCCCCATTCTTTTCCGAAAGTCTTTGGAGTATCAAATCTTCCCGTGGACGAATAGTTTTCCAGAGTATTATCCTGTACATCCATGTCCTCGTCTTCTTGAACGTCCATTAATTTCGAGCTACCAATGCAAAACACTTTGTTGTCTAAGCTGTTGATTGTAGTCCAAATGTTGTTGTACGTCGATTCATTCTCCAAGATAGAATAATACAACATTCGGCAAGCCTTGGGTGATTTGACGCTAGCAGCACAAATTGCTCGCAAAAGTAATGCAAGCATCTCAGCATTTCCTGGTGCATCAATCAAAAATTGCTTTGTAGAAAAGAGAACAAGAACCTGTGCAATTGCACTACATGCAGCGTAGGAAAGACCCCCGTCTGAATTCAAGTTCGCCATTCCTTTCGGTGCGCTGTCTGTACCAGTTATGGACGAATTGATGCATGGGATAATATTGTACAACGTTTCAACGAGTGTCGGTAGAAGAAAGTTCTTCACATGAATAGGTACCTTAGAATGTCTAGTACCAGAGAATGTGATTAATGCAGAGAGTATTCTGCTGGTATGTACTATGATGAAATCTCTGGTAGAAATTGGGCCCGGAGACCGGAATTCCGGTGGGAATGAGTCAACAAGTGCCATGGGCATTGTCAAAATGGATGCTTTAACAAGTGGTTCCTGTGAGCAAAGGTATAAAAGAAAGTATGCTGCGGTCTTTACTGAGTGCGAGTGTTGTGACACGTCGTGAAATGCAAAAATGTGATATAAGATGCAAGGGATGAGCTTCAAGGCAACTCGTTCTGTTGTTAGCCTCCTGAACAAGCGGTTGCATTGCATAAGTTCCCAGTAAATTACCATTGCACTTTCGGCCATAGGCGAAGGAACATTCTTGTAGAGCTTTTGCTTGCCTGCCGACTCAACGGCGACAAGCGGGCCTCTCACGATACCGAGAAGATGCGACGATAAAAAATTCAAATCCTGATCTTTCGAGATCCGAGCAAAGAACAGTCTGGTTCTATTGTAGGATGCCGAGTTGGGAAGAAGACCATTCTGATGCAATAAACGAGTATGATCGGCTGACGGCATTGCGTAAACCAACATAGCTGCCAAAAGCTGCAGCGAAGAAACAACTAGCAAGTAGCGCAGCAGGACAAGACTCTGGTGGTCGTATTCGAGGCCTGAGTTGCCCTTCGCAATGCGACCCGATCTGCAGACGAGATTGGTTAGGCTACATACCAAGCTGTTAAAATCATTCTTAGGTATTCCAGCCACGAGAACGGTAAGGAAAGAGTTCCCAGCAGACACTACATCCGATAATTTGTCGTAGAAGGATGTTGAAACAAGGGTGAGAAGTAAACGCAAAACGTCAATGCGGTGGCAGTCGTATAGTGGGTCTGGACTCTGGTAGTCCGAGAAATTACCAATGCCTGGTTCCCACAGCCTCAAGACAGTAGTAGCAGACTTTGCTAATGCAGGCTCAATGGTGAATCCATCGAGAAAAAGAATTTTCACTAAGCACAGCACAAGTGTCGTGGCATTGACAGACGAAGCTGTGGGTTCATTGGACAGTGTCTTGGAAAGAACTGAGACTGTTGTTGGGGCCTGTGTTGAGGAAGAGAAGTGCAAAGGATCGAAGTGGTTGCTCAAAAAGAGCGAGGGCTCGATCTCCGAACGGTAGTTCTTAAGTTCAAATACAAAGGGAAGAAGTTTGGTTAGAAAACGGACGCAGTTGCGAATGGCACGATGGTCTCTCTTGGTCGGAGAATCTGATAACTGAGTAATCGTCAAGCATAATACTCGAACAAATACCAATAGATTTGGGAGGTTCTGATCCCTGACGGTTTGCACATCAAAGGCTGTCAATAGGTCGAAGATGTCGGCAGCATCGCGTGGGGCACACCAGAAAATCTGCCAGAACTGAACGTCCGTGGATGGGATGAGTCTGCCTTGTCCGAGCTTGAAAAAATGATTCTTGAACTGAATCTTATCCTCGGGACTCTTCATCGCTTCCTCTTTCGTCCGAGCTATTGGAGAACTAGCGATTTCTGTAGTCAGATAACCTGGCCGCTTGTTTGCCTGCAGGAACACAGCTTAGAATCGGGTGGTTCTGCCGGCCAAAAGATCAGGCAAATGACCACGAGTCGGATTGCCATTGTCGGAGGAAATATTTTCTTTCCCTTCTTTCCCTTTTCTTTTCCTTTTCTTTCTGCCATGGTCAAATAGATATAGATAGTTTGTATGGGGTTTCAGAATGAGCACTATTGTTCAGTAATGTATGTGAAAAATATCCTCAATTTCCAACAGGCAATTATACGATGTAACCCACTAGGCACGAGCTGTCAGAATGGAAAGCTGGAGTCACTACTCGAAAGGACAGCTCCATGGGCATTTTTTTTGAATCGGGTTAGGACTCTTCGAGCAGGACTCTTCGCTGGGTTGACTATGTCATGTTTTAGTGTAGCACGTCCTCTAATTCTTGTGTGTGATTTCATCACTTTCTGTTGTACAATCAGGTCGCTTTCTGCCAGGTCTAAAAATGGTGGAGCAAAGCTTTTCCCCCGTGTTTCGTTTCTTGTTCCCCTCGCCCGGTGTCCTCTCCATCACTGTCGACGCTGATACTTGTAAACGTGATCTGGCTCACTAGGCTCTCGTCTTCTTACCTGGCCAGCTATCGGTGCTTGCCCTAGCTCCACGTGCATGCTGGCCTCGCCCTCCGAGTCGCCTTCATCGTCCTCTAGTGCCATACCGAGGTCATCAGCATCACCCAGATTAAGCCAGCTTGCAGGAATCTCGATCTGGGGTTGGGCGTCTGACTCAGATGTAAACCACTCGTGCGCTAGCGCAAAATTACCACTGTGTCCTTCGGAATCGGAATCAGAGTCCGGGTGCAACGCTGAGCACATTGATAACGCCTCGTACATCTCAAGAATCGAGCTATTATGTGCCACCAACGGCGTTTGGGTGCTGCGTCCATCCACACCCTCACGTATGACAATTTCTGCCGTGTGTGCATACTCTCGGCTGTCATCGGTGCTCCGAAAAAGCTCACACGAAACTACCTGGAGGTACAAAACCGGGCCAGCGTCGGTTTTCTTGAGCGCGTGCAACGTGATCAGTGGGTACGGCAACGATACCCCAAATCCGCTATTCAGTAACCACAAAACCAAACTTGTGTCGAGAACATACACAGTGACAGGCTCGCGGAGCAAGCCGTTTAAATCGTGGTGGACGATAGTTGATTGGTCTGCGGGGAGCTCCACAGCACAGTTCACGCTACCAGCGTAGTAGATAAATTTGTCGCCATCTGCATGTGAGTATCTGCTTGGAGACTGTGCCCGGTATGACGCCACATGAATGGTATTTTCAACGCTGGGACCGTCACTTATTATCCTTGCCGTCTTAGCTGTAGGCACATCCATTTTGGTTGTTCTTGCGACGTTCTTCAGCACCTGCCGCTACTTCGCTAATGCCGTATCTTGTACTAAGCTTTAGTCCTGCTGTGATTGGCTAGCGTTTGCTCAACTGCAGCTTTAGGTAGCTTCGCCGATTTGGTGGTAGTTTGTGATTCTTCGTGTTGTGGAAAGAGCGCATCTCAGCCGTGGAGCGCGCTTAGGCACTGCTCATTCTCTACGGTAAGCTGGTGATTTCGTCCACCGGCACTGTTTCACCGATTCTGCCTTTTTTCTTTGTTTTTTTTTTTTTTCTTTTTTTTTTTTGCTATTTCAGTTTTATCCTTTTGTTTCTTTTCTGGTCTGTCTCTTCCTTCTTCATCTCGTATTTGTTGTTCGCCCTTTACCTCAACTTTCACTCGCCATCCGTAATATATTGTTTACTATAAAGTCTCTGCGCTCCTTAGCTAGACAATTTCCGAATGAGCTGCAGGAAAACTGGGTCGTTTCCTGGGTTGCGTTCGATATCCTTCCGGATCTTCTTCTGCCTCTCCTCCTCTTGTCTCTTACGTTCGTCTCGAGTGGGTGGTAATGCCTCGTTGACCAAGTCCGCTTTTCTGGCCTCTTCAAACGTCGTAATTGTTTCCCGGAGCCCTTCCGTACCATGAGACAACGACCCCTTGGGTAATACACCCAGATTCATGTTCTTCAAAAGCTGTACCTGCTCCGCATCTTCTCTCAATACTTGAAACATACGCGACATCCTGCCAATTGCCAAGATTTTATTGCGTAATGCAAGCTTCTTCTCGTCAAGCGACAACTCTTCATCATCTTCTGTGCCTTCCGTGTGATCCGAAAACGACTGCCTCGATCTTGCCACAATCGGCGATGCCTGTGGTGAGTCGAAGCCCTGTTCTAACGGCGTGTCTTCATCGAGCTCTTCCTCCGTACAGATGTTCAAAATCGAGATTAACATATCGGTGATCTTCTCGCCCACAAATGGCAATGACCATGTGAATACATCTATGAACTGTGGAAGCCAGTATGGGTGTGGCGAGCTGTTGAACTGCCGTATATTCATGACATTGTTCTCGTACTTGAGCACAGCGGCCTTGTTGTTGTAGGTATCCAAGTAGTTTGGCGCACTGAACATCGTCAACAACGACGGAAATCCCATCGTTTTGGTCCGCTTATACATGCGGTATCCAGCATCCTGAGCCTCGTGGGCCCGTATGATGGAAAGGAGACCTGTTTTCTCCAAAAACTGGCAGGATGCTCTATACGTGAATGCATAGGAGCACCCACGCACGGAGTTTTTCACAAACGTGCGATCAATGTTGTCTTCATCGTACTCTTCAATGGGATCTGCCCAAAGTAGATCGCACATCAAGCCCTTGGTAGGGGGTTCTCTGAACCGGTTTAATGTAATCAAGTCGTTCAAAGAGCGTAACTCGGGCGATATTCCGCCGTGAACACAGAAGAACTGCTTGTTCATGATAGCAGCCAATGGCAACGCATTGAAGGACTCCAAGCACTCGTTGTATACGTTCAAGGAGTACTTCTTCACGCATTCGGACTTGAACGTAAAGTAATCCGTCAAGTGCTTGCATTCGTGGTTGCCACGCAACATCCAGAACGTGTTCGGGTGAGTGATTTTCAAAGAGTATAGATAAAGAAGACACTCGATAGAAAATGAGCCACGGTCGACGTAATCGCCTAAAAATAAGTAGTTTGTATTTTCTGGATCGCCACCCACCTCGAACAACTTCATCAAATCGTAGTATTGACCGTGGACGTCGCCACAAATGGTCACAGGCGCAGGTACAGTGAGTAGATTGGGCTCCTTCTGAAGCAACCGCGTGGCTTCCCGGATAATTTTGACTGCCTGTTCTTCTTTTAACCGACCCTCGTCAAAAAAATGCCTCTTGAGGAACTCGCTATTGGGCAACCCATTGGGCAAAAAAACGTCCGAGTCTTCCGGCTTGAACGACGCCAAATATGGAACAGACTTCACCACTCTCTCTGTGGTAACCACCTTCTGCCCTTCGTCTGTAGTGACTATTCTGAGGTTGGCGCTATCACTGCCCAGCGCAGGTTGGGGTTTCTTAATTGCATCTAGAGCGTTCTTTATTTGGTCCCTATTTTGCGCCGCGTTTCGGGACATGGCGAGGCGAGTATGGGGGTATTGTGCTTGTGCTTTAGCTGAATTCGACCTCGACACTGTAAGTCTGCTGTTGTGGATTTCCGACTGGTTTGCTAGGAGAAGAGCTATCTTTGGTCTAGATCGACAGTGCGCACTCGTGTGTTGGAAGCAGTTTCGCGCCTTGACAGAACAATGGCTGCGCCAGCGACAGGTGGCTACGAGGGGAAAGTGCACGTCTTATATGTTGAGGCTTTGCGTTTGTGTCACTTCCGCCCCCGTAATCCCGTGTTTGTGGCAAGCGGTTTCTGAAACAGTGCTTTTGTAGATTAAGGGGGGATTTCTACCTGTCTCCGATGCAACAAGCAAATCATGTTTGTGGAAGAGACGGGACTTATTTCGCAGTCGGTTGCGGCTGTGCACTGAGTGACTGAGATTCGCACAACCGTGGTCTATTTTTAAGTTTACTCTTATTTTCTTTTTCGTTTCTTTTCGTTCGGTAATTTATTCTAAATTGCTTTAATCTTTCGAGAATCGAAATTCATGCTAGTTTAAGGAAAACTATGTATCTTGCTATATCTCGTTAACATTCTGGCGTGCACGTATTGCATGTTCCTGCTTGTCGTCTTCGTCCACGTCACCTCCTTTAGCTCTAACTACATTGGTTAAAATTCCCAATTGTATTGAAGAAAGTAAAAAAAAATGAAAAATAAATAAAAGAAAAATAAAAATTGGGAAACAATGAATACACATCATATGCAACAAGTATCTAATTCGCTGCTTGTGCTCAATATTAGATGGTATCGTTCGACAAGGAAAATACTACTTTAGAATGAATGTGTACCCAAGTATCCTGCGAGTTTCTGCTCACCTCAAACTCCTAATCTTGTCTCGCTCCGAATGTACTTCACATTTGCCTGCGCGCTGAAACCGTTGAAAGATGTAGTGGCAGCAGAGGTGTATGCTCCCAAGTTTGGAAAGTAAAGCCAGTCGCCAACTTGAACATTTGCTGGGAGAACCGTGCGCGAGGAAACACAGTCGAGTCCGTCGCAAGTTGGTCCCCAGATGGAAAATGCATACCCAGGAGCGTGACGATCCACCATCTCAAATTCGCTGCTGCCGTGTTCATGTGAATCGTCAATCACCTGCCCACCAACAGTCAAGACTTTGGCAGTGGGGTGCTGGTGGTCGAAGAGAATGCAGTTCAAATTGCCGTACACTCCGTCATTAATGTAAAGCATTGCATCCATCCCATCTTTAGCTTTGTCCAAATCTCGGCGGGCAATAACGTGGGTAGCAAGCGTAAATGCGTTGGCCACCATAAACCGACCAGGCTCCGCAATGAAGCGGATACCGTGCCGTTCGGCGTAATTTGCTGGAAAATACTTATTCAAGGAGTATCTGACCATGCTAGAGGACTCCTCGAAAGTCTCTCGCTCAAACCCTCCACCAATATCCAAAATTCTCATTTGCATTCCCATGGCCTCTGCACGATCAAATATGGAGCGCGATTGCTTCACTGCCTCATAGATCGACGAGAAGTCCTTGGCACCGGAGCCAACATGAAATGCGACTCCAACGGCGTCGATCCCCAATCTCTGGCATTCGGGCAACAACTCCTCAAGTGCAGATTCCAATGAAGCGCCAAATTTGGTAGATAATCTGCATTGCGCAGTCTCGTCGTCGGTAGCAATGCGAATCAAAACCTTGCAGTCAGGGTAGAATCTGTTCAACTTCCAAAGCTCCTGCTTATTATCAACGGTGGTCAAATTGACATTGGCTTCACGGGCGTGTCGAATGAAAGAGTTGGTTTTGCACGGGTTGGCATACACAATGCGTGAAGCATCAAATCCAAGGCGCAAAACGGTATCAATCTCGTTTTTGGATGCGCAATCGAAATTGGCTCCTAGTGATCCCAATAACTTCACCACCTGCTCGTCAGTGTTGCACTTAATAGCATAGTGTGCATGAACACGAGGCAAGTTTTCGGTCCACAATTTGTAAGCATGAGCCACCTGGTCCAAGTCAGCAACAAAAAATGAGTCTTCCTCGCCAGCAAGACATTCGTCGTGGTCAATCTGTTTCACGTGCTCAATTAAGGTTCGTTTAACCAAATTGTCCTCGCGAGGTACTAAGCTTTCATCTACTCCATCTTGGTTTGGAGTTAAGATTTCCGAAATTTTCGCAGATCCATGTTGCAGATAGACATCAGTCAGGAAATCAGAAATCAATGAAAAATTATCATTCTTGACAACACCAATGGCTGGGGGCATATCTTGCGTCGAATTCAGGTATGCTCGAGTGGGTGAAGATAGTAGAAAGTACTTTCTTCACGTCGAGTGTACTCTTGGATTGTTCAAAGGCAATCGCAACAGGGCAGAAACTCTAATCTTGGGATACAAAGGTAACTCCTCCAATCAATACTCACACAAATGTGAGTAAACAAGTAGAAGACTTCAAGCGGCAGCTCTCGTGGGTGGGAAAGTTTCTTGCGGTGAATGAATAAAGAAGAAGATCTAAGACAAGCTTGCTCAAAAAAAAAAATCTTTTAGCCGCGGTTTGCACACAAACTACTTGATCTTCGATTCGCATGGGCCCTAGAGCCTACTTTGCTTGGCGCTGTTCATTATGCCCCACTGGAAAATTTACTCTATACCTCCTGCAGCTGGCAGCAGGGCAAGTTTGGCTAATAGACCAGCTTAGCTCGTAGGAATATTACGGCGTTCCGGGAAAGTGTTTGCAGAATCGTAGACACTATGTGCAGTGTATTGCTTAGAGCTCTATAAGTGGCTCGGGTTCAGCCCGGAAACTCTTCGACTCGTTGGTGGTCAGCTTCTTCAACTGCGTAGACGAGTCCAGCTTCAAGTCAGGAAGGTTGAGCTCACCCAATGAGGGAAACCGCATTGAAGCGTGCTCCCTGGGACCTTGAGGACCTTGACCTTGCTCAGTCACATCTTCTTCGTATTTCTCCTCCAAAGCAGGGTATCGGCTGGCAACACTTTCAGTCTCGCTGGCATCATCGTCCATCGGAGGGCTCGAAGGTTCTTGCGGATAGGGTCCTGGGAATTCGAGATGTTGTCTTGCGTTACCAACACCGTTGCCCTGAGGTTCCATAGGATACGGGATAGAGCCATGCTGTTGCTCGGTGTATTGTGGTTCACGATCGGTGTTATATTGCTGATCGTGCAGCTCACCATATTGTTGTCTGTCGTAATGCTGTTCACTTTGCTGTTCACCATATGACTGTTCAGGGTTTTGTTGTTCATTATGAGGGGGCCCCGCAGCATATGGATACACTGACGGTCCATGAGACACTTGAGCAGTTATTTGGCTCTCCCTGCGTCCCTCATTTCGTCCGTAAAAGTTTTGAGGCGTTTCAGGCACATGGGCCGGGTAAGCAGAGGCGCCAGAGTAAGACTCGTAAGCACTGCTTTGAGGTCCTGTCGTCTGGTTGCTTGCTCTATGTGGCTCCGTAAGTGGGGCTCCTGTCATATGTGGGGATGTCATTGAGAGACCGGAAATTTGCGGCCCTGTCAATTGACCACCTGTGATTTGCCCCGTTTGACGACCTGTCATCTGTGCGCCAGAGGTTTGAGTGTAATCAAAGTACTGCGAGTTGTAGTTAGCCAGCTCCTGCTGCTGCGATGGACTGCTGAGGGAATGCTTGCCGTATGCCATACTGAGCTTGTAGTCCAAGAACTGGTCGTATAGGCGTGTGATTGTGTTAATCTTGTTGTTCATTTCCAAAAAAAATTCGTACTTCTCTATCGATGCCCGCAAAGCACGGTTGAGCCTTGGTTTTAACCGCACTACTTTACTGTGGAGCTCTGCCAAATTCTGATCCTGCAAGATGTTCGCCTGTTTGGATGGGTCGTTCTTAATTCCACTCATCAATTGTACAAAAAGGTTGATATCCTCCTCCTCTTGCGCAGATAAGTCATCGGAATATGGCAGGTCCACTTTCTGTGACTGGACTGACTGTTGCGTTTGCGTTTGCGTTTGGTAAGCAGGCTGTATGTTAGTGTGCTGTTGTGGATTTTGGCCATACCCCAGAGATTGCCTACGCTGATTCTGAGAAAACTGATCAGCAGCATACTGAGAATTCAGTAAGTTGGGTCCGGATTGGGCGTTGTAAGCGTTGTCAGCGACATAGGAATTTGAGTCGAACAGCATAATATGCAGATAGAAATCCAGTTCGGGCGCCTTAGGCTGGTTTGCAGTAGCCTTCGGGGCCAGCTGAAGTTCACTAGTTGTATTTCTCTGTAATTCTGATTGTTTGTAATCAGCCAAGCTAGCAGCAATGGCTGCCTTCATGTCGTCATCCATTTCCTCGTCGTTCGCACCGCTTTCGGTTGGGGGTCCTTTGGGTGGAGGACGAACAGGGGGCGTGACCATAACTGCAGAGTCTCTCAAACTCAATTCTATAGCTTTCTTCAAGTCCTCATCCTCAGCATCGTTAGCTGGCGAGCCAGAGTTGGGGCGTCCCGAGGGAGCCGTTCCGCGCACACCATGGGCTGCGTTACTTGCACTGCCTTTGTGGATTTGCAAACAATCATCACACACGCGTACAGGCAGCATTATTCCTAGCGAAACTAATGGGATCTCGTGACTGGAATGAGTTTGGCAAAAAACGCCCCCGCACGCACGGCAGTGGTGCTTTCTGTTCATGACCGAGAACGGATTGTAACAGATCATACACTCTTTCCCATCAATCCAGTCGGGGGGAGCCTGTGAATCAATGAATACATCTCCCGCACTTGATAGTTGCAGATCCACTTCAGGAAACTCGTAACCCTGGCTTGATAAGCTTTTGTAAACTCGTTCCAAATGGTTCCCCAGGTATCTGCTCTGAAAATATATCGACCACTCCTTGACGAGCTTCAATATTTGCAGGCCAATGGCGTACTTTGCCTCTGAGGCATATGTTTTGTATTTCTTTGTATCATAATGCACGCGGAAGATGTAGTCGACCAAGTAATCGACGAATTCCTTGCCGTTAATCTCAACGGCAAAGTGAGCGCCACCGTTTTTAACACAAACGTCACAAAGCTTCAACGTGGAAGCCAAAGTGTTGGGGTTCCCGTAGACTTTGGTTAGGCGCTTTTTCAAGCTACGCATGGCCTGCTTCGGAGCGACTTTTTTGCTCCTTATAACGTCGGTGATCTCCATGGCCACTGCCATGTCCAACTCGCCGTTTGGAATCGCCTCTGAGGTGGCTTCTTCGATCTTGGCGTCTAATTCCGCCACGGGATCCGATCCGCCGAACCAAGACATTGCGGAATTTTAGTATAGGGTTTCTTTTGTGCTTTTTGCGTGGACGAAGCGGAGTTCTGGAGTAGTATCGATTGTGGAGCATTGCCCTCAGATAGCTGCGATATAGTGACTGGTGTTGGGTGCAGGAGACTGTGGACCTGAGCCTGCTGAGAGGAAAGGGGAGGAGGAAAGGGGGAGGTGAAGGTGAAGCCTACAGAAGAAATGTATGTAGATTTGAATGTAGAGATGGAAGCGGGTAGAGAATGGCGGTAGCTAACACCGTGGGGCGCATCTCATGGCGCTTGCGGTGCCGACCAATCGCAGATCAATAGAACGAACGTGTTAACACAATTATGAACGTAGTTAATAGATTGCAGTTTTGCTTCATTGCGTTTAGCCTCTTTTCTCTCATTTCCTTTTCTTTTGTCTCGTGTTTCTTGTTCTCTTGAGTGTATATCTTCTCAGTTAGTGTGACAGAACGGAGAAGGAGCAGCCAGCCAGAAATGTCCGTACCATGTTTTGCAGCCCGCTGGTTCGAGGACATGACAGAGAAAACAAAAGTCCGAGCAAAGTACAGAAACAAAGCAGGAGGAAAGAAACGTCAGAGACCGAGACCTGGTGCTCAACGAATGACGTACACTGCGGACGAAACACCCAACACAGCCACTGCTGCCCACCAAAACATGTCGAGTTTGGGGCTCGAGAAATCACGCACAGCGTTGGTTCTGTATTGGTTCTCCAAAGATCTCTTGATTCTTTTTCTCAACGACGACGACGTTTCCGATGCCTTGTCTGTGGGGTTCAATGCATACGTGGGCAACATCAAAGGAGGCTTGTATGCCAAGTACAAAGGCTGCATCATGGAACCGTCGAACTGGTAGATCTGTAGCATGTATTTCCCGTAATACGAAGACACCATTACTTGGTACTTCTCAAACCAGGTGGATTGCACGTATCTAGTGTAGGAAGCCTTCGTATCAGAGTACCCTTCTCCGCACGGGTAACTCAACAACTGTCTGCCATCAACAGCAATGGGAGTAAGCACCAAACTGCCGTTGGACAAAAGCTCGTAGGTACCATGCTGGTAAGTGATGGATGCGATGGGACACTTGTGATCCTGTGCGTTAGATGTGATACGGTATAACGCTTCCTCGTAGTGGCCGTCACTGGTGAACGAATACGAGATTCCGGGGAGCGCCGGCTCGATCAAAAGTTCGTCTACGGGGTCGTAGAAGCCCGGGCCTGTGAAAACAGCGTTGGACTTGGACGTCCACGTGCCTTCCAACTCCTCCATGTTGGGCTCACCAAGCACTAGCAGTAGGGCCCAGAGAAGAGCGACAAAATAGCGCATCCTGTAGCTTATTCTTGCCTGATAACCAAATGGAAATTTAGATCTTGTGATGCTTGTTCTCCACTATTTTTTAGTGGGACGTACGTTGCTATGGTAACGGGCTTCACGGGTCTTTTTTAGGCCAGAAACTTCCTCCAGTTGAAAACACAACACTTCCGTTCAGAGACGCCGAGTACAAACGCAAAACGGGGGCAGCGGCTAACGCGGGAAATAAGGCAGACCTTTGCTCAAAGTCAAAAATGCACCGAAAGAAGAAGGTGTTTTCACGAATCACGACGGAAAAGGGTCTCGAAAACTCCAGTGATGAGAGTGCGTAGTAGGAGGCTTCTTCCGGCTTGTCTGCAGTACCAAAAGAAGAACAGGGCTGTGGGACAAGGCAACGCGGTTTCGCGACGGGAACTTCTGTGAGGCGCTGGGAACCAGGGGTGGACGGGCCAGGGACAGGCGGGTGAAGTGGTGGCGGTTTGTGGTCTGAAACGCCGCTGAAACACTGCTGGTGCAGGCTTGGCACTCTGAGAATCACAAGGGGTCCTGAAAATGTGAATAAGATGAAAGGCGGAAAACAAAAATGAAACCACTCAGCGTAAACCGGTCAACCAGTCTGTTTGTTAAGGCTGGATTCTGTCCATACACTCGGAGTGCCGCGGGCCAGCACCTGATTGGCATCGCGTGATTGAGCCCCGCACACCAGTACATCCTGGCTAGTCGATGAAAAGCATGAATTCTCCGGCCGAGCTGAACGAGCTGACGACTTGTAGCGCAACCAAAAGGCTCATCTGGCCACCATCCGGGTGCCTTCATTTGCGTCGTCCAACCCTGGATTTATGGCCCAGTCTCGGCATCTGCGGTCGGACACATGTGAATTTCCGCGCACCTGCTTATCTCCGGCCTTTCGGCGGTAAGCCGGGCTAGTGGAGTTGATGCAATGCATGGGTAACTTGTCGTGCTTTTATACTTTTCCACCATTTTTACAGGTGCCATAGTTTGTTCAAAGATAAACAGAGTAAACCCAACTTTTGGAGTAACAAAACCAAGTCGCCTCCTGGCCCGCTGGTCAAGATTGGAATCCCTATGCTCACTCGCTTGACCAGGCTTCGTCGTACTTTCGCTTCGCGCATGGTTTTCATGCAAACACTCTTGGCAGCTTGCATGCATGAGGCATGCGAAAGAGAGGCCTACGTAGAGCCATCAGTGCAACTAACAGTATACAGTAGGTTTAGACTTTGCGCCACACACTTAAGATACATTTGTCCCAATACTTATCGTTATTCATTGATACTAAGAAGTGTCGAAATATTATATAAAGTCTGTTTGTTGTGCAATCCTATCCCACCTTTTTTTACTGTCATGACTTTCTATTTCTTTTGTTACAAACAAGGCGACAGTTTATCTTCTCTCTTTTAATCATGCAGACGAGCAAAAATGAAAAATGAAAACGAAATATTTCACTCTGTAAATATAACAATCGTGCTTAAATCCTCGCGTGAAGAATGGTCTGTACATTAGGGCTAGCTGTTCATCTTATACTTTTAGACATCACAGCTTCATCACCACTTGCAGGAGTGCCGACCCCACATCGTGGTCTTTCCATGTCAAAAATTTCAGTCTCTTTGGAGGAAGCATTTGATCGTAGACTCAACTGGCTGTCGTTTGATCTCGTATAGAGTAAGCATCCGGGAAGAAATAGAGAGGCAGGTGGGTTTGCGCACGATTTAAAAGATTCCAGAGTCGGTGTTCTGTAGCCTCCACAGTTACGACGATCCCAGCGTGCGACAAAATCTTCTGAAGGCTTTGTTTCGAACCCGACTTTGTGAAATCCCTCTGCGAGGGGGATCATTGGCTGTTCGCATTCACTATTTTCCGTGGATGGGCTGCCTCCTGTCGAGTTTGAGAAAAGTGGCGATGACGGGGAGTCAGAGAACACCGAAGTGACGGAAGAACCCAGGGAAAAGGATGCCGGAGGGCGGTATGTATCTAAAGACGACTGTCTCATAGATGTCGATAAGAGCCAGTGCAACAGCTGAGGGCCCTGGGTGTCGAAATACTCTAAGAGATAAGGAGAGATCCGCACAATTGCTCGTACCAAATGTCTCCGGATCTCATAGTAGTTGGTGTAGTCAAAGACTTCGGGGTGAGTTATGACGCAATGGTTCAATGATTGGAAACGAATGTCGTTTTCCTGAAGCTGGAAGGTGTCATTGATGACATCAACCATGACTTTTGCAACCTGCAACGAGTCATATTTCACAAGGTCATACAGATAGCAGGCAGCGTAGGCCATGAACCTTTTAATGAGGAAGAATTCAAAAACCTGGTTCTCTTCATCGACATCAGCGGTCACTTTGAGCTCATGCAGATGCACCATGTACTCGTCTATGCTGGGCTCGCTCAACTTCCAGTCCAACACATCCATAATGTGGATTTCCATCTGATTGAACATACTCGCAGTGTAGCCACACCGAGAGCCACAAAGCTTCACCAACTCCTTAACTTTTGGCATGCGGTAGCGCTCAGTTGGGCCCTTGAATCTGGCACCACTGCCGTAGCCCAAGTCAAGAATGGATCTCACACTGGGATCATTGCGTCCGCCATGCATGTTAGCAAAATGGTTGTTGCCTCCGTTAATCTTGGCGGCTATCCAAAGACAAGTTGCAATGACAAGCTGAGCCTGGTCTAGTAAAACCACACGTTTCAGGCAGTATCTGTCGAACAAACGCACTGCACGACAAAACACAAAGGGAATAAGTTTCAAACGCACCAGCATCTTCATCACAAAGTCCACGAGCCTGTAGCGAACAACTGGCTTGAGGTACGGTTGGTTGGAATAAAGCTTCATGTTTGGTCTAGCTGCTTCCAGCGCAGCACGCATGGTTTCGACAATGCAGTCGGAGTACTCATCTATAGACACGTCATGTAAGCGCATTTCGGACTTGTACAATTGATACGGATACTTGTATTGGTTGAACTCAATGAAGTCATTGGCGTATGACTCGAAGACTGCGCCAGGCATGTTGATATGTTTCAAAGGTTCTGTGTGCAGCTAAGTGTCAGTTAGCGGGCAGTATGGATAATGGCAGAATGAAGGACTGCGGGAGGGGCAGCCGCTGCTTGTGCAATTGGAACAGGGGAGAAGGAAGTGAAGCAAAATATTATGTTGCAAAGCAAAACCAGATGAAAAATTGACTCTATAATTATGCAATGGGACTGGGGTGAAAAATTAAAGTAGAGAAAAATGCGGACGGTGAATCGAAGACGACACGGTCCAGCCCAAGAAGGAACTTAGTGTTTGGGGTATGAAGACAGGAGGAAGTGGGGCGGGTGAAAGAAGAATGGGAAAAAGGAACAGTCTACTCCGCCGGCATGACAGTAGTTATAAAGGCCAGAAGGTGTTGATACAATTGTGTTAGACGGCTAGAGGGTGCATGCAGAATATAGCGAGCGGGTGCCTTAATTTTCATGCGTGTTTGTTATGTGCCGTCCATGCCCCATTTGGGAATGAGCCATTTTGTGCGTCCCGCGTGCCATTGTGTACGCGTAAGTACGTCGCCTCGTAGGCGAAGATGTCCATGCGGAGGCATCTCATGTGCGGAAGTTCGCATACGCCCGCGTCGTCTTTCCGCTGCATTAGTGGCGAGCCCGCTCGCTTTCTTCCGCAGTCAGAGACCATAAGAACATCTTTTTAGTGTGCGCGGAGGGCCGCAAGTCCACCGGGTGCATTGGATAGTCTACAACGGTATGAGGTAAGGCGGCCGCCGTTACAACATTCCATCTGCAAGCCCTCGGCTGTACGCGACCGGTAGCTTGAAAATATTTCGCTTCTTGCCCGAAAAGCCATATCCGGATTTCCAACGCAAGTAACTACTTCGTCAAAGCACAACCAACTGAGGAAGACAAACAATCTGCAACAATAGCGCGATCCAACCTCACTGCACGCACCAATTAGGACCGGCTGCGGCGCAGTTGCAAAAGCATAAGCGTGCTTTTTAGGGCACTACACCTCCAGGCTGGAGGGACAACTTGTTTTTCAACGGTTGCGTGATTCCTCTGCCGGGTCATACGAAAATTGAAAATGTTGCGGGAGCGAGACCAGGCTCGCCTCATCTAAATTGGCGATTGTCGTTGTCCCATCCGCATGCGGCTTGGCCTGTGTAGAACCGACCAGTAATTGTCGGGTTAGACGATAGCTTTTAGTCAATGGTGTTCCCAGTTTCGGACAGTAGCAGAATGCGACTCATTACACTAAACCTGAAAGCGGAAATTCGTTCTTCATGAGGTAACATTTCTTTTTCTGCGATTGTATTCTGCTCGACGAGCAAGTAGTTGCAAGTTAATGCGAAATGCGACGGCGATCGCGTTGGTTAACATCATTCCCGATCAGGCCTCTGAACACAATCAAGACTGTCGTCCAGCATTAAACAAAGGTTTACGTGGGATGTAAACAAACAATCTCAAGTAGGAAAATTACTTACAGTTCTAACTCAGCTGACAAATAAGCTCTCCACACAAGACAATTGGTGTGTACGATTCCATGGAATAATCAATAATCAAACTAGGCAAATTATGGAAGATCAAACAGTTAAGAATTTAGGTTTCAACTATAAAGACAAGGCGATCTAGAAAATGCTGATCTTGCTGCGATTGCTGGCCAGAAACTCACTTGAGTTCCCCATTAGCCACGTTGATAATATTACGATAATCGGTGGCTCTTCACTCCAGTTCTCACCTGGCGACTTTACTAGTGATGAACTGGTGATGTCCGCCCAATACCGCGAAATACCGCCTGTAAGTTGGAGAAAAAAAATTCGAATACGAAGAAAAATACGAAGTGGGGATATAAACAAAGGCCGAAAATATAGTAAATCACAAGCGGAGGCAATGGAAAAAGAAAGTTTGAGGCGAACGCAAATTGATACCCAGGTAAAGCCCTTACAGAAACTTAAGTGTGGGGAGGTTAAGAGTGCAAAAGAAACTACAATAACAAAATAAAGTTTAGACCAAACGCAGATAGAATGACGATGAGTCCGCTTTCTTCAAGAGTCCCAACCAGCCAGAGGTCGCTCTGCGCGAACTCCTATGTTGACAAGCTCGAGTTCAAGCGAAATATACCTTTATGCACTTCATCGCATTGACGACAGTCCAAGTATGTAACGGTTATGTGCCTTTGGCTAGCTAATGCAACCTGCAGAAAAGTCGCCTATTCTCGGCTGCTTTTACCCAGATTCAAAATCTTCCTGTAGCTCTCTTTATCGATGCTGCATCCGAATAGGGGACCACAAATCATCGGCTCCAGCCACGATCGCTTCTTGCGTTTACGCTACGAGACATATGTTATCTCTGCCATATTAGTCTCTGCATCTGCAAGCCACCAATTTCGCATGAACTTCACAAGATAGCACTAAAAAATGTGCTTAAAGTCATGCACTTTATACATTCAAACTAGATGGTTCGACAGCATCGCAGGTACCAGTGAATGAGCTTCAATGTTGAGATTTCCATCCTCAATAATACCCTCGTTGATGCATTCTTTGATGATATAGTCCCAATCACTGGCGAAGACAAAGTACGTCTGAGATGTAGACACAAAAAACAATGCAATCATCATGCCAAGCCACAATCCAACCAATTCCAACTCAAAATGGAAAGCAAACAAAAATGCAAATGGCAATGCAATCAAGTAGTATGACACAAGATTTAGTATCCCGCCAATCTTCTGCCGACCTTGTCCTCGCAAGATACCTCCGGTGACACAAGAAACAAAATCGCTGATTTGGTACACCGCCCCGATAATCAACACCTGCGAGGCGATCTTTAAAACCTTAGGGTCGCTTGTGTAAAGCGAAGCAAAAAAGCTTCGGAATGTGAAAATTATCGCCGCATTTATGCAGCCCAATGCCAAGGCACTAACCAAAGACGCTTTGGTGGCTGATAAGGCCGCCTTCTTCGAAGCTGCGCCAATGTACCATGCAATTCTGGTCGAGCAAGCGATGGAAAGAGCAAAAGGGATCTGGTAGAGCAACACACATGTGGTCGACACGATTGATTGTGCGGCAAGGACATCGGTGCCGAAGGTCGAAGCAGTAAAAGTGATAATTTCGAACGCCAACCACTCTGCTTCCACCATCAACACACCTGGGATCGACAAATTGATGATTTTGCCCCAATTTCGGAAAAACGACATGCTCATCAAGCCCTGCCGTGGCAAGCACTGAAAGCCGTTAACGTAGGCGGTGTACCACAGAAGCACGAAGCACATCACGTAGTTGGTGATCACCACCGAAACAGGAGCACCGATGAATCCCAATCCAACGTGCTTGTTCCATACCAAAACATAATTTAGCAACGCATTAAATGGAGCACAGAAAAAGAGCACATAAGTAGAGGCATGAAAAATTCCTTGAGCTTGCAAGAAGTGTTTCAATGTCTCGAAAACGATGAATCCTGGCAATCCGAGCGAGAGCACCTGCAAGTATCTGCTGGCCAACAAGACCAAATCACTTTTCTCAGTTCCCACCAAGATAAGCAATATCGGCTTCAGAAGAAACATCCACAAAATAAGTATGGGGATGTACAAAACTAACAAAAGGTACGTGCAGCGAACAAAGTGCAAGCCTACGGCGTTGAAATCCAGACGGCCGTACGCTTGAGCACACAATGTGTCGAGACATGTCGATACCCCTTGGATGATTGCATACCCACTGATGTTGGCTGTCATTGATGACAATGATACTGCAGCAAGGGCCGTGGAACCCAAGCGGCCGACGGAAAACACTGAGGCTACAGTGAGTGAGTACTGCAATAAGAACGTTATCACCAACGGCACCGAGTAACGCATCAACACTTTGCACTCGGTGAAAAGTGATGTGCTGGGCTCCTTCAAGATCGTGCTTGAATGCAACGATAAAATATCGTTGATGTCTGCGTGGCCCGAGAAGTTTGACCTTACGGCACTGAGTCCGTCGCCCAAGCTTGCACGCGATGTCTTTGTAGTCAACGCAAAGTGAGGCGGGATTTTGTTTGTACCGACCGACGCTATGGACGCCCTTCTTCGCTGAACATAGGCCACGATATCTTGCTCATCGACCTCGGAGAACTCTGACGTCCGCAGCGAGGTTGGGAGAAGACGACTTTGTTCGTTTTGGCCACGAGTGGTCATATTCTGTAAACCAGACTGCTTGCAAGAGACCAAAAATTTCGTTTCAGGCCCGTGGCATTACTTAAGAAACCCGGGGTTGTTCTATGCTGCCTGAGGCACTGTAAGAGTTTTTCTTAGGATTGTAATTCCTTATTCTGAACTACAAACTGTTTATCAATTCAAATAACGTACCTGCATAAGGTAGCAGGAATGATGCATACTGAAGAAGGGCGCGCGATAAGATGTATACTCCAAAATGATCTCAAATCCAGCAGCGAATAATTGAAGGATAGTTCTTCGGACAGGATGCTTTCATCTATAATTACCAATCTTGAGTTTGCTCGATTATATCTGTAAGTGGAAGGGTGGCAGTGCTCGTCCTCTCTGCAGAACTCCGCCCTAAAACGTGGGCAGGGATCAACAGTCGCGGTCTCAGATACCTATTTAGGTGAAGTTTAGAAAGTCGTACATGGAGAGATGGTACATTTTGCAACTGAGATGGTTTGACCTTTTCGAGAGAAAGAGCAGAAACAAATACAAGCTGAATACAAGGTATAGCAGAAAAAACTGCAGAAAAAACCACAAATCTAAGCATCTATTCACGCAGCTGGCCCCTCTCAAGGAAAACTAGTGGCATTAAAACTTGCCGCGGGCCAAGTTTAAAATCATATCCTTTCCAGTGAAGTAGACTGTGCGGCCAAATGAGTAGAGATCTAGCGTCAGGCACGCTACTGACACAAAGCCAAAAGGCAACATTGCAGGAATCCATCCTTGAGCCAACTCCAAGGCAAAAGCACCGCTTGGCATCGAGTATTGCTTGACATGGCCCTTCCTCAAGTGGTGCTGGTCGCCCGGATAGTATATCTCGGGCACCAACGAAGTCGGGGAGCCTGCTCTTTGCTCGCCTGTCAATATGGTGAAGTAGTCGTCCGCGTAATGGACACCAGTGTGGCCCTCTGTGCCAACGCTAGTGCCAAAAATGATCAAGTACTCTGAGATGGATGCGTGCAAAATGATCATAGAGCCCATGGCGCCACCAGCGTTGTTAAACACCCAGTCATCGAAGTTGAAGTCGTTGATGAGCCCCGGGTACGCTTTCTGGAGACGCGGCGTCAAGTCAAGCATGATAGCAGTAGCATTGCCATCCTTGTGCTCGGCCAAAGTCTCTTGGACCAACGCTTGTAAAACTTGTGGGTCAAATCTGAATTGGGAGGGGAGCCATGTCCTGAAACTGGCTTCTAGCACCGCATAAAATGCCACGGCAAAGGCAGCAAACTTGAACAACATCGGCTGGTCTTTTTGCCTCCACTGTTAAAATAAGCGAACGGAGTCTGCTGAAGCTCTACGCTGGTGGACAAGGTGCCAGGCACAAAAATACGACGAAAAAATGCTCTAAACGAGCGGCCCAGTGGGTGCGGACGGCACGACTGGTGGGGCCTATACGAGGCGCGCGCCCACCTTCGCCCGCCGTACCAGCTTCAGTTGGGCCCGGCGAGCGGTCGCTCACGTCCTACTGGCCCCACGCCGCACGTGACAAGCCCACCATCAATGGTGTACTACTACTCACCAGTCGCTTACCCCACGGCGAGCTTGCGCACTGGACATGGGCGACACGACACAGCAGTGCTCGCAGTTGGCGCTGATCCTAGCCCGCTGCAGCGATGCTGATGCGCTCATAGAGCAGTTGCAGTGTTTCCTCAGTACTACAGCATTTCCCTGCGCAGACGTAGGGGCGCTTTTGGCGCTAGCCTCGGCTGAACCCAGATCCAAACCGGGGCCAGTCGCAACCGCCTTGCGCCTATTCGAAGCAGAGCTACTTCTTTACTTCGGCTCGGGTGCTCTCGATCACCGGCGCATTGATTCAATCTTCAAGCTGCTTTCGTATCTTGCAGTGACCAGCCAAGCGGGCCACGGTGAGCTGGGCGTGCTAACGCGGATCAAATACAACGACCTCTTGACCGACTACCAGTTCTTACTCTCGCCACAAGCGACGCAGCTACGATTAATGGACCTAGTGACGAAAAAAATCAATATTCTCGCGCTCAAGCCATCTGCTACCACCATGGTGGTGGAGCAAATCCAGTCTAAGATCCTTGTATATTACTTGCTTTGTGACTCTGATTTTCGAACGAGCAACGTCTACAAGTACCTCTGTCTGGAAGGTATCGTCGACCGTGTACGAACTCTGGAAATTGTGGCTTATCTCTCTTACAAAGATAGGCTCATTCCCGTGCAAGAATACACGCTGCTTGTGGCATTTTTGCGCCGAAACAAATACTACATGTCACTTGTGTTAGAATTGCGCGAGCAGGACTTTTTTAAGAATTACCTCGATGCTAATTTGAGCAAGTTGCCCAACTACTACAGTTGCATCCGCTTGTCACGTGTCTTGGCCTATTTCCCTGGGTTTGCTGATGTGTCTGTGGTGGAAGATTTGCTCTACCAAATGATTGTCAGTGGCAAGTTTTCGTATGGTGCAACTATCGACCAGATTGGCGGTGCTGTATACTTTAAGCAAAGGCCCACGAAGTATAGCGACTTCGATGCTCATGTCAAGACAGTGTGCGACACAGTTGACGCAATTGCGTCTGCGTCAAGCGAACGACGGCTAGAAGAGAAGCTGATGAACTGAAAAGAAGTGAAGAAAGAAAAGCGAAGATATCAGAAGGCATTTAAAGAAGAAAAGGTATGTTTTTTATTGATATCCAACTTGAATCGAAACTCTCTGCCTATACATCCAGACTCAATGGTTGTACTTGCTGTACTCAGGAAGCCAGTATTGTCTCAAAGTAGGGTGTTCGGCACCAATGGTGTTGATCTTGGCTATTTCAGCCGCACCTAACTCGAAGTCGAATACGTCTAAGAACTGAGACATCCGGGTCTCGTTAGACGTAGTGGTCACTGGTAAGATGTTCCTCTCCAACACCCACCTCAAGATGATCTGCTCGGGAGTTTTGTTGTACTTGGATCCCAATTGCTTGACATACTCATGAAGTTCGCCAGGCTCGCCTTTGGTGAGTGGGCCCAACGAGGAGTAAGCCTCGACCAAAATGTTATTTTGCTGGCAGAACTCCACAATGCCTGGAGTCTGGTCCTGCAAGTAGGCACTAAACTCGATCTGGTTGACCACCGGCTTGACTTTGGCAATGGACAATATTTCCTTCAAATCATCCACTGCGAAGTTGGATACACCGATCGATTTGGTCAACCCTTCCTCCACGGCCTGTTCCATGGACTTCCATGCCTCCTTCAAATCGAAGCCGTGGGACTCTTTGGCAATGAACGGCGAGTGAAGCAAATATAAATCCACGTTGCTTATCTTCAATTCCTTGGCCAACTGGGTCTTCAAAGACGTGTAGGGCTTTCCGTGTGGCGAAAACACGTCGTGATTGGCGTTGCCACTCAGAAACTTGTTGGTGATGAAGAGCTTGGAACGGTCCAAACTAGCAAGAGCCTCACCAATCTCGGGGTCAGTGTTGTACACCTCCGCACCATCGATGTGGGTGAAACCCTCCTTAACAGCGAGCTTCAAATTCTTGACCAAGTTTTGATCAACTTCGTTGCGGCCCAACTTGAACCACTTGGTACCAGTGCCGTACGCAATGGCAGGAATGGTATTACCATCGGCCAATTTGAATGAGTTTTTGTGGAGAGACATCTTGCGTTTAGTGTGTGATTTGTCTGAGCAATCTGATGCAGAACAAAAGAAGAAAAAAACGTAAAGAAAAGTTTGGAAGGCAATCCCAGATTGTGGAAATTTACGAGGGTTTTATATGACTAAGCAAGCTCCCCCGGACTTCCCACTAAACCGTGCAACTATGCATCTTGCATCCACAGTACCCGGTGCGGAGGCAATCGTTTCCTGCAGAGCTTGGTGCCAGTGAGCAACCTATTAGTAGCCCGAAAATGGATAATGTGCCGAACATCTATAATGTGCAAAGCGATTAATATTATGACTATGTATGTATACAGCGAAAGATTCGTGAATTTTTAATTATACATGCGCATGCTGGGTGCTGGGAGTCGTCAAAAGTAAATGAGCAGCAGTGCTTGGGGGTCTTTTCGGTTCTGGACTCACGAACCAGCGAAAGGATAACCCGCTGTTTGGATGCTAAGTAGACCGGGACACGCTTAGAAGTGGCCCAGCCCGAGCTGCAATAAAGACTTTGCCACGGAAAAGCTATTGGGCGTTCCGAAGCTGGAGTATCTCATGGGCGAAGAGCCGAAAATGTCGTTCTTCTTCTTGTACGAGTCGGCATCGGGCTCATCAAAGGTTTCGTCTATAGTGTCGTCGCCGTTGGCGTGGGCGGCGCTCATCAATGTCCTATTGGCTGCTTTTATAGGGGTCCGCAAGATCTTGTGCACCGGAGGAAGTCTCTGGCTGTTGGCACTGGTAAGAGGGAGTCGCTGTGTGTGCAGATTGTGATAGGGCGACAGCGGCTTGATGTGAAATAGCTTCAAGTGGTTGCCGGTCTTGCTTGAAGCAACCGTGCTGAGACGCGGCATTCTAGCCGGCTTTGGTCTTTGTAAATTGACGTTTGCTGAGCTGGAGAACCGTGGAATCGGCTTGTGTGGGGTCTTGGACACCCTGATGTTGGGCGAGCACGCCTTGGACGCGTTGCGCTGCATCTTGAGTTTGTAGATGGCCAACTGCAAACGAAGCTTCAACTTTGTGGCGGCCAAGTCGGCCTTGACGTTCCTGCTATTGGTGATTTTGTAATCGGCAAAGCTCTCCATCTTGCGGGCAGGCAGCACACCGTGTTTGCGGGGCACAATCGAGCTGGCGGACTTGGTCAAGCTGATTTTGGTGGAGAGGGGAGGTGTCAATGACAACGAGGCGGCAGCGTAGCTGTGACAGCCCAGCTTGTCGTTGCGCAAAGGCGAGTTGACGTTGACGGAGACAGGCGCCAAGGCTAGTCTTTTGGATGGAGTGGAGGATACGGGCATTTCCTTGATGTACGAGTCAAGACAAGAAGGAAAGGTGAAATGGGGCTTCGAGTCACACGGGGCACAAACACGACAGACAAATGAGGCTTGGGGTTGCCAGGGTAGAGCCAGAGTAAGTGTTGGAGCGCTAGACTCACTCACAGTGAAAAGTAAGAAGAGACCCTAGGGGAAAGTATGAAAGAGCCACTGGCACGCAAAACAAAGCAGCAGGTGGTGGCTTTAAAAGGCACCGCGTGAAGAGAGCTTCTTAGGTTTGGCACCTAAGCAAGCGAAATCAAAACAGTATGGAGATCTGGCACCGAGCGTGTCTGTTTACGTGCGCCTGTACTGTGCAATGTTTACGTGGCTGCCGCAAGAGGCAGGTGAGCAGGCATGGATGGCGCGAGTCATGGGGCGAGCGCGCGCCGCCAGCTTCGTCAGCGTTTGCGGGCCTGCCGGCCCAAGTGGTCGGTGCGCAACAGGGCATGCGAGAGGTGCGGTGGGTGAGCGAAGCGAGCTTAGTTTGAGGGAGATGTCACGCTAGCCAGGGTATAGGGCCCACGCCAGGAACTGGGCTGAGGCCATGGTACGAATTTACGAAGTGGAGTTTCTCTCGACTTTCTTTCTTATACGTGCACTACGTTGTCTGTCGTGGTGGTTGCGGATTGGTGGATGATGTTCTGGTGTTGAATATCTGATTTTCACTGCCACTTGTGTTGCTGTTTGTTTGTTTCTGTTTCTTCCTGTTTGGAATTTCAGTGGAAATCGGGCCCAGCGCTCGCTCGGAATCCATCGCTACTGAATGTTCTTTGCGCGATCGCCGACGGTGGCTGCGGCCCCGCGTTCTGATCAGAGCGTACCATCCGAGTGGCTACTATAGTAAGAAGTGCAAACTTAAAAGAGGCATGTGGGGATCCAGGGAACATCTTTGGGCCGCTTGACCCGCTGAGGGAGGTGCAGGTTCGGCGATGTGCCGTTGCGTTTTGCTTTTGTTATGGACCTCTTTGTTTACGTCGTCGTCATTTCATCTCGCTCGCGTCGTAGTTTCTTCTTTCATCTGCGGTCGCGAGGCCGCATGCGGCCCATCGTCATTGGGCGCGGCACCACTTCGCTTGTCATTCTTCCATCTTCTCGTCGCTAGTCTTCTTCCATCTTTTCTCTAGTCTTCTTTCATCTTTTCTTGTTTGTTCCTCCGCGGGCTTACTTTACGTTTGTGGGCTGTCCTAATTAAGCTGTTTTCGATCTGTTTATGGCATGCTCTTATGTGTGCGACATCTTCGACGTGTGCGCCTGTTGACCAGTGGCTGTAGTGGAGAAGATAGAGAAGATTCGCTGCTTCGTTTAGGCATGCTGTGCTTGTTTTTGCCCCGCTCTGAATACACCTCTGGCCTTGTTTCGGGTGAGTTCAGGCTGCAACACATCCGCTTGATGCCCTGCCGGCTGGCTACTGCAATTGCCTTAGTTGCAGTCAAAGGCTAGAAACTGGGCCCGCGATCTAATGCACGTCTACTAAAAATGCACCGCGAAGGAAAAACCAAAATAAAGACTGTTCCTGGAACTGTCTTCCGCGAAAATGTACGCTCTAACTTTATAGGAAGTAGCAAAACAATCGATGTATTGCGAACTGCTTAAGGCCCGGCGCAGGCTGGTCGGGCTTCGTTTGCCCTGCTCGAACGAAGCGCCGTGCGGCTCATTCGGTGCCATGAAGGTGTACGAAAGCAGTTCTTCTGCGCCCATGGTAATTTTGTAATTTTGGTGGTTGTTGGTGTTGCACATTTCTTGCCGTGTTCTCCACAGTTTCTTGCCTTGTGTTCTCTACAGTGCGCAGGCGAGGTACGTTGAAGTGCAGTACACGAGCACAGTGGAGACAAGGTCTACGTGCCAGAAAAGCCTCTGTTTTGATTTTCTGAGTCTGGTATCAAACGAGACCGCTTGGTTCGAACGAAGGTACGTGTGGGCGAAATTTCCCGCTCGTAGCTACTAGTTTGGATTTTTAACGTGAGGGTTTACTTATCGAAGTATTGCTATGTTTGGGCAGAATCGCGTAAAACCGCGAATCCTCTCGGGCCCGCATGCTCAAGAGAAGAGATCTATATATAGATGTGACTCTTGTTCTTAATTTTCAAATTTGCATTTGCGCTTCAGAAGTTTTGATTTTGACTCTGATTCTCTCCCATGTTTCTTTTCCTCATGCTTCGAGTTGGTGTCATGTGTCAGCAAAGAGCGTTGGGAGACAATCTCACTTCTCACTGAAAACTGTTGGGCTCGAGCAAAACCACAACAGCACACTCATACTAATTTTCAGTCTATCCACCCAAAATCTGAGGTCTAGACCCTCTTATTCCATATTGTAGCGACCAAGCGGGTCAGGTAGGTCGGACAACGGCAGGCAGAGGTGCCGGGCTCTCGACTGCAAAACCAAATCCGTACACCCAGTCGCAGCCAACGGCCCACTGCGCACTGTAGGCTGGCTCTGCGTGCGCACTAACGATATCTAATCGCTCTGCGATAAGCAGTCTCCCTCTCGCCACACGTCACTATTTTCTAGACAATGAACATCCGCAGCAAGCTCTCTTCTATAAGAGAGTACCTCACGCCGATCAACCACGAGTCCAACTTCCTCAAAACGGGCGAAATCTCCCCCGAAGAGTTTGTGGTGGCGGGCGACTTTTTGGTCTCCAAATTTCCCACATGGTCATGGGGCTCCGGACCCAGCAACCTCCACAAGAAGTTCTTACCATCGGATAAGCAATTTTTGGTCACCCGTCATGTGCCCTCGTACAAACGCTACGCCTCTTTCTTGCCCGATGAAGCTACCGCCGGGCTTGAGGAAGGCGATGGACCAGACGATCCAGACACTGAATGGGTGCCACGGTTCCGTAACCAGGGCCTTGCAAGTCCGGAGTCTGCAGACGACAGGTCTGCTCAGCAGGACCTCGACGAGCTAATCGAAGAAAACGCCGAGGACGACATCTTGGATAACGAGCTAGACGACTTCACCCACATCGAGTCCAACGAGCTGTCGCTCCGCAAATACGACTTGTACATTGCCTACTCCACGTCATACCGCGTGCCAAAGCTATACTTGGTGGGCTTTAATGCGAATGGAATTCCCTTGCTTCCACCACAGATGTACGAGGACATTTCGGGTGATCATAAAGATAAAACTGCCACCATAGAGAGTTTGCCAATGTCCCACAACACCACCGCTGTTTCCATACACCCTTGCAAGCACGCGTCTGTCATGAAGGTGTTCATGGAGCATGCCCGGTCGAAGGCAGGCTCCGGTGATATTAGCACCAAGTTGGGCGACCTCAAGTTGCTGAGTGGCTACGCAAACTCTGACGCCAGTGCGGAGAGTGAACCGGCACTCGAGGGCATACGAGTGGACCAATACCTTGTGATTTTTCTCAAATTCATTGCCAGCGTGACGCCGGGCATAGAGTACGATTTTACCATGGATGCTCTATAGTGTGGTGGTATTTTAGTGAAATGCGAGAACGCATTCCTGCTGAAAGACCGCTTGTAGCTGCCTCATTGATACACTAAAAGTTACCATAGTCGGTGGCAGGTGTGAAGTGCATAGCTGGCACCTGGACATGAAATGGAGAGTTTTAGGTTGGGGTTTAGCGTCATCAGGCATGAGACAATGGCGCCTGTTTATGGTACAGAATGTACTGAGATTTATGACGCAAGGTGGCTGCTACGTCTAGCTGCAAACTGGCAGCGTCCCGTCTCTCTTCTCCTCCTCAGAAAGAACACAGAAGCATTGATTCCAGATGTTCTGTAAGAATTCGGAGTATTTATTATCATGTATGATGCAGCTGCCGATGCGAGTGTAATTACTTTAAATTTGTTCTTCCAATTTTTTTTCTGAATATCAAGTCAGATCTAGCACAATACGCGCACTGCTCGGAAGGTTGCGCAACTAAATACCGAGTTACTTCTAAACCTGATTCAACGCCAATAATAATGACGGGCGCAGGTAGAAAAGCAAAGGATGAAAACATGTCTCTGGATGGGCACAAAACCACAGGCGCCAAAGTGACGACCAGCACAACCAAACACCGTAAGAGCAAAAAGGATGAGGTGAAAGAAGCCATTCACGAGCTTGTTACGGAAGACCCGGCCACAAAACATGCTGTCAATTCCCGAAAAAAACATCACGAATCCGGCAAAAAAAAGCATAAGGAGGATCTCAAGAAAAAGCTCTACCAGACCCGACGCTTCACGTTCATCTTGGGCACCCTAATTGGCCTTGCTGCCACGGTGGTGCTCATGACAATGTCGTCTTCTGATTTCCGCTACGAGCTCGACAAGTTGATGAAGTTCGATTCATTCAACGACTTTATGGAAGACTGGAAAGACTCTCTTCCCATGGGGCTTCAGCTGATCTTGGATGGGACCGAGCTGCCAGAAAACAGCGAGTTGAAGGGCTCTGCCGAGTCGTTTTCGGTCGGACGTAGGTTGAAGAAAAACTTGGGGCTCGAGCCCAAACACAATGTCGTCATGGTGCCGGGCGTCATCTCGACTGGGCTTGAGTCATGGGGTGTTACTGATGAGGGTGATTGTCCTTCGCTTCCACACTTCAGGAAGAGGTTGTGGGGCTCGTTCTACATGTTGCGCACGATGTTTTTGGATAAGGCTTGCTGGTTAAAGCATATCAAATTGGATCCAGAGACGGGTCTCGATCCTCCAGGAATCAAGGTGCGTGCGTCCTCGGGCTTTGATGCTGCCGACTTCTTTGTTGCCGGCTATTGGATCTGGAACAAGATCCTCCAAAACTTGGCTGCTATTGGCTATGGGCCCGACAACATGATTAGTGCTACTTACGATTGGCGTTTGGCGTATCTCGATCTTGAAAAACGTGATGGGTATTTTTCGAAGTTGAAATTACAAATCGAGATGTCGAAGAAGCTCACTGGCGAGAAGAGTTACCTCGTGGGCCACTCTATGGGCTCGCAAATTGTTCTTTACTTCATGAAATGGGTCGAGGCTGAGGGTGAGTACTTTGGAAATGGTGGACCCACGTGGTGTAATGACTTCTTGGCTGGTTTTATTGACATTAGTGGCTCGCTCTTAGGAACTCCTAAAGCAATTCCGGCTATGTTGTCGGGAGAGATGAAAGATACTGTGCAGTTAAACTACTTAGCTGTTTATGGGTTGGAGAAGTTTTTCTCCAAGAAAGAGAGGGTAGACATGATCCGCACGTTTGGTGGAGTACCTGCAATGATTCCGAAGGGCGGAACGGCCATCTGGGGAAACCTTACTAGTGCTCCTGACGATCCCAGCAACGCGCTTTTGACCAAGGGCACTGGAGTTACCATTGATGGCCCCAAAAACAACACGTTTGGCAAGTTTATCCGCTATAGATCTCGGTCGGAAAGCCCCAACAACGAGGCTGGGATTGACAAAAACGAGAAAGACTACGATATGGAAGAAAGCATAGATGTGCTCATGGGCGTATCACCTGAGTGGTTGCAGAAGCGCGTGGTTGAAAACTACTCCTTTGGGGTGGCTAAAACCGACAGCGAGCTTAAGCTCAACGAGCAGGATCCCCTGAAGTGGTCCAACCCATTGGAGGTTATGCTTCCCAATGCACCAGAAATGAAGATTTACTGTTTCTATGGAGTAGGCAACCCGACAGAACGTGCATACACTTATAAGAAGGGGGGAGAGGAGTCGAAGCTTCCTCTAGTGGTGGACACCGAAAGTGAGTATCCTGTGTCTTTCGGGGATGGGGATGGCACGGTTTCCATCATGACACACTACATCTGCCACGAATGGCAGAAAAAGAACTCGAGGTACAATCCTGCCGGGATTGAAGTCAAGATCGTGGAAATGAAGCACGAGCCTGACCGGTTTGATATCCGCGGAGGAGCTAAGACAGCAGAGCACGTGGATATCCTTGGGTCAGCAGAGTTGAACGAGCTCATTCTCAAGGTCGTTTCGGGAAACGGAGACATGATTGAGAATCTGTATGTTTCGGAGTTACGGGAAATTGCCGAAAGGATAGAAATTTGAGTTCTTTTTAAAGAGAACTCCAGTGGCAACAATTTAGATTATAGTGACTGTTTTTTTTCATATTTCATGATAGCGGGTTGGTAATTAAAATGATTTAGATGATATATATGACGAGCAGTAGCAACAAATACGCGTGTTCTAAAGTCTTATGTTGTTTTTACTTTGTTTGCTTGCACTGAGAATTGGTATATTAGCCCAGACGACGGCTTGTAGTCCTAGCCACAGGAAGCAGAACATGCGCCGTTCTCAGTTTCACCTACAGACTCTTTATGGGCTCATTGCGAACAACACCCAACGAAGACGGCCGTATCACATGTGAATTTTGCGATGGCAGGTTCACGTCCAAGGGCGTGTATGGCAGGCATCTCGATCGTAAGAAGGGAGATGCTTTGCATCCAGAGGAGATGATAAACCAAATTCGGGGCCTGGTGGCGCGACGCAGACAAGGCAGTGAGAACAGGGAGATGGAGCGGGCGCACACCAAGCGGCGGCGCAAGAGTGAGAGAGCCAAAATGTACAACCAGCAGGGCGACGTGAGAGAGCGCAACAAGCAGCGCCGGAGGCAGCGCGACTGGAGAATTAAGGCACAACTTCGGGCCAGTGAATGGATGTTGGCGCGACTTTCAAACACGGGTCAAGGCGGACAGGGAGAAGGAGAGAAAGGAAGAGGAGAAGGAGAAAAAGGAATAAGAGAAGGAGAAAAAGGAATAAGAGAAGGAGAAAAAGGAGGAGGAGAAAGAGAGAAAGGAGGAGGAGAAGTAGAAGACGACGTGGAGGAAGAGACAAGAACAAATCCCGACGGAGGTACTGAAATCGTCAGGGAAAGTGCACTACTGCAAAATACTGAAGGAAAAATCGAAGCTACGAAGATCCCCAACTTCAAGCTGGCCCAGAAGTTCGCGGACGCAGTTGCGCGAGTTGTGCCTCCGGCCCTGTGGCCGTCGCTCGGAAAAGCTCCAGGCGAAAAAGAGCTCACTGCAGCGCTCAGTTCGCTAGCGGAGCTGGACACCAGCGCGGCCCTGCGGGTGCTTGCTCACTACGCTCATTGGCACCAGCTCGGGGCCAGCGAGAAGTTAGACATATGGCAACGGTCGCAGGACCTGGCAATTCGCGCTAGTTTGGGCCGCAACAGCCTCGATGATATCTGCCACGCGCAAAGCTTGGTTCGGGAGAAGATGTGCCAATTGATGGAGGAATATGCGAATGGCGATATTTTTGACATCCTTGTTAGTGACAATACCTCCGAAAACGAGGGGGAAGCCTAGCTTCTACATCCATAATGTTTGTTCGTTTCTTTGTTGCATCTCAATTCAGCCTTCGTGGATCTTTCTGGCCTAACGCGATCGACACCCTGCATAAGAAAACTTGTACCGCCCATCCGTATTCCCACGACAGCCTTCAGCTACAAACCAACCCAAACAAGCCATGAGGTACGCCAAATCTTCATAACCAGTCTTTTTCTTCAATCTTCTTACTAACTCCGTCGAGCGGGAAGTTCGTTAGAGCATCAAAGTATAGGCACGTGTTTGGCCAGGCGGCCAAGAAAGAATTGTGCTACGACAACTTGAAGGTCACCAAGAATGCGTGGGACTCAAATCTTATCAACTGCAATGGAAAATACCTCTCAGTAAACTGGGAGGCTTCCGGCGGTGGTGCATTTGCTGTCATCCCGCTTTCTGAGTTCGGTAAGGCGCCTGATACTGTGCCCTTGTTCCGCGGACACAAGGGACCTGTGTTGGACACCGCGTTCAACCCTTTCAACAAGCAGCAAATTGCTAGTTGCTCAGACGACGGCCAGATATTGCTTTGGGAGATTCCAGAGGATTTTTCCTTCCACAACTACAGGGACGCCAACGACGAGTTGAGGGATGTGACTGAACCTTTGAAGGTACTCTCGGGCCACACAAGGAAAGTGGGGCACATTGGCTTCCACCCTTGCGCAGAAAACGTTTTAGCTTCTGCTTCCATGGACTATTCTGTAAAGATCTGGAACTTGGAGACAGGAAAAGCTGAGATTACGTTGCAACACAAGGATTTAGTTACTTGGTTCGCTTTTAACTACAACGGCACTCTTCTAGCCACCACCTCCAGAGACAAGACGTTGAGGATTTGGGATATCAGGTCCGGAAAAGTCATTTCAGAGGGCCCTGGCCACTCAGGAGTCAAGTCTTCGCGTGTTGTCTGGCTAGGAAATACCGACAGAATTTGCACCACCGGTTTTTCGCGTTTGTCGGACAGACAGACAGGCATCTGGGATGTTCTGGACATCTCTAAGGGTCCAATTGATGGCTTTATGGTTGTGGACTCCTCTTCTGGTGTCTTGATTCCTGTCTTTGATGAAGCTAACTCCATTTTGTATTTGGCTGGAAAAGGTGATGGAAACATCCGCTATTATGAGTACGACAACGACGTTCTTCATGAGTTGTCCCAATTCTCTTCAACTGATGCACAAAGAGGATTTGCAGTAGCCCCAAAGACTTCTGTCAATATAAAGGAGAACGAGGTTTTAAAGGCGTACAAAACCGTGAATGATCACTTGATCGAGCCCATCTCGTTTATCGTGCCTAGAAAATCAGAATTGTTTCAGGGAGATATCTATCCAGATGCTCCTTCGCACAAACCCGCCCTCACAGCATCAGAGTTTTTCGAGGGAAAAGTTGTCAATGGCCCTTTGTTGGTTCTGATGGAGGCTATTTACGAAGGCAGTGAATCTGAAGTGCGAGAATCCACTCCTGCTGTGAGTATCTCGGAAAAGAAGTCCGAGTTAGCATCGGCAAAAACCTCACCTATCAAGCAAAAGACGTCCGAAGGTAGTGAGTCAGCTGCTACTGACAGCATAGCCTCATCGCCTGCACCACGACAAGTACCAAAGGAAAACGAGACAGTGGATGACGTCTTGAAAACTTCAGGAAAGGTAGATGATCTTCTTACCAAAGTAGTTGATGAGTCTGATGATGAAGATTCGAAGAGGATACAAGAAAGCAACGAACAGGATGATGAGTGGGAAGAAGTCAAGAAACCAATCGAAGAATCTCCAAAAGCTGAAACGAACCAACCAGAGTCTCCAAAAGAGGATCAGCCCAAAGAATCGTACGTCGAGTTATCATCTGAAGCCAAACCGGAGGACAGTCCTGTTGTATTACCCGGTCCAGATTTACTGAAACGGGAGTCACAACACGACGCAAAGGCGGAGTCAAGTACCTCCGCTATAGGTACAGTAAAATCTACCCCTGACGCAAGTTCCACTATTTCAGAATCGAAATCAGCTCCATCTTCAGGACAATCAGGGCAGCCTACGTTGAGGTCAACAGTAGACAAACTCGCTACTCTCGTTGAAAGTTTAGAGGGACAAATCGAAAAATTGGTGAGCGCAAACATCGAGAAGAATGATAAGATTGTGGCTCTAGAGAAAAAAGTTGAAAATTTGTTGAAGAAATAGTTTAACGCCATGAATATACATTAGTACTTATCTTATTCCTTTCTAATATCGTAAAAGTTTTTGAATATCAATGATGAAAAGTTGCTTGTATCAAAAGTTACCATCCCATCAAACATCATCAACTGTTTCTTTTTTTCGTATTGATGATCTAACAATTGATCCAACGTGATTGTGTTACAAGCACCAGGAATTGTAACTGCACCACATGCTGCCTCAATTACAAATTCACCTACTTTGTGGCAGCTGAACATGAACTCGACTTTTGAGGCGCTAGCACTTTTGCTAAAGAATGCTCCACCAATATCCTTGACGATATCCTGCTCCATGAGTTTCTTAGCCGAAAATTTATAGGATCCAAATTTTGGTAAGCGATTGTTTTTCTTGAGCTGTCTGTGATAGAAATATTGCTTACTAAAAACAGGAATGATGTTGAAAATCTTTTTATCCTTTGGCCTCCGTTGCATATCGTTGAGGACTTTGTCAATATGTTGGTTGTAATCATCAAGTTGTCGCTTGAGAAATATTTCCTTCTCCATTAACTTCTTCACAGTTTGTCTAGCAATTGATAGTTGAGTCTTTCGCGAATATCTCTGAGTATCCTTCGTCTTAATATCTATGACAATCCTGTTCAAGATTTCCTGGTAGGAGTTTTTCCTTGAGACAAAGCCCATGTGTTCTAATTGTAGGATGAATTTAAGAGCCATTTTTTTCAAATCTAAATAGCTCATGTTTGTCAAATCGCCTAAAGGTGACTTTTGATAAGGGTTCCGAAACATAAGGGTTCGAGACAGTTGCAGCTCGTCTTGATTTTCAGTTGCAATGATTTCTCGAAACCTATCTTCATGGACTTTCTGAATACCCCTGACAAAAATTTCTAGTAGATCGTCACCCTCTTGTACCCTTATGATGTATACAATACATCTCTTCACTTGAGCGAACAATGATCTAACTTTCGAGTCTACCATTGAGTCCTCCTTTGTTGTTGGTGATAAAGTCAACGTAAGGTTACCTAATTCAGTTAACGTCACATAATCATCAGCCGAGTTCAAAAGCTCATTTAACTCGCTAATTATCAGATAAAGCTGGTCATCTAGTGAAGGGACTACCAGATCAAGGTTTCGAGAGATTAACTTCTCAATAGCAATCATATCGCTTACCTTCATAGTCAACTGTGGCCTTTCATGAGCCACAAGATCGTCATAATCATTCATCTCATACTCAATTTCAATCGGTTCTACCTTAATAACGTCCTTGATAATGGCATTAATGATCCCAGTATGAGAGAGAACGAATTCGTTCAAAGGTTTCATGAAGTTGTCACTAAAGGGTTTCATTGAAAAAACTTGCAACAAAACTCTGCTCAAGTACTTCAAGTTATCTGCTATTTTAGTTGGGTTTGTACCATTCGATGTAATAGGATCCTGGGTTGAGTAACCGAAATTCTCTGGGTAGAGCATGAGGCTGGCAACATAATGCTTGATGAGTATAGCACCAGCAACAGAGAGGTGGAGCTGTTCTCCTTGCTCTGGATAATGTATTTGAGAAAGCTTATATGCCTCTCGGGTTAAGACCCTCATGTGGGTGGGAAGACGAGACACGTTACATCTTATACTTTCGACTATGTCACTAGTAGCATCTCTCAAGGCAGTTAAGTTTCTTATAAAAGTATTGGATACATGTGCGTCCTTAATAGCAATTTGAGGCAGCACATTCTCATCTTTGTTAGAAACACCGTGGATGTTGATCTCTTGGAGTCGGATTTGATCGTATATGCGAGAGGGATCAGGTTCAAAAGTAATATCATCATTGTCGATGACTGCTTCAACTGGTTTCCCCAAGAGCTTTTTCAAATAAGCTCTGTGATATGCCTGGTTGTTCAACTCTGTCAAAAAGTCTATCCAAAATGTGTTTTTGAGCTTTGTGATATCAGCAATATTCCTTGAGTGTTGACTGATATCTTTAGCCATCAAAGTGCACATGAATTTCACATAAAAGAACTCTTCTCTGGAGTGCGAATTGGCAGAGCCCCTCAGAAGAGAAAATAGCTGACTTATGTGATACTGCAAGTTTCTGACTTGTTGGTTTTTGTCATGTGGGTCAAGTTTATGATACATCTTCATCCAGTAACATGGTTGTGTCTGCAAAAAGTAAAGCATGGACAGGTAAAGTTCAATCCTCTTCTTTGAGGACTTGTTAAGCTTCTCAAGACTTCTTGAGTTGGCGGCTGAATGGGTAATTGGCTTATAAGTCTTAAATTTGTTGTTGTGCTTCATGAAGTCCTCTATTGAGATCTTGTTTTTGTCCAATAGGCTCAATTTGATATCCAAGTTTTCAATCTGAAGCTCTAAATCTTCGTTGTTTTTTGATTTCTCCAAAATCTTGTCTTTGAGATCTGTCAACTCAAGCTCTTCTTGGAAATCAATCCCACTGTCCGAAAGAAGGTTTGCAAATTTCCGTACAATTCCAACTGGTGGATTTTTCATATTGACGAAAGACTTGTAAGCATTTCGAGTATACTTGCTTTTGAGAATTGCTTGAGCTCTCACAACTTTATCTATATTATCGAGGTAATGAGCTTTCATAACACTAATGCTCTTGAGGACTTTGTTGGTTCTTATCGCTGCTTGTAAACGAATAATCGAATCCACATTCATGTAAATATCTTCCAAGTCATCTGAGTTGTTAAACCGGAGCAAAATGCCCCTAAACGCAGACTGTAGGGCAATAATCTTTGGTTCGGAATGCATTAAAACTGATTTTTTTGCCCGAATTAACTGACGGACGCTATTCCCCCTAGCTTTGGCAAAAAGCTTGTTCATTTTTAGGTCCTCACCAATCAAAGTGATCAAAACATTGTTGCAGAGTCGAGTCCTCAAAATTGCACCTCGAGCAATATTCTGCAATTCCTGCAATCTCCATTGTTGTTTCATCAAGACTCGGAGACACTTTCTTACACTATTTCTTGCCTGCCCCCCACGTATTATGGCTTGCAAATCAATAATGGCTTCGTTGTCCACCAATCGTGAAGTAATCTCTCTATCTCTCTTTTTCATATACAAATGCCGCCGGATAATAGACTGGAACTCCACAAATTTGGATGAATATACATGTTGATATTGCAAAACAGTTGATACCCTGTACCTCATAGTCTTGCTTCTAATAATGCTTTGGAACTCAGTGAGTTGTTCTTCACATTTGTGTAAATCGAAGAGCTTCCTCTGGAATAACTTTCTTACCGATGATCCACGAAGCACATTTTGAAGTTCATGAACAGATGCGGTTTGGACCAGGTCGAAGGTGTGACATGTGAGCTGCTGCAGAATTTTCTTTCTTGCAAGAGACTGAAGCTCAATAATTTCTCTTTGAAAAAGAAGCAAATCATCTCTATGGCGATGAACGGTTCTTTTTCGAACCAAATTACCTCTAATGATCGAAAAGAAATGCGTGAGTTCTGTGTCATAAGATCTGAGCATGATCTTCTTCACAAACATAATGTATCTCAATTGTGCCCCTCTGCAAAGGGCTTGTAGTTTAATGATGTTCATGTCATTTTCACTCACTGAGAGGCCACGAGAGAAAGTTTTGGTAGAAAAAGTGTTGTTCTCCGTATCTTTGAAGATCGGCCATTGGTCCTTAAGGGACAAGTCCGGAGTTCGAGCGGTTTTGAGCTGAAATGACTCTCCATGATCAGATAATTCAGGTCTACTCCGCTTTTCAAGAAAAGGGTTATCAGTTTCAGAAGAGCGCAGGGTTGATGAAAAGGACAACAAAGTTGTGGGAGATCTGCTAGCAGAAGTCATCGGAGACTTGTTGGGAGACTTGTTAGGAGATGCAAATGATAGTGTTTTGTTCATATAAGAGTTGCGACCAGGTGAGGAAATATCCTCATTATCAGCACTAGAGAAATTTGGCAATTGATGGCCCGCCAACGCTCTGTTTGCAGCCTTAATATCGACAGTAGAAAATTGAAGAGAGCCAACCAAATTTTCCATCGGAGGGAAGGACAGATTCAAGGTATTGATTTTATAGCTTATTGCGTGCAAGCAGAACCATACTTTGGGTACGTCTTTGGCATCATATAGATCAGTGAGCTCAAAGTGGAAAAGATCAGGTATCTCAAGATATGCTAGCAACTTGAAGAAACGGTTAATGTTCTCGGTGTGTCTGAACTCCAATTTAGAATCCTGTGTGTACACTGGCTTTTTCGAAGGCAAAAAACGGTTTGCCAACTTCGCCAAGTAGATTCCATTTTGGATATGCGTGATGAGAGCCACAGGGCTCTGGGGAATTTGTTCGCCAAGCACGACCTCTAGCCAGTTTTTGATAGCTTGGATTCGACAAAGGTACTCATAGCCCTTCGAATCAGCCAAGCTATTGTTTCTGCCATTGATTACAAGTCCCTCATTGGATGTTTGCCGAGGGTCGTCCTCTCCCAGCTTGGAGGACGATTTGCTAGTAGGAGTTGTTTTGAACGAGGACACAATTGCCGAGGGGGAGTCATATTTTGACTTGAAAGGATCGTAGTTCCTGCTGGGCGTGTAGATGTTAAGCTGTCTTGCCAAGTCCTCCAAGTCGGAGGAGTCTTGTTTTCCTCGTTTTGTGGGGCTGAGGTTGGAATTGTGATAGTTGGTGTCCTTCAAGGGCGATCTTAGCGGAGTAGTGCCGTCCAAGGGACCCAAGTATCGACTTGCTCTGTTGCGTACGGAGGGATCCATACCTGGGAGAATGACGAATGTGATGTTTTCAGAAAGCTGGAGACCGGGGTTCATTTGCGGCACAAGTGTGGTTGAATGATGAGATTACCGTATTGGGGCCAAAAGTCAACAGCGCGAATAGCGTAGCATGAAGCGGAATGTACGCAGTTAGCAGCGGCTGCGAAAAACTTGAATGACGAAAAGCTGATTCGTAGGAAGAACAAAAAAATCAATAAAACGAACAAAATGGAGCGGTTGGAGGCAGCGCAGACCAGTTCAAAAGGAGGCCCGCATCAAACCAAGAGAGAAGTGAAACGTGATTTGATTGGACCTGCCGATTTTTGGCGGGCGACGGTGGGAGCGCTCTTCGCAATAGAATCCTGCGAGCAGTCCAGCCCTAAGAATATCAATATGGCCAATTGACAGTTCAAGCGTACAGAACAAAAACGCTATGTTCTGTCCATCGTAGACTTTCTTCTCCTTCATGTTCACGCACAGTTATCGTTCGTCGTTGTTCTCGTTTTGAGCCTATTCAAGGCCCTGCAACTTCGCCATGAGTTCCTTCCGTTTTCGGCCCACCAACCACCGCTCAACATCCTCTTGTGTGTAGTTCCCACCCTGTTTTTGCCCAACTGGTGCAGGTAGCACGGCCCGCCCTAGTGCTCCGTTGATCTCCTCCATGACCTTCTCCACCAGCGCATCAATGGGCGCAGTCCAATTCTCACGGTCATACACGCCAAAGTAAGCCAAAGTTGTGGCGGGTTTTTGCTCCGAATTGAGCGGCGCTCGAAACGCTTCGCTCCTCTGTTTTGCTTCAGGTAGTTCTTTAGCTCGGCCGTAGTATGTTGTGCCGTCGACACGCACGCCTACTCTCTTCTCGTAGCGAATGTAATCGTTACCACCCAACGAGAAGATGTGGTGCTCCCAAGCACGTTTTTCATTGGCGATCTTGTTGAGCGAGCCGTTCAAGCGCCGTATCTCGTCAGCAGAGAGCGAGGGGTCGTTGATGGCTGCGAGCCTGGCCAGAAACTCGCCTACGAGCGTTTTGCGCCACATCTCCGCCTCGGCAAGCGTCTTGACTGCCTGTACCTTGCGGGGCCGTGCACTTGGATCGGCGGTGATGATGCCCGTGTCGTGGATTTTCTGCTCATAGTACCGGTTGAGCCCCGCCTGGGCCTTTTCTTTGTTTCTGGACATGGCGCTATGCGTCGCTGAGCCTTTTCTTTGTGTCTGGACATGGCGCTATGTGTCGCTGAACCAGATTCGATGCGCGCGCCATCTTGAGCGCCCAGAATTCTACCCGTACTACTTCTCGTAATTTCCGTTGTTCTTCTCATTCAGCCAGCACTAATCGACGCTGAAGGTATTTAGTTTCTGTTCCGCACGCTGCTTCGTATACATTTCAACCAAGAAATCCACCGTCTCGTTCAAAGACTCAATCTGGCTCACGTGCCGCGGGAGCTGCGTCTTCAACAGGTGCAAGTTACGTATACTCTCCAGAAAATCGCGTCGTAATGAAGCCTCATCCGGAATTGCCACCTCAGCGACATCCTCTTGGCCCACGGCCGAGTTCTCTTTGTCCTCTTCGCCGTGTGTTGCATCCTGCGTAGCTCCCTCGTCTTGCACATCCACCGTATCCTTCACCACAGCCGTGACCTCTTCGTCGGTCCGGCTGACCAACTGCTCAAAGGCATCACGGGCTTGCTGCGGCAACTCGCGCCGGAGCCGTGTGACCTCGGTCGTTTCTCTCTCCACGCTTTCGATCAATCCCCGTAGCTTTTGGTTGAGTTCCGCATCGAACGGAACAACCTCCTCGGTGGGCTGGAGCGAAAGGAGCTCTTTAATGGAAATGTCCTCATCGCCCAAGTCGTGGCCGTCCACAACCATTGCATGTTTGGCCTGCTCAAAAACCCCCGTGATGTGCTCGTTGACCAAGTTTTGCACCTCTATTAGAAGCGGGTCCTGGTCGGTGGACCCAGGAAGGTAGTGTAGAATTTTCTGCTGCAGAGCCGCAACAAACTGCTTGTAAACATGAGCCAACTCCTGTTTCGAAAGCAGGATCTTTTTGTAGTGTTGAGCTGCGCTCATGGCAGGCGGTGATGTTGGAAATGGCACAGATAACGAAAGCCAGCGCTGAGTTAGAGGTTGTGTTCAAAGCTGTACCAGCCCAGTTTCACATGCACTGCAGCCAGGTTTCACTAATGTTTGGGCCGAACTCCTGTCCGTTTTCTCTGCTGTGTTGTGGTTTGAGCCGGCTACTCTTCCGCAACAACAACAGTCTTGATGCACCTTGCGCACTCCACACTGATCTGGTGGAGGCCTCAGCCGGGCGCCAGCTGTCGCGGCCCGTTGTGTTTTACGCCCGCGCACGACCACATTACTGGAATGCTCATTCGATTCTTCGTATCCACCGTCGTTATCCCATATCCTCCGCATCATGAGCACCAGTGACGAGCTCGCTCCACACTTTGCGCCGTTCTTGGGCCTTGCGGGCTGTGCCGCGTCAATGGTTTTGTCCTGCGTCGGCGCCGCAGTCGGCTCCGCCAAGTCTGGCATTGGAATTGCTGGTATCGGAACCTTCAAGCCAGAGCTTATCATGAAGTCGCTCATTCCCGTTGTTTTGTCCGGTATTCTCTCTGTGTACGGCTTGGTTGTGTCTGTGTTGATTGCAGGCGGCTTGAACCCCGCAGAGGAGTACTCGCTATTCAAAGGCATTATGCATTTGGCCTGCGGCTTGTCGGTGGGCTTTTCTTGTATGGCCTCCGGCTACGCCATTGGCATTGTGGGCGACGAAGGTGTCAGACAGTACATGCACCAGCCGCGGTTGTTTGTTGGCATTGTGTTGATTTTGATTTTTGCAGAGGTCTTGGGCTTGTACGGCTTGATCATTGCCTTGATCTTGAACACAAAGGGTGCCTGAGCGTTTCTTCACTTCACATACTTACTTATTACAGTCTCGTTTTAGCTTTTGCTTGTAGGTTCTTTTGCTTTACTTTCTAACCTTATCCGCTCCTGTGCACGCGTGCTCCCGACAGCCCTAACCGTCCATATCGAGCCTAGTCAGTTTGCATCTTATCATTGTCATCGTCCTTCGTGCCAAGCGTTACATGGCCGTTGTCGTCAATGAACCGCGAAGCAAACTCAGACACAAATTGCACGGAGCGACCCGAGTCCAAGAACAAAGTATATGCCCGCTTGACGTCAGCCAAGTCGACAGTGTCTGCCCGTCTTTTGGCCGCAAGTTGCTGCGACACCGCAATCAAGTTGGCTGCATACCGTAAGCTGGTCTCTTGGCCAATCTTCGTCAATAACGCCAATGCGTCGCCGCTCAACTCGACTTCTTCTTCGTTGGCTCGGATTGAAAGGATTGTCCGAAGCTCATCGGCAGTGTAGCTCGACGTGTGCATGATGATCGACCGGTCCAACAAGTCCACCGGCACCCCGTGTGGTGCCCTATAGTTAGTGCCACGGGCAGGCGACACACCTCTGTTGGTGGCCATAATCACGATCGGGGCAAAGTCATCTTCTAACGCACGGTTGATGAACGAAAAACACTCGATGTCCAACATGTGCACCTCATCAATGAAGAGAACACCAGGCACGATCTCGGCCTTGCCTTCTTCCTTCCACTCGGCCACCTTCGTGTTGATCTGGTCACGGACCTCGGAGCGAATCTCCCCGGTGTCGCCGGAGAACAAAGCCAAGAACCCCTGCTGGCGAGAGTTGATCACGTCAATCTCATGCAACGACACCGTGTGAACAACCTCCTTCCGTTTCTGCAATTCCCCTTCCGGACACTGCACGAATTTTGTCTCTGGGCCCATAGCATCGTAGTCCCGCGCACGTGCAAACGATTTACCCAACTTTGTAATCTTGCCCGAGGCCTTGTCGATGGAAATCACGTCGCCCGCCAACGCTTTCTCCTTGGTCAAGCCCTCGATCATTTTGTTGCCCAACTCGTAGATGGTCTCCATATCAGTGGTCTTGATAGTCAACTTACCCTGCTTGTGTCCGCCTGTGATAGAGCGGTCAATCTGGATCTCAACCACTTCACCTTCGATGATCTCGGTCTCCTCCTTGATTTTGATCCCGATCGACTTGCGGAACGCTTGCGTCAACGACTCCGTCTTGGACAAGTCCAAAGAGAAGATTTCCGATCCGGTGATCGCCGTGAACGGCACATCCAGGCCCAAGCTCTGTGACAAGCCCATGGCAATTGCGGTTTTCCCCGTAGACGGCGGGCCGGCAATCAACACGGCACGGCCAGCAATCCGGCCCGCCTGAACCATCTTCAATATGAGGCCCGCTGCACGCCGCGCCTTGAGCTGGCCGACCATTCCTTGCGCCGACTCTTTAGGAACCAAGTTGTCGTCCAAGCCCAAGCCGGTGATGTGCGAGTGGGACGCAATCAACGAGAGCCCGTTCAAGTCGCGCGTCTGCGTCGACGTGGTGGCGATTGTGGAAGTCTAGAGCATTAGTAGCGATCCGATGGGAGAAACGAAGGGGCAGAACATACCATTTGTTTTGTGGGTTGTGGTACGGAAAATGGACTCTGGTCTGCGATGGTGCGGCCGTAGTGGCAGTTCGCAAGCTCGCGACATTTGTCCACGACATTTACCCGCGACATTTTTCGGGCTGCGACATTACACCACATCCACTATGGCAGACACTGAACGGGCTAAGACGTGCTTCTACATCTAGCGTAAAAAATACAGTTGAATTCTAAGTCAGGACTAGAGCTTGGAGTTACCCCAGAGTTCTGCTTCCTCGTACATCTGTTCGATCTGAGCCTCGAAGAACTTGGCTGCAATTGGCCGCTTGAGCTTAACCGTAGGAGTGATGACGTCCCTCTCGAGAGTCAACGGCTCGAACTCAACATGGACGTTCTTGATCTTTTCAAAACCGTTGAGGTCCTTGACTATTGAGTTCATGTGGTGCACAAGCGCTTTCCTGTTTTCTTTCTTGTTGAGCTCTTTTAATATTTCTTCTTCCAGACTAAGAGCAGTTAACGGCGAGTTACAATAGGTCTTTAGGAACTGCGTGACCCTCTCCTTATCAACGCCAATCACTGCCACCATGAAGCTCTGGGTCGAGTTGCCGTAGGCAAACATCTGCGTGAGAAGCGGGATCGACGAGAGATAGCAGTTCTCCACCTTCTCGGGTGTCACGTACTCACCCTGCGACAACTTGAAAAAGTTCTTCACTCGGTCGACAATAAAGAGACGTCCTGTGCCACGGTCTATACGTGCAACATCGCCAGTGGAGAACCATCCGTCTTTCATCACCTTCTTGGTCTCGTCTTCGTTCTTGTAGTAACGATCGAAGATTTGCGGTCCCCGGAGCTGCAACTCTCCCATAAACCCTCGAGGATCATCAAGACGGTAGCCCATATCTGGTAGTTCCCGCACCCTTATGTCACAGGTAATTGCAGGGGCCCCACAGCTACTCGAGCTAGCCTCGTAAGGGCTGCTGAAACTCATTCCAGCAAACGACTCTGTCAAACCGTAACCTTGGGCGAAACCCATATCGAGTGCTGCTTTCATGAATCTTATAGTCAGTGGGGCGATGGGGGCCAGGCCCGTGACACAGTACCTCATGTTTTCAAAGCCCATCAACTTACGCACTTTGTTGATGACGAGCTTGTCGTAGATGAAATGGCCCGTCTTTACACCGTCGGGCGCCTCGAGGCCCATTTTCGTGCCTAGGATGCGAGAGAACAACGCCCTCTTCAACGTCAGATCCAGATGAAGTGTTGCATGCTTGATGGCTGCCTCGAGCTTGGTGTAGACCCGCGGCACGTTAGACATGTGCTTGGGCTTCAAGCAACGGATGTCCTCTAGTAAGGTGAGCGGCGAACCGTTGATCTGTGGAAAGCCCACAAGACCCCCGACTGAAAGCGTGTAAGCAGCGGACTGTCTTTCAAAGATGTGCGCCAACGGCAAAAAAGCCAACTCTACGTCGTTCTCGATGTAGGGACAGTTTGCCATGGTGAACGCAATACCAGCAGCTGCCACCTCGTGCGTCAACACCACTCCCTTAGGCGCAGAACCTGTAGTGCCAGACGTAAAGCTAATGGTGTAGACCATTTTTGGCAGCGGAGGCAACTCTCGGCAAGGAAAAAGCTTACCGACTCCCATAACCTGGTGCATATCATAAAGCTCGATGTTGCAGTCGCGAGCACTCTTCCTCAAGGTGGCACCCTCCAAGTCGGAGTTGCAGTTCAACGGCTCCATGGACACAATGCAGATCAACGCAGCAAGCATGTCTGGGTTCTGGCGCTTAAGAGAAACGAGACGGTCCACGTGGCAGTACGAGGCCACCACAATAGGAGACTGCACGAGTTCCAAGATGTACTCGGTAGCCTTGGGCCCCAAAGTGTCGTACAACACAGTGTTTGTGAGAGAGTATGCCAGGCACGCCAAGTCCGTGATCATCCACTCCGCACGGTTGGCCAGGTAGAGTGTTACAACAAAAGAGATGTTGTCGGAGTCAAAACTGCTGTGGATATCGTAGTGGGAGTCGATCTTACGGTGAGACTCGAGTTGTGAGTTCTTGAACGGACTGTTTTGGAGCAAGTGCAAAATACCGGCACCCAAGTTGCGTTTTTTCTCGTCCACCTCGGCAAAGGTCTCGGAAACGTAATACGGAGCTGAGGTGCTTGTGCTGTGATCATATGGCCTCGAGGCCAACGCCGGACGGCTGGCAAAATTGGCTGCGGCGTTGCGCCAGATGCTTTCGTGCGTGTTGAGCTCGGGAATGAAAGTCGACTTGACATGCTCCACAGCGGCATTGCGGAAAACAGGCGAGAATCCTTCTTCAGTAGAGCCCACAACTGGCTTTGAGTTGAGGTGGTCTTTCAACGGCAAGTGCTTTTTTAAGAGTGTGGGGAACAGCACGCCAGTCTCTTTGGGAGACCTGAACACCGAAGGAGATTCCGGAGGCGCAAGGACAGATGGCATTGTAAGCAACTAGCTAGATAAGTTCGGAAATATTCTGCCGATTGGACGTGGCTTTTGGAGTAACGAAGGTTGGAGACATTGGGGGAATGCTTCTCTAATATAGGAGGCTGGCCCTCGGCAACATCTGCACTGCAGCCGCGAAATGTGGGGTAACTGGCAACGGACGGAAAGACCGAAAAAAAGAAAAGACCAAAGCTACGGAAAATGTCAGAAAGCCCGAAAGGTAAGAGGCGAATGAATTTGAATAAATTGCGCAAGCTAAAGAAATCAAGCGAAGCAAAATCAAATGCCATCTCAACATGCTTGGAGCCCTCAAACCTGTACCTTCCACACCTCAATGGGTTCAGTTCACTTTCTGCCAAGCAAAGTCAAAAATCTTTCTGGCACGTCGAGTTTAGCCAAAGCTAACTCGTACATCCGGATCTTGGGGCTTGGTTTGCGCAGCTTCAAGTGCTCAAGCTCGGTCATGGTGCTGATTGTCTCTGCCTCGTGCTGGCTCTCCGCCTCGTCCCCAAAGACCTTGAACAATTGGGTCCATTTCCAACTGTCCTGGATGTCGTTGTAAGACCTGGTAGCGCCCTTGATAACCCGTTCAACCGTGTAGCCCCTGTTATTCAAGAGGAAGATTTCCGGCGCGTGGATATCGTAGCGTAAGTACGTGGACAACTCTTGGACCGTCATCTGTGCTGAGCCGTCACCTTGTACTAGCAAAACGCGTCTGGTTCCGTCCATGTCTCTCTGTGCTCTGCAAACACCAAAAGTGGCGGGAAGAGCGTATCCAATAGACCCGTATACATTTTGTGCAATGACCTTGACGCCAGGAGGGAGGTTGAGACTTGCTACACCGAACAAGAAGCTGCACGTCTCCACCACCAAGATATCGTTCGGTTTCAAATATGCGTTGAAGAAATCAAGCAATCTGTTCTGTGTGATCACCTCAGACGGTGTTGCATCGTCTTTGGCAAATTTCTCGTGCTCTGATGTGTTATGGATGTTGTTAACAAGAGTGCTGTTATTGACTAATTTGCGAGCATCGAAGTCTTGTGTGAGTCTTGAGATCAAGTCTCCAATCGAAAATGCCCTGCGCCCGGTGTCTCTGTCCTTCACGTGAACATATTCGCCGTCGATCCAGATATAGTCAGGATGAACCTCGACGACCTCGGCAATGCGGCTCAAATCCCTTGAGTACGAGCCAGAGTTGATCTCATCGTTGGCATAGCCAAGAGTCAACAAAAAGTCAGTTTCCCTTTCTAAACACCGAACCGTACTTTTGCTCTGGGTCAACTGCCCGCTGTATACGCCTATAAAGTTGGGCAAGGTCTCGTCGATGTTCCTGCCCAAGGTAGTGGTGAACAACTTGACAAAATTCGAAGGCAAGGCAGTAACAAAGCTCGTCAACTGCTCTTGTGCTCCAAAACGATCCGCCAACGCATCTCCCACCACCGAGGGCGATCTTGATATGTACAATTTCTCCAAGATTCTTGAGGACACCTCTGCCAAGAGAGATTCATTGGTCAACTCATTGAAGTCAAGTGGCTCACTCAACCTCGACCTGGGAATCATAATATCCGAGAGGTCACTAGGCACAAAAAGGTAACCGGGGCGTTTTTCCTGGCTAATCTTGGTGAGAACACGGTCGATCTTCTCCAAGTTGGAGTCCATATCCAAGTCTAAACTCTCCTGCGCAACAGAGAAGTTTTCAACAAGAGGCTTATAAACGTCGTGGTTTGGTGCTAACAAAGCATTCTTGTTCTGAACCAAATGGTGGATGTTACGCACATCGTGAGGACCGGCCTTATCAGCTTGTTCCATTTGCTTCGTGGAAGTTGTGCCCACGATATGCAACACCGGTGCATATTCAACGAACGCACCAGCAATTCCGTTGAGCGCAGAGAGTTCTCCCACGCCGTAGGTGGTGATTAGAGCGCACATGCCTTGAATTGTTTTGGCGTAGCCATCAGCCGCATAGGCAGCATTCAATTCGTTGCAAAACCCGACAAACTCCACCTTCGAAGCAACACTATCGGCATACAAGTGTTCCAACAAGGCCAAATTGAAATCTCCCGGGATGCCAAATATAGACCGTAGGCGTGGATTTGCCTGATGAATCCTAAGAAAAAGATATTCGCCAAATGAAATTTTATCGTCTTGAATAGAGAGATCCTGGCAGAGACTCTCTTCAGAGGCCGGTCTGGTGATTACAGGAGCCATTGTTCGGTAAATTCTAGTAGCACGGAATGATAAAAGATGTAGAGAATCGGTTATCCCTAGCACCACGGTCTTAGATCTTGGGAAGGATCATGACATTTTTATATTCCTATATTCCGAAGGTGACCGCTTGTGTGGCTCTCGAGTACTGACGTTGGCGCGGTTATAGAGGGCTAATGGCGGATATTAGCGGATATCAGCGGCAAGTCGCGGCAAGTCGCGGCCAACATCCAATTCCGTCTGCTCGTGTGGCCCATCGACTGTTCAAAAAGCAAATAGACTTCAGAGCCTCAACGAAAGAACAAGCGAAGCTAGAAAAGTGCATAGGGCCCCAGAACTGTTGCCAAAAGTCTCGCACTTTGTACTCCTCACGACGGTATCCGTTTGAAGGCTTGTAAAACCAGTAGCGAAAGGTCAGGCCAGTGTTGAAAGGCCAGGCCGGTGTTGAAATTGCTCAATTGGCCCTCTTTCTTCACCTTCTAGCACGATTTATCACACGGTGGCACAACACGCGACCGAAGCCAGTTCTGTGCCGTTTTCTGACTCAATTGCCAAGTTTTGCAAGTACCAATTATGACGGTTGGTCACTGCGAGAAGATACAGAAACCACTCTGTCTAAAAGAGACTGAGCTCTTGTAATTCCATCACACGTGGTCGATAAATCACTAATGTCGTCTGCAGAGAGCACTGTGATATGGGGGTTACGTGTTTGCACTGTGGGCCAGTCAAAATCATCCACGTCATAACACGCACTCGAGAGCCGGTTATCGTTGAAGCCGCTAAGCACCACTTTCCTGCTGTTTTCAATAACCATTCTTCCATTCTCGACATTAGCAAAAATAGTCGAATTCGTAGCACCATGGAGACGTAATTGATGACAAGAGACCACCATCACCAGAGCTGCGGCCCCATGAACAATCACTGGCCCGTCGCATTGGATGAAAAGGCCACAGTTCTGCAAGTTTTGTAAATGAATAGATCTAGGCTTGGCGCCTGACACCTCTAACACGACGATCGTGCTGTCCAATGCATTTTCGATAAGTACATGCTGCCCCGAGACTTCTTCACCTAGAACAAGCTCTGCATTGTTCAAATCGCCGAATTTCTTGCCGCTGAAGGTATCTTTGACTTCTGCAAGAGCCGTGTGGTTTGGTTTTGATGGTGGAGGAATCGGATCTCCCTCAAACACGAAACGTTTCCCATTCACTTCTTCGTCTGCCGTGTCAACTGCTTCAAAGAGAGATTGCATCGCCGACTTGGCCTGTTTCTTCTCAAACGGCGTTGCCAAGTCCCCTTGTCGTAGCCATTCGACATATCTATTGTTAAGATCTATCACTGAGCTCTTTAGAGCTTGGAAGTTCCGGTTGAGCTCATAATCGGTGACAATTTCTTGTGGTTTTAGTACAAAATTCACGTGCAGACACTAAACCACAGATACTATGAAACGCAACACAAAGACACTGTTGCAACACAAAGACACTGCTGCACGCACGCTTCACGCATCAGGAGTTTTATCATTCATGGACTTACCTTTTTGTCTAGTTTTGATTAATGACAATGCCATGTAATCTCGATATGGGAATGTCCCACTGCGGAACATAGTTAACGTTAATGTTATATGCAATTCGGTATCACAATGTTTTATTACTATTTTTTTCTTAAGTTTTCATATTCATAAGTACCTACAAAACTACTGCTTGACAGTATTATAGAGCCTGGTTCTTCCCACAAGTTCATCGGCTACTCGCCTGGTGTGCAGCCACGAAATCTTCTTGGGCATTCTCTTGGGCACCTCAGTTTCGTAATCGTACAACCGTCTAATAGAAGTGAATCTCAACCGTGACGACTTCACACCCAACACTGATGCAGTTTCGATACACTCATGATCATCTGCACTGTATTCATCGCTAAATCTGTGCTTCGAGATTTTGTCAAACGAGTTTTCAATGAACTGCACCGCCTTGACTCCGAATCTACAGGCTCTTGTTCTGTCAATCGGAGAAGGAAGGCCACCTTGTTGGACATGGCCTGGAATTGCCGTCTTAACATCAAATGACCCGTCGGACTCCAGTCTCATGATATCTGCAATGACATCGGTAGTCATAACTTTGGACGCATTGGTACTCTTCAAAATCAATCTTCCCGATTTGGTCAAATTAGATTCTCCAACAGCGAATGATTCCGTCAAAGATTTAATATCAAGCTCGAACTGAGCCAAATCAATGCCCTCCTCAGGTACGTAAGAAACCTGGGCACCGCAAGCCAACGAGGTGAATGTTGCAATGTAACCGGAGTTACCCCCCTGAACCTCGATGACGAATACACGACTTCTAGTAGCCGAGGCAGATTGCTTCACAATGTCACAGTAGTTCATCAAAGAGTTCAAACAAGTGTCTGATCCCAAGGAGTATTCGGTACCTGGTACATTGTTCGAGATTGTGGCCGGTATTAAAACCATTGGAATCCTAAAACTTGGGTACATTGTTCTAGCCCTCTCTAATTGATGCAACGATTCGAATGCCTCAAATCCTCCAACCAAGATCAAACCATCAAACGAGTACTTCTCGAAGTAGTAAGCAATCATTCCAATGTCGGTGTCGCTTGGAGTGTTACGATTAGTTCCTATCTCGCAGCCTCCCAAAGACATCCATCCTTCGATGCTTAACCAATCCACGGACCGCACAGACTCGTGTCTAGCCAAACCAGAGAAGCCATTGTGGATTGCATATGCCGTGTGTCCCCGAGACATACAGTAAGTAGCGATAGAGTAGATGGCACTATTCATACCTCCAGCAGGAGCACCGACATTAACGATAGCAATACGTTTTCTCTTTTCCACAGGAAGCGAGGGCTGCACGTGGTTGGCCGAATTGATAGCCATGAAGTTTTTCAAATACTCACTGAAATCAACGTCACGTAACTTCATAGCCTTTTCAAAGTCTTTATTCTCAATGGCATCAGCAACAGATTTGGTAATTTTTACGGCATCCACTAGACTCAACCTGACAATTCTCTGCTCTTCAATGCCAATGAGCGGAGAAGGAGTGCTTGGAGTCAGCTCCAACACTGCCTTCACCGCCTCAACACCTTGCAATGTTGCCAAGATCCTGTCGTAAGCCACAGCAGTACCACCTCTTTGCACATGCCCCAAGGTGGTGACACGGGTGTCCAAACCCAAGCGATCTACCAAAACGTCCTTGACGGACTTGGCACTGATGGGGTCCAAGTCACTAGTGATGGCACCCTCTGCGACAACAACAATGGTCTTTCTTTTTCCGCGGGACCGATGCTTCGACACAATGTCACACATCTGATCCTGCCAGTCTTTGCTGGAGGAGGGCTTTTCTGGAATCAAGATGTAGTCTGCGCTGCATGCGATACCGGCCATCAATGCCAACCAGCCACAATGTCTGCCCATGACCTCAATGACAAAGGCCCTCGAGTGAGAGTTGGCAGTGGCGTCGATGTAGTCGATGGCAGTACATATTCTATCCAAAGACGAGAACGCACCAATCGTGGCATCGGTGGTGGCCATGTCGTTGTCAATCGAACCAACGGTACCGCAGATGTTCAAGTGCTTATGCTTGTCAAACTGAGCCGCCGAAATGGAGTTGCTTTGCCTCAACTCGTCGATCAACGAAGGCCACTCGGAGCGGAACAAGTCAGCCCCGGTCAAAGAACCGTCGCCCCCGCATACGATGAGAGCGTCGATGCCCGCATCTATCATGTGCTTACAGGCCTTCAAGCGGCCAGCCCTCTCGCGGAATTCCTTGCAGCGGGCAGTTCCAATGTTAGTTCCACCTTCCGTCAAGAAGCCCTCGACGTCTTGCCAGGACATCTCCTTTATGTACTTAGGGCCGCCACGCACCAAACCCTCGTAGCCCTCCATGATAGCAAACGCCTTGCAACCTCTGTAGATGGAAGCACGCACCACCGCACGTACACATGCGTTCATGCCGGGAGCATCGCCTCCCGAAGTCATGATGGCAATGTTGCGGCGCACTGGCGGAGAGTCAAGCACAGGCACTTCCGATACGGAAGTAGACATGGGCTCGGAGGAGAATTCATCGGGAGCCTCGAGCTTTTGGGCCTTGGCGTCAAGCGTCATCATGTTAGAAGCACACGTGAAGCCCACCATATTGCCCAAGGGATCAACAGAATACGCTTCAGTTGGATAAAGGTCAAGGGGGAACATCTGGACCGGCGAACCGAAAGTGCGGAGTGACAGTATCAAGGCATTCAAATCGGACACAGCAAACGACAAGTACGAGCTGCGGGCACGCCAATCACACGAGGTGATACTTTCCAAGTGGACCGAGATAGCACGGGCGATTTCGTCGCTTGTTTTCGCCTTGTCCGAGACCTCGATGTAGAGGGTTATGCCGCAGTGGGGAGCCACCAATACCGCAGCACCAGCAGCATCTTGCTTGACGGAGAAGCCCGCCAAGTTCGAGTAGAAGTTGACGGCTTTGTTGACGAGCGGCCGGTCAGGCGCACGTAGTGTAATACTGGTGGTGCCGTTGACCAAAGCAGGGCACATGGCGAACGGCAGCAGGGCAAGGATAGGGCGATATAGCTGGGGCTTTCGGCCTTGTTACCTGGAATTTCGGCCTTGATAATATGTGGATTGAAGCTTCAGCGGTGAGCAGTCTCGCAGCGGTTTGAGGCGAGAAAGGAATGGGTGTAGGGGGAGTTCTAGCGCCGAATTGAATGAGTTCCGGAGCCAAAGCTTTTGTACGGAAGCTAGAGGTGCTCATTATTGGAGTACTGCTGGGGCGCATCACCTGACCGGACTTCCAAACTCCGGCCGCACTATCTGGCGCCAGAGCGATATGCGACTACGGGGAAAGAAAGGAAGGAAGGAAGGAAGAAAGAAAGGAAGGAAGGAAGAAAGAAAGAAAGAAAGAAAAGGAAAAGAAAGGGAAGAAAAGAAAAGAAAAAAAGAAAGAAAAGAGGAAAATAGAAGAGGAGAAGCAGAAAAAGCAATAGGGATGCAAACCCCGGAAAAGGTGGATGCTAGGCCAATTGCGTGGAGCATGTCCATAGTAAAACAGTAAGTGAGGTAATGGAAAGCCGGGTGCGAATAGTGCTTGCCTTGCTCGACGAGTTGGGTCGATCAATTCGCTGCGGTGGACGCACCTAGGAAAAGCACCAGGACTTATCTGGATTTATTGAAGCTAAAGGTTGTCTTTCAAATAGAATAAGTAAAAATAATTCTTATTCTGTTGATTTCTTTTACAAATTACTTAGATGTTTCATTCCATTTGCTCTTCTTTCTCATTTTCATGTTAAGATTGATTTTTTATCTTTTTATCTTTTTATAAAATTAGTGCTAGATCCTTAAGTGTAATTTATATTATAAGTTAATAATTGTTATAAGTATTTTAATAATAATAAAATCACAAAAATATATAAATTAGACCTTCATCTCCCAACGTCAATATATTTTAGTAATCTCTTTTTTGTCTTAATGTTTTTATTGTATTTCATCTCTTTTACTTTAATTCTTATTACCTTTAATATATTCTATATTTAATTATTGTTATTAATTATTATACGTTCTACAGATACTTTAAGCCATTTTGATTAATGCTGGTATACTTATTATCCTGAAATTAAAATAATAATTCCTTATTACTATTTATTAATAATAATATATGCTGGGCATAAATTAAGAGATTTCTATTTATTTAATAGAAGATAAAGGATTATATTAAATATAAAAATAATAAAATAAAAGATATAGGATTTAGTTTATATGAAGATGAATTTAATCAATGATTGGCTGGTTTAATAGATGGAGATGTTAATCATCATTATTTATTATAATAATTATTAAGTTATATAATAATTATTTATTATTATAATCATTAATATCTATTTGATATATATATCTTATTTATATATGAATAAATAATGTTATCAAGATAATAATATAATAATATATATATAATAATAATAAAATACTTCTAGGTGTAATTACCAAATGGTTATTATCATCAATTATGATCATTATTACCCTTTAATAATTACAATTATTAGGTGATTATTAATATTATTGATAATAATAATCTCTAATGGATAACCGAGCTGATTTCGCTCTCTCTCTCGCTCTCAGAGCCTTGGCTCAGAAATCACCGTGCAAATCGCGATGGTCGCCCGAAGACTAAACGCTTTGCAACAATGCTTTTCAGCCCGCTCCACTACGTGTCTATTTTCCCATCTACCCGTCCCGTTATTCTGCCTGCTCTCACCTACCTCTAGAGCCAGGCTCATGTTTACGCGCAACATCCTCGCGCACAGCACCCTCTGCGTAACAGCTGTCCCAATCAAATTTTTCGTGCTCGACATAACCCACAACTCGTCTTTTCTTCGCCAGTTGCTTGCATCTTCTCTCCCGCTAAAAGCACCATGTCGGATTTGCACCAACCCACTGACTTCTCCAAGATGTCCATTCCCACGCTCCCTTCGGTCTCCCCGCAAATGCCAAAGCAAAACAGCTTGTGGTCCTCCAACCCGGTGTTCTCATACTTGAACGACGTCTACATCAACATCTCCGAGCACAGAAAGTCGTTGGGCTTGACCAACCCCGGAACCATCGAAAACCTCACCAAGGAGGTCAACAGAGACGTGTTCTTGAACCAGTACTTTTTCACCGGCTTGCGTGCCGACTTGAACAAGGCGTTTTCCTTGAATCCGGCGTTCCAGACTTCCCACACCTTGTCCATTGGCTCCAACGCATTGCCTCCTTACGCCTTCAGTGCTTTGTACGCCAAGGAGGACTTTTTCGTGCAGGGAAATGTCGACAACGACCTCTCCTTCAGCGGCAAAGTCAACTACGGCTGGAACGAACACAACGTGTCCAAGGTCACCTTGCAGATAGCCCACGGCCAGCCCGTCATGTGCCAGTTGGAGCAAGACTACCAGGCCCACGACTTCTCCGTGAACATCAAGTCCTTGAACCCCTCTTTCTTGAACGGTGGCTTCAGCGGTGTGGCTGTTGCCTCCTTGTTGCAGGCCTTGTCCTCGAAGTTCGCGGTTGGTTTGGAGGCCATGTACTCCAGACAAGCCGTGTCTCTTCCCCCTGACTCTGCTGTCAACTACTTCGCCCGCTACAATGCTGGCAACTGGATCGCCACTGCTCAGTTGCAGGCTCAAGGTGCGTTGGTTGGTACCTTCTGGAGAAAGGTCACCGACAAGGTTGAGGCTGGTTTGGAGACCCAGTTGGTGGCCTCCGTCAAGCCAATCACCGACTCCATGATGGGCACCCCCATCGGATATGAGCCTGTGGTGCAGGGTCAGACCACCATTGGTGCCAAGTACGAGTACCGCCAGTCCGTGTTCCGTGGCCAATTGGACACCCAGGGAAAAGTCGGCGTGTTTATGGAGAAGAGAGTGTTGCCCACTGTGTCGATTTTGTTCTCCGGCGAGATCGACCACCTTAAGAATGCCTCCAAGTTGGGTGTGGGTTTGCAGTTTGAATCGGCCGGCAATGAGCAATTGATGTTGATGCAGCAAGGTTTAGTCGACGCCAACGGCAACCCTGTGCCGGGCGCTCCTCAGTTGTAGACCCTTTCTTTTGCACGACTCATGACTTCTGTAAATATCTACTCTCAACTCAATGTATAGTATATCCATATGCTGCCAGAACTTCCGACCCATTTGCTTAGTTCCTATCGTTTATTGCATATAAATATCTTCAGCCCATGTCTAACTTCACCATCCAAATAATCTTTTGAACCCCGATGGAGCTGGTTGGTCATTCCTATGACTATCGCGTTCGCTAAGTAACCTGAAAACTTCTAATGAGCTGAGTCCATCACTTTTGGCGCCACGAGGGGTTTCATTTTTTTCTCCAGCCAAGTTTGAACTTAGCTTGGATAAGTTTTGGTAGTGCGGCTTGTTACCGTTTGCAACTCTACCGTTTGACCACACCAGAGCCGATTGTCTTGGCGCCGCAACTGTCCTGCTCTTTTCTTTTGCGGGCTCGCCGCTAGATTGTTGACTCCTCGTGTCGTTGATTATCAGTGAGAGATTCTGCTGTGTAATTGAGCGATAAATTTCTCTGTATGTATCGTTTAAGGTTGTGTGCCGCCCATTGGCGGGCTTCGCTGCTAACGAATGCGACGATATCGATCTGGATAATTTGTTCGTTGAAGTTTGGCCTGGCTCCATCCAGTTAGAGATAGACGTGTATAAGTCGCTCACGGACGATTTCCTTGACCTACCTCCGACACTATGCTGACGAAGTTTATCATACCGTGAAAGTGACGTAGCCGGAAAATCATCTCGGAATGGCCGTTCCTCGTGACGATAGCTCTGGAGTCCTGAATTACTATTGTCTTCGTAATGAAGAGCAGCATATTGTCTGCGATAGTTAACACCTGTGCTACGCGCAGCAGACACGAGCGATGGGGCATGAGAAGGCGGGCGTGATGGTGGCCGCGATGCAGAATATTGAATGGATTTCGTCATGGATATATTCTCTTCGTACTCATCAAGAAGCGAATCCATAGAAGACGCATCCGAGGGTGGTCCAACCGGTTTCTTTGTGCCGGCAGACCTTGTACCCTTCGCAGATTTCGGACCCTCCGTTAAATTACTTTGGAAATAAGGGTTGTAAAGCGAGTGAGCCCGAGCCGGCGAAACAACACGATCATGGGCGATGTTCACAAGATCATGTGGACGTTGATCAAGACTGAAACTGGCCACCGCAGAATTGAGCGATTGAACCGACACTTGTCTAGCCATTGGTGCATCCCACGGCACCGAGGGCGTCACAGTGTCAAACAACTCTAAAGAGTCCACCGCAGGATCATAAAGATTAACTTGCAGCGGAGAAACTGGGGCCGAGGGCGGCGACTCCGGGATATCATTAAAATAGGGCGTGAAATGATTCGGCTTAGTCGCTAGAGGGGTCCTTGGTGTTTCGACGTGTTCCTGAACATGACCAGCATGTACAGAAGAAGAAGCGTCGCTGAGATCAGCAATGGCCATAGGAACAGAGGCGGTCTCAGCAGACACCAAATTAGTATATCTCACTACGCTTTTGAGCACAAGTTCCAATTGTGCCAACTTAGAACCATCATCAGACTCAATGTGGATTTTCCAGTAACGCTGTGTATTGACCAAGGGCAACACAAACTCAGTAGGGCTCGTGCGAAGGACCTTCAAGCGGGGAAGAAGAGGATGTACGAATGACTTGCCACACGACAAGTAGGTGACGTCGCCATTATGGAGCTGGAAGATTTCAAACTCTCCAAATGCTAGAAGCTTGCCAGAAGATGCCTGCAGTGCAGGGTCCTGAAGCTGTTCGTAGTACACGACGATTTGCGACGCTGGACAGGAAATGAGCGACACCTTTCCTTCCATATTCTGGTTGGAGAGCATGAGCGAATACTTGCCGTCAATGGCATCTGCGCTCATGTCTCGAGCAGAGCCACGCGAGCGGTTCTTTCTCAATTCCTTGGCCTCACTGACAAACTGAGGCTCGCTCGAAGACTCGTGGCTGTTTTTGTGGCGCATCAACGTCTGCTTTCTCGGGCTCATGTTGCCGGCACGAACCGCCGTTTTAACTGGAGGGAAGGGCCGGAATGTTTCTTGCGCCACATGCGTGTTGGGTATATCCAGCAGTAGTGTAGAGGGTTGAAGAGTGGAGTTCGAAGCAAGGTTATCCAGCTCGTGGGGTGGGGCTTTTTTCCTTGTCCTTTTCTGCTTTCTTTTTTTGCGTTTCTCGGTCTTCTGTGGACCGCCCGCGGGGCCCGGTCGAGCAGCTTCACCGTTCATGAGTTGATGGGACTAGCAATGGTTAGCACGCACCGTCAGTAGCGATTGCCTAAAGAAGGTAATGGACATGGAAAATAAACTGGGGTATGAGGTTACCGTGGTGCACGGGTTCACGCTCGGCGCGCGCGCTCGTTTTGTATGTGCAACGCTATGAATTGGGGCAATGGGACTTGTGCTACGGGCTACTCGACTGTCGTGGGCGACAGAGCCGGAATGGGTGAAATCCCGAAATCGTCAAATGAACAGTTGATTATTTCCTCTCTTTTTTTTCTCTTTTTTTCTCATTCTTTTTCTTCCTTGTTCTGAATTGCTTTGTCGCTGCGTTCGCTGATTATTGGTCTATTACTGGACCTAACTTTAGTGCCGGGCCGCGAATTACCCAGAATATGTTGGCCCCGGGCGGGCCGAAGAGCGAGTATAGACAGACGAAATGGGTGGAGCAATGGAACCAAGAGGACGCAACGCAGGTGCAAAGCACATTGAAGCCACGGTGACCTTTTGCGGTCTCGCTCCGCCAATCACTAAAGCACATAAACTTAGTAGCAACGATCACGAGTCCACCCGACGCTCAAACGACTCGTACAACTCGCTGCCTGCACTGGCCAGCTCCACGTCCGTCAGTAGATAAGGACGGTAGCTCACGCCACGCTCGTTGACCGCATCTTCCTCGGAAATAAAATTGACAATGCGCTTCAACTGGCGGATGCCTGGAGCCAACTTCGCCTCAATGAACAAAATGACCTTCGCCGGAGGATACAACACCTTCAAGTAGCCGAGGGCCAACAAGTAGCCCGAGCCGATTCCAGCCAAATGGCCAAAAAAAGATGTCGAAGGCACAAGGACAGCAATGATGAACAAGTTGACAAAGGGGAAGTACTCCGTGGGAATGGTGATCTCGCGCAGACCAAGGGAAAACTTGTACAAAACCGGGGTCAGCACGTGTTCTTTATAGCAGTAGTACGTCAAGAGCGAAAAGCAGATGCCCAGGAGGCCGGCCACGCCGTCGAACGGGTAAAGAAGGAGACCAACTGCGCAGTAGGCCAACGCGGTCGACACGGCCAAGAGATTCAAGGTAACACCGGTGTAGACGGTGCCGTGGGCTCTCTCGAAGCGCGCGAGCATAGGGAACAACGCGGCCAAGTTCATGGCTAAATGGACGACGTTGGCATGGGGGAAGATGTAGAACGAGAGGGCATTCAAGTTGAGATCTAACGGTGCTGTGGGCACGAGGACTAGGGCTTTCGAGTCCGTTGGGTAGATTAGGTAGAAGAGCACGGAGAATAAGCAGATTCCCACAGAGAGCGCCGGCGTGGCCTTGAGTAGAGCCTTGGCTTTGTCAATGGTGAATTGGGCCGACATTGATGGAGGTGGAGGTAAGAGTATTGGGCAGGATGGGCTTGGGATTTGGCGCGAACCAAGCCGATGGAAACAGAGCCAAGCAGATGAAAACAGAGCCAAGCAGATGGAAAAAAAAAAATGGAGCAAACAAAAAAACAAAAAACAAAAAAAACGAAGAACAAAACGAAGAACCTAACGAAACAGCTTGGGGAGCTTCGGAGCATACAGAAAAAATAAAGATGCTACTGAATGTTCTGACACTGCGTACACTAAACATACTAACTGTGTGGTTCCACTGCCGTGGTGCTGGCGCGGGCCAGCTGACGGGCACCGGCCTGGGCTCGCCTACGTTCCAGGGAGCCCAGCGCGCACGCGGCGCCGGAAGTCGGCCAAGAACCATTCCCGGCTTTCGTTACAGTCTGCCAACAACCGAATGCGGCTCTGCCGCTCGTCGATCGTCTCACACACCCCGTCCACCTCCTGTAAGTACTGTCGGATGGTGTGGAGCTTGACGCGCACGGACCCGGCGTGATTGTCGAAATCCTGGCTCTTGAGCTCTCCGCTCTCCACCCTCTGGAGTAGCTCGAACACGTCGGGAAGAAGCTCAATACCGTTGAGCTTGCTCAAGATGTTCTGGCCCACACCGCCGTCGTGTGGCGAAGGCAGAGCATCCGGCTTTTCTTTCGGCGACTCCATGTGAAGAATGCAACGGCTAGTGAGAGTGGGTGAGAGTGAGTGAGAGTGAGAGCGAGAGTGAGAAATGGGGCCGTGCGGGCACTGATTTACGTTAAACAGGCCAGAGTGGCAGGCCCCAGTTGGCGCCATTTGCTGGGTGCGGCCGCGCGACTTTCCTCACACCAACCACCCTCAGCTAACCAACTCCAGGCTCTGTTGACCCAATTGAACAGCCCACCAACTCGTACCAACTCGTGCCAAATCGTGCCAACTTCTTACCAACTTCAACTTCGTATCATGGACTTGCTACGAGACCTCGTCGGCAAGTGCCTTCCCTGTTTTCCCGACCTCCTGGGCCCCACCATCACCGTCAACGGCACGAAGTACAAGGTCCTCCGCCTCTTGGGCGAGGGCGGCTTTTCCTACGTGTATCTCGTGTCCCACAAGTCCAATTCCAATCTTCTCTATGCCATGAAGAAGATCCGCTGCCCGTACGGCACCAATGATGCCACCTACACCAACGCCTTGCGCGAGATCAAAAACTACTACCGCTTCTCGAGTCTCAGTTCGTCCTACATCATCAACACCATCGACGAGGCTGCGATCGCCGACCCCAGCGGCGCCCGCACTTTCTACATCTTGCTTCCGTACTTCGAGAAATCTCTCCAGGACGTCTTGAATGCCAATGTGCTCAACAACGTGTCCATGGACCAGGGAGAGGTGCTCAAGATCTTCATTGGCGTGTTGCGTGGTGTGCTGTTGATGCACAACTACAAGAAGAGCAGCGCCGACGACTCCGATAACGACGACGGCACCGAGGCTGATGCCATGCTCCCTGCAGATGACGAGTCCAATGTCTTCGACGACATGCCCACCGAGATGCACGAGCTGTACCCCTACGCCCACCGGGACCTCAAGCCGGCAAACATCATGCTCTCTGCCGAGGGCCTTCCTGTCTTAGCTGATCTTGGCTCCTGCTCTCCTGCTCGAATCGAGGTCAAAACCCGCCAGCAGGCCCTCACTTTGACTGATTACGCCCAAGAACACTGCACGCTCCCGTACCGTGCCCCTGAGCTCTTGGACGTGGCCACAGACGCATACATCACCGAGAAAACAGATATATGGTCGTTAGGCTGCATACTATACGCGTGTTGCTTTGGCATCTCGCCATTCGAGAAAATGGAGATTGACCAAGGTGCTAATTTGAACGTGGCCATTTCTCAGGCCAAGTACGAGATTCCCCGCGACACACACGGCTATTCCGACACTTTGATCAATGTGTTTAAGCTGTGTTTGGTCTTGGACCCGTCCAAGCGCCCGCTGGTGGACGAGCTTTTGGAAACGTGTTTACATCTTCTACAGAGCCCGGAATGAGCGAAAGCGAGGTAAGAAACAGAGGGAATACCACCGCATGCCAAAACCACCACATGCCAAAACCACCGGATGATGCCCAACATTGGCATGTCACATGCGCAGGTGTTTGTGTCTATTGCGAATCCCTTCACCGTTGCCGAGAGACAACTTACTTCTACGCTTTAACATGCTTTTTTGTCATTTTCCCTTCTTTGTCTTTTTCCCTTCTTTGTCTCTTTCCCTTTTGTCTTCCTTTGCTTTTTATCTTCATTACTTTTTTTTGGCTACGCCGAGGGCAATAGCAGAAGCCGCTATGCTGACGGGAATATACTACATCCTGTATACACCTGTGCACCCGGGGTCGCGGTTCAGGGTGTTTCTAGTCGTCATCACCCAAACGAAATTTGCAGTGTCATTGATTTCAGGAATATCCCCTTTCGGAAAATACGTCCATTGACACCACCATCAGAGCCTGGTTGGCTTGAAACGCGTGACGCTTTGACTGAGACACCAAAAGAACTATAGAATGACAAAGTACCAGAGAGGTGAGCTAATGGAGGGCTGGAATGATTGCCCTGTCCCGATGCTCACGAGCAATGGAGCGTCAGCTCTGGCAGGCGCTGCCAAGCCTAGAAGAAGAGCATCGAGAGCATCTGTGGTTGGAAATCACGAGAGCAATAACCAAAAGTGGCAAGAAAGCAGAACCGCTTTGACGCCTCCATCAAGCGCAGGTCCTCCACCTCTGAGACCTGCTACAAACAATTCTGAAAGTGACAAAACAGCCGAAAACAATACAGTGGATATTGCCGACACGGAAGAGAAGCTACGAGAACTTGTCGACGAAAGGCTGGCCACCGACAAGGAAAAGGAGTTTTTTACCAAGCGGCTCGTGGACCAGTTTCCCACATTGGCAGAGCAGCATCAGGCTTTCGTGGCACAGATCGTGAGTGGGTTGATTAACAAAGAGGCCAGCAGTGCGTTGAAGCAGAAGGTGTTGAACTACATGATGGTAAGCTCTGGCGTCAGCATGTGGTGCGTGCCCTTGAAGAAGCTCGTCGAGATAGCTGCATAGAAATACCGACACCATGACTACAGCAGCCCAAAAACAAAGAGCTAGGCAAACAAAAGCAGGGGTTATGTAGTTTGAATTACTATACACATGCGCAGGACATGGTACGAGGAGCAACATGTCATGAGATGAGGGAAGTGCACTCCAGAGACAGCTAGCCACCATAAGCAAAGCAACACTCGCGAAATAAATAGTTAAAGCAGAGACCTAAGCCAAGCACAACAAACGTGGTAGATAGAAGCAGAGCTGCACAAGAGATAGCACAAGAGAACAAAAGGAGATGCACGAGGAGAACTCAGACTCTCTTTCTTCTTCCGATTTGGGCCTGAAACCCGGTCTTGATACTGGACACGGAACGAGTAGAGCCACAGGCCTTGCAGCTCAAGAAATGCAATCTGTTGGCGGACTCCCTCTTCAACTCGGTATTCATGGACTTACAAGTCTTGCACGTCACGTACTCCATGATATATCTTCTCAACACCGATTCCATTTGCTTGGGCTGGAACTTACCTTTCAACACCAATCTTTTTTCTCCGTCGATAGAGCCCGAGGTACCCAACTCTGCAAACAAGAACTGGATCAAATGTTCGGGGTTTCTCTGCAACACAGTGGCGATATCTTGGACGTTGGCAAAAAGAGTTTTCTTAGAGCCTTCTCTCTGGCACACGGGAGGTGGGATCTTGAACTTGGGGCCACTGCGGTCACCGGCTAACTCTGGGTTATTCTGCTTCAAAATCGTGAAGAACCGCGATAAGAGCTCCTCGTAGGGAAGCCCCAACTTCAGCTGTGTCGACTGCTGTGCTTCGTCTGCGTGCTCGTGGGTTGCGCTTACTTCATCGAGCCCGGCCTCCTCCAACGCATGGTCAAATTCACTTGTGGTTGTGGTGGACGACTTTTTCTTCTTCTTTTTTAACCCCAAATCACCAAGCGACAGGCTCAAGTCGTCTACGGAGGGCGACGATGCCGACTCCGTTCCGTCGGTGGGCTTCTTGGCCTTTTTCTTCTTTTTCAACCCGGCAAACATGTCATCCATGTCTGCGGGGGCCGGGGTTGTCGAAGGCGAAGTTGTGTCCTCGGACTTTTTGGACTTTTTCTTCTTTTTCAAGCTTGGATCAAATCCCAAGTCACTCATATTGGCAGTTTGAGTTAGTAGGTACCAGGTGATAGTCTTTTTTTTCCTAGTTTTTTCTTTCGCACCGTGCGCACGACCGCCCGCGACGGCCACCGTTTGGAGCGCTATAGTGGGAGCGGAGAAGAGGAGCAAGAAAACCAGTGGTGAGAAAGAAGGACAGAATAAAAAAAGAAGAAAAAAAAAAAAGAAAAAACTGAATCGAAGACAAATGCAGAAGGGCAACTAGTTGCTCTCGTGGCGTGGCTTTGCCGCCAGCATAAGGGCTTTGCTGCTTATTCTGCCTCTTCCCGAAACGAGCCTGGACTCTTGCGCATGTAGTGGGTGCAAAATTGCTGCCGATGTCGAAGCCCGCCTGTACCTCCTAAGAACCTGTGCTTCCCCTCAACAGCGTAGTTCGCCTTGGGGTGTGAAATTCAGACGACTCGTATTTTTGAACGAATCGTAAAATGTACCAGCCTGGCCCTCCTGCCACGGGTGTACTCGGGTTGCGCGTTATACTGTGCTGGTCTGTACTATAATATAGTATAAGTAATTATAATTGATGAATAAATTGAATCAGCATTGTATAAGATTAGACCCATTCAAGAAAAATAACAATAAAATCAGCATACCTGATGTAGGAGATTTATAATCAACGTTATTCTTTATACATGTTTGTTTTAATGATCATAAAGTCCATCTTAACCATATTAGGTAATTATTACTCTTCTGTAATAATGGAGAGTAAATATATAATTAAGAAATCATTCCATGAAATTATTTTATTATGAGTTTAGATAATAAAAATGAAATAACTAGTTAAAATATTTAATGAATATCCTTAAAATATGTCAATTAATGTTTTAAACTATGTTTAAATAATCAAAAAGATATATTAAATCTATGGAATTAAATTCAATAAAGAATATTTAATTTTGCCTTTAATTTAATTAATGTTAATGGTGAAATACGTAATCCTATTCTGTCAAACGTATTGTTGTGCCACTAGCGTTTCTGCTCCCCGTGTTCTTATCAGTTGAGACAAACGACAAATGTTTGAACTTGCCGTCTGCTTCAAGATGTAACCGCTTTTCGAGGTCATTTACTTATCTAACTGGAAACATGTAAACCAGCTTGACTCTAGCAACTGCGATTAGCTTACATTGATCTTGTCTGTCGGGTCTAGAAGCTGTATTTCTGCATCGCGTGTTCCAGTAGAGAGGGGGCGAAACTTTTCCAGCATCTAAGAACCAAAAACTCTACAAAACCCTCAATCACTTGTCACAAAAGGTGCACCCTCGGTCTGGGTATGTAGGAAGACGATTGGATTGAAATACGATATCTTGTTATTGAACCTATATGTCCTTGACATGAAGAGCCAGCTACTCATGGGTTATGTCAAGATGAATAAAAATGAACGAGAGAAGAAAACAAGGAGTACGATGGAGCGTGCAAATGTAGAATTAGAAAGCAGTAAACCGTTTAATGGACTCGTCATAATCTAATGTTTTATGGTCCTCCGGCTCGGCTCTCATCATGCGTTCACATATTTAGCTTCGGTCGACGCCAAGTGCCAACTTTTCCGTTTTATCGCTTACAGCATTCAATTCCTTGGCTTCTCGAAGAGCCTCTGCAGCTTGTCTGTCGATTTCATGGGACTCGTGGCCAGGTGTATAGGTGATTCTGGTGTCGTTCCCTTGGTCTTCCACGCTAATAGTGCTTTCCGGTGCAAACTTGAGCAAGATCCAATTTTCCACATCGGCCTTTCCGTTTGACTCGGCTTCGAAGAGTGCATCGTGGTTAGACAAGTTCTTGGCATACACGTCGGCGTTGTACTTCTCCACCAAGAACTTCACCACCTCCAAATGTCCGTTGAACGCTGCCCAATGGAGCGGTGTGTTCCCGGTGTCGTTCTTGGCATTGGCCAATTTTTCGGCCTCGGCAGCATCCACCAACGAAAGCAAGTACTCAAGAACCTGTAGATGCCCGTTGGCTGCGGCCATGTGAATTGGTGTGCTCAACGTCATGTCGTCCTTGATGCTAGGGAGAAGCTCGCCGGGAACAATGCTCCCAAACACCTCCTTGAGATACTCCAAGTCGCCCTCTCTGGCGTCGTATATAATGGCGTCCATTTCCTCCTGGGTGAGGCTGGTGACCGTCATTTGTCCAGTGCTGGCGAAGCAAGGCTCTTCAAGATGAGCATCGACCTCGTACCGAAGGTGATGGATCACGTGATATATATCACGTGTACGGGTGCAAAATGTATGGCGGGCAACGAGAGCACAGAAATGCTGGAAAATCCTGAGCTTACGCTATAGAGCCTCTGGAAGGTCAGCCGGTAGGAGGAAAGAAATATAGACTACAAGTGCCTATGTGCAAATCTGCTTTTATATGTGCAGCGTGCCTCCTTGGCAAGCCATGGCTCATGCCCCCCTACAATTCCATGCTGCCTTTCCGGCAACAGACACCCCCTGCCACCTGCCCCCTGCCACCTGCAATTTGTACTTAAAGCAGTGACTCCCCCCTTCAGTTTCCTGTAATCACCCTGGGCCAATTCTTTGGATGTGGTGCGGACTACCGCAGACTCCAAGAACCGCACAGCACTGCGACATGAAGGCGCGCCATAAGCCGTCGAGCACCACCATTGCTAAGCAGCGAGAGGCACAACGTGAGGGACACAGCAGCAGCTCAAGCCAGTCTGACGCATTTAATATGGCATCTCCGAGTGGAAGTCGGGCCAAAAATCCCTTCGAGCCAAAAAAGGAAACCACCGTCAGGCGCACCAGAGAAGAGGCGTATCCATTGCGCAAGGGTCTCAACCAGCCTGAATACCTAGGCAGCTCACCGCTCGATCGCCTTTTCCAGGACTTGGAGGGTATCCTAAGCGGGGAATTGGACTCCATAGACTTGCACGCGCTTGCGCCGCGTCTATTTCCAGGCTCTGCCGAAGCTCAGCAACAACCTGAACTGGCGCTCCGTTATGCTGTGGTTGAGAAGCTCTTACAGTATCTTCTCGAAATCCAGCAACTCTCGATAGAGGCCCACAACAAGTCCACAAAAAAGGACTTGATCACGATCTCGCTCCATGATCTCAAGACATTCGGCAAGCTCGTGAATCTAATCATTTTGATAGGCGTCTACCCGGCGATCTCCGCGTTGAAAATTGGCATTCCCGTCGAAAAGCGTAGGTTGAACAGCTTCGGCAAACCGCTGTACAGAGCTTTGAAAGTGCAGCCCATTCAACCAGCAATTAATGAAACCAGCCCGGCGCAGAAATATAAACAGCACAGCGAGCTTTTGGTTTTGTTGTATGACAAGCTACTGCAGGTATTCTTTACCGAGTCCGATGCCAGGAATCTTCTCATGAAGGGATCCGGCTACTCTGATTTTTTGGTAGTTGCTATCACCTTACTCACTACTCCATACTTTGACACACAGCTCAGGTCCCGTGTCCTTGCCGAGTTTGAACACGTTTGTTCTATCGCAACTACCTACGAGCTCTACCAGGACTACTCACTCCTCGTGGCAACCCCTTCACCCGACTTCTTCAAGAGCTTCGTTATGACTCGGCTACAGCTCCTTCCATACAGCGCACCCAAAGGCGATGGCGTACTTACGTTGATCGAGTTTGTGCTAGGCTTGAGGGACAAAACGGAGATTGACGTGGAGAAACTAGACCATGTGGCGAACGTGTTACTACTGAAGCCGAAGACCGTTTCGGCCCCCGAGTATTTCACTTCCATCGGAAACCAGTGCTACGATCTCCTTGTCAATATTAATAGACCCACGATTACCAGCTGTGTGTGCCACTTTCTAGACACGTTGTGGACGAAAAACAGTCGAATTGTGGAAGACTTTTTCCTCTCGAGGGTGTGGCAGACGTTTGACCCGCTGGTATCGCCAGATAAGCCTGTATTGGTAACAGAAGCTAGTGTCAATAACAATGTCAACGTCCTTCTTTCTTTGACAAACCACGGTCTCTCCACGGAGTTGTTAGCAGCAGCAATAACACCAATATTGATTCCATTTTGGTCTTACTACTGTTTCTTGAGATCTAAGGAAAAGTCCTCGGAGGTAGCTCAGAACATATTGGTCAGCTATTTCACACAAGTGAGCATCGAGGGAAATTTGGCGGAAATGCAGCTTGACAACATTATCAGAGACCTAGTTGCAGAGCTTGCTTGGCTGTTTCGCCTCGGGCCCAATCTACTTGTAGAGATCGTTTCCAGTGAGCGGCCTGCATTTTCTAGTGATGCACCTGAGCAGAAAGTTTTGCAATTTATGAACTTATTGGATAACAATTGCAACGCGTTTGTTGATCTTGTGGGCCAACTTGAAGACACTATTTTGCGCAAGGCGTTCATTGCATTGCTTGAAAAGTGGGTAGATGGGATGAAAAGTGTGGGTGGGCTTGCGGATGAGAATCCGTTTTTCAAACTAATTGATTTGAGGTTGCTAGAGAATATAGGCGACAAATTCAAGGAACGCTTGGCAGAAACACCACAGGACATTTTACAGCTTGTGGAGAAGATTTTGAAGCATAGTGTTTCTACTGCGCTGCCTAGGCCCTCTGAGAATCTTGACATGGCAACTAACGAGAACCCTGTGGATTCTGACGATGAAGACGAAGAAGGCTATGACTCGACTAATTCCAGTGAAATTATCACTGTAGTTTTAGAGCTACTTTCGGCCATAATTTCGGAAACTCAACCTGCCGAACTAGATGAAGGCTGCAGACATTTTCTCAAGTCCATACAAGACATTCTCGAGGAAAGTTATCAGGACATGAGGTCAGCGCAGAGTCTCGCCAGCAGAATTCACCTTATCCTCGCAAATGACAGTGCGCCTTCATCATCAGAGGAACTAGAGGCTAGAGCTCTTAAGCGTGCAATTTCTCATCTAAATGATCCGTTGGCACCTATTCGTGCACATGGGCTCTATCAATTGCGCCAACTTGTGGAACAGCGCAGTTCAGTTATTCTGGTGGATTTTGTGGTCAACCTCCACCTTATTCAACTAAAGGATACTGACCCATTTGTTTATCTCAATGCTATCAAAGGCTTGCAAAGCCTCCTTGTTGTGGATGACAAAGAAGTGTTGCCAGTTCTACTAGCTCTTTACTGTGGGAAAAGCGAAAATGCTTCAGTAGATGTTGCGAAGAAGGAGGAAATCAGCGAAGAAGCAACACATAACACGAAGGATGGCGGCCCACTCATCCAAAGTGACTTGGATGAAAGATTGAGAATAGGTGAGGTTCTATTGAGGTACGTTCAGGTACAGAGTCAAGCTTTTTCTGGTCAATTGGCACAAGCGGTGTGCCACACGGCCCTCGCTTTGATACGGAGGCCCTCAGACGATGCTCAAATGGTAGATAACAGATTAAGGATGTCTGCCATGTCTATTTTGGGGACTTGCTGCAACACTAATGTTATAGGCATTCTCCCCATGATAAAAGACGCCTTAGACTGCGCTATTGGTGTGTTGGATCTTGAAACAGCTAAAGACAGTGCCATATTGAGAAGATCCGCTATTGTTCTTATTCATGATTTGATTCTTGGAACCTCGAAATCTGATGTTGTTCCTTTCCCAAGGGATTACATGGAAAAAGTGTTAGTGGTTCTTCGATTTGTACAAGGCCATGATAACGATATGTTGGTACGCGAGCAGGCCACTTCAGTGTTGCAATACATTGATGATCTTGTGCAAATTGCCATGTCTGCGGAAGAGTAAACCGAGCACGTTTCGTTTGTGCAAACTACATCTACAGCGTTTTTTGTTTGACAAATCTTTATGTATATGTATATAAATTATGACACGCACGCGCGGTTACGCGCAAAGCAATTGAATCCATGACTTCGTTTAATCAACCTCCTCCATAGCAGACTCGACAGCAGGCTCTTCAGTAGAAGCAACCTCCTCAGCCTCAGCCTCAGCCTCCTCTTCCTCAATGTTCAAGCCTAAGGAAATCAATCTGTTAATTCTACCAGCGAAAGAAGATGGCTCCTCCAAAGTGAAACCAGATGTAAGCAAGGCCGTCTCGTACAACAATGTGGTCAAGTCCTTCACAGTCTTGTCCTCGGCACCATCTGCCTCAACCTTCTTCTTCAACTCCTTAATGATAGGAGACTTGGGCGAGATCTCGAAAGTTTTCTTAGAAGACATGTACGAAGACATTGTGGTGTCTCTCAATGCTTGGGCCTTCATGATTCTTTCCATATTAGCAGACCAACCGAACTGACCGGTTCTGATGGCAGCAGGAGCATCAACCAACTTGTGAGAAACGACAACCTTCTCGACTTGGTCACCCAAGATTTCCTTCAAGGCCTTAGTCAATGGCTCGAATTCAGCAACCTCCTTCTCTCTTTCAGCCTTCTCCTCCTCGGTCTCTTCTAACTCGAAGTCCTTGGTAATGTCAACCAATTTCTTGTCCTCGAACTCCTTCAATTGAGTCATTGCGTATTCGTCAATTGGGTCAACCAAGAACAAGACTTCGAACTTCTTAGCCTTGAGAGCGTCCAAGAATGGAGACTTCTCGACAGCCTTGATGGACTCACCAGTGATGTAGTAAATGTTCTTCTGGTGTTCAGGCATTCTTGTAACATAGTCCGACAATGAGGTGTACTCCTCAGTAGACTTAGTCGAGTAGAATCTTAACAACTTGGCCAAAGCTGGTCTGTTCTGTTGATCCTCGTGAATACCCAACTTGATATTCTTTGAGAAAGCAGAGTAGAACTTCTCAAACTGTTCTTGGTCCTCAGCAATCTCATTGAAAGTCTCAATCATCTTCTTGACGATGTTCTTCTTGATGACCTTCATGATCTTGTTCTGTTGCAACATTTCTCTGGACAAGTTCAATGGCAAGTCTTCAGAGTCTACAACACCCTTAACGAAAGACAACCATTCTGGAACCAACTCCTCAGCCTCATCGGTAATGAAGACACGACGAACGTACAACTTGATGTTGTTCTTTTTCTTCTTGGACTCGAAAGCATCAAATGGAGCTCTCTTTGGAACGAACAAAATCGCCTTGAATTCCAATTGACCCTCAACAGAGAAGTGCTTGACAGCCAATGGGTCTTCCCAGTCGTTGGAAATAGACTTGTAGAAAGCATTGTACTCTTCTTGGGAAACGTCGGATGGGTTTCTGGTCCACAAAGGCTTGGTTTTGTTCAACTCCTCGGTCTCGGTCACCGTTTCCTTAACCTTCTCAACCTTCTTTTCCTTCTTCTCGCCATCTTCGTCAACCTCCTCCAACTTGGGTTTCTTGTCGTCGGAGTCGTCTTCCTTGGTCTCTTCCTCATCGACAGGGACCTCCTTCTCAACCTCCTTGGTGACAACCAATTGAATTGGGTAAGCGACGAACTCCGAGTGTCTCTTGACAACCTCCTTGATTCTCTTCTCCTCCAAGTACTCTAATTGGTCTTCCTTCAAGAACAATCTGAGAATAGTACCACGAGAGATTCTCTCGTTGGTCTCGTCCAAGGTGACAGTGAACTTTCCACCGGCGTTGGACTCCCAGATGTACTGCTCGTCGTCGTTATGTTTACTGATGACTTGCACGTGGTCGGCAACCAAGAACAAGGAGTAGAAACCGACACCGAACTGACCAATCATCGAGACGTCAGCACCAGCAGACAACGCCTCCATGAAAGCCTTGGTTCCGGACTTAGCAATGGTACCTAAGTTGTTGACCAAGTCGGCCTTGGTCATACCGATACCAGAATCTCTGATTTCCAAAACCTTAGCCTCAGGCTTTGGGGTAAGTCTGATGAACAAGTCAGGCTCGGAGTCCAACTTGGAAGGGTCGGCCAAAGCCTCGTATCTGATTTTGTCCAAAGCATCGGATGCGTTGGAGATCAATTCTCTCAAGAAGATTTCCTTGTTCGAATAAACAGTGTTGATGATCAAGGACATCAACTGAGAGATCTCAGCGGTAAACTCATGTGTTTCAACCTTCTCGGCCATTTTTGTGGGTATTTAAAAGTCGTCAGGAGAAAAACGTGCACCTGAGAAACGTCAAGTATATATAGTTGCAACCTTGTGGGCGACTGCGAAAATTGGAAGTTTCCATGGGCTTCCATGGGGAGTGCACGACCAGAACTTAGTGCGAAGGCACTAGGCCGTGTGGTGCGGAAGAAGTGGGTAGAAAAAAGTGTAGGGAGCAGGGCCGAACAACATAGAAGGAAGATGGAAAAATCGGGCGACTTTCTATTTCTTGGGGAAATCGAGAGTGCAGATAACACCGAGAAATTGGAGTTTGAATGGTTGTAGAAGGCGTAATTTTTAGTAGTTCAGGCACAGTGAAATCGGGGTGAAATTCGTGCAAAATGTCACGTTTTCGCCGAAATAAGCAAAAGACGAGTACGTGAGAGAAAAATTAGGCGAATAAATAAAGAAAAAGAAAATATTAAAAGTGACAAGTCAACGCCAAGAAATGTAGAAAAGCGTAAGAGAGAAAAAGTGTAAGGAGAGAATCACTCGGTAAGAAGAAGACGGGTTTCTCTATTAGCAGAAGCTTGACCGAATCTGAGTATTCGCACCGCTTCCAAAAGTAGGCAGACAAAGAGCAGAAACAAGACTAACATACGGGTTTTGGAAAATCAAACAGGCAAAAGTAAGATTAAAAAATATCAAAAGCAAAAACGGGACAAAATAAAAATTAAGGAATAAAAAGTGAAGAGTAGAAAACTGAAGAATAAAAAGTGAAGAATAAACTGAAGAATAAACTGAAGAATAAACTGAAGAATAAACTGAAGAATAAACTGAAGAATGAACTGAAGAATAAACTGAAGAATAAACTGAAGAATAAAAAGTGAAGAATGAACTGAAGAATAAACTGAAGAATAAACTGAAGAATAAAAAGTGAAGAATAAACTGAAGAATAGAAAACGGGACATTTTTTTTGAAAACTGAAGAATGAAAACTCCTGTAGCTCAATTGAAAGTGTCTTAAAAAACCCTTTCACTTTATAAAATCTTATATCACAACTTCTTCGGTCTCTATTCCACACTCCACGCATCTGCGCCTTAAAAGCTTCGGGTTGTTGTCTACAGCAAGCGGCGCCGACCAGTCGTGCTCATGACGCGAGCCCAACGTCTTACCGTCTCGTAGTTTCCTCGTGTACTCCTCGGCCCGAGTCTTCTTGCGCATCTCACGAATCTTGGCCTGGTATCGTTTATCACGCCGGTCCAAACGGGCCTTTTCCCGTCGCTCCCATTCCTGGTCCAAGCCTTCGGCCGATCCCCACTTCTTCCACGCGAACTCCTCCACCTGGAATCGGAGATATAATTGCATCCGCAGAAACCCGTGTGGGTTAGGCTTCTCAATTCGTTTCAAAAGGCTGGTGTCCCGGAGTTCAGGATCGGTGAGCAAGTAGTCCTCACGGCACTCCGTCTTGGTCAACAAAGAGTACTTTTCTGGCTTCTCCTTCATACACCTTCGGCAAACGCGAGCCTGGAAGTTGGAAAGGAGATTGGCATCCACCTCCAAAGAGTCACACTCGTAGCACCGCGGGGCGTTGGCCAAGTCGAGCGGCGGTGCTAGCTCCTTCACTAAATGCGCCTGCTTTTGTCGCTCTTTCCACTCCTGCAAGCTCTGAGGCTCCTCTTCGGGGCCACGAAGCCCAAGCTTCTCATTTTCGTCCAAGAAGCCACCCCGACTGTCTTTCATCTGGGCAAAGTCAAATTCAATGTAGTCCTTTTTCTGGATCGACGGCAAATTACGATCCGCTCGGAGACGTTTGCGGTCCTGCTCCGTCACCACAGCGATTGGCCCATCGTCAACAGATGCATCCCGGAGATGCTTCTTCCGTTCCTTTTGGATTTCGATTGCCTTTCGGCGATTCTCGTCAATTCGTCGCCGCTGCTCCGGCGTAAGCTCGACTCTCGGTAGTTCAGGAATCACTTTGGACAGGTCCAGTGGCCCTGAAGCCACACCCACAGATGCAGGAGCCGACTCAGTCAACGGACGGACATTTGCCGTTTCCCGCTGCTGCAGAGAGCCCTGTTTGGACACGGACGACGTGCTAGTGGCGCCAGTTCCACCAGTTCCACCAGCACCCTTTCGTAGCTTGAGACGCTCAAGCGCACGTTTGCGGTTTTCTTCCTGAAGAGTTAGTCCCCGCTGCAAAGAGACGGTACAGAGTGCGATACATACTATTCGCCGCTTCTGCTCCTCCGTGAGCACGGCCATGGGAGCTAAGGTGGAGTCCGTCTCCGACTTGTGGAGCGGTGATGTAGAAAGCGCAAGGCACGTGACCCGGGCAGAGTTGGAGCCTCGACTGCCCTTCACCTCTCTACACGAAGTAAGCAAGATTATTTGGATTCCCGTGGCCATGGCACCCGGAACTATACAACACACGTGGGCGTATCTTGAAAACCACATCTCATTGCACAGTCTTTGTTGCAGAACAAGCCTCTCAGTAGACTTCGCGTCACAGCAACAAAGAACGGTGCAACTACGAAACACCCAAACCCAAACCCAAACCCCAAAAACCTGAAACCGAGACCCAGTAGAAACAGAACTACCGGCAACGTCATTCTTGCTTGTTTAAGATTTTGTCGGCCCACTGGGGCAACACAAACGAGGCCTCGTGCACGCGCGAGTTGTAGTAGCTTAGGTGCTCGGCCTCAAACTCCGGCGAAAATCTCCGGATCGGCGTCTTGACATCAGCAAGCTCGTTCTTGGAACACACCATGAATCCAATGGTGCCCGAAGGGTAGGTTGGAATCGACGTGTAGGCGTACTCGGCCACGGGGAAGATCTGCCTACAGTCCTTCTTCAACTTGGAGATGATGTCCATGTGAAGCCAGATGGACTCGGCCTGGGTGGTGATGACTCCGTTGTCGGTCAACGCACCCTTCAACAACTCGAAGTAGGGCTTCTGGAAAAGCGATTCTGCGGGGCCCTCGGGGTCAGACGAGTCGGTGATGATCACGTCGAACGAGTTTTGGTAGTCGGCCAAGAACTTGAACCCATCGCCAATGTGCACCTTGGTTCTTGGGTCCTTGTAGGATTTAGACATTTCCGGCAAGAACTGCTTGGAAACCTCGATCACATCTTCGTCGATGTCACACAACCACGCTTCCTCAATGGACTCGTGTTTCAAGATTTCTCGCAACACACCACCATCACCACCGCCAATTACCAACGCTTTCTTGGGGCTGGGGTGCGAGTTCAAGGCCAAGTGGGCGATCATTTCCTGGTACGAGTACTCGTCTCTCTCTGTGCACTGAATGCAGTTGTCCAACACCAACACATTTCCCCAGTTGGTAGACTTGAATACCAACACATCCTGGTACTTTGATTTCTTGGAGTACAAAACTTTCTCCACCTTCAACGACATGGCCGACCCGGGCCACATAGTTTCAGAGATCTCGGCAAACCAGCCGTCCTTAATTGAGGGGTGTGTCAATTCCAGAGCCATTTATAAAATCTAAAAAGACGAAGAGATTAAGATAAGTAGAAGAAAGAGGAGGAAAAAAAAATCTTCTAACCTCGAGGTTGCTGAAAGAGTCAGTGTTATATTCAGGACCACTAATTTTGCAATACTAATTTATCTACAGATCATCAATTTCAAGCAGAACCAAGTCATGTTTGGAACAAAATCTGGGTGAAACTAAACCGCCTCTACACTTTGGATTATTTTGGATCTTCCACGTAATCTGAAATGGGCTGTTGAATTTGTGCTTTCGCTGAGTTATTTGCTTGGCATGGCTTCAAAGCTATCAGACTGTTAGACATGGGTTTAGAACATACGACTGATAGTGATATACTGCCAGAAACTAGAAAGTCCATAAAACCTGCTATTTTTCAGAAAAATTGATTTTCACAGCATGTAGTCGTTCCGTTTCGTCTCTTAATCCGACTTCGCGTCCACCTTCGAAACAGTACCCATTGAGTGCATATCTGTAAGAATCCCTTGGGCTTGTTTCGTATGGCTTGTCCTATAAATAATACCATTTTCGAAGAAAAATATCTTCCACTAAATAAACTTGCCAAAATCTAAAGAATCTAAATAACCAGCTAAAATCTCTCAGAAGTGGCCTGGCTAGCTCAATGGCTAGAGCGTGAGACTTTTAATCTCAAGGTTGCGGGTTCGACCCCCGCGTCGGGCTTTCATTTTTTCCCCAGCCCACACTTCCAGCTTTCCAGTTTACCATTTTTTTCCCAGTTTTACTTCTACAACATTTTGTATCAATGAATAGTTATAAATTATACGTGTTTATATGACAGGAAGAAAGCTGGACCACTTATTTCTTGTGAGCAGCAGCCATCTTGTTCAAAGCAGAACCATACTTGAACCACTCAATTTGCTCAAGGTTGTAAGTGTGCGATAACTCAGTCTCCCAAGCCTCGCCGTTCTTAGGATGAACTCTCATGGTGATGTTCTTACCAGGGGCGAGTTTGGTCAAACCAAGGAGGTCGATCTCGTCATCTGGGTTGATCTTGTCGTAGTCGGCAACATTAACAAAGTTCAATGGCAACAAACCTTGCTTCTTCAAATTGGTCTCGTGAATACGGGCGAAAGACTTGGTGATGATAGCGAAACCACCCAAGAATCTTGGCTCCAAGGCGGCGTGTTCTCTAGAAGAACCTTCACCGAAGTTCTCGTCACCAATGACAACCCACTTCTTACCTGCATCTCTGTAGTCAGCAGCAGTGTCTGGAACACCCTTGTACTCACCAGTGTAGTGGTTCTTGACGTTGTTAGCCTCACCGTTTTCAGCGTTGATGGCACCAATCATGTAATTGTTAGAGATGTTCTCCAAGTGTCCACGGTACTTCAACCAAGGACCGGCCATAGAGATATGGTCAGTGGTAGTCTTACCAACGGCCTTAATCAAAATGGGCAATCTCTCAGCATCCTTACCATCCCATGGCTTGAATGGCTTCAATGCCTGCAATCTGTCGGAGGTTGGGGCAATGACAACCTCAACAGAAGATCTGTCAGCAGGTGGGGCCTGGTAGGTGTTAACACCCTTGTCGTAACCTCTTGGTGGCAAACCGACACCAACTGGCTCAGCTAACTTGAACTCCTTTCCATCGGCATCCTTCAAGAGGTCAGTGATTGGGTTGAAACCCAAGTCACCAGAAATGGCATAAGCAGTGACCATCTCTGGAGAAGCGACGAAAGCGTGGGTTGCTGGGTTACCGTCATTTCTAGAGGTGAAGTTTCTGTTGAAAGAAGAGACAATAGTGTTCTTGTCACCCTTCTTAATATCCTGTCTGTCCCATTGACCGATACATGGACCACATGCATTAGCCATGACAACACCGCCAAAGTCCTCGAAGGTCTTCAATTGGCCGTCTCTGGCAATGGTGGCTCTCACTTGCTCGGAACCTGGAGAAATAGTGAAGATGGACTTGGACTTCAAGCCGTGCTTAGCAGCATCCTTGATAATAGAGGCGGATCTGGTCATGTCTTCGTACGAGGAGTTGGTACAAGAACCAATCAAACCGACCTTCACCTCCATTGGCCAGTCGTTGGCCTTAGCGACCTCCTTCATCTTGGAGATAGGAGTTGCCAAGTCAGGGGTGAAAGGACCGTTGACGTGTGGCTCCAAGGTGTTCAAGTCAATCTCGATAACCTGGTCGTACTCACAACCCTCATCAGCAGACAAGTAGTCCTTCTTGTAGAGCTGAGCAAATTGAGCAATCTCGGATCTACCAGTGGCGTTCAAGTAGTCGACCATGGAGTTGTTGAATGGGAACACGGAGGTGGTGGCACCGATTTCGGCACCCATATTACAGATAGTACCCATACCGGTACAAGAGAAGGTGTCAATACCATCACCGAAGTACTCGACAATGGAACCAGTACCACCCTTGACAGTGGTGATACCAGCCAACTTCAAGATGATATCCTTTGGAGAAGTCCAGCCAGACATCTTACCGGTCAACTTGACACCAATGATCTTAGGGGCCTTCAACTCCCAAGCCAAGTTAGCCATGACGTCGACAGCATCAGCACCACCGACACCAATAGCCAATTGACCCAAGCCACCAGCGTTAGGGGTGTGGGAGTCGGTACCGATCAACAAAGCACCTGGGAATGCATAGTTCTCCAAGACGATCTGGTGGATGATTCCGGAGCCTGGCTTCCAGAAACCGAGGTTGTACTTAGCACAAGCAGAGGCCAAGAAGTCAAACACCTCCTTGTTCAATTTGATGGCTCTGGCCAAGTCCTTTTCGCCTCCGACCTGGGCCTGGATCAAGTGGTCACAGTGAACGGTAGATGGAGTAGCGACCTGGGGCATGCCGGCGGACATGAATTGCAAGATGGCCATTTGAGCGGTGGCATCCTGGCAGGCGACTCTGTCGGGCCTCAATTTCAAGTACGAGACACCTCTCTCGATATCTTGCTCATGGGGCTTGTCCAAGTGGCCGTACAACAACTTCTCGGCGTATGTTAAAGGTCTGTTCAATCTTTCCTTGACGATCTTGACATTCTCCAACTGTTGTTTGTATTGGATGTAGGAGAAATCTTCCAACAAGTTTTGGTGGACTTTGGAGTCTCTAGTGAGGCCTGCAGTAGCAAGGCCACGAATGGAGCGTGGGACCTTGGCAGCGGATCTTCTGGAGGCAGACAACATTGTTGGTGCGGGATGAAGAAAAGGAGAAGAAAAAAAAAGGGAGTGGAGGTTGGCGCGAGGACTGGAGCCAGTTTTATAGTGCTTGGAGAAAATGGAGAAGGGAAGTGGGTGTAGCCAATAGACGTGCGGAAATTTGTAAGGTGAGATCCGGGGTGCGATCCGAAAGATGTTTTTCGAGGGTGCCGGGGCCGGGTGTTCGGGGCGGTACAAGCAGGCCCAGTGGGGCAGCAAAAGGTGCTTTGAGGCTGGAATTTGGCACGAGCGCCCTTTGAGCGTGGCAAAAGGCGCATGTGAATTTCTGGCCTGTTCCATGGCAAAATGGCCGAGCCAGTGCAGCATCGTTCCCGCCAACGGTGCCTGGAAGCGCCCCCTCGGAACTCAGAAAAGTACTCCAGATTTTCCAAGCCGGGTCCTGCGATTCCGCACGCAGCGATTGGCTGTGTTTTTTCGGAGCCGACGCCCGGGCAAAATTTTCGCACCGGACGTTCCTCAAACAAATCTCCATGTGCGATGGAAGCTTTCGCAGCCGACAATGGTGCAGGGAAAAAGCTTGTTTGGCAGAACAGTCACCAGGAACAGGCGGTGCTTCCGGCCCAGAACGGTGCTTCCGGCCCAGAACAGCGTCCTTAAGTGGCGCGTGCCACGCAAGCCGCTTAGACCGCTGCTTGATTTCTGTTGCACGGAAATCGGTGGTTTCAATTCTCCGCCGTTATGCCCTTTCCCCAGATTTCGGACTTCGTGCTCACGTGCCAGTGTCTACCACCGAAGCTCCAGTGTATCCCATAATGACGGGTCCATGACTAGTTTCGCCGGTGTTACAATGTTGCCAGCGGTGTGTACCATTGCTTTTTTTTTCTTTTTTTTTCTTTTTCTTTTTTTTTTTCTTTCTTTCTTTTTGTTTTTGTTCTTCTTCTTCTTTGCTGTTTCCTGCCATTTTCTTTCGCATAGCTGCGCACCGAAGCACACTCCTAACCAAATCGAGGGCTTCGAGCCGGTTCTCTCTTGGCTGCGTTCTACTTTTATTGTTTCCTTTCTTCTTCTCCTTTCTTCTCCTTTCTTCTCCTTTCTTCTCCTTTTTCCTCCTTTTTCCTCCTTTTTCCTCCTTTCTCCTCCTTTCTCCTCCTTTCTTTCTTAGTCCTGCTCATTGTTCGTGTATGCTCTGCGGCTCGCGCACAGCTCTCGGAAAAACTGCCTAACAATGCTAACAATCCAGTACCGATAAGAATTGCGCTAAGAATTCTCCAAAAGTTATAGCCATACACGTGGCTTTCCGGAGATTTGTTTCTGGCCGTTCGCTTTCCGCATGATCCCGGTTCAACCACCGAAATGCGGCCCACTGGCACTTTTCCAGCCTCTTATCCAAACTAATGAGAACGCATTCAATCCATGCTTCTTGACCCTGGTGATATTTCTATGGGCCACCCTATTTTCGGCTTTGGGCATATTGCAGGTTCTACGATACCTTAAGAAGCCCGCCTATGGCCCCTATGCCCCGAAAAATACTGGTCTTGCCCACTGGCTCCGCTGCTTCTTGGTGCTACTCCATGCGGTTTTGTATGCTGCGCTACTATGGTCCACATCCATCGTAGAGCGGTTCGCCGACGACAAAATCGCTGCTCTCGCTGCTCTTTTCGTCGCTAATGCCGCCGTGCTCTTGCCCTTGCATTTTATCGAAACCACTCGCTCGCTCATTCCTCAAGGCATACTACTTGTGTTCTGGCCAGGTGCCGCCGTGCTAGATTTGGCGCTCTGGTACCAAGATCTGTTTACAAATTGGCCCGTTATTCGCCAGCAACATGCTCCTGCCGTCGAGCTCATCGCTTTCCTCTTAGCTTTGGCTGTTTTTGCCCTCGAGGTCTCCGGCACAACGTGGAAACCGTCTACGTTGCTTCTCCGAGAACACGCTCGAGCTCACCCAGACGGGCCAATTCGCCTTCCTCCCAACTTCCTCCTGCGTCTTACCTTTTCCTGGATGAACCCGCTCATTAAAAAATCATACGTGAACCAGACCGTATCATACGAGGATCTTCCCGAAGCTCCGTCCCGTCTCACAACTGACCACTATGCTTCACAGCTTCTGAACTATTGGCACGCGCCTAATCTGCCGAAGACCGCTTCACATCTTACCTGGTGTGTAATCAAGGCGTTTGGGCCCCTTGGAGTAGTGTCGTTTTTCTACGAGGCAGGCGACTCTCTATTGGCGTTTGCTCAGCCTCAGCTCTTGCGCTTGCTTATTTTGTTTCTTACAGACAAAATCACCGATCCGCTGAAGCCAATCATAAAGGGATTTCTTTTGTGTCTCGCTATGTTTGCTGTAACCCTTGTACAGACAGCGTTCAACAACCAATACGTATTAAGGATCTTGGAAGTTGGTTTGGGCTGCAGGTCATCCTTGACATCATTAATTTTTCAAAAATCATTAAGAATGTCTTCTCACTCACGCTCGGAACGATCCTCAGGCGATATAGTCAATCTTGTGTCTATTGATGCTCCACGGGTTCAGACTTGTGCTCAAGAGCTCAGTACGCTAATCATTGCCCCAGTAGAATTGGCCTTGAGCTTGTGGTCTTTGTATTATCTTTTGGGCAAATCTGCTTTTGCTGGACTAGTTGTCATGATGGTTTTTTTACCCATCCACAGTTTTTTCCTCAGATACCTGAAGCGCTTAAATAAGAAGCAGATGAAACTAAAGGACCATAGAAACAGAATCACCAACGAAATCCTCGTCTCCATCAAATCTATCAAGTTGTATGCTTGGGAAAAGCCAATGTTAAACCACCTTTTTGAAGCGAGAAACGATAAAGAGTTGAAAAACACAAAACATATTCGAATTATTAATCAGTTTGGCGTTTTGATCTGGACAACAATGCCGTTTTTGGTTTCCTTCTCAACATTCGGGTGCTTTGTTTTGATAGAGGAAAAGCCCTTAACCTCTGATATTGTTTTTCCGGCTTTGACTTTATTGAATATCTTATCAAAACCAATCATGCTGTTCCCGGCTACCTTCACCTACATCACCGAGGCTATCGTTGCCATTGAACGAATCTCTGCCTTTCTTGCAACTCCTGAGGTCGACCCGAGCCTAATAAAGTTCGGTGATGCCAAAGAGGAAGATTCATTGGTCATGAAAAATCTTACTTTTCTTTGGCAAAAGCCTGATATTGTCAAGAACATATCTGAGGATATGGATTTCACCACATATAAATGGGCTTTAAAAGCTATTAACTTAAATGTTAAGAAAGGGGAGTTTGTATGTATTGTTGGAAAGGTTGGTTCTGGAAAGTCTTCTCTTTTGTCTGCATTCTTGGGTCAGCTCAACGCAATCAATTCACTGAATCCATCTGCAATGCCGTGTCCGATTACAATAAATGGATCAGTCGGGTATTGCTCTCAAAATCCTTGGATAATGAATGCGTCAGTAAAGGAAAACATCCTTTTTGGGCACGAATTTGATCAGGATTATTATAATATCACGATTAGGGCCTGCCAGCTTCTACCGGATCTCAAAATACTACCCGATGGTGATGAAACTCAGGTTGGCGAGAAAGGCATATCTTTGTCTGGTGGCCAGAAGGCACGCCTATCGTTGGCTCGAGCAATTTATACCCGTGCAGATGTATATTTGTTGGATGACGTGTTGAGTGCGGTCGATAGTCATGTGGGGAAGAACATAATAGCCCAGGTTTTGGGAAAAGACGGCCTCTTGGCCGATAAAACAGTCGTTCTCGCTACGAATAATATACCAGTATTGGAGTCGGCAGACAAAATTTATCTCTTTGAGAACGGCAGTATTATCGAACAATCAACATACACCAATATTATGGTTGAAAAGACAAAACTGAAACTCTCTGATCTTGTCATTGACTGCGGCTACTCATCATCAAGATCGAACTCTCCTATGGCCTCCAACACAACTGAAATTGAGGACCGTACTGGTCCACCACAAGCTTACAGAAAAGCAAGTTTAGCACCGTTTAACTGGAATCCTATGAAAACGAATATCGTACGGAAAACAGGTCCAACAAAGGAAGTGTCAGCAAAGGGCAGTGTAAAGAGCCACGTTTACTACGAGTACATTCAAGCATGCTCTGTGCCCGGAATGGCACTTTGGCTCTTCCTTTTTGTGTTTGCTACCATTGCGTCGGTCTCCACAAATTATTGGCTAAAAAGGTGGGCTGAGGCAAACTCGAATATTGGGGACAACAGAAAGGCGATCCATTTTGTAACAGTATATGCATTGCTTGGATTTGGGACGAGTGTACTAAACTTGAGTAAAGGGGTGGTTTACTGGGTATTTCTCAGCATTAGAGGTGGACGTGACATACACGATCGTATGGCTAAATCTCTAATGAAAGCTCCGATGAACTTCTTTGAAAGGACTCCTGTTGGCAGAATTTTGAATCGTTTTAGCAATGACGTTAACAAAGTAGACTCCGCCCTCCCACGTTCTTTCAATATATGGATGGGGTCAATGCTAACTACAGTTTCGACAATATTTGTTATAGGTTTGGCACTTCCAGTATACTTGATAGTGGTTGTCGTTTTGGCTTTCGTTTACGGATATTACCAGCGGTACTACATTTCAGTACAGAGAGAGTTGAAACGATTGGTGTCTGTGTCTAGATCCCCAATATTTGCACATTTCCAAGAGAGCTTGACAGGCGTTGAAACCATTAAAGCATTCCAACAGGAAGAACGTTTTAGTTTTATCAATAATGCAAATGTGGACTTCAACATGCGGAGTTTATTTATGTTAAGGTCCATAAATCGTTGGCTTTCAGTGAGATTGCAGTTCATAGGCTCCCTTGTTATCTGGAGTTCATCCACGATGTTGATTTACAAATCTACGTCATCTTCGCCCATTAGTGCTGGGATGGCAGGTTTTGTAATGAGCTATGCTCTACAGGTAACAGACACATTCAAGAAGATGGTGAGAATGTCTGCTGAAGTGGAAGCAAACATTGTTTCAGTGGAAAGATGTTTAGAATATTGTAAGCTTCCCTCGGAAGAGAACCAAGATGTACAAAAGGTTCATCCGCAGGCTGGGTGGCCACATCGAGGTACGATTGAGTTTGAGAATTATTCTACACGATACTCCGAGAAGTTGGAACTTGTCTTGAAAAACATTAGCCTTTCGATCAAGTCCGGAGAAAAGATCGGTGTTGTTGGACGTACTGGGGCTGGAAAGAGTTCTCTCGTGCTCGCGATATTTCGAATGATCTCTGCCGTTGAGGGCCGTATTCTAGTGGATGGGTTGGACACTTCGCAAATGGCTCTTTTTGATCTACGTCACAACCTTAGTATAATTCCACAAGACTCGCATTTGTTTGAAGGTACTCTCAGAGACAATTTAGATCCATTTGGAGAGTGCAGCGACGAAATGCTTTGGAAGGTGCTAGAACATGCAAGCATGAAGGACACTGTACTCAGTTTGGATAATGGGCTTGAAAGCAAAGTTCACGAGGCTGGCTCTAATTTTTCCGCCGGACAGCAGCAATTGATGTGCTTAGGAAGAGCTCTTCTCAACGACTCGAAAATCTTAATTCTAGACGAGGCCACTGCTGCCGTTGACGTACAAACGGATCGTGTGATTCAAAACACGATTCGTAGAGAGTTTAAACATAGGACCGTGGTGACAATTGCACACAGGCTCGATACAGTTATGGATAGTGACCGGATTATAGGTTTGGATCATGGTGAGGTTCGAGAATTTGATCTGCCTTCAAAGCTTCTTGAGAACCCACAAAGCATATTCTACAATTTATGCAAACAAGGGAACTACATTTAGTGGCAAAAAGCTTTAAGAAATTTAGAGACCTAAAGCTAGAGTGAGAAAATAAGAAACTAAAAAAAAAAAAAAAAAAAAAAAAAAGAAAAAAAAAAAGAAAACCGCTAGGCTAAACTCGTTGGCTCGGTATCTCGGCTCCTAAGTGATTTGATGGAGGATCGCACTCGGAAAACACCCGCGCCTCCTGCGTATTCCTCAAAAATAAAGCGAGTTCTCCCGGTACCCCATTTCCAGAGAAACCTTCTTAGCAATCAACACAATGGCAGCCAGTGCTCAACACGCCTCCAAATTTTCTCGTTTCCTCAATTCAGAAACAGGCCCCAAAACCGTCCATTTCTGGGCTCCAGTTTTCAAGTGGAGTTTGGTCATTGCTGGGCTCAGTGACATGCACAGACCGGTGGAGAAGATTTCCGGGACCCAGCAACTTGCCTTGTTCTGCACTGGTGCCATCTGGACTAGGTGGGCTGGATTTGTCATCAAGCCTAGAAATATGTTGTTGGCAAGTGTCAACTTCTTCCTTGGTGGTGTAGCTGGTTACCAGCTTGTACGTGTGGTGAACTACAGACGCAACGAAGGCGACAGCCCAGCGCAGGTTTTCAAATACCTCTTTAAGTAGAAGTAGTGTACTATAGAACTCTACGTTGTGACAATATATAATATATTCATTTGGGCAAACAAAGCATCTAAGTAGACTAGTCTTTTTTTATTTTCTGGAGGAGCTTGGGCTTGTTCAAGCTTTAATCGAGGACCATATCCTCGCCATTGTCATCCAATTGCAATTCAGCTTCCGATTCTTCGTGTTTTGGGGTGTCCTCCACCGCTGCTGACAGACCTTCGTCAACATATTTAGTATCCAGTCCAAGTTCGTCATATCTCATGACGTCAGACGGCAGCTTCAGAGCAATTTCACCAGAATCATGATGCTCCAATAGACTATCAGTTTCAGTTTCCTGACCAGTGGAATTGTAATATTGACCATTGTTAGCTTCACTACCCGGAGTGTTGGTCTCCGGCTTCCGAAGACCAGCGTCGTTGTCAATTGTATCCTCATGATCCTGCCTGCTACCATCACCGTCCACTTCCTCTACATCACCATCACCATCTTCTTCTTCTTCTTCTTCTTCTTCTTCTTCTTCTTCCTCGTTCTCTTCTTCCTCGTTCTCTTCCTCCTCCTCCTCTTCCTCTTCCTCATCGTAATATTTTAGATCTTCATACTCACTGGTTTTGATACTAGCGATATCATCCTTGATCCTCACAAAGTCCTTGGCGAGAAAGTGGTTTAGTTTGGCATCGCGGGCTGCCCATTGACTGTTTTTGGCGGTCAAGTGAGATTTGGCTCGTAACAACACCTCGTGTTTGACTTGGAGCTGCATACGGAGGCGGTATTCCAAATTGACCAACCGATTGAACTCTTGAAAAGAGGGTGCCGGTAGACTTGACTCTGGGTCGAGTGAAAAGAGTTGGGTGGTCAACACTTTGGTCGGATAATTGCCCACATCATTCTTTTCAAGCCTCTCTAACAACTCTCCGTTGTTGTAACTCTTGATTGTCTGGATGGAAAGCAGAAACGAAGGGATGCTGATTGTCTTCTTCAAAGTGTCGTACTTAGCTTCCTGCTGCTCGTAGTCGCTGTACATACGGGCCATCTGCGCTATTTGCCTGTTGTAAGACTTGACTTCTTGGTGAATGAATTCATCCTTGGCGGAATGTTCCCACTCTTTGTAATCGCGATGGAACTTCTTCACCGTGAAGGAGTCAAGAAGCACCTGTCTTTGAAGCCGCGTTAGTGTTTCGGCATCAACCTGTCCTTGATGGGCCATGTTTGTAGCCGTGCTGAGCAAATCCGACACCGACGCCAAGCTTTGACGTGCCTTTTCCGAACATCTGTGGAGGTAGTTGATCCTTTCTTCTTGCACCATTTTGGAGTTGCGAGGTGCTACCAATGTCTATTGATGGAGCTGGACAGAAGCAAACAGAGAAACTCAAATACAAGCGCTGAAATCCTGCTCTTGTTCCGTGTCAATAGATTGCAGAACTCAGACGATTAGCGCCATAGCTGTGAGTTGCTGGGCGAGGAAGCGAGGAAAAAAGTGCCCTAGGCCCTATTCACAGAATCGGCCCCACGTCTGCGCGAAGCGGCGATCCACGCACCGCTTTAGGTCCTAATGACTCGCGCCAGAAGAAAGACAGAGCGAATAACCAGTCAACAGGGAAAACTAAGGAGCACGAAAGATAAAATGGCAAAAAAGGGGGCAATAAAATGGCAATAAAATGGCAATAAAATAACAAAAAAAAAATAACAAAAGTGTAGCCCGTTCTTTTCGGCTGCCCTAGTTTCCCGACGTTCTATGTCGGTGGCCGTTCCATCTAGTTCGCTCCAGCCAACTTGTCTCTGGGGCCGCGCTACTCGCAGTTCGCGCCAGAAACGCAGCACCGGTGCTTGGCTTCCGATTCCGACTCCACCTCCAATCTTATCTGGGCATTTGTTTAACTTGTCTGTGCCGTTTGAAAATGGCCGAGCTTGAGTCACTACGCGAGAGCCTCTACCAGGCGTCGCTTGTTCTTTCCAACCTAAATCTAGTCCACGCCGCTAAATGGGCCGCAGAAGCATTGAACGGTCTTGCACCCGCCCAGCACCATGTCGACTATCTGCCACAACCGCTCCAAAACGAGGAAAAAGCCGACCAGTTTCTGTTCTTGCTTGCCCGTTCCTACTTCAACTGTAAGGAATTTGATCGGGCCGCCCATGCTTTGAGGAATTGCACCTCCGGCAACGCCGTGTTTTTGAAGCTCTACTCAAAGTTTATTAGCATCGACAAAAGAGCCACCGAGGATCTTGAAGGCTTCCTGAAATTAGGCTCCTCTTGTAGGGCTGAGCCTGGATCTGGCAACGGTGACGAGACTCTGGATAAAGGCGCCGACTCTGCTGACGGCTTGCCGGGCCGCTTGGCTGCTATTGTACTGGAGATTGACGGGTACCATCTGAGAGCCGAACGCCCCAATGCATTCCTCTTATTCTTGGTTGGCATGATATATAACCGAAGAAAGCGCGTCCACCTAGCGCGTGAATGCTTGGTCAACTCCTTGCAGTTGTTTCCGTACAACTGGAGCTGCTGGCAGGATCTACTATCGTCGTTTTCCTCGTATGATGAAGCCTCTGCGTTTGTCGAGACTGCAAAGTCCAGAGGGGACACGTTCGCTTCTGGAGTCATGTTTCAGATTTTCGAGGTGGTATTGCTTCAAGAGTTTTACCAGCAGCTGTCAACGTTTCATGAGAAGATTAAGCATTTGTCGGATATTTTTCCCGACTTTACATTTTTGAAAGTCCAGAAGTTCTTGGTGGCTTACCATGGCTTGGACTACTACCAGGCTGAGATGTTGTTTGACGAGATTCTTATTCACGACCCTATGCGGATAGATGATTTAGACACATACTCAAACATGTTGTATGTCATGGAGAAGAAATCCAAGCTTGCATTCCTTGCCCAGTACACCTCTCAGATTGATAAATTCCGATCCGAGACTTGCTGCGTGATTGCAAATTATCACTCGATGAAAGGTGAACACGAGAAATCTGTCATGTATTATAAGCGGGCCTTGACTCTAAATAAAAACTGCCTCAGCGCATGGACCTTAATGGGACACGAATTTGTTGAGCTCAAAAACTCTCATGCAGCCATTGAATCCTATAGACGGGCTGTGGATATCAATCCCAAAGATTTTAGGGCGTGGTATGGCCTTGGCCAAGCGTATGAAGTGCTCGATATGCATTTATATGCTCTTTACTACTATCAGAGGGCCACGAATTTACAACCAACTGACCGGAGAATGTGGCAGGCGATTGGTAACTGTTACGAGAAGGTTGACAAGTTGGAGGATGCGCTTCTGTCTTTCGAGAAAGCACTCGCTATCGAGACTTTGAACAAACCACTAGATGAAGGCAATTCCACGTTGAGCGTCGAACCACATATATGCTATAAATTGGCAATGATCTCACAGAAATTGGGAAGAGTCAAGGAAACTTGCAAGTACATGCGTATTTGCTTTGATCAGGAGCTTGAATGGGGTGTTACAGACGAAACTTCCAAAGCAAGGCTTTGGCTTGCGCGGTATGCATTGGAGAACAAGCATTTTGAAGAAGCTTACGAATTGGCTAAAGAATTCAACTTCAGCAATGCTCATGATGTCGAGGAAGCACGGGCCATAGCAAAAGAGGCGAGAACTCGCATGTCAAAATAGGAAGAGTAATTATTAATTATAGTGGGGTGTTACACCAATCTCTGTAAGAAAAAATAAAATAATGAACCGAACAAAGGGACTCTGAAGTAGCTTTATTTTCAACATAAAAAGGAACATCAATTGGCAAAAAAGCCAGGAGAGCTTTGAGTGGTAGACCAAATTGGTTCTTATTATTATCACAAAATACCAAAGGATATCCAGTGTTCGTAATTATTCACGGCTTCGTAACTCGTCCTCTAGAAGGACTAAATCGTTAGGGCCCCGAAGTTTAGAGCATAATTCGTCAGTAACCGAGGGCAAAGCAGCAATAGCAGCATCCAACTCCTCCACAGAAACTCCATCATTCACGTGAAACAACAAATGTGGGCTCTGAACAGGTAATGATTCCTGCTCGTACACTAGCCTTGTTCTGTTGATTAGAACATGGTGACTCTCGAGAAACGAGTCTATGATTTTTTGTAGTAAATAGCACTCAAGGTTATAATTTTGGTCAAATGGGTTCAATTTCCTGCTAGGCTTCCCGGTAGCGAGGAAAGTAGTGTTACCGTAGAATTCAGGCAATTCTAAAGTTTCTCTGAATTCAGACTTGAACTCTAAATGGATGATGGGGCCAAAGCCACTGGGTGAAACACTTAGGTACTTGGAGTCTGCAAATGCCTCTACAAGCTTTTCACGACACCGAGTATACTTCTTGTGTAGAGAGCTAATGATAGCCGAATTTCCCTCAGAGTCTGAATCCTCAGTGATAACACTGATGGCTTCAGATGCCACCTTAGCGGAGTAAGGAGGCAAAGCAGCACTAAAGACGTATGCAGTAGAATTGATACGCTGGTGGTGAACCATCGGTCTCACACCCACGCAGAAACCACCAGACGAAGCAAAAGATGTAGCAAGAGATCCAATGGTAATAGCAATCTCGGATCTCGGAACAGAATAGTGGTCACACACACCTTTGCCCCATGGTCCGACTGTACCGATAGATAACGTCTCATCCAAGAACAAGCGATATTTGAACTTATTCTTCAATGCCACAATTTCAGGCAAGTTAACCAAGTCACCAGAGTAAGCAAACAAACCCTCAGTTATGATAAATCTTCGGCGCAAAGGCTTCTGCTTACTCAAAATAGGGTCCAATTCCGTGAGTACTTGTTCTAAATGCTCCATATCGTTGTGGTCGTACCACTCGATATCGCATCTGCTCACCACCAACGCTTTCTGGATCGCAACGTTAACACCCGAGTCTACAACGGCCAAGTCACCTCTCTTCAAAAATGCAGGGATCACTGAACCTGCGGTGACAAAATCTTGGCCATAGAGAATAGCTTGTTCGGTCTCCAAGAACCGAGACAAGTCTTCCTCCAACCTCACATGGGCATCTTGAGTACCGTAAAAATTCGGCGGCCCACATGCTCCGACACCAGCGGTGGATATTGTTTCTCTGGCAGCTTCATTCAAACGAGTGTTGGTGTTCAAGTTGAGAAAATCGACACTAGATAAGTTCACCACCAGCCCTAAGTCGGGCCGGCGCATGAGCTCAATGTAAGCGCCATTATGGCCCTTCACATGGTACTCGTGCAACCGCCACCGCTCTAAGTCAGTAACCTTTTCTATAAGTGGGGCAGGCTCCCATTCGTCGATGAGATCGTCGATTTCTTTTGCAGAAAACTTAACAATCTCTGACTTGTTCTCTTTCTTTTTTGAAGAAAGAAAGTAGTGCACAGCAAACAAAAACAACGCAAATTCAAACAAAGACCGCAATGGATCATCCTTATACGACGACTTGATATATCTGGAAATAATCAGGCCCCCCGGAACGTGCTCAAGCAACGACAAGCAGTATGTTACTTTGAGGCCTAGCTTTGCTTCTAGGAAGTCCAATGCCGGTGGCAACGAAGACGCTTCTGCCGATGTGGAGATACTCATTGAAACGTGTTGAAGACAGATAGTAACCTTAGGGTCTTTATTAGCAATTAGCGAGAGAGATTAGCCTTTATGTATATCGGTCTAGGGCCGTTTCCTGGCTGAGGCTTTTCTGGAAGTCGTCCTCACCATATGGCGGCGCGCGCCTGTTGCCAGGTGTACGGGTGTTCGCGGGGTCGAGGAATATACTTTTCGTTCCTCGGATCATTCTGCGCGAACGCTAGGCTTAGTCAGGTAAGCTGTAATAAGCATAAGCTAATGCACTCTTATTTTATTATTCTTTTAGAATTCAGACTTTTGATTCTTTTCTCCTCTATAGGCCTCTTCTTCAGCCGCAACATTATGGCAAGTATACCCTGCTTACACCTTCAACATTCTGACGGCAGCATACGCATCCCTCCATTCCCTTGCTCACTAAACTGAGCCTGCATCCCTCACATATGGCAAAGCACTTACAGGGCCATGTAATTAGTTCTCTCGGCTCAGTTTGGCAAATGACACATGTCATGCGGGAATCCAAAGGAGACGTCTCTTCGTCTACAAGGTTGTTCATTCTTTTCTCGAGTTGCTTCTTTTGACGTATCGATGTGATGATGTCCAAAAGCTTCGTGGCTTCATCGCGGTAACTTCTAGCACTGAATGCTTTGTACCGGGATCTTGTCATTCGCCCCTCATCCTCGTAAGTTAAATGATGATAAAGCACATCTTTGCTTTCGATTAGCTCTAAAAAGCTCTCAGCAGTCATGAGTTCGCTTATAGCGCTTATGGATTCTGGAGCATTTGCAATGGTTGAATTTGGCGTCCGGCTGGAAGGCAAGTTGCATGAACTGGTGAGATCCATGAATTCGGTATCCGATTCAATTTCTGATTCTTCAGTATAGCTTAAATCTGGTAAAAAGTCAGGTGAGTCGTCAATGTCGTCCATATCGCGCTGGCTCAAGATGTTTCCATACGCATCTTCTGTGCTATTTTCGTTTCTGCCGTTCACATTGACACTTGCCCAAGGTGATTTTTCATCTTCCACGTTGTTCGCTTGCCTCTTCAAAAGATGTCTTATGAATGCTGGTGCTCTTCTTTTTCTCGCTTCAAATTCCTTAGCAGACTCTGGCTCACTGCCACTAGATGATCCGCGTCTGAAAATTAGACGTTTTGGAATTTGGTATAGGAAATGAATGGCTAGCCACCTCAATAGCTCAGCAAAACGAAAAACAATTTCTTGAAAATACTTAACCCTAATGCGGATCTTGCTGTCTCTCTTGGCAAAGTCCTGTTGCTTGGACTTTCCACCTGTAATCAATGTTTCCGAAGGGTTAGTGATGAGATTTCCATAGCCTGATATATTGTTTTCGGTTAGAAAGTGTATCAACTGGCTGCTTTGTTCTGCATCCGTATCACCGTGAAAGGATGAAACATTAAGGAATTTTTTTATTTCATTCCATAAATTTTGCTCTAACCATGTGCGTTTGGGGGTCGGTATTAGACTGTATTCCATGATGTAGCTGGCCTTTCCGGTCAGAGTAACCGCTACCATTCCAAGATTAATTGCTGCAGAATAGAAGTCTTGGTCGAGGCTCAATCCCAAGTATCTTAAGAAGAAGTCATCTTCCCTCAGGTCCTCTTCAAAGAAACTTGCGAAATTTAGCTCCTCAAGCTGTGCTCCCTTCGTCACTATAGTCAACACAAATATCAAAACACAAATAACAGTGATTGCTAAAATGACGACCAACCCCAAGTATGTGATAGCAAATTCAGTCGGAAACAGGAACATGTCCTCGCCTCGAATGGAAGTGAGAAAGTACCACAAAACCAACAGATTCATCACGGTCAGTGGCACTAGTCTGTATTTATTGAAGTTGAAGATTGCCCCTAGATGGTTGCAGATTTGGTCGGAGAGCAGGAATAGTGCTACGATGAGGAGCTGTTCAGTGGGGCGCTTTACTAGGGAGTTTTTGCGCAAAAAGAATATCCCGGAGCTCATTTCCTGAATGTCCATCGATAGCTCAAAAAGCGTGATCCCTCCCTCGAGGTATGGCTTTGTGTTAGTGATGGTGGACGCAAAAGTCTCGATGAAAAGCAGATAGCTGACCGAGAGAAACACTGGCCAGAGCATGTCGGTAGTAGGGCCGAATATAACCTCGTTTCTGGGCATTTGCATGTACCTGTCTTCAGCGTAAACAGCAGGATCGTACTGAAAGTACTTCGGCGAGAGCATTCGGGAGAGACGCGTTGTTTGTGATTCGGGAAAGCTCTGCCCTATGTTACAAAGAGCCACAAGTACTCGGTACACTTGCGTCAGCATCATAATAACCAGCAGTAGGCGAAGTAGAGCAAGAATGAATGCCTGGGAGAATGGCAGGCGCTTGAAGGCACCAGCGATTCCCGTGAGGTTAGCGGATCGGGTGTGTATTCTTGCGGAGGATGCGATCACCGACGTTCTGTTCAAGATCATCGCCACAAAAAACGTCGTGATGCCATATGAGGAAAACACATACACGGCCATGCTTCCAAAACGGTCCCACTTGATGCCGTTGGCTTCGGATTGCTCACTCTGGTCGGAAATGGCCTGTGCAAGACGCTGTAAGCCCTCCACGAACTGCCCGAGGTAAGTGTTGTTGGCCACTTGCGCAGAGCCACCGAAGGACTGGATTTCGACGGTCGACATGACGGCTTATGAAGTGTTGCACACGCGGCTTGACGATGGCGTTGCGCTGAACGACAGCAGATTCCGGGTCTCTGTCGTTTTCCGTGGGGCAACGCCTAACGATCCTAGTGCTTAACTCCATACACCAGTGCGGTGTGCATGTGGAGTAGCCGGGGCCGATAAAGAGGCACTGGAGTTTGAGGCATCTTCTTTGTTCGGATTTTTCTTATTTGTATTATCGTAGTTGAGCTGCTGTTACTTCTGTCTTTGTGGCTTTGTACAACTTTGTTTTCTTTTTTTGGTGGTGTTTGTACTTTTATTGGTTTCCACCTCTCACCGCACAATTAGTGAGAGCTAAGTGAGTTTCTGACGGAAAGACAAATGAGCGAAGAGAAAATCCGAAGAAGCAAAAAAATACACAATAGTGCTCGAAGAAGACTTCCAGCACACAGACCCACATCAACGTGTCTGTTTGCCCATTCCACCCCTTCTTATATCCGTTTGCTGGTGTTCCAGCCTCCAACCAATGGCCAGCGTACTGCACACACGCACGAAAGATGCTCATCTACTACTCAATCAACAGAAGTTCTAGCCCGACAGCGTAGTTCTAGCCCGACATCCCGTGCAAAATGCCACCAAAGCCGGCACCGCCGTCCTCAGCAAATGATAAAGGGAAAGTCAGACGTGCTCCACCGCCGCCACCGCCGCCACCGCTGCAGCGGTCCGGCCTAAATGCAAACTTCACCGTCCGGCCTCCGCCGCCTGTGCCGCCTGTGCCAGCTCCGGTCGCCGTCTCGACCCAACGCAGGGCCCCCCCTCCTCCACCGCCAGGTGCTCAACCGCCCCGGAAGATGCAAAAAAGTAACAATGGCGCTGGTGTTAGTGCAGATGTGCTTGAGGCCCGCAAGAGAAACTGGCTTGATATTCAGAAGCACCGGTTTCGCAATACTTCCTCCAAAAACAAGAAGAACCAGACTTCAAGACCCACAAAGATAGAAATGCCCCCGGAGCATCTCCGAAAGATTATGTTGGATCATGGCGACCTCTCCAGCCGAAAAGTGGCCGCAGACAAGCGGTCGCACCTAGGCTCGCTCAAGTACATGCCTCATGCCATCCTCAAGCTACTAGAGAATATTCCTCAGCCTTGGGAGGCCTCCCGTGAGGTGAAAGTGCTCTATCACATAACGGGAGCCATCACATTTGTCAATGAGATTCCCAGAGTAATTGAGCCCATCTACACTGCCCAGTGGGCAACCACGTGGATAATGATGAGACGAGAAAAAAGAGATCGTAGACACTTCAAACGCATGAGGTTTCCCCCATTTGACGACGAGGAGCCGCCATTAGATTGGCTAGAGAACTTGGAGGATGTCCCTCTTCCGGAGGCCATTCAGCTCGATAGAAACGAAAACCCTCACCTAAGCATCTTGGACTGGCTCTACGACGAGAAACCACTTGTCGACTCTCGCACCACCGTCAATGGCGAGTCATACAGATCTTGGAACTTGGAGCTTCCTACTTTAGCATCGTTGTACTCTTTGTCGCAACCCCTTCTTCCGCATGTGACTGATCCCAATTATTACTATTTATTTGACAAGAACGCATTTTTTACCGCAAAGAGCCTCAACGTTGTTGTCCCTGGCGGACCAAAGTATGAGCCTTTATACAAAGATAATTCCCAAAAGAATCTGGATGATTACACCGAATTTAATGCAATTGACCGCATAATCTTCAGGAATCCCATCAAGACCGAGTACAGAGTGGCTTATCCATACTTGTTCAATTCCTTTGTGAAGGACATTCATACGCCTTGGTTTCACGAGCCCATTTTGAACTTTATCAAAGACACCAATGACCCGTTTTCCGAAAACTCATCGCAAAGACCCGTTTTCCTGTTTAATGAGACATACAACCCAATAATCCCCCACAAATTTTCCACTTCTAGGGCCGAGAATGCCTTAATAGATTTTGACCTCGATAGTATCGAGGTTCCAATCAATTTTGGGCCGTTTATGTCGAGCAGTGGCGACATGGATAATGCTGATTCTATTCAACTTGACCCCCCCTACGCCTCTGCCGCACTTAATTTGTGGTGGGCACCATATCCTTTTAACCGGCGTTCTGGTAATACGATCAGAGCTCAAGATGTTACTCTTGTAAAGTCTTGGTACAAGGAAAGACCTCCTGCTGAAGCGTCGACCAAAATTCGAATTTCGTATCAAAAACTTTTGAAGAGCCATATCTTGAACGAGCTCAAAAATCCTCCTGGCTCAAAGAGTGGCTCGTCCATGGCCAACCAAAGGAGGGTGCAGTTGCTTAAGACATTGAAGGCTACCAAGTATTTTCAACAGACAACAATAGATTGGGTTGAGGCAGGTCTTCAAGTATGTCGACAGGGCCATAATATGCTCAATCTTTTGCTCCACAAGCGTGGTCTTACATATCTTCATCTTGATTATAACTTCAACCTTAAACCAACCAAGACATTGACCACGAAAGAAAGAAAAAAGTCCAGGTTTGGTCACGCATTTCACTTGATCCGGGAATTATTGAGGGTTGTGAAAATCATAGTTGACTCACACGTCCAGTTTCGTCTTGGAAATGTTGATGCCTACCAGTTAGCAGATGGGATATATTATATCCTAAATCATCTTGGCCAGCTAACAGGCATATATCGTTATAAATATAAGGTCATGCATCAAATACGTGCATGCAAAGATTTGAAGCACGTGGTTTACTCCAATTTCAATAAAGGCATTGGCAAAGGCCCAGGCTGTGGTTTCTGGCAACCTGCTTGGAGAGTGTGGCTATCTTTCATCAGAGGTACAATTCCATTGCTTGAGCGCTGGCTCAGCAATCTTTTGGCCAGACAATTCGAGGGAAGGCGAAGTAACGATGTTGCCAAAACAATCACGAAGCAAAGAATTGACTCCTATTATGATCTCGAGTTGCGTGCTCAAGTGATGCATGACATCATGGATATGATTCCAGAAGGTTTGAAACAAAACAAGTCTGCTTTAATTCTTCAGCATTTGAGCGAAGCATGGAGATGCTGGAAAGCAAACATTCCATGGAAAGTTCCTGGCTTACCCAAACCCATTGAGAATATAATAGAACACTACATTAAAGGTAAAGCAGATGGCTGGATCTCTATAGCGCACTATAATCGTGAAAGAATCAGAAGAGGCGCTACGGTTGAAAAGACAGTGGTGAAGAAGAATTTGGGGCGACTTACTCGTTTATGGATCAAAAATGAGCAAGAGCGTCAACAAGATTTTGCAACAAATGGTCCTTTTGTTTCCCCTGATCAAGCCGTTATTGTTTTTCAAACCATGGTTCAATGGTTGGAGAGCAGAAGGTTTAACACAATTCCTTTTCCCCCTATATCATACAAACACGATACTAAACTTTTGGTATTGGCCCTTGAAAATTTGAAGGAAAGCTACAATGCAAACTCAAGGCTCAATTCAGCTCAGAGGGAAGAGTTAGCGCTTATTGAACAAGCTTATGACAATCCCAATGAATGTTTAGCACGTATAAAAAAATACTTGTTGACTCAAAGAATTTTCAAAGAGGCTGGGTTGGAAATGATGGATCACTATAGCCATTTGACTCCTACATTTACTATTGATCCTCTTGAAAAAATCACGGATGCATATCTCGACCAATATCTTTGGTATGAGGCTGATAAGAGACAACTTTTTCCTAATTGGGTGAAACCATCTGATGACGAGATTCCTCCACTTTTGGTATACAAGTGGTGCCAAGGGATCAACAATTTGGAGAATGTATGGAGCACTGCAGATGGGCAAGCAAACGTTATGTTCCAGACTACTCTCAGCAAAGTTGCAGAGAACATGGACTTCACAATCCTCAACAGGCTCATCAGATTGATTGTTGATCCTAATATCGCTGACTATATTACGTCCAAAAACAATATAGGTCTCACATATAAGGATATGAATCATGTTAATCAATTGGGGTTGATTAAAGGGTTACAATTCGCTTCATTTATCTACCAGTACTATGGGTTGGCACTAGATTTATTGATTTTAGGACTAGACCGTGCTAATGAGCTTGCTGGTCCGGTGCATCAGCCGAATTCCTTCCTTCAGTTTCCGGACAGAATCACAGAAACCTCTAACCCCATGAGATTGTATTTGAGGTACCTAGATAAGATATATATCTTTTTCCGTTTCGAACGCGACGAAGCAGAAGAGCTCGTGCAAGATTACCTCACGGAGAACCCTGATCCATATCACTCCAATATTGTTGGGTACAATAATCACAAATGTTGGCCCAGAGACTCCCGGATGAAATTGATGCGTGCAGACGTAAATCTTGGAAAGGCTGTCTTTTGGGAGATTTCAGGAAGGGTTCCCAACTCATTCACTGAAATGAAATGGGAAAACACCTACGCGTCCGTTTACTCTCCGGAGAATCCAAACTTACTTTTTTCACTTTGTGGATTCGAAGTTAGAATTTTACCCAAAAGCAGGCTGCTTCATGATTCATCTTCCCAAGAAGGTGTGTGGGACCTTATTAATCAAGCAACTAAGGAAAGAACAGCAAAAGCCTTCTTGCAAGTATCGCAAAGTGATGTTGATAAGTTCGAGAACCGAATTAGACAAATACTCATGTCCTCGGGGTCTGCTACTTTCACAAAAATTGCTGCAAAATGGAACACATCTCTCATATCACTCTTTACCTATTACAGAGAAGCAATAGTTGCAACGAATTCCTTACTAGATGTGTTGGTTCGCTGCGAAACAAAAATTCAGAATAAAGTAAAGATGGGTCTCAATTCTAAGATGCCTTCAAGATTTCCACCAGCGGTATTCTACACCCCGAAGGAACTTGGTGGATTGGGTATGTTGAGTGCTTCTCACATTTTAATTCCGGCTTCTGACCTCAAATGGTCAAAACAGACGGAAACAGGGATCACTCATTTCAGAGCTGGCATGACACATCAGGAAGAAAGGATGATTCCGACAATCTTTAGATATATCACGACGTGGGAGAACGAATTTTTGGATTCTCAGAGAGTTTGGGCTGAGTACACAATTAAAAGACAGGAAGCAGCTGATCAAAATCGTCGTCTAACTTTCGAAGACATGGAATCTAGCTGGGACCGGGGATTGCCTAGAATCAGTACGTTATTCCAGAAGGATAGACAAACCTTAGCATATGATAAGGGCCACAGGGTGAGAAGAGAATTCAAGCAATACAGTGTTGCCAGATACAATCCTTTTTGGTGGACAAACAGTCATCATGATGGTAAGTTATGGAACTTAGCAGCCTATAGAACAGACGTGATCCAGGCTCTTGGTGGAATAGAGACAATATTAGAACATACTTTGTTCAAGGGCACTGGTTTCGATTCTTGGGAGGGTTTATTTTGGGAGAAGGCATCGGGATTTGAGGACTCTTTGAAGTTTAAAAAATTGACTAATGCTCAACGATCCGGATTAAGCCAAATTCCGAATCGTAGATTCACTCTCTGGTGGTCGCCGACAATAAACAGAGCAAATGTTTATGTTGGTTTCTTGGTTCAACTCGATTTGACAGGTATTTTCCTACACGGAAAAATTCCGACATTGAAGATTTCTTTGATCCAAATTTTTCGTGCTCATTTGTGGCAAAAAATACATGAAAGTTTGGTGCAAGATTTATGCCAGGTTCTTGATAAGGAGCTCGAAGTTTTACGTATAGATACTGTCGAAAAACAAGCTATTCATCCAAGGAAATCTTACAAAATGAACTCGTCGTCAGCGGATATAGTGCTAACCAGCACTTACAAGTGGAACGTTTCTCGACCATCCCTTCTTCATGACAAGAATGATTCTTTCGAAAGTTTTAGCGCAAATAAATACTGGATTGATGTTCAGTTGAGATATGGCGACTATGACTCTCATGACATCTCCAGATATACCCGGGCAAAGTTCTTGGACTATACAACAGATAACACTAGTGCATATCCATCTCCAACTGGTGCAATGGTTGGCGTAGATCTCGCATATAATGTGTACGACGTGTACGGAAATTGGTTCAACGGAATGAAACCATTGATGCAAAATGCTATGAAAGAAATAATGAAGGCAAACCCGGCTCTATATGTTCTCAGAGAACGTATCAGAAAGGGCCTACAACTATATCAATCCCAGCCGCAGGTCGCATTGTTGAACTCTTCAAATTATGCTGAACTATTCAACAACGAAACTCAGCTTTTCATCGACGATACAAATGTATATCGTGTCACCGTGCATCGTACATTTGAGGGAAATTTGTCCACAAAACCCATCAACGGTGCTGTGTTTATGTTGAATCCAAAATCTGGTCAATTATTTTTGAAGATTATACACACACTGGTATGGGCTGGTCAGAAAAGATTGGGTCAACTTGCAAAGTGGAAGACAGCGGAGGAAGTCGCAGCTTTAGTGCGTTCCTTGCCTCGCGAAGAACAACCAAAACAATTGATAGCAACGAGAAAAGGTGTGCTTGATCCTCTTGAGGTGCATATGCTTGATTTCCCCAATATTACTATTCGTTCATCCGAACTCCATCTCCCGTTTGCGTCGGCACTCAAAATTGACAAATTGGCAGATGTAGTGTTGAAAGCAGGTGAACCACAAATGGTTCTCTTCAACTTCTATGATGACTGGCTCGAAAAAATTTCTTCATATACAGCTTTTTCCAGGGTCATATTAATTCTAAGAGCATTAGGTATCAATCAGGAAAGAACGAACTTAATACTCCGACCAGATGCAAGTGTTACGACTCAAAGCCATCACTTGTGGCCATCTTTGGATGATGACCAATGGATTGATGTAGAGACGCAGTTGAGAGATTTGATTTTGAATGACTACGCAAAGAAAAACAACGTGAATGTTCAATCATTAACTCAAACTGAGATCAGAGACTTAATTCTTGGCCAAGAGATACAAGCACCTTCTGCAAAGCGTCAACAGATTTCAGATATAGATAGTGGGAAAAAGTCAGATTCTGATATGGCCAATGCTAATGGCCAGTTAACTGCATTGAAAACAACCACACAAAATGTTCATGGCGAACAAATCACAACAATCACAACAACGAACTATGAGCAACTGGATTTCAGTTCAAAGAATGAATGGAGAAATAGAGCAATAGCAGCAAATAATCTTCATTTGAGAACAAAGAACATATATGTCTCTTCTGAAGACTTTGCTGACGATGACAACTATACATACATTATGCCTCAGAATTTGTTAAAAAAGTTTATACAAATATCTGACACCAGGACTCAGATTGGGGGCTTTATATTTGGACAAACGCCTCAGGATAACAAGTTCATCAAAGAGATAAAGACAATAGTCTTGGTACCCCAACTTGGTAGTAGTCATTCCATTCAATTCCCAAGCAAGCTTGTGGACAAAAGCAAAAATGAAATCCTCGAGAAGCAAGAGCTTTTAGGATGGATACACACACAGAGTCATGATTTGAAAATGCTAAGTCCGATTGATGTGACAACGATGTCTACATTCTTCAAAAATAATGAACAAGATTGGACTAAAGAACTCGTGTCATTGGTTGTGTCTTTCACGCCTGGCTCTGTTACGTTGACAACTTATTCGGTGAATGAAGCCGGGTATGAATGGGGAAATAACAACAAAGATATGGTTTCTAATGCTCCTGCTGGTTTCAGCCCTTCATTCAGTGAGAAAAAGCAAATGATTCTTTCTGATCGGATAATGGGTGCATTCTTGGTACCAGATGATAACATTTGGAATTACTCTTTCATTGGACCCGTTTGGGACCCCCACGGTGCGTTTGAATTGAAGTTGGATATACCACTACCATTCTATCATGAGCTACATCGGCCGCTTCATTTCAGCAATTTTAATGAGATCGAGGGCAATGAGTTGGAAGCCAACCAAGAAAATAATTTTACCTAATCACATTATTGCTTTACCTTTTGTTCACCAATGGCGAACAGATATTATATGATCCTCAATAGCAAGAAGTAATTTTCTCATCTCAGTCCGTGAGACATTTTCACGTAGAAGCAATAGCTCCAACGAGTTTTTCCCGTTCATGTACTTCAAGACCTTGTAGAATATGACTGTGAGCTCTGCAGAGAGACTGCACTCATCATGGATAATTTTGTTTATCCACCTGCGCTCGAGAGTAGATGCCCTACCTGGATCCACTAGAATGGTATCGCCGTCATCTTCGAGAACCAAGTCAGGTATTGAATTTGACACTTCAAACCTCTTTTGCAATCGGTCTATCTCATCATCAATTGAAGGAGAAGATGACTGACCCGGCGCCTTATCGCCTGCTCTAATCTGTTTTGAGGAGTTATCGACAGCAGAACGCACTTTGTTATCCACGGACGCGCTATCTTTCAAAGACAGAGTTTTTGCTCTATTCTTCTTTGGTATACGGCCAAATTCTTCTTCAATTTCCTCCTCAACCTTCATCTTTACTCTCTTGGATACCTTTAACCAAATATAGGTATGCAATTGAGCAACGTAACCATAGCGGACCAACCATGCGAGAGCCAACAAATACATATCTTTATGATCTCTGGACGGAATAATCGATGCAAACTGGCGAGGCTTCTTTGACCGAGCAGATAAAAGCTTTAGAAACAGAGGAAGTGAAGGCACAGTGGGAAAGCTCTGATTGAAATTGGCAATATCTCGATGAAACGTGGTACCCATTGGAGCCATGGGAGATACGATGTAAATTGCCCTCGTGCTTAAAGGAGGAATGATTCTTGCACGCCGCCAATACACAAGATGTAACGCAAATGACTTGATGTCAGCGATGTCAAGTTGCGAGTCTCTGCCATTTTTTTCCAATTTCTGACACGTTTTACTGAGTGATTCGGTAGGTTGCACCATGCGTACAAACTTTGCAATGGTCGAGTCAGGATCTGCCTTGATATCTCGGATGATGATCTCCGGATCGTCCCAGAGAAGAAGCGCAAGATGTGCAATGTCGTCAGAAGCTGAATCGGATTCGTATCCATCCAGATCCTCATCATCCAGGCTATCGATATAAGGGTCGGCCATGCCAAGCAAAAGTTCCATGTGGCTATCATTATATCGAGTCGTTTCTCCCACATTTACTGAGCCGGCCGGTCCCATCGGGTTTGAGGACAAATAGGAGCCAGGAATGTATGGTACAGTGGGCTCAGGCAAGGAGCGGAATTCAATCTTGACCGGTATCTGAAACAGTCGTAATTTGTTGTTTATATTCAAGTTAGCAATGTGGGATGCAGATATGGCCTCGTAGCAATCAGCCATCATCTTGCAGAGCGGCGACTGGGATAAGAGGAATTTGCTGAGTGTAGAGCGGTCGTTGGAGCTGCCCTCAGAAGCTAACCACTCGTCTTTTAGGGCAGAAATACTGCGGACTTGGCTCCAAACGTAGTCGTACTTTTGCTGCTCATAGCGTAATACCAAGGATAGTTTCGAAATGACGTTATAAAACATATCGTCCACACGGTAGTTTCTCTCGATATCAGGAGGATCCATAACGAACACTAAGTGAAACATGCTCATGGGAGAGCGAGTGCCAACGGAGCACGGCTGGACAGCAGGGCTTTGCAACTTTTCGCCGGGGTCTTTGAGGTCACTCTTTATGCTTTGTCCATGCTTGTGTCGACTTCTGGTGCGCCAGGAGCCAGTACTGTCGACATGAATCGGCAAGCCCAAAAACACCGTTTTCTCGAGCATCACATCAAAGCGACGGTTGCACATTTCTCGTGGTGGACACAACAAATCCCCAAGCAGTTCAGGCTCGAACCCCAATATTTGCAGTGGACGGGTGGCAGTGGCAGTGGCATTCTTTGAGCCAGGCAGCAGTTTCTGTCGGTTCTTCAGTGGAGCGTGCGGAGCATTGTGATCCCGAGAGAGCCTGGATGTCCGGGAACGGTAAGCATCACGGGCATCCAAAAACGCCATGAGATCGAGCTTTGTTCCAAGATAGTAGTCCGGGTGATTCACATCCATGGCACTTGCAGCGATTTCCGGGCCGTCATTAGTGATGAGCTCGTAGTCCTCGTCATCGATATCCTCATCGGACTCCTCGCTAGCATTGATATCTAGCGTCTCGTGGCCTGCTAATGCATTCGTGCTTAGCGTCTCGGGGTAGCTGTAGACTATTTGAGGACCGCCGTGGGTGCTGACGGCAAGTATAATCCCCACCAACGACGGGCTCGGTAGGTTGTACGACATGAGGATTGGACAGGCACGCGAAAGACAGCCACAAGAAGTGCCGATAGTCTATAAGTGGTAGAATTTGAGTTACGGTTTGGCCCAAGTATTCGAGAAGTAGCGACGATGTGCTCAGTGCGCGACGTCAAGTCTGGGGTAAGACTAAGAGAAAGAAAGCTAATCTATATGAAGCAGAAAGAAAGCAGAAAAAAAAAAGAATCGGGATGAGTCTGAAACCAAAAGTCACTATTTAACATGAAAAACATACGGCATAAACTTCACATCTTATTCTTCCGCTCTCGACTGGCTAGCTCCATGAAGCGGGCCTGCGGAATGCCCTCGATCCACCTGCGGAAACCTATAATGGACTCCTTGGAGCTGGCCGCGTTGATCAATTGGTCCCTGTTGGCCTTGAGAAGCTGCTTGTTGGCAAAGATCGAGGGCTCGTACAAGCCGTCAAACATGCGCTTGAGGTCGTCGAGCACCACGTCGTTGAACTGCTCGGTGGAGTAGTCCTTGCCGTTGTAGGTGGTGTTGAAGAAACCTAACCGGTTCAAGTCCTCGCCACTCACGGGCTTGGCAAACAACAACGCCTCTGCAGACTTGGACCAGCCCAAACGCAAAAACAAGGTAGCAGAGGTGGCGCCCTCGGCCACCAAACCCAAGTTCGAAAACGGAGCCAAAAGATTGACCTTCTTCTCGTCAATTGCATACACAATGTCGGCCATGGCCACGATAGCCGCCGACAAGCCGATCACCGGGCCATTGAGCGCAGCCACCAATACCTTCGAGTGGTTGTGGCACAAGTCCGTGAGGTACACGTTACGGCCGGCGAAGTTCTGCAACCAGTATTCGTGCGAGAACAACACCTCGGGGTCCTTCTGCATCATGCTCTTGTCTAGGAAATTGGCACCGGCCGAGAAGTACCTGCCCGTCGAGCGGATGAGCGTGCACACGGTATCCTCCTCGTTATCGGCCTGCTCAAGATACTTGGCCAACTGGAGGTAGGCCTTTCCATCCATGGCGTTCAACTTCTTGGGCACATTGAGGGTGATGATGGCCACCTTGTCCTTGACTTCGTAAAGCACCGAGTCGTCTGCAGACATTGGGCAAAAGAGAGATACGGATGGAGGTTGCAGGCAATTGCGGCTTATTTATACGAGAGCCGTGAAGCGGTTTGCGAGTGCGGAGCGTAGTTTATTGTGGGGAGCGTACAGGTTCTAGGGCGGTACAGGTTGCTGGGGAGGTACAGGTTTCGGCAGGAGATTGCGTTTCGGCTGGGGCTCTCTGAGAGCGAACACGGAGGTAACGGGGTTTGCCAGTGTTTTGTCCTGGAGCGGCCTGGGCGGGCGTGGAATTGCTAGTTCCAGGAGCCGTCGTACGTTTCGTTGACAAGCAGGAGTTTGTTCACCGCCGCTTTCTGTTGGGCCGCGATTCTCGCTAATAGTTGACGCTACGTGGGGCCGAGGAGCAATTTCACGCATGTGCGTTTTATCCGAGTGAGCTCTTGGCCGCAATCTCATTTCCGTCTGGAATTATCCGTGCTTTCTTTGTTTTGTTTGGTTCGTTTTGTTTGGTTCGTTTGGTTCGTTTTATTTCTTCGTTCTGTTTCATTTTATTTCGTTTTAATTCGTCGTTTTATTCGCCTCCACCTGCTCTCACCTCGGATGTTCTTCCCAAAGTGAACTGCACTTCTCGTTCCGTGTAAAAAACCAATATTTGGAGAAATAGGCATGAATCTAGGTATTGAGCCATATCTCCTAGAACTACCTCTATTAATACTATTTTAGCTTCTGGTATAACACTTGCTACGGGACATCAGCTTTAACGAATGGTGATAGAAATGGTACTTTATATGGTTTTACTTTTTATAGTTTTTTGTATTACAACGTAGGATATATATTTACTATTCCATGCCAAGAACTGTACATCGCTATTGGCATTTCACTATGAGTTGTCTCACTTAGGCCCGCACTCGATCCAACACCCGTGCACCGGAGAAATACTACTGCTCCCAACGAGGATAAGTCAACCACAACATAGTGTAGCCACATAATGGCGATTTCGATTGTCCGGCCGTCCTCGCCTCCGGTGCTAAATCCCTATACCCGGGCTCGACAGCAGATCTGCGTTACGCCTCCAGACACCTCGAAGGCCCTACCCTCCAGCTTCGCGTTAAAAGTCCCATACTTCATCTACGACGGTGTCTCGTACGTGCTAATTCGTGACTTGGCATCCTTGTGGAACTATCCCTCGTCCTATCAGGTAATCGCAAAGCTTACTAAGAAGTCGGGGATCTCCAGGCACGACCTCATCTTGACGTCTGACGAAGGCTTGAATGACTTGCTTATAGACCAAAACCTTCTCTCGCCAACTGACAGGCAAACAAGACTATTCTACGTCAATTTGCTACGGCTATACCAGATTTTGCAATCCCATGCTGCAATAATGGCGGATCCGCATGCTATGGACTCTTCCCAGAACCTACCAACGCCAGCGCCTCCTGCTGACGACGATCCCATTACCATATCGCAAGTGTTTCCCAACTATGGCTGTGTGGAACAAACACTCCCGTTGACGCACGCTTCATTTCTTACTCTCACGCCACTCACTAAATTGCACTTGTGCAAGCACGAGGGCAATTACCGAAAAGTATTCGGAACGTCGTTGAGTGCCTATGAAAGAGAGATTCTTCTCGCTGCGAACAACTACGCTCAGTACGACGCTTCCAAGTTTTACGCTTCTGGAGAGCAGGTGCCAACGCCGCCTTCCCGAAAGCCTTTGGGGCGGCACAAAAAGTATGTGGGTAACATCGATCCCAACCAATTGGATGTGGCCGAGAACGTTTTCCCCGGCAGCGGCTTTATTCCTGAATTCAATGTCAGCTCCATCTGCAAAGTACCGAATTATTATGTGACGAATAACCAAATGAATGCTGCACAACAGAATGCCCTCTTCAATCCAACAACGCCGCATTTGGAGTCCTTACAAATTTGCTACAAACAATCGAAGACGCAACCTGCTCCGCTCCTCCATGGATCTGCGGGCAGCGACCAGGATGCTAGTAACTTCAAGTATTTTTACTACAAGACTTATAGGGGCCCAGGCTCAGGAAACTACAAGGATGCAGCTACTGTCAACAGGATCAACAAGGTGAGATGGTTCCCGCCATCATTGGCGCCCAAGTCTAATGATACTACCCATGTGCCGGCTGGTAAAGTGATCAAATCTCCACGCAAGAAACGAGACAAATCAATTAAAGGATTGGTGCATGAATACTTCAACCATGAAAATGTTGAGATAGTCATAGAGAGGCAACGTCAGTTCACTGAGGATTTTGAGAACGTAGAAATGCTCCATAACAATACGCTTTTCAACTTGTTGATCAATGGATATCGTGATGTGGCAAAGGACACCTGGAGAGCATTCTTCAAGTTCAAGATGATAGATTTTGAGAAATTACTGCTGTTTGAAAAGAACAAGGCTGTGAGGGAGAAGATAGCCAAGATTATGACGGAGCAGAGAGAGAACTCCAATGCGCCTATCAAAGTCTCTCCTGAGTTAGCGGACTTGCTGAAGGCAGATTTGACCCGCCGCTTTGCTCTTCCTAGCGACCACAAAGAAATCATGGAGAAGTTGCCTGTGGAACTTCGCGGGGATCCAGACGACCCTGTGACTTCGATAAGTCAACCTGTGAGGTATGTTGCTACTTATCCCGACAGAAATACTCCCGAAGTATTGAACCAAATCGAAGTTGTCAAACTCCCGAACGGCAACTCTTTAGCATGGGACAATATCAAAAAGTATAGACGAAGGTGATTTGTTCTCTTCTTGGCTTTTTGGATGTAATTGGAATACGCGTTGCGGTATATGGTTTTTGCAAGTACAATAATGGCAAAAGTTTTACTATAAATATTATATGAATCAAAGGCCGATATAGGCCTCTTCTGCAACTTAGTCTTCAAGATCCAGATCGGTGTAAATAGTAAACTCCTGGTTGCCTTTCGACGGTTTCACTCCCAGAGTGAACTTATCACCCATGTGAGCTTCCAAGTATTTGTCAGCCATCCGGTAGCCAGCACATGTATTCACGTCCAGCGTGAAGTCGAGCTTGCGGGGCCTGAACGTCATTTCTCTATCCGACAATCTCTCCACCTTTCTTTCACCAGTCCGGTGGTTATAAAGTTCCAAATGTGTAGAATAGTCCACGGGCGGTCTTGAAGAGTTTTTCAGAGAGACAGGATGGTTGTCCAAAAAAGGATTTGGCATGGCAAACCTGGGAATTTTTGCAAGAAATTCAAAGTCGACAGCTTGTAGCGAGTCCTCGTCGTCGCTATCAAAAAAGCTGTCGAGTTGCAGCTTTGGATCAGCTACAGGGTTTTGAAGCGGGGTCCAGGGAGTGTTGTCAGATTCGAAACAAGCCCTGGAGGCGTCCTTGAGAACGTTATTGTGAGCAGTCTCTTGAACGTCGGGCAATTTCAGGTCTTCAAAAGGCGACATTTGTCCCAGGTGCATGCCTTCTGTCTCCTTGGAAGGAGGTAGCAGGAGAGCATTTGGTAAAATTGGCAATTCTGGCGCTGGCGGCGTAGGGACGGCGCAACGGGATCCTTGTGGCAAGATCTTCGACGGCTCCAAAGTGACATCTGCAATAGAAGGCTCGGCAAGCTCCCGAAGCTTGAGAAGCAAAGGTTTAGACTTGGGAGACGGGCGAGAGAGTGGAATCTCAGTGCGGGCTCTCCGGCCAGAGCCGACGGTCAGAGGAGTAGGCAAAAAAATCAGTTTGCCAGGCAGAATCGGACGGGGAGAAGTGAGGAGAAGCGGTCTGGAAGACCTTGCCTGAGACTTGGGTTGTACAAACGGAGAATCAAAAGAGCCATCGTTTCTATGGGGATTGCTGGGGCGGTGTCGCGAGATGGATTTCGGTGTCCAGGGCAGCAGCAGCACAGGCAGCGCCGGCTGTTTTCTGGGTGGCGTGCAAGGCTCCTGTGGAGGCATATCACAGAGTTAGGCTTAAGCGTGACGGGGGCGAAAGCGTGAAGGTGTTTGGGAGGCTCCGGCGGAGGTAAAATGCAGAGATGCCGTTTGCTCTAGGCCGCGCGCGGTATAGGCGAAGATGGGTAGGCGCATTCGCTTTTCGGGCGAGCTACGGAAGCTGGTGGGCGCCGTGCAGTAGCAGAGAGGCACGGCCCCACCGACGGTAAGTGCAGCTTGGGAGTGTCGGTTTTTCCTTGCATGCTTGAAGGACGAGATATAGTTGCTCCTACACAAGCGAACTGCTAATTACGACATAGGCCATGTTTCCTACTGAAGGTATTCTGCTTGATGTGTGCGTGGATTCACGCGAGGTAAGTTCATTTATTCTACTCCATTTTATTTTCTTTCTATATTCATTTCATTTCTTCATTTCTTCATTTCTTTCATTTCTTTCATTTCTTTCATTTCTTTCATTTCTTTCATTTCTTTCATTTCTTTCATTTCTTCCATTTCTTCATTCTTTCTTTCTTTCATTTCTTCATTTCTTCATTCATTCATTTCTTTCATTTCTTTCATTTCTTTCATTTCTTTCATTTCTTTCATTTCTTTCATTTCTTTCATTTCTTTCATTTCTTTCATTTCTTTCATTTCTTTGATTTCTTTGATTTCTTTGATTTCTTTGATTTCTTTGATTTCTTCCATTTCTTCCATTTCTTCATTCTTTCTTTCTTCATTCATTCATTCATTCTTTCTTTCTTTCTTTCTTTGGGCCACTTTTCGCACCCACAATGCACCCATTCGCATCACGTGCACGCGCTCTAGGCATTCCTCTTCTGGAACACTGTGCTAGCCATTATGCCCCACAGGGAACAACACCGCATACATTTCTCCCTGACAAATCAACCTTCCACGGCTTACAGACGTAGCGGTTGTGCAGAATCTCAGAGGCTCCATAATTAAGGCTCTATAATTAACACCTAGCTCTCGATGTCGTTCGCAGACTCCTTTTGGACGGAAGACTACCATCTGGGCCACGAGAAGCTCTTTGGCCACCTTTACGAGGGCATCAAGGAAAATGAAGACTTCATTGCATTGTTCACCAAGCGCATGGACCTGGAGTACCAGTATGGAACGCTCTTGCAGAGTTTCCCGGAGTCCTTGAAGCTTTTGAGCAAACGCCATGCTGACAACGATTACGTGTCGACAGTCAAGAACGCGTTCGGTGAGATCAACACCAATTTCGCCCGCCAGGGCTCCAGCCACAATGACATAGCGTCCAACATTAACGAGTTGGTGTTGCAGCCGTTTTCTCGCTGGTGCAAGGAACACGAGCAAAGGGTGGCGTATCTGGAGCTGGTGATTGCCGAGAAATTCAAGCAGTACAGCACCAGCCGGGCCACCTTGGAGAAGTTGCAGAAGCGATACTTCAACAAGTGCAGGCTCGTGGAAGAATTCAAGTCCCACTACACGGAGGACGATTTGAACGACTCTTTGTTGGCCGACACTCTGGTTGACGACACGCTGCTGACCCCTTCTGGCTCGGCCGACCAAGACAGCGATGTGACGTACCACTTCGGCGGTTCTGTCTACGATCTAGCAACCACAAAAACGTTGCTTTCCGACATTCTCCACCACATCGAGTTGTCTTCGCACAAAGTGCCCATTCTCGGCACCTACCACAATGTATCTACCGGCAGCTCGATCACCCAGTGGTTCTTGGACAACATGCCTGAGTTACGTGGAAACATCGAGAAAGCTGAGGCTTTCGGTCAGGATTTGGTTGGAAACGGCTTTATCCGCGTCATCGGCACCATGGGAGCGAACAAGAGCTTTATCAACTCTTCGCAGTACCATTACCAGTGGAAACCTGCCGTGTTCGAACTCACGCAAATCTCTGAATTCGAATTGTCCAAACTGACCCAGAACGCTCATTATGATCCCATAGCTGCGCTGGGAAGTAGAGCTAATCAACTTTCAGATTACTTTGAAGATGTGAAGCAGGCTATTGGCGTCACTTCAGTTGACTTTAATGACAAGTCGCAGTACTCGAAGCTCGTCAAGGAGGCCTCCTCCTTGGATACACAGTACTTTGAAACGGCCAAAAGTTTGGACGTTGTGCGTTGTGAATACGAAGAAACTGTCATGGATCATTTGACGTTCATGCAAAAATGCGAATTAGACAGGTTGAAGGCCGTGAAGAAAGCCACTTTCGACTTTGTTGCCTGTTTCTCCAATAAAATCAGCCTTTTGAAGCGCTCCTGTGATGAACTTCTTCTTGTGGAGGAGACAATGCACCCAGTCAGCGATCTCAAGTTCTTGATTGAAAATTATGCCACTGGAAAGTTCCTGCCTCAGGTCATTTTGTATGACAATTACTACGATTCTCATATCAAACAGACCTTCGGCGTGGATCTTAATATCAAGGCCCGTTTGGACAAAAAGGCTGTTCCTGTATTCATCCAGACGGTCCTTTCTTACCTTGATACCATTTACCCTGAGTTAAATGACGACGAGGAGAGAGTGAATTTATGGACTAGCCCGGTGCATCTAGCCAACGTACACCAGCTCCGGCTCAGAATCAATGACTTGACGGACAGTCAGCAGATAACTGAGATTTTACATTCAAGTGATGCAAAAACAGTCACCAATCTTCTCAAATTGTACTTCATGGAGTTGCCGGACTCGATCGTGTCGCATACGTTCTTCGATTTGATCAACACGCTCTACAAGACTTACCCTGAGAACGCCGATGATGAGACGGCAAACAAGTCGCGAGTGACGGGATTACAAAACACATTGACAGAAATGCCAGTGTGTAACTTGGCTACACTCGATGCACTTTTGACTCATTTGAATCGGCTTGTGCAGATAATCAGCTCCAAAGACGAGGAGTTAGGTCGGTCTTTGAAATTGAGGCTCTGTCGAGAATTCGGTGGTTTGGTGTTGAGACCGAAGGCAGGTGCAGCGGAGAAGGAAGGCAAAAATGTCCATGCATTCAACTTAGCCACGGAACTGCTCCAGCAGAAGTTCATTAATGATCTTTTTGATTTCAAAGACACGATATTCGGCGAATTGAGAAGAAGAAACTCAAAGAAGCCACTGAGAAGCAATTCTACGAAAAGCGTCGGGGAAAGAAACGGCTCGCAAAGACTGAAGAGTGGCTCAACGACCGGAAACAGGTTGGAATCTAAATTGAAAAAGGCTGTGCAAAACTCGACGGCAAAAGCTGCAGAGAAGAAAGACATTACAGATAAGAGGGAATCTTCCGAAAGAGCAGAGGAAACCGCCTCGACACCACCTAAGCCAGTCTTGAAGGACTCCCTGCCATCCTCCACAGCTCCACCTACACCTTTGGGCAAGCCAACAAACTCGAGTGCACACTCTCTCAAGCGGTCGACGTCGCCAAAAAAGAGAAAACTGTTAACAATACACTTGGACAAACAATCGAGACTGGTGTCGCCAACGCCGTCCTCTGTAAAGAGTGAAAGCAATGATGAAATGAACTCTGGAACCGAGCTGAAGACTGGTGTGAAGGAAGAAGAGGTGATTGTGGTTGACTAAATGTCACCTGCCTAACTAGGCGGCGTACCGAAATGCACAGCAGCAAAGTGCAACTTACGCAAGGGCTCATGAGCCCACAATTCTAAGTTTAGCAAATACATTTCCTTATGCGGTTAGCGGATATCTCTAAGCGAATTCACTGAAATATCAGCGCGGAAACTGGCGCAAATTTCCGCTAACGTTTGTCTATCTTCCCAATGCTCCGCGGATAAGAAGCACAGTGTATATAAGGCCAATCAGCGACTGATGATTTCAAACCAGCCAATCTACAGTTTTAGTGGACCAACAAATATAGCAGGAATAAAAAAAAAGAATAGAGGAAACGGAACCGAAATCAACGTTGATCGTTTGGATTATAGATACTCAGAATTTTCAGAAGAACAGATAAACCGTGGAACAATTACCAACATAGGAATGTTTTCACGTAGGGTACTTCAAAAAACCGCCGAACGCATGGTACGGGCTTCAAGAGCTCAGTCTGGCTCCAAAAGGTATCTCTCGTTGGCGACAAGAAGCAGACTTTCGTCCAGGCGTACGGCAGGACTTCTTGGCGGTGCAATTCTCTCGTCGGTTGCGCTTTTTTATGCCAATGGCACTCAAAACCCAGTTCTCCAAGAAACTGCTAAGCAGGGCGTCACACCAGAGCAAGTGAAACAGCACACAACCGTGGAGAAAGGTATATGGGTGGTTATCAATGGCGATGTCTATGACTTGACAAACTTTCTTTCAGTTCACCCCGGCGGAGCGTCCGTTATCGAGAAATACGCTGGGAAAAATGCACTGAAAATATACAACAAATTCCACGGACCCAACTTCATAGAGAAGTACCTCTCACCTGAGGAGTGTCTCGGACCTCTCATTGGAGAGATGGAGGAAGCTGTAGATGTTACTGAGACTGGCGGTGAGCAGGAGCGGCAGATTCTACGCGAGCATCTTCCTCCGTTAAGTGACATCTTCAACTTGAATGACTTTGAGTACATCGCAAAGAAAGTTTGCTCGCCGTCCGCTTGGTACTACTACTCGTGCGGATCTGATGATGAGGTGACATTGAGAGAAAACCACAATGCATTCTCGCGGATCTACTTCAAGCCTCGTGTGCTTGTGGATGTGGCTGAAGTCGACTTGTCTACGTCCATGTTGGGCACTCCTACCACCGCTCCCTTTTACATTTCAGCAACAGCGCAGGCTAAGTTGGGACATCCAGATGGCGAGCTTTCTATTGCTCGAGGTTGTGACAAAGAGGGCATTATCCAGATGATCTCCCACTTTCCGTCGCACTCCGTCGAAGATATATTTGCCCAGGCCTCTGAGAAGCATAACCAATGGTACCAGCTTTACGTCATGGGAAGAGATGCAGCTATGGCCTCCATCGATAGTGTTACCAAATTGGGAGCTAGAGCACTTTTTGTGACTGTCGACACCCCAGAATTAGGTCGCCGTGAAAAAGACATGAAGCTTCGGGCAAGATGGCACCAAAAAATGAAGGCGTTGGAAGACGATTCTGTGGCTTACCCTCTGGATTCGGAATCGGGGAAGCAGCAGGACGACAGTCACGGTGAACAGAACGCATTGGACTCGAACGTTGTTTATGGCAGGGACTACTTAGTGACCTGGAAAGATATCGCAGACTTCCAGAAAAGAACTTCTATCCCCGTTGTACCCAAGGGTGTGCAAACTGTTGAGGATATCGTGCTTGCTGCACAAAAGGGTGTTAAAGCTGTTGTTTTATCCAATCATGGAGGAAGGCAATTGGACTACTCGCGTGCTCCAGTCGAGGTGTTAGCTGACGCTATGCCTGTGCTTAAAGAAATGAGTTTAGATGACAAAATTGAAATATATATTGATGGAGGTGTGCGTCGTGGGGGAGACGTCATAAAATGCTTAGCGTTGGGTGCCAAGGGTGTCGGGCTTGGAAGAGTTTTCTTGTATGCTAACTCGGCCTACGGTGAAGCAGGAGTCCGCAGAGCCATACAGATGTTGAAGGAGGAGATTCGCATGAACATGAGGTTGCTAGGTGTTTCCAAACTTTCCGAGTTGGGTCCTCAGCATCTTGACTTGAGAAACTTGCATGCTAGAGTATCTCCTAGGGACAATCTGTACTACAACAATTATGAGCCATTGTCGCCTCCTTTGTTTACCAACGAAAAGTAAATAGAAGCATTCACATACATTATTTGAGCTAAAATACTAAAAACATTTTCCTGAACTGTTGGTCTTTATTCCTCTACCTTCCTTCAATGCTCACCATTCATATAGTTCATAAGTTCATGCAAAACGTTCTCCAACGACGAGTAGAAGGAACAATAATCGTTAATGTCGACGAAATTGTGGCGTAAATCATAGTATATTTGCTTGTTTAACTGCACAAGCTCCGATTTACGGGCGCGTAAACTTTCAGGATCTAGCTTCTCTTCGAAATGCGGCACAAGTTGGTTCTCGGGCTGCGAAAGCTCCGGATCCAGTACATTTATTGCATCTGTAGAATCGATCGTCAACCACCGACGGGAGTTCTCCCATCTCGAAGCTGCATCATTGTCCACATGGATGGGGCCATAGTTAACTCCGTTCTTGATCAAAGAAGGTTGAGGTACATCCATTACCGTGAACAACTCGTTCATATTGACAATTCCGCTCACCTGATGATTGACAAACTCAATGGTGCATCCCTTGGTATCACCACCGGCAAAGGAAATCTTTTTTAAGACATCATACTTCTTCATGATGTACTCCCAAGTCAAATTGGTAAGGGAAAGCATTCTTTTATACTTCTCATTCTTGAAGTACTTGCGGTTAAAAATGAATAAAACCTTGTTGATCAATTTGACGTAGATGACCAATTCCTTCGCTGTCATAAACTCATATTTGAATTTAACACACATAATAACGAATAAAAGAATGATGGAGTCGAGGGGAATTGTTCGTTTGATGTACCAATTAAATTTTCCAAATTTGATGAAGTCGTTGTATTTTAAAAAGTCATTCAAATTGTGCAATATCGAAGGTATTAAGTTGTTCAGCAAGTTTTCATAGCTGAACAGCTCGTTTTGATTTAGTCTGAGTTGCGATATAGTGGAATTATCGAAGTTGGTGATTATGTTGGCCTCTTGGATCCAGCCAAAGGTATCCTCAAATTCGCTTAGTGCCAAGTTTCCACTTCTCCTTGTCCAAGGAGTTATCTTATAAGAGTCTTTGTTCTCATCTTGTTCTCTTTGTTTGTGGCGATCACTCAAAAGGATTTTTTTGTGCAAAAGCATCATGGCTCTATCCGCAAAACTCCACGAGTGATTTCTCACAAAGTTGAGAATATTCCTCTCTTGCACAGTAGGAGAAGAGAGGTGCTTATAAAAGTCATTGATCTTCAATATTGATTGATGGATGTAATGGAATAAACCAACAATCTGAGACTTGATAACGTTAATTTCTTCCGCTGAAATGTCCATAGCCAATCCATTATGCAAATGATAGACCAAATCACTCAAGATTCGGTCAAAATGAAACTTGACTGTCATAGCAAGAATAGAGACGTTCAACTGATTCTTCACAAGGTTTCCATTTTCATCGAAAATGGGATCATTCTCATCAGGCATCACAACGTTGAAGTCGTCAAAACGACAGTTTGGAGGTAAGCAGAAATTATGACTACTAAGAGCATCTAAGCCAAAAATTACCCACCAAAGCATTCGTCTAAACTTGACAACTTTCCAGTCATGAATCCGCAAAGAGACCATTGGATCTTTATGTAGCTGCAAGAACTTAGCATATCTGATAATTTGGGACATTTCCATTGTAGACGGATTGGGGGACGTCGACTGGATTATGACATTTCCAAGAAGGAGAGGAATGGTCTTAAGGCCATGCGGGTAGTTGTAATGCTGGCAAATCTTGTTGAATGCTTTAAGATACTTGTCGATATCCTGATTGAGAAGAAGATTATCGTACTCCTCAAATTCAGAAATGGTAGATGCGTAAAGAACAGGGAAGTAAAGGGTGTAGAATTGCAAGAAATTGAAGTCGTCACATTCAGCATCAGATGACGTGGATGCTCTGGACAGACGACTGTGCCTCTTGTAAGGATTGAAATTGTCCCAATAACGGGTATGTTCCTTGACTAGATCCTTCAAATTAACTAGGACAGGAAGCAAAATGTGTACAGAGTCCACATAACGGCTAATAAGTTCTTCGGAGCGTTCTCTTGAAGGTGGAAGGTGATTTACTAAGTCCAGGAGTAGATTAACATTCTCGTAGTGTACATTTGTACCATATAAGTAGTTCACAGTTGTGGCAGGGTTCGAAGAGAATGGGTTGAGAGAGTTTGTGAGTGAACTCACGGTTGGCAGGCCATGTTTTGACAGGCCGCCGTTTCCCAATGCGATATTGGATACTAGCAAATTAGCAGGTGAAGGTCCATCCACAAAGTTAGTAACTGCACTTGGATTGCTCTTATAATTTCCATTGCCATTGGTGTCTCGCAGTAGCTCAGCATTTGACTCAGTGGGCAGAAATTTGAGGTCGACTACCTTCTTAGAATCATCGTTTATTCTTGAACGCGAATTGTTCACTGGTGAACGAGCCCTGCTGGGCACAAATGTCTCGTTGCCATTGGCGAAGTTAAAAGAGCTCATATTGAAAGAGTAATGGTCGTCCAGCGACTGAGCAGTGTCATAGTTTGTGTTGAAATATTTGTTGGTGATGTTGTTACTCCGCGAGTCAAGCTTTGGAGCCTGTAGCACACTCGAGCTGACATTGTTCAAGTTGCTGTTACTGTTTCCATTACTCACCAGCTGTCCGGAGACTGAGCTCAGTGTTGGCATAGTGTCAGATGCAACAAACACGGACTCTCTATCATGAAATGTTAATGAAGTGTCAGTTAAACTGGGCGAGTGTCTGGGACTCCCACTGCCGTCAGAAAACAGTATAGGCGGTTTGTCGACGCGCTCGGATGACTTTTTCCCGATAAACCGCAGTTCCACCATCGATGGAGACCCGGGAAGACTGGGGAATGCGGCTAGCGCTGTGGTTGTTTGGGTAGAGTCGGAGTTGGCCAAAACAAACGCCGAATCCATGGCAGAAGAGTGGGGGAAGTCGACGTCGTTGGGCGACAAGCTTAAGTGTTGTGCATGATGATTCATCGCGGGCCCAGTGGAGTCAATGCTGGGGACCGAAGAATCCATACTTGTTGCGGTTGCATCGGTGATCACAGCAGAAGTGTCGAGTCGAGAGGTAGAAGCGGTCGTTCTAGGAGCAGAATCATCCATACCGCGGCCGGCAGAGTCAGCCTTGTGGATGGGCGAACGAGAGTGGTTGTGAGTGGCCGACTCAGCGAGCTCCGGGGAAGACTTCTCGGGGCCCTGCTCAGCTAGTGAGCGCTTGCGGCCACCCCTGCTGACCCGCTCATTGACGAAGTATTTGCACTTTATGCCAATCTTTAAGCAGTTTTGGCACTCGGGCCGAGTACGCGAACATCTGATTTTCTTGGAGTGGCAATAAACGCAACTGAAGATGCGCCGCTGACGAGATCTTTGCACCTTCATGACGGTGCCGTCAGCTAGCAACCTCATTTCCTTAGAGCGCTTCTGAGGCGGCTTTTCTGCCGCGAGAGCGTCGTCCTCGGCCGGCGGCAGATGGGTCTGGAACGGCATGGTTGTGGAGGGAGCAACACAGTCAACTTGAACTTGCATTTGGGCTGAAGTCAAAAAATTATTTGTGTAGAAATTGTGTGGCTTGCTGCGGTGAAAAAGGCGTTCAGTGGAGAAAAGTTGGAGAATGCGGAGGAAGTATGGGCTCTTGTTTAGGGGTTCGAAACGAGAACCAAAGACCTCGAGAACGAGAACGGAAGGGGGAAGATCACGACAATCAAAGAAGATAAACGGGAATTTGGGAGCGATGGGGACGAAGAAAAAGGGCGTCTTTAAGAAAAACAGCAAGAATTCCCCGTTGCTTGTTTGGACAGATCACGGAAACTTTTCCTGTTGAAGTCACCGATGTACCCAGTGCGCAGAAGCTCGAGGGCATATGTGGGGAAGGCCGGCATGGTTGACGTTCTCGAGATGCGCTCGGCTTTAGTGCCAGATCTGACACTAAACCCCCAAACAGAGCTGGAACAAGAAGGAGCTGACGCAAATCCAGCCGGCAAACATCCGGATAGCAGCGCTCGCCAACGGGCCCAATTCGGCAGAGGATTGCCAGAGAGAAAGCCAGCTGAATCGCGCCCGTTCGTGTTCCAACTAGCAACAGCAAATCCTGTACTTCGCCGAGTCACGTGACCACATACCCTTAACACCGAGGATCTCTTTTCTACTCAGGAAAAGATGGTTCACGTATGTAGCAACGTGAGGAAGTGCGATTAACCATGCCGTTTCGGACGTGGAGACGCTAGAAACGGTGCGCTCGGTCTTGCACAGCATTCTTGACGTGGAGACGGCGGCCACGGTTATTTTCAGTGAGCGTCAACTGAGAGTTCGACGGCGCTGGAATGCGCCATATTTATATAGTTTGCATTTGTGACTGTAGCGCTGTTTGTGAACGAACAGCGGTAACTGTAGTACACAAACCTCACTGTAGTACACAAACCTCACTGTAGTACTCAAATCCCCACTATACCGTAATGTTCTGGTTGGAGCAGTTCGACTCGGGTTCTTGTCGTGCCGGCCGGGCCGCGAACCACCACAGGCCAGTGGATGCTACTGGCACGCTACGCCAGGTTTATCATGCTCCACACTGTTCGGTTTCGTTCTACTTTCTCATTATTTTTTTTCACTACTTCACATTCATAATAAATATTAATTTCAACTCTATCAATAGTCTGATCTATCACACGAGTCTATCGGCGGTATTATTTGGGCGAGCAAGCTCTCAACACTAATTTACACTTCAGTAGGGTTTTCCTTTGGCTCAGTACTCAACACACCAGCTTGCCTGTCGGAAGAGGTATTGGAGGTCACATCCTCCTTGGTCTCGAAACCTTCCTTCAAGAAGTCATCGTCGTAGAGACCCAATTGAGTGCCCTGCTCTTCAATCTCTTTGAGAGTGAGCTTTGGCATGGTGGCAGCCACTCTCCATGGCTGGCGGCCATCCAAGTGAGCCTTGGCAAAAATGATATCGATTTCCTCCAAAGTTCTGCCTGCGGTCTCTGGGTAGAAGAAGAAGATAACGGGAATGAACAAGTAGTTCATGATCGCAAAGAACAAGTAGGCACCCCAGTTGGAAGTGTTCATGAAAATTGGAGTGAACATGACAACACCGAAGTTACAGATCCAGTTGGTACAGGTGGAAACAGCAGTGGCAACGGTTCTGGTTCTCATTGGGTTGATTTCTGGAGGATAGATCCATGGCAAAGGCAAGATAGTGAAAGCGAAGAACGCAATGAATAGGAAAATACCGACGGCAGCTCCCTTGGCGTTCTCAGGAGTGTCTTTAACCAAACATCCAAAACAGATAGTGAAGGATATGGCCTGGCCTAAAGCACCAACCAAAAACAAGTTTCTTCTACCAAAGGTATCGATCAAGAAGAATGAGGGAATAGTGAAAAGAGCGTAGATGGTAGAGAAGACACCTCCAAGAATCAAAGACAATCTTCTCTTACCATTGAAAATGGTATCCTCGAATAAAACAGTCGAGTAGTAGATGGCTGCGTTACATCCAGTGAACTGTTGGAAGAATTGAGTGGACGCACCTATGATCATTCTCTGGAAGTGCTGAGTCTTACCGCCTGAGAGCAAATCCTTGAAGCCAACCTGCGATCTGGAAAATCTGTCGACAGCATCTTGAATCACGGTGGTCTCGGCGAACACCTCATCAGAGTCGGCTGGAACACCGTGCAACTTGCCCAAAACGTACATGGCTTCTTCCTTTCTGTCCAGCGCAATTAACCATCTGGGAGATTCTGGCAAGTTGATGATGCCGAAGAACAATAACGCTGCAAAGAAGATTTGGAAGGCAACAGGAAATCTCCATTGCACGGAGGTGTTGACGTAGGAAAGACCAAAGTCTATCCAGTATGCAACAAAGGTACCGACAGCGACAACAGAACCCTCCAAGTTGACCAATCTTCCTCTATTCTCAGCTCTGGACATCTCAGATTGCCACACTGGAATGGTGGCTGTGTTCAAACCGTTACCGACACCGGTGACAACTCTTCCTACGACGAACTGGCCCAAGGCCCAGTGTCCTTTGAAGGAAGTGACAGAAATGACAGTTCCGAGGATGATGATAAGCGAGCCGCACACCACCAATGGCTTTCTACCGATCTTCTCACCCCTGAAGAGTGCAAACAATGCACCGAAGAAACAGCCTAGCTCGTAGCAGGATGTCACTGCACCTTGAACCACTGTAGAGTGTTGGGAGTCTCCACCGGTGGCAGGAAACTCCCAGTTGAACTGGTCACCGGTGATAATACCGGACATCAAACCCTGGTCATAACCGAAAAGCGAGAAACCAGTAACGGCGGTCACCGTCACCCAGGCTCTCAAGGCCCTGCCCTGAAGGCCCATTGTGGAAGTTCTATCGAAAAAACCCATGTTAGTACGTAGAACAGATAAACAAACCGATGAGGAAGAAAAAAAAAAAAACAGCCAAGCTCCCCGAGGCGGATACGCAGTCCTTATATATCTACAGGAAGCGAGATGTTTTCATGGTATTTCTCAGGGTGTTGGTTATGGCCTCTTCCGATATATTAGACATGAGATGGAGTCTGTCGCAGCCAGCGCACGCTTATGTCATGGTACTTTTCTCTGCGCCTGCATATAAACATTCATGCTCTGTGTGCAGGTGTTGACATCAGGGCTCCGCTGACATAACAAACGACAGGCGGTTTGGAGAGGGAGCTGGAGGGGCGGCACGGAGGGCGGCAGTCGGAGCATGGTGCTGTTTCAACAGGGTTTCGAATCATGTGCCGCAGATGAAGCAGTCGCAAATCCAGCGTGTACTGCGTGCTCTAGTGGCATTTTCGGCCTTCACCTTTTGGAACTCGGGGACCTCTCAAGTTCTGCAGATTGCTATGGCGAAGCTCGCTCACGGGACTGAGGACGTGGTACGGCGCTGACACCAAATCCCGGCATATAGGACAGTTTTTCCTTGCTACATGCAGGGCCGTCACGTCAGCGACATACATCTGAGCATTGCTAATAGCCGTGGTATCCTAGATACAGTTGCTGGGCGAAAAAGAAACGGCCAGACCCTTCTGGCGTGCGTGGTTCTGATTTGTAGCCAGCTGGCCGCCGAGCAGCACGACTGCCAACATGTCTCTTGTTTTTAGCACCATAGCTGGATAAAACCTCTGCGCCTCAATTGCAGTGTGAAATGTGCCACCTCTCCAGACTCGCTCACTTATGCGTGTCCCCATTACCCCAAGCATAACGAGGCTCCTAATCTGTGCGAGTTGGCTCCCGAACCGTCAGAGGGAGTCGGAACGTCACTTCATATTTTCCTAGTCGGCGAAGTTACGACGTCCCCGAAGCCCAACTAGGCTCATTTCACTTAACTCTGTTTGTAGTCAGCTCCACGACTGTTCAAGAATGTGGTATAGATGATATGTTTTTTCTTCGTTTGTTCGTTCGTTTCTTCGTTGTTCTTTCTTCGTTGTTCTTTCTTCTTTCTTCTTTCTTCTTTCTTCGTTCTTCGTTCTTCGTTCTTTCTTTTTTGATAGATTTCCAGTAGTGCTTGGCTCGCGAAAGCCCGAGATCCAGCTGCAATACTTAAAACCTTGTTGCATTCTCAGCCAATCGTCTTTCAACCAGCTTGCACATGTAGACACGCTTCACCCAGGAACCCCACACGCAATGCACGGGGCTTGCAGTGACTATGGTAAATGCTTTGCGGTTCTAAGCATCCGAGACCCTCCGGTCGCTCATGTATATTATGTTCGTGTATAGTAGGTTTCGTGTATAGTGAGGTTGCAATTTTCCGGCCAGAGTTGCGTCTTCGCGCACTCGCAGGTTGCAACTACACTATTATCATTTCATCCCAGTCTGACACCTTTTCACTGCAGATAATCCAGTCTCAGCCAGCTATCTTGTGAATATTGTCGAACATTCCGATCAAACACAGATAGTGGCCAATGACACCGAGAACCACAAAAAAGTGCCAAATGTTATGGCTCAGGAAGGCATAATCAACCCACCACAACGAAAAAAAATCTCGCCTATACGGAGTTGGCGTCGGCTCCTCGGGGAAGTGCTTGGTTAGAATTTCGCTGTTCGTCAACGTTTCGTCATCATGCGCGGGTTGGCAAGCACATTCCCAAGAACGCTCCCGATAATCCACCCCACCACAACTGGGCGTGGAGGTTTCCTGGCTCCCAACGTGTGCTTGCTCGTACGCTGGCTCCACTTCAAAGCCTCTGGGCTCCAGCTTTTCGGCACTGCGGCCGTGCACTTCGCACAGGTGCTCCATTTCCGCTTTCATCTCTCGCAACTCTTCTTCACCGCTGTGCTCAATGTTGCCGGTCAAAATATCCAGCGCACTGTGCAGGTGGTTGCAGCTATCTTCGTCGTTGATGACAATATCGTACCTGAAGCGTTCCGGAATGAGCCCGCCATAAAACAACACGCCCACCCAATACCACACGAGCGACTTGTAGAATAGCGGACTGAAGAAGTAGAACGAGCTCATAAAGCCCTCGAGGTACCACTTGCAAAGGAACGTGCTTGCGCCAAGCACAACCAAAGAAACGAAAAATCCGATCCGTAACGGCCGGCACTCGGGCCGGTCAAAGTAAGGCGACCAGTTGACCAAGAAGCCCGCTGCACCAAAGAGTGCCAGCATCCCCACGAATGTGTAAAGAAGCCTTGTGTACTCCTGCAATGCACAGTACTCGGCTGCAATCACCGAACAAGTAATGAGCACAGTGATGCCCGTATAGTCAACGCACGCAAACCGGTTGCGAATCTTGAGCTGGGCAAAGCATGAATACGTGTGCCACAATACAGAGCTCGCGAGGCAGTCGAAGGCCGCCGCAAGGAAAATGTACATCATGGCGTTGGCCACGGCGGAGTTGGCTGCGAACGCTGCGGTGGACGGAAAGTGAATGAATGCAAAGTACACAATGAGCGCCGCTCCCAAAACATGCGTCCAGATGTTGCCTGTTTCGTTGTGGTTGAAGTGGAAGATCGACTTCAACATTTCCCTATGGCTGAGGTTGAACCGGTACCCGTACATGATGTACCTATTTTCCCGCCACGAGAGTGGAAGCTGGTAATAATGCAAGTACTTATGCTGCGCAGTACGGATCGCCTTGTTGAAGTTGTAGAAGCGGAACTGGTTGAATTTGGCATCCAGATCGTAGTCGGCCGTCGCCAGGGGCGTCTTGCTTTTGATGAGCGAGTCGATATGTGACAACTTCTGCTCAAAATAGGTGAGGTTGGTGATGATTTTGTTGGCAAGAAGCTCCCGATTCGACGCCACTGTCGACAGACTGCCAGCCGCTGTGTCGCAGCTATAGTCACCATCCTGGTTGAACAAGTAGTTGTACTTGTCGTCTAGTGCCTTGTAAAGGTACTCTAGGTTCAACACCGATGTCTTGAGTACTTGGTCTTTGACCACTCCAAGTTGCTCGTACACCTTGTTCAAATTGTATATGGAAAACGACTTTATCGAGGAGAGGGACGCCGAACTGGACCTCCGAGAGCTGGCAACTTTGCTGTCCAGCTTGAGTTGCTCTTGCTGCTGCTGCTGCTCTTCTTCCTCCTCGTCAGTGGTGTCACCTCCGGTCACCTTGAAATACTGATCAAACCGGTCTAGCCTTTGCTCGATAGACGAGAGAAACCGGTCTAGCTTCTCAATCAAAATCTCTTCCGTAGACCGGCTTTTCTGTTGCTTAGCAGAAACATCTTCTTCTCTAATATGCGAGGGACTTTGCACATCTGCTACGTCTGGTTCCCTGCCGAACCGATTTCTCACATACGCTTCAGTTAAGCTTGACATTCTCGGATTTTGGTGGGACGTGCAGTCGACTACTTTCACAAGTGTCTCTTTGCAGATTTCGGAAGTTTAGCTGGAGCTTGGTGATGTGTCGTTGATTTTATCTCGGCTAATATCCACCTGGCTCTCACTGGGTAGTTCTTACCACACAAGCGCTGAAAAGCAGTGGTGTTCTTTTTTGCTTCGTGCTGAATCTAGCTACGACTCAGAATCTAAAGGAATGACCGAATACCAAGCGAAGTTTAGCCCAGATGATTTTAGTAATTGGCAATGAAAAGAAACGTGATAAGTCCGATCCGGTGCATGTGCAGGAATCTAAAGACAAGTTCGGAACGTTCAGGGAACCGAAGCTGGGCACGTGTGTTTCCAGCCAAAAGAATTAAGACGTGGCTTGGTTGGGAAACACACGGTTGACTTATCTACTGCTTTCGTACGCTATTGAGTACATGTGTCTCATGAAACTGGGCATCTGGCCCACATTAATTAATGAGTTGTGCGCAAGCAGTTGATCAAACCATGATCATCTAGATAAATGCGCTATTAACTATAAAAAAAACTTATCCGACACATCTTCGAAATTTGCGATAAGAGACTATGTTTAAACAAAATCCTCAGGATGCAACAGATTTCGGAGATGCAGCGGAGATGCAAATTTGGACTCCCCAAATGGTATGCTTAGCGAGCGTGTCACACAGCGGAGCAAAAAGAAAGAAAAATAATAGGAATATGAGAGAAGTTACGTTGACCGCCAAGCATTGCCACTCAGGAATTGTGATGTTTGGCGCGATCAAAGTATTCGTATTCGTAGAGGCACTTTCGGAGAGGCTTGAAAAAGTGAATCTTCCCAACCAAGTCATTGTACTTGGTGCGAGTCTCGGGGTCCTCAAAAGCTTTGAGATTATCCTTTCCATCACCGTTGAATAAAAACAGCTTTTCTTCGAGATGGAATGCTGTGAGCTGGCTGGTGGAATAGTACTCAGCCAAAGTTTCGTCATCCTCCAAAAGTTTAAACGCCTCGTCATCATTCATGGATTTGATTCTGGCAACCATTTTTTGAATGTCGTACTGATTCTTGTCATTCTGGTAATCTTTGTCATCGAAGAGTTTGGTCAACTTGTCTTTAGTGATCCAGAGCTGTAATTTGGGCACAAAGTACCAATCTCTGAACTCGTAGTCGTCCAATCCTCTTCTGTACTCCCACCTCAATCTGTCCTCAATCTGACTGGGAACATATACCGGAACTCCACCCATCATAGAGTAATGGAGCGGCAGTAGTTGCGGAAGGGTATAGAAGTGCTTTCTCCGGTCATTGTAAACCTCGGCATTCGGATCATTGTCATTCTTGCTCACTATTGGGTCTTGTTTATACTCTTCTGGGAGATTGAAGCTGGATTTTGCGAGCCCGGTGATATCAATGTAAATCCCAGAATCGATATCGACAAATCTGGCGTCAATATGATTTCCTGTATCAGATCTTTCCCTGTTGTGGATATAAGTGCCCACGTCTATTAAGAATCGACCGTACCCCTCGGAGGGATTTTCAATCACTAGGGTCTGATTATAATCTCTGCTAAGTCTCACCAATTCGGAAATCGGCATTTGAATATCGATATCAACATCATAGGGAAACATAAGCCCATCCCAATACCACGATAACAAGGGGCCATGCATGATCCAGGAAACTATACCCTTTTCCTCAGCAAATCTGTTCCAATTTCTCAAAAGACGCTCTAGAATGATGTTGGTTCTCTCAATCCGTTCGCCCTTGTTCCATTCATCTTTTTCATAAAAAAGTGCATCACTGAAGAATCGCCAGTCGTAATGCCAGCCCCAATCATTATTCAGGTTCTTCCTCTCTCGGATATCCAAAAGCGCCATCTTGAAGTAAGTGGGTTCATTCGTGCCATCATATTTAGCGCAGTCTATTAGCCCATCCAAGTAATTCTGCTGCATTACATCTCTATTGGCAATTGCTTGGTATTCCTTAATTTGTCTTTCGATCCCTTCTTTAGGATAGTCGAAGTGAGATTCTTGCAACGTGATATCCTTGTTTAAACCGGGCTCACTTGTGACGATCTGGTGCATTTTCATTTCATCTGCCTGCTCGGGTAAACGACGAGGTTCGACCTCGTGTAATAGTTTCTCATAGATCTTTTGATGGTTTATGATGATTTTTTTGTCTTTACTCTTAAGGATATCATCTGCCGATTTATTTAATTCCAGCTCGATGAAGCGCTCCGTCATTCCACTGTACATCAAGCGCTGGTCCGATCCTTGAGTCTGATTAACCATAAACTCATAGGTTCCGCCTCCTTGTTCTTCGTTATTTAATATAATCACCTTCAACGGTTTGGGCAAGTTAGTCATGATGTAAGACTTCGCCATGAACACACGCACTGCATTGAAAGACGGATTTTCATGGGGGCAGTGGCCGGAAATAATTGACTTCGGGAGCTGCTCCTTGTTCCGGTATCCGAAAGCCTCCAACTCAGCCTCGGTATATTCGTCTCTCAATTTACAGAAGCGCCTCGTGTCGGGACGGCCACGAATCCTATTCTTCAACCGATGACAGCTTATTTTTTTGCTTTGTTCCAAACCAATTTGGGTGTTGAGCAAGGTCGCATCAACCCAATCCACCCAGTGAAACGGGAGGGTAGGCAACTCGTCAGTGTTGCCAATGCGTATCAATTCTTCCATGAACACAGATATGGTAAATCTCGGATCGTAGAATAGCTCATCTGGTCCCTGTGTTCCTGGCTCGACAAGAACTTTGTCTGCGGGGATCTCCGCTTCCACATGTGACAAAGCACTATGAGCTAGCCAGAATCTCTCTTTATCTGCGTTGACTTTGGAGAACAACAGCGCTGTTTTGCGGTGGAAATCTGTCGGCGAAACGTAACTGTTAACAGCCTGCTGTATATCGACTATTGGAGTTAGCACCTGAAAGTATGACAATATGATCACGTCCACAACAATTATTCCAGTCAAAAGTGAGATAATCAACTTTTTGGAGAGCTTACTCACGAAGTGAAAGCCCTTCTGGAAGCCCGTCATGATAAGCTAGCTGAAGTTCAGTCGGCAAAACGTTGTAAGACAATTTTTGATTAGTCGGGAAGTAGAAATAGTGCTGTCAAGGAGAAGATTGCCAACGGTGATGATTAGCTCCTGCAAGACAAGCACGAGGTGCGTCAATAATGCTAGCAAAGAAGGGCTAGTTCGGCGAAACGAAAGGAAAGGAAAACGCAAGTCTCTAGACAAAAGCCCGTTCTTCACCGTTAATGGAGAGCGGTGTTGTTATGCCCGTGAAGTAGATCTCAATAATCTCTTTTTTTTTTGGCTCTCCAGGCCTGTGAATTTTGTTTCTTTTTCGCAAGGTTTCTATGCACGCGCAGTAATTCTCCCCGGACGCAAAAAAAAAAGACCGAGCATGGAATCAGGTACTATCTGCTTTAACAGAGCGGATCTTCTGTCGGAGCGAAGGACCACGAGCATTTTCCGACGCTACAAAACATAGTTGAAAGATTCAAAAAACGCTGGCACCCGTACTCTATTTGTCTCACTTTTCCTGCCACAGGCCCCTTTCTCTTACCAGCCAATGACTTGACAAGGCTTGGAATCATATCCCGTGACTCGAAGCCTTATTCCGGTATATGCGCGGTGTTTGCGAGTAAACCGAGTATGGCTCGCGTGAGGTGTTACTACATTATGGCAATACCCCTGCATAATATTATACGCAGGTGCCAAAAACATAGGCGGTATTCATGTGTCAGGCAAGTGGTCGGGCCAAATTTTCAAGTAGCTTTGTGATCTGGGCATGCAGTGGCTCAACCAATTTGTAGATCTCGGAGTCGTAATCTTCATTGATGAGCTGGTCTAATTCGGCAATTTGGCGAAGAAGTCGTGCGTTGCCGGAACCTCGTAATTCGCCTGTTGCCTTATCTCGTATGTGCATAAGATTAAACTCTTCGACGTCCTCTCCAGACACTCCAAGATCCTGCGGCAGAATCTCAAGAACATCGTCGTTGAGCTCCTCCCATTTCGCGTCGATAGCCCTTTGGCCCATATTTGTTGGCTGGACACCTGGTGTTAACTCGATTTGACTTTCCACATCTTGGTCGTCAAGGGTAGAGCCTGCTTGAGCAGTCTTTAGGCAAGTCTTAAGTAGTAGCCGCTTCTTCAATATCAACTCAATACGGTAGTTCAAATCTTTTCTGAACTTTTCCTCGTCGATATTCTCGCTTGGCTGCATCACTGTAAAATCGAGCTCAACAGCCTTGGGATTGTTGTGCTTTGTCCGCAATGCTATAAGAAAGCTTTCTAACCATTCTATCAACTTGGCAAAGAGTTTTCCATCATCTTTGTTGTGTAAATCGTGCATAAATCGGTAGAACAGGCCCTCGTACTTGTCCAAAAGGTTTTTGAATCGATTGAACATTTCAACTGGACTGGTGAAGTACATATCGCCTTCGTCTAATGTGGTCACTTCCGCCAAAAGATCACCAACAAAGTTTTGGAAGTCGAGAAAAACAAGGTGAACATCGCACTTCTTCATAACTGCCATGAGTGGCTGATAGAATACAGTGAGGAATTTTTTGATAAGCTTGGTAAGTTCTGGTTCCCTCCAGAGTTGCTTGAGAAGCTTCTTGTCTCGGGACCTGATCTCCAATTGCCACAAGTGTTTGAGTGAGACATAAGGGGCGGCACTTTTCACTTCTAGTGTTTCACTCAAATGAGTGAAAGCATCATGCGCCGGAGCGATCTCTTGCTCGTAGAAAAGTAAATCCTGCTTTGTCAATTTGGGTTCTATGGTATCGGAGGTGAGAACAGCGAGTAATAGGTTGCTTTCCTTTTTAACTGATTCTTCTCTGAGGTCATCCTCCAAGTCGTCTAAATTTTGAACGTAGTAGCAAATTCTTTCAATAAAAACTTGATATTGATTGAGGGCTAAAGGCTCTGCGGCCAAAAGCCGCTCTCTCTCTTTGGAGTTGTCTTGCAAGTCCTCATCGAGGAGCATTATAAATATCATTGACAATAGATTGTTGCTTGAGTTGCTTCCAAAACTTGGGACGCTCATTAAAAGAAGGTCAACTATTTTTGTCATCATTTTCATTGGGTTGGTATACTTTAAAATTCCATAACACATTCTGTAGGGGAATAGGCGATGAAACTTGCGGCATTTATGCAACCACTGACTGGAGTTGTCTCTGGTCAAAAACATCTGGTATAAAGTTGCAGCAACTTCTAATTTGCTCCATTCAATGAAGGATGTCAATAACGGCGAGATGTCTTTGGGATCAGCACTTTTGCCAATTTCCTCGAAAATCATGGTCAACTGGTGAGGATCGGCGAGCAACTTACTCTTGAATTGCTCGAAGTTGCTGCTGAGCTTGCTGATGGTTCTAGCGATGTGATTTTGAAACTCTTCCTGGGTAGCAAGACGCCTTTTTTCAAGCTCCATTCTTTGCAGGTAGTCTTGCATCTGGTCAGAGGAAAGATTGTCGAAATTCTTGGCTTCGTCATTAAGAAATTGTAAGAATACATCGCAGTGGGCTATCTCGGGCTTATGAAGTAATGTGTTCAAGTAACCCCGAAGTGCAAGTCGAAGTTTTTCGCCATAATACTTATGGGACTTGTCGATGGTATAAGGACCCATTAACACTGTCCTCGTGTTGGTGGAAGCCGGAGATTTATCTCCATGATTGCCGGCACCAGACTCATTGACCAATATTCCCTTGTCATTCTTAATACGATGTGGCATAGCATGGATCTCTGCCGACATGAGACCAGGATATTTTGACTTTAAAGCCCGCTCTAAAGCCTCAAACTCCGAGTATGTTCGAGAAATGAAATGCGACTCGTACGAGTACAGCCCACCGTTCTTTGATCTGCGTGTGAACTGTAGAACAAATACACAATGCAAAGAACGGGAAGATCTACCAATGATGCGGAGCGGATTGAGGAACCATGCACTGTCGGACAGTGACCTGGTGACCACATCGATGGCAACGATATTTATATGTATATCGTTTGTAAACACCATTTTGGAGTGGTCCGTCAAGCCGCCAGGCGCCAGGTAGTCGCCGAGGCCCATCTTGACCATAGCCGGGTTCTTGGAGATTTTATCGAGTTTGCCCTGGTCGGAGGGCTTCAAGTGGTCGTTGAACAAATACTCCAACTCCCTCGGCGAGCTCAACATCGAATTGTAGAAAAGTAGCATTATCCTCAAGACTCGTACGTTGACCAGGTGACGCATGGATGTCTTATTCTTGCTGTGAGCGGAAGAGGACATGCGTTTGGTATTGAAGCTCTCCACAAACGGCTGGACGGTATCGCGCCAAAACACAACCTGGTCCTTTTCGGGGTTCATGACGATGAACGGGAAGGAGGCCACAAATTTCACGAAGAAGAACCTGAGAAGCGGCAAGTTGACCTTGGCCTTTTCGGCTGGCGACCGGAACGGAGGCCCAAAGTACTCCAAGCACTGGGGACGCGAAAGATACTGCAATTCGTCTTTGAGACAGGCTTCCACAAGGAATTTCTTGAGGAAGTGCTCCTGTGTGGCAGACAAAGTGCCTAGCACCAAGACGGGGGATTTTTGGTCCATAATGAGCAGAAGATGAGGTGGTTCTTTCTGTGAAATGCCTGTGAGTGATGGGTGAGGCTGAGACTGAGGCACAAACCATGCGAGCCGCACCAGCAGCTATAGGCGAGATGTGGGGAGAAAGAGCAGCAAAGGCGACGGGAGAGGAGGGAAGATTTGTGAAACACTACTCTTCCTTATTGGTGGAAACAGAAAAGATGTGAAAACAAAAGGAGACGTTCTGCAATTTTTTTTGTTTGGGAATGGGTTGCTTGCTTCCTGGAGCAATTGTGCGGAGTCCGCTTGCCAGAGCAACTAGGAACAAGATGGGCCTCTTTACTTTGGAGTGGTGCCGTGACTTGACGGATTTTTTGGTCAAGCGAGTAAATCTCTTCTGTGCCATTGTGTCCTTTTTCTATTGTGTTTTTTTTTTTTTGCTTGTTTTTTTTGCTTGTTTTTTTGCTTGTTCAAGGTAATTACAGAAGGTCGCCAACCACGAAGGGAGGACTACTATCAATCAGAACCTACTACTCTACAGGTGAGGTATGAAGTTTTCAATATGCCTTTATTTATTTACTTATTAAATTAGATTTATTATTTTTATAAGTTGTGAGAACACCTCTATTCGAAGCAGGTGGTATTAAATGCTAATGCTGAAGGATTAGAACATTTGACATTAATTGTTTGTTTAGGATCTGATTTCTAAACCATCACATAAAGGCACCCATGAACGACTTCAAAAGTGAGTACATTCGAAACCCACACTGTCAAATTACACCAACGAAACCCTAGAGGAAGAAGGAGTTTCTCCTACGGGAATTTTAACGGATTGCTAGGCCTCTAAATAGCTTGAATGATGCCCCATCCCGGAAAAGGAACGAGATGATAGGTAAGAATTGACAATAACTACCTTTGAAGTAAAGGATTATAAGAGCTTCCTAACAAGTAAAAGATTATAAGAACTTAAGCAAAAGATTAATGACAACTTCCAAGGAAAAGATACAGTACCTAATAAGATAGCAATCGAAAACCACCGAAATCAGCGAAGGTGAGAATGTGAAAGAGATCAAGAGCCAAGTTTCTCACCATAATAAGTTTCATATTGATTACAAGAACAAGAGTAATGTAACCACGTCCAAAGACCTACGTTACTTCCTAACGATATCTAGAGGTCTCCTTACTAGCTTCGCATTATCTGACAGACTCTGTAGAAGGCATCGAGACAATTATTTTTATCTACTCAACACGTGGATAAATCAGACTGCGATCCACAACCTATAACAGCATGAGCTGGTGACGACAATCGGTGCCTTCAGTTCCATCAAGCATTACCTATAGATCACCACTACTTCTAATTTGTGTCTACGGCAACAGCCTGCGACTGTGCTCTGGAAGCTTACAATTTCGATTGATGTCCAGACTCAGTGATGGCCAGGACAATCAGTTGCAGACGGACACAAAACGAAAAAGAGAGTTTTTAGCCAATTAGAAGCTGTAAAAGTGGCGAACCCCTCTTTTGCGCTTGGAGCTGTCGTACGTGTTCATTATAAATTTCCACATCCTCCCGCTAATTTCTCTGATACTTGCAACTATACGTCTGCGCGAATCTATGAAAATAAAGCTAATATAAAACATATAGCTAATGTTAAATTAGGTAATTTTAATTGATTAATATAAATCATAGGTGATCATTTTGATATAGGATTATCTATATATTCACATTTTATCTGAACCAACATCATGTTCTCTTTACTATTTATTCTATTTTGAATTCGAATCATGTCAACTCAGAAGCATTAGTAGCTTAAAGCCTCATAAGAGTTGTCAGTTCGAATCTGATGTAATGCGATATGGATAGTTCGGTATTGGTAAACCAACCTACTTGCTATGTAGTTGCTATTAAGCTATCAGCGTTCAATTCTCTGACTATCCGTTATGACATATAACATACCTTTAGTCTAATTAAACCAATTAATTTATTCATTATATATTCCATTTCAGACCTTATACAAACAATTCATTTAGAGTTATTGTTATTCTTATACCTATATATTCTACCATATGTAATTTATTTAAGATATAATTAATTAAACGTATATCTCTATTAGTTTAACTTCTACAGATTTCAACTTAGTTATACCTTTAATTTTCCTTACTTGTACGTATCCATCTCCATCTATAATCGCTGCGAATCTTCTCAAAAAGCATGATCTTCATTTAAACCCTTAGGTATATTTAGTTTATGGCATATAATGTCAGGTGATACATTTTCTAAGGCGTCTATTTTAACGTTTTCATACTACCTATTTCAACATTATAACGTTGTATTAATTGAAAAACCCTCGCAGTAGCCAGAGTCGTCGCTATCCCAATTTCGCGTGGGCCTCACTCTGGCTCCGTTAGCTATAAATAGATCTCCTATTTTGGGTGCTATTGCTACTTTATCTGTTTGGTCAAATTGCCTTCAAGGGCCAGTCACCGTGACATAAGTAGCTGATGCCGCCAATGCTGTTATTTTCTGAAGCTTGATAACTTGATGTAAAGGCTGGCCAGCCTACTCATCGCACGCACTACCCGTTCTGCAGACAGCACCCATCGCAGTGATTTTTTTTCCGACTATTTCTACTAAGCTACTCGATCCTCATCCTTGTTTGCCATGGGAACACAGAAAAAAGAAAAACAGAGACGGGTTAGAGAGGGAGACACGAGGGATGGTAATCTCCGTGTCAAAGGTGAGAACTTCTACCGAGATGCAAAGAAAGTCAAGCATCTCCAGATGTACAAAACTGGCAGAGCAGTCCGCAACGCAAAGGGCGAGATAATCCGAGCAGCTGCGCTACAATCCACCGATGCTCCTGTGGCCCGCGTGGATCCCAACAAGAAGTGGTTTGGAAATACCAGGGTCATTGCCCAGGATGCATTGACCCACTTCCGGGAGGCAATGGGGGACAAGAAGCACGACACCTACTCTGTGTTGTTGAGAAGAAACAAATTGCCCATGTCTTTGTTGGACGAGAAGGACCAGACTGAGTCGCCTACAGCCAAAATTGTTGAGACGGAGTCTTATGCCCAAACCTTTGGCCCTAAACAGCAGAGAAAGAAGCCTCGCTCGCATGCCGCGTCATCTTTGGAGGAGTTGGCCGAGATGTCTGCCACTGATTCCACGGCGTACCAGGAAAAACAGGAGTTGGATGCGACGCTCGGCTTGATGGGAGGTTCCATATTGGACAAGGATGATTTCACCCAAGAAGCAAAGGAGGCCATTTTCCACAAGGGTCAATCCAAGAGAATTTGGAACGAATTGTACAAGGTGATTGACTCCTCGGATGTGGTGATCCATGTTTTGGATGCTAGGAACCCCCTTGGCACTCGGTGCGAGTCAGTTGAAAAGTACATCAGAGATGAATGTCCCCACAAGCATTTGATTTATGTTTTGAACAAGTGCGATTTGATCCCCACATGGGTTGCGGTATGTGTCCTTTTTGATCGAATGCTCTCTATTTCGTTCTTTTTCTACATTGTTTTCAATCGTTTGTTCTCTTTATTACTTACTTACAGGCCCATTGAAATTTGCAAGGGGTCGGTTATCTCTAGTCCCAAAGCCCTTTGTCAGGGTGACGATCTGATCTCCGATCAATATTCTACATCGTTGTCTGTTATGGCTTTGGAAGAGCAAAACTGCCCGCCTGTATTCCCATGGCTTTGGCTATGGTACTTGTGCCGTTTTGGCGCAAGTGTTGGATACACCGTCAATAGTTATTATTGGCATTCCAGGGCAGTCTCGGAATCTTATTGAGTTGGACTTACTCTTTACGTTTTTGTGAGTTTGTCCGTAGTATAGAAGCCGACACTATTTCATTTTTCGTCTCTCTCCTCTTTGCTTGCAATTTCTAACGACTTGCTACAAATTCATTTTACTAACATTTCAGGCTGCATGGGTTAAGCATTTATCCAAGTCATATCCCACATTAGCATTCCACGCATCGATCAAAAACTCATTCGGAAAGGGTTCTTTGATTCAGTTGTTGCGTCAATTCTCAACTCTTCACAGCGACCGTAAACAAATTTCTGTGGGTTTTATCGGATACCCAAACACTGGAAAGTCTTCCATCATCAACACTTTACGTCAAAAGAAAGTGTGCACTGTTGCCCCTATTCCAGGAGAAACAAAGGTGTGGCAGTACATTACTTTGATGAAGAGAATCTTTTTGATTGATTGTCCCGGTATTGTTCCCCCCAGTAGCAAGGATACCGAGGCAGATATTTTGTTCAGGGGTGTAGTGAGAGTGGAGCATGTTTCGAATCCAGAACAGTATATCCCCGACATGCTTACGAAGTGTGAGAGAAAGCATCTTGAAAGAACTTATGAGATCAAGGGTTGGAAGAACTACGAGGACGACCCTTCGTTGTTAGAGGATGCAAGCACCGAATTTATTGAGTTGATTGCTAGAAAGCAAGGCAGATTGTTGAAAGGTGGTGAGCCTGATGAAGGTGCTGTAGCGAAACAAGTGTTGAACGACTTCAACAGAGGAAAAATACCTTGGTTTGTATTACCACCTAAGGACGATTCAGTCAGAGAAGGTGAAGACAAGAAGGCTGATTATAAGAGGAAGCGTGCTGAAAGGGAAATGGAGCTGAGCACTTCTGATCATGTTAAGAGGCCTAAAATTGGCAACGAGGAGGAAACTACGGATGAAGCTGTTAATGACGATAATGAAGACGAGTAATCTCAGCATGGCCTGAGAAATACGTGAAAAATTTATGTTGAATTGGGATCTCTCCTCTATTGTACATTATATCTGCATTTATACATGTTGTCCTTTCGGACTAGTAAAGATAAACTATGTAGTGGTCAATCACCAATCTTGCTTTGGCTTCGTGTTTCCAGCTTCATGGCTTTTGACGCCCTCAAGTACGTCGCCAAGGCCCCAAATGTAACCCTTGAACTTTTCAAATACTTTCAAGTCCGATTGTGCCTGCCTGAAAAACTCCTTGAAACACTCCATCAACAAGTAAGCATGCAAAGTTGAGGTCATTTGCTGGCTCTGTTGATGACCAGCAAATTGCCCCAGCGTTGAGGTTGTGAAGTATTGTCGGATTACAGGCGAGATAGGAAGGAGGCGCAACTCTTCGGCCAAATACTCAATAGATGGTTTGTTATTTGAGGTGATGCCCTTTCCCAAGTCCGATCCTGCAGCTCCGTGGTTAGAGGAGTTATTAGTCCCAGAGTAGTCATTGTTGGATGATCTGTTCAAAGCGTTTGGATTGACTTTGCCTCCCGAGTAGCCGGATAAGAGCTGGTTCCCGATATGTTTCAAGTCGTAAAAACTGGGAAAGTACTTTGAGCACCACCAGAAAAAGTCCAGTTCATCGCTAGGCAATATATCATTGGTCAACAAGCTGATAAGAAACCCTAAGTCATAACCCGAGTGATAGGTGATCCAGTTGATAGCAGGGTCCAACAACAAGCCACTCTCCATCATAAGCTCTGCGAACGCAAAATGGGGAATGCCTTGACTCATGTGCGATGCGAAATTTATTTGGGACGTCAGCGATAACATGGCCAAATGCTCTTCGTTAAACATTTCCTTCGTTAAGTCATAGTGAAAGTTGAACTGCCAGATGACTGAATTACTCACAGCACCGTTTCTGATTTTTACTGCACAAAACGACAACTGGATGATGTTCAACAAGTCGGAGTTCGACCTCAACGTCTGGAAGTGGTAGTCCAACGACGACTTGAATGTGCCCACTGGTCTGGCCACAATGCCAGGAATCTCCTGGTGTATGGAAATGAACACACTACTAGTCTTGTCGCTCACAAAAGCTCGTAAAGCGTTGAACTCGCGCTCCAAGTTGAAGCTCCACACCTCCTTTATCAAAGGTATGTTCTGCTGGGCCTGGAGCTGGGTCTGTAGCAAATGGCCCAGTTGTGGCTGATTTGCTGACTGCTGTTGTGCTTGTTGTTGGGATTGCTGGCCCTGTGTTTGGGAGTGTTGCAACCCGGGATTACCGAACCGTGGCTGGTTGACTTGCTGTGGTAATTGCATATGCGGATTAGCGCCCAGAGCAAAATTCACCCCGGACACTCCGTTCACAGAGCTTCCGGACGTCTGAGTGTTATGGCCGCCATTTAGGGCAGCCAATAAAGTGCTTGCCGTTCCACTGTGCGACGTTTGCTGCTGCTGCTGCTGTTGAAGATGCTGGTTGAGAATTTGTTGCCGTTGTTGTTGCAAATGACGCTGCTGTTGCATCTGGATTTGTGAGAGCTGTGGCGACAGTCCGTTCGGGGCATTCAGCTGTGATTGCTGCTGCTGTTGCTGCTGGACGTATTGAAAGTGGGGGTTCACATTCATGTTCGTCCCAGGAGCCGTGCACGTATGGTCAAAGGATATGTCAGAACGGGCACGATCTCAAGGTGTTTTATGGATGATAATAAGTCAATAAAATATTGATTGCCCTTCGATAGTTTGGTGCTTTTTAGTGGTCAGGGCTAGCCATGGGTGCGTGAAGTGAGAGAACGACGGAAACTTTGTTGTATGTGGTGCAGACACTACGATCAGTGAGGCCTGCAACAGTGTTGATAAGCGGCGTGGATGTATATCAAGGCCAGAAAAGGGGAAAACGTAAAAATTACCGAGGAAGTATGGAGTGGCGGAGGAGAAAAAAAAAAATTCCAACCAATCTAAAAATTGGGTTCAGCAGCCGAAAGGTAATTCATTGAACCGTTGTAGCAAGACTAGATTGGGCACAGCTCCAAATGGCTGGAACAAGTGAACATCTGACAAATAATGTATTACTGTTAGGATTCCTACTTGAAAAAGGTGCAAAGGTGTAATCTAAGAGAAATGCTAACTTCTGGTGTCAAAAATGGCAGTAATCATTTAATCTTTCATATTGTGTAATCGGGTCTCATTATAAATGCATAAATTTTGTCATAGAGAAGTTTGACCTTGCAGCAGAGAGGTTCATCCAACAGAACACTACATCTTCTGAACACAGTGACACTCACAACTGCTCTCTGAAGTTGCTTGGCTCCCCGGCTCTTGTGTCCTGTAGGAAGTTGTGGTCTCCAATTCTTCTTGGCTTTATAAGGTATTGCAAGAAGAATGCAACAGCACATACCAAACAAAGTATTGCCACGACTATGTAAATTATGCTGAGGGTCAAGTTTCTCCCTCCCAATATTGAGTTGGTGGTGATCACGACTGATTTTGTACCCCCAAAGATAGAGACAGGGTAGTTCAATCCAATGGACATCTCATACGTGCCCGAGCCAAATGTTGCAGTGGTATTTTTTGAGTACAACTTGAAGAATGTGGGCAAGCCTGCCGTACGCATCCAGTTCTGCAAATGTTGCATTTGGGATAAATCAGGCATGTTGGACAGAGTGTAGCCGTCGGGATACAGCTTGGCCCAATTGGGTGGAGGCACCACGTCGTCCGGACTGTAGGAGGTCTTTTTAAACTTATGCTTTCGGTCGGAGGACCACGAGATGTCATCGTCAGACAATTCATACGTCTCATTATTGGACCCGCTCTTTGCGTTAAGAAGCACGGGGCTGGAAAAGGTATCGTTGAAGACTGAGTTCGCAATCAAGCCACATGGATACACTGCCTTGTTGTCCTTCGACCTGAAGGGGTCGCAGTCGGAGGTCAAAGACGACGCCGAGACCGCCTTTCCCCCGAGCTGGTCCAAGTCGTAGGAGGTGACGTACTTCCTGTGGTTTTGGTAGAAGTTGGTGAGTCTATAGTAGAGATAAATCGGGGGGCTCAAGTCTCGCGGGAGATTGAACTGGATGTAGCAAGTCTGGGCCACGTCTCCATCAGAGTCCGTGGAGTTGACGAGCTTCCACTTGAACTCGGGGTCGGTGTTTTTATGCTTGAAATGCCACGTAGTGTACTTGGAAGGTATCGACAGGTACAGCGAGCCAGAGAGGTCTGCGCATTTGGTATAGTCGACCTGTAGTTTCTCCACGTTGTACGTGAAGTAAAAGATGGCAATGCCGAGCGGCGCAAATATGGCGGCAAGGAGGAAAAGCAACGGGATCACGGTCTTGGGCGTGAGGATCGGTTGCCATGCCTTCAACCGCTGCTGTCGGAAAGCCGTGTTGGGTGGTTTTCTGGATTTGTGTATCTGCGAGACACTCTCGTCTCCGGAATCTTCGTTGTTGAGCTTGGCCTTTCTGCGGCGCAAGAAATTCATTGTGTTGTGTGGAGTTAACCGTTGTCTATGAAACGCCAACCACGCTTCTGTTTTTCTCGGGGCCCTCCGCTTGTGTGCAAGCTCAGTTTGGTGATCTGGTTGAGGCTAAGCTTGGCCCGTAGCGCTATATACAAGTGCGAGACTGGCCATTTTGGGGCAGTGTCTTTTTCCGTATCAGCGTAAAAGGCGTCCCCGGGATTGAAGTGGCTGCTGTTTTTAGAATTGGGTATTTTGAGTTTACTGCTCTTGTCTGTTTCGCCTGATTGTGTAACTGAGGAAAAGGGAAGAAGTTCCCCTGTTTTTTTGTTGTTCATAGTATCTTGGCATTTGCGAAAACCGGCCCCGACTGGACGGACCAGGCAAAAAGCGAGCCAGTAATACTCAAAAAGAAAAGAGATACGGCAACAAAAAGCCACCAAACATATAAAGCTGGACCACAAAGAAAACAAAGAAAACAAAGAAAAAAAGAAAAATAAAAAATAAAGAAAAATAAAGAAAAAAAAAGAAAGGAAAGCAGAGTCGAACGAAGGGCCAACGCAAGCGCGGCCGGCGCCGGTCAATCTATGGCGGAGAGTAATTCCGCCCAATGCGAGCTGCCATGCTCTGGTTCCGTAGCCCAATGTGCCCGGTAAGATCTCGGATGGCAGTAACGAAGACTGGGTGTCTTTAAGAAGCGACGAAAAGAAATAAACGGGCAAAGAAATCAAGGAGCAAAAAAAAGAAAAAAATTCACATCACATTTTCCGCCCCGCTTGGTCCTGGCAACCGGCTCCCCACGTTTCGTTCTCGTTGGGTGCGGAACCAGTGGTGGCAGCGGGCTTGAGATCTTCGCTCATCCAACATCGCGGCTCACGAATAACACCGCCGCGATTAGTCAAGACTACCTCAGTTCATCGACTCTCTCCCGTTTGGCTTTGCCTGCGCCCTGTTCAGTTTCCGGCTGCTTGGATTAACTTTTCACTTGCCCTAGCGCAAAGATTGCATCCTTGTCTTAATTAATCTCTTGCATCTCTAAGCCAACGGCTCCTGGGTTTTCATCTTTATACAACAAGCTGCTTGAGCAAAATTACCCATGGGCACTAGACAGAATGCCAGCATCCCGGCAATTACGGGCGAGATCGACCAGTCCTCGGCAATACATGTTTTCCCTCCCAGCCTTGCCCCTTACCGTCCCACAATAATCGCCTATGGCACCTCATTTGTCTCCACAACTATCGGATTCCCCTTTGACACTGTGAAGACACGTCTACAGTCTTACAACAACTTCACTTCGTTCTATGACTGTGTGGTTAAATCATACAAGGCTGATGGCATCCGCAGCTTCTATCGAGGCATCTGGGCGCCTTTGTTCTCCACTTCATTCGTACGCTCTATTAGTGTGTCAATATACACCAATGTTAAGCCATTTTGCTATGATGCCTTATACGGATGGAATAAATCGGGCAAGTCGGCGGAATTGCACCCGTTTGTGATGAATTTTCCTGTGTGCTTCATAGCTGGCGCCCTAGCCGGCGCCGGAACTTCGCTCATTTCTTGTCCGTTTGAGTTCACCAAGGTGTACTCCCAGATTGCCGCTTTGGCTCACGATCAAACTTCTGCAAAACTGGCATCGTCTACCCCTCTTGCGCGTCAGTCCACACTCAACACTGTGCGAACGATAACCAGCCATTTGGGGCCGCTAGGCTTGTACTCGGGGCTCAAATATCAAATGTGTCGAGACGCAGCTGGCTCGGGCGTCTACTTCGCCGTTTATGAATCCTTCAAATGGGCTTGTAATACTTTGATCAATGGTCAGCCATCAAGGTCGTCGCCATTGTCTATCCTAATAGCGGGTGGAATGTCTGGAGTCACATGTTGGGCCGTGATCTACCCGTTCGATACCGTCAAATCCCTCATTCAAAAGGATGTGGTGACTAACATATTGCGCAAGGACCAAGGCCTAGAGCCTCTTCCTCCTAAAAACAGAAAAGTTGTTATAGCGAAGCGTTTGTACCGAGGTGTAGGTGTCTCGATGTCTCGTTCGTTCCTCGTCAATATGGTTTTCTTCGGGACATTTGAGTTTGCCATGAAACACTTTGTGTGACCTTCCTTAACATTGATTTAGACAATCCCTATTTATTTATTCATATTGCGTCGTTTTATTCATTACCTACCTTTTAGACAACTTGGTCCGATTTTCAATCAATATACTTGTATATACATATGCGATTTGCCTCCGCTTAAAAATAAATGGTGAAACCTATAAGTCATCTGCTTCTGGTTCGACCACGCTCTTCCTCTTCTGTCTCCCACTCTTCGCCATCCACTGCTGATAGTTTTGCTCTCAGACGTGTTACTCGCCGCCTTTTTAATGGCTCTTGTTCGATCCCCGAGGAAAGTTCTTGAATAGACCTCTTGATAGGCGACCGAGAACGAGTGCGCAAAGCTGGGTGATCTTGAGATTCTACTCCATGATCTAGCTTATGTTCATCTTTCTTGATATCACCTTCCACAGCTCTCTGTTGAACTCTCTTGCGTTTGGACTTCACAGGAGAAGATGTAACATAAAATTTCTTTCGGCCAGACTTTTCCGGTGAGTATGCAAACCTCTCTTCTCTGTAATTCTTTTCCAAACCGGGACGCAAGCCTGAATGCAAATTTGTTTCATGTTCGGTATTCTCGGACGTAGCAGAATCGACTTTGAGTACTGTTTCTATCCATTCTTTCACATCTATCTTGGGCTTTGTCCCTTCTTGTGAGTCTGGAACAGAAGGGTCTGGAACTGACTCAGCCTTCGAACCTTGATCATCTTTAGTCGTGATAGGTTCTTCAACAATGATCGGATGACTACGTAGCACTCGCAATGTGGGAGAAGTGACTGGATTTGGAATATCAGGCAAACTCTTTTCTGAGGGGTGATTTGTAAATTCTTGAAATTCACCAGATGATCCAACAGCGTCATTATCCAATGTTAGTTCCTTATCTGACTTGCTCAGATCATGAACTGGTTTGTTATGAGCAACATCCCTTGATGTAAGTACATCCTTGGCCTTTTGTCTCACCAACTGCATTAGCCGCAAACAAGCTTCATCAGTCTCACTAACACCTGAATTAGTAAAAGCCACCTCTTTGCCGTCGCCACCTTCGTTGGTTTCCTTGGATAGACCATCGATAGTATTCGTATTTGCAGGGGATTTTCCTGTCACATCAATAGGTTGAACCTCAGATTTGAAGTCGCTCGCAGGTGAAGCCTTGTCTTTCTCTTCAAGAAGCTCATTGTGCTTTCGATCATCTTCATCACTATCAGCTTCGTCCAGGATTATCGGTGCCTCTTTCAGGCCATTTTCACTGATACTTTTATCAACAATGTCGGAAACATTCTCTTCAACAGATTCTTTTACATATTCAATAAAATCAGAGACCGGTTTGAGAACCTCCGCAACACTGTTTATTAGCGTTGATTCAAGATTATCACGAGGTTCAAATTCCCTAGGTAATACAGAATGTTCTTGATTGTCAGCAAACTCAGATTCATCCTCCGACTCTTTCTCATCAATCACAGGAGGTGACTTACAAACCATGCTAGTCCGTTCATCCACTGAACATGCGGGGTTAAGAATTTGTTCATCCTCTATCTCATTTTCTTCCTTGGGCAATGAACTCTTAGGAGGGTCAGGAATATCTTCAATTACTGTAACCAGTTCAGAGGACGAAATCGGTTCCTGGAATGACCTGTCACCTGTAGTTTTGTCATTCACTTCAGAGGAATCGAACTTTTCTTTGGAATCAACAGTTTGTACTAAATCTTTACTCGACGAAGAACCCATGAGAGTTGTCCTATTTTCTGCCAACAAATTGGTGACAATACCACTAGACTTATCATCTTCAAAAGTAGAATTCTCCACATCAGAAGACTCATGTACGCGAGACTGCTCAGTCTCGAAATCTGCATTCTCCTTAACCGTATTATCAATTTTCTCGAGCTCTGTCGTATCCCGAGAAACATAACCTGAAGCATCAGTAATCGCCGAAAAGGTCCAGTTGAATGGATTTAAACTAGAAGCCAATTTTTTAAGCCGCTTAACCGGCCACTTATCATACTCAGATTCCAGAGATTTTCTCTTCTTATAGCTTTCGGCCACTTCACTATTATCCATATATTCAGCTGTTTCCAGGGCTTTTTGGTTTCTATAGCTCTCCGTCAGTTCATCCCCGCTAGAACAATTCAGAAGTTCAACCTCGCTGTATGTCTCCAAGTCTTCAAAATTGACAGTACTATTTGAATAGTTATGATCCAGTGCTGGTGCTTGTGTTTCAGAGCTAAACTCCCCGGCATTATCCAAATATTCGGCACCCATTGGACTTTCGCTTCGACTGGACTGCAACTCCTGTGTAGCCACACCAGTCTTGGCAAAGGTCTCTGCTTGACTCTCAACATCTTCGGCTTCACTTTCATTAGGAGATTCATCACTGCTCCCTTTGTCTGCATCCTGTTTCTCTTTCTCAACTTTTCTATTTGCAAAATTAAAAGCCGGTGGAGGCAAAACTGTTGCTGTAAAAAAAAGGTTTTCCTCGGGGGAAGTACTCTGAACAGCTTCATTCAGTAACGTTGCATCGGCTTCTTCGATCAAAGTGGGTAAGATCACTTCGTCAATATCCTCATGAATTTCCACAAGCACTTGTTCCGGTTGCTCAAGAGGCTCTACGATCCCTGTTGGCACGAGTAAGGTGTCAGCTGAAATCAACGTATCATTTTCAACAATCTCAAGGGCTACATCCGGAAAGTGTTCACGAATGAATCTGGGCACTGGTTCTTCTACCGAAGTTGGAGCTAACGGCGACTCATCGAAGACAAATTCTGTGAACTCATCGTACAATACAACAACTTCCTCAAACTCCTGAGGCTCCTCAATTACAATATCTTGCAGAGATTCGAATTTACTACTCTCTTCATCATCGAGCAGATAATCAGAAGAGCTTTCGGTTTCAAGCTCCGAAAGAATTGGTGCGTTGGGCTTCAGTGCAAGAGTATTGGAAATTATCTTCCCCTGTTGTTGGTGGATTAATACTTCGTTCTCGATTTCTGCATCATAATATGGGTTTCCTGTGGAGTCAACAGAGGAATCTGATTCGGCATCCGATCCCAATTCACTTTTTAACTGTTGTACAGCTTCAAGTTTAATATTGAACTTTTTCTCTGTTCTTCTTAATTTTCTAAACACAACCTTGGGGTCCTCAGGCAGGAGTGACTGGAAGATAGGACGTCTGCGAGGTGTCTTTAGTTTCTCTTCAGGGTCACTATTTTTTTTAGCGTCCATTTGTACATATGCATCAGCATTGTTTGAAGAACCATGGTCTGGGAGTTGGACTGCATTTGCCTCAGGAGCTGTCTCTTTTTGCTTACTACTGAGTTCTGAAACATCTTGGAAGTCACCGTTCAAAACTTCATCAATTAGAATCTCAGTTTCTTCACTCATGGCCGCTTGAGCTAGAGTGGCAAGCATATCATTTTCGTCAACAAAGTCTTCTTGCACGGAACTGGAAGTTTCGGAAGCATTGTTTTCTAGGAAGTTGTGGTCGGGGTCGTCTTCTGAAGCCCCAGGGAATTCATTTGCTAGTCCATTTTTATGTACCGTTGAGTTTGAATCGTCAGTACCAGGCATTTTGCCAGCACTGATTTCGTCTACTAGGACAGAGACTTCATTTTCCACATGTTGTTGAAGTTCGTGAGGTGTCTCCTGATCACTTAGGTTCAGGCCAGTAAGATTCAGTTGGTATATACCTGAGTATTCAGTTTGGGAGTCATAGTCTACCGCTTCAAAGAGGTTGGCAGACTCAATCTCAACGTTTATGTGCTGTACTGATTCCCTTGAATTGTTATCGTCTTCGCTTTGAGAGCCAGCCTTACTAGCGAAACTGTTTTCTTCCGTCAAGACCTCAAGATCGGAATGTGCTGTCTCATTGCTAGCCACTTCTTGTGACTCCAGGTGGTCTGACTCACCTGCACTTATCTCTCGTGACCATTGACCTCTTTCGTGATCTGTGGAATTACCGTAGTTCATGGTTTCTAAATTTTCCTCAGCTAAACCATCTGTTTCAATTTCGGATTCAGAATGTGCTTCTTCTTCTGCACCACTACTGGACGTAACATCCATTTCACGAGGAATGGTTGAAGGCGCCACATCGGAAAGCCGGGGCCTGCCATTTTGGAGATGATAAGAAATTTGGAGTGGACTGCTGGCAGCACCAGCAGCAGCAGCAATTTGCCGAAAGTTCATGGAGACGTTCTCATGTACCTCATCATCATATTCTCCGCTTTCAGCACCGTCCAGGTCTCCGTCTTTGGCATCGCTTTCGAGAACTTCATCTTCCTCATCATCCTCGGCAGCTTGGTCATCAAAACTGTCAGCGCTTTCAATATCATTGTATTGCTCACTTTCTTGATCTTCTTCTCCCTCCTCCTCCTCCTCGGAGAGAATTTCAATCACGTCATCCTCACTCTCATTCTGGTCATTTGCACTATTGTATGAATTTTGCCCATCGGTAGAGATTTGTTCAGCACGGACGCCACTCTGATTCTGATTGGATTGGTGGGTCGAGGACGATTCTTCCTGTAATAGGTATTCACCCAATTTATCAAAAGATTCCAGATCAATTTGTTCTCTGTACTTGCGCCTTAAATGCTCTATGTGAGACTCTTTGCGGAGCGATAGTAGCTCATTTTTCTGCTGCTCAAGTGTAGAAGCTACTCGTAGTTTAAGACTATCTATCCAGCTTATGAGGTTATCGTTGCTCTTGGCATCAAGTGTCGCGTTCGCTATTGACAAACTGGAACTGTTAGCGGATCTTGTCACGCTTCTGTCAACCCTACGATCGCCCACAGAAGGGGGCGAAGGGAACTTGCGTCGAGGCATTGGTTGTTGACAATTACAAAGATGGTGGGCCTCTGGGTGGAGCATCTCGAGTGGTCCGTTTAGCAGCGATGTCACGTGACCCATTGGAACCCGGCGAGTTCAGTGGTGGTTAACCGATTCGTGTGCTTTCGTGATGTGGAATGAAACGTCACAACAGACTCTTGCTACAGCAGGTAATGTTTGCTATATAATCTCATTTTGTCTGTCATATCGAGCTTCGTCTATACTTAGAGTGCGATGAGGCCCACTTTGTTCTTGGCGCACTAGAGTACACCGAAGATAAAATGTAGCCACTTGATACGGTTGAACCGCCCGATGTTGTTAACCTCCCTTATTTTAAGCTGGTTTAATGTTTTGAGCTCGGCGTCTAGCAATAGTTCTTCTTCATGTCCCTTTACATCCTCTCTCTCGCACTTGTCCAAGAGTATCTTGTGATCCAACTTAAATCTCTGGATGTTGCTGAGTATTTCACCCATAGCATGCAAAAGCGAAGAGGCAAGAAACCGGTACGACGTAAATTCCTTATGACGGAAAAGATAAAATGTTTTCAGAGCTGCACGATCAGCACTTCGAGGAACCTCTTGAATCTCAATGACATTGTTCGTCACTAGTTTGTAGACCTCGTTTTTGACCGTCTTCTCTTTCAACAATACCAGATTCGATATAGCCTTTTCGTCCACCAACTTCATTGCCTTGATACATCTAAGTATGCGATGGGCATTGATGCCCAAAGTCGTTTTTACAAGGGCATCGTAGTTGTGCTGCTTCACGTGTTTGGAAAGCTGCAAAAATGGAATGGTGTAGGAGCCCGGAGAAACTTCTAACAAGAACGCTAGAGAGCTTGAGCACAAAAGCCGCAAATGCTCGGCCACCAAGCTCTGTGGATGAAGCTCACCCGATGCCTCTTCGTCGTCACTCGGCTCGGGAGACCCAATGGTACCATTTTCAAGGGAACCAAAGTTGTCTTCAAGCTTGATTTTTTTTTGAACATGACCGCCATCAAAAGCGCCGCCGACCCTTTTCCCTGGTTTCAAGAAGTTCTGTGTCAAGATTGAATTTGTCAAATCTAAATTTTTGGGCAATGCCCTTACAACGTCACGAATGGTGAACACCGTCAGCTTATTATCCACCAACCTGTTTTCTATGGAGCGCAAGAACATCTGCTTTTCCTCTGGATCCGTGATTAGCCCAGAAATGGAGAGAAAACAATGATGCAAGTCAGGCGAAGGCTGCTCGATCAAGGTGCAGCACGCAGCGTATATCTGTGAAGTAATGAGGCCCAACCGGGAGTCGGCCAAGCCCACCAAAGCACGCGAGCGCAACGCTTTCTCGTATCTCGACAAGTTGAACGCCACGATAATATTAGGGCGTAGTTGGTGCATGCCGTTATCCATATGCAAACAGTCCTTGAGGTCGTTTCCCGATGCAAACAAGCTGGCGGTCTTGACCTTGGACTTCTCCTTAGCCTCTGCCACCCGTTTCACCTCACTGGTGGTAGCGCTTCGTGGCGTGTTTTTCAACGTCTCTTGGTAGAGCTTAAGCCACACGTCGTCAACTGGCTGGAAGTCAACTGCTTGCAAGCGACGGAGCCATCCGTCACTGAAGAGCCTGACAAGCATGGTGCTCTGATCTAGCCGCACCTGTTCGTCTGTGAAAGAGCCCAAGTAGTCCTTTACCGTAATACTGCCGTTGCTGATGATGTTTTGCATTGCCTCGGCTTCGGGCTGGCCATAAATTGTCTTGATATGGGCGATGATGTCTCCCCCATACAACAATACCTGCATTCCGTGCTCGTGGAAGGTGTAGTAAGTGGGCGAGTCGGGGGAATCGTGCCAGTGTTGGATGCAATTTAGCTGGATTAGAGACACCAACGCACTACGTACCTCTCGGAGCCCGAGCCTGCTGCGAGTGCTGATCTCCTTAGCTGTCAGGCGTCCATGGCTAATCAAGCTGGAGATGACAATGGCCGCAGTTTCTCCGAGATGGCTTGTCGCCAACATCGTGTAGAGATAGGAGGTTGCCGACTGCGTCTTTGCCGCACCTGTTAGCGTAGCCGTCATGCCGACTGGGAATGGCCGCAAAAGATCAGGTCTTGGTGGTTGCAGGCTTTTTCAATGGGCCACTAGCGGAAATTTCTCTTCGCTACACCGCTGTCGCAGATGCGATGTCGCGGCACGTGACCCACCTTTGTATGACTGCGATCTGAGATAGCCAGCTTCACCTAAAAACGAATACATAGCATGTCTCTCAAGCAGCTGCTCAAGTCGGCCAAAGCGGCCATCGAGCGCAATGACCCCGAGGACGCTCTTCGGCACGCGCTGGCGGCCCTTGAGCTCGACAAAAAGTGCTATTTTGCCTACATTTTCCAGGGCAAGTCGTACCAGTTGCTCTCGCAGTTGGACAAGGCAGCCGGGTCGTTCGAAAAAGCCACCACCTTGGAGCCTGACAACTTGCTCGGCTGGAAGGGGTATTTTCAGGTTGCGCGATGCAGCGACAACTTCGACCACTTTTTCCATGTGTTGACGAGCTATTTGCGCACGACTGTTGCACAAAACTTGCCCATTGCAGAAATCGTGAAGGACGTATATAACTACCTTAATGCTCACGACTACAAGAGCAACCTGTTGCTCAACGAGAAGTTTCTACGGATGACCTTGCCCGGTACAGAATTGGGCGAGTTGCTTGGAGGGTCCATGGGAACACCCGCTGAGAACATCAAGAGGCTAATAGCACTGGTGAAGTCGCAAGAGGACCTTGAGGTCAGGCAAGCTGTGGCCAAGGAGAAACTCAAATTGCCCCGAGTGTTGAATGCCCAGCTGAAGGCGCATCTAAACCAATTGGAGTGGTCAATTCGTCTGAAGTCCGATCTTTCTGCTCTCTACGCTTTGTTTCTCGACCACTGTGACGACGATGCATTGAGGAGAGAATACGAGGCGGAGTTCTTGAAGTACAAGTATGCGCTCTTGAAGATTGTTCCTGAGAAAGGTAAACTTCTAGAGGAAATCAAGGAGATGGCCGACGACATGGTGCTTTTGGGAACAAACGATTTGTTCACGTGGTCGTTGAACTTCGATCTCAACGACCCCAAAACTGTTGGTGATATCGACCAAAGGTTGTTATTGAGCTTCGTGCAAAAGTTCCCCAACGAGGGCCTCAGCTTAGTACTCTACCTGTATGTTATGAGTGAAATGTGCCCATTTGACAAGGAACCTTTCAAGAGGTTGGCAATTGGCCAGGACGAGAGTGTGCCGGAGCCGTTAGAAGGAGATATTCTCGACACCGATGTTTTTGAGGTTGACGCGTCGCCTTCAGATAAGCTTTCTTCTAGCGAAGTTCTCGAGCTCATGCTCCTGGGCTACGCCAAGTGTTCCAATTCAATGTTGGCACATCGCATCATTTGCAATTATTACATTTACCTCCAAGAGTATGAAGCTGGATCTGAAAAATGTATCAATGTCGTACGCCAGTTGGCTGAATTGCAACGCACATACGGCATTGACCTTGTACATTGCAAAGAAGACGTTTTATGTCTGCTTGCCATAGTTTATACTTATCATGAGGCACCTAAGAACTTCAGTCGGGCTCTTCAGCTTTACGACAAAATTCTCAAAGATACACCGGATAACAAAATGGCCCTTATAGGGAAAGGACTTATTTTGGTAGCTAAAAGGGAGTTGGACAAAGCTAGTTCGCTCCTCACTCAAGTTGTGCATGATTTTTCAACCGATTCAAGAGCCTTAATGGAGCTCGGCTGGTGCTTAATTTTACAAGAGAAATTTGAAGAGGGAAGATCGAAGCTTGAGGAGGCACTCATTCATGTTGAAGGTGTATCTTCTAAGTCTTTCACCACTCGCGCTAATATCCGTTGGAGACTTGCGAAGAGCTACATGATGGAGGACCTGGAGAATGAGAACAACTTAAAGATGGCCTATGATCTCCTAATCTTGTCTTTAAAAGACTCAAAATCTTATGCGCCTTCATACACTCTATTAGGAGAAATTTACTACGATCACTACGACGACAAAATCAGAGCACTGAAGTGTTTTTTTAAGGCTTTTGAACTTGATGTTTCAGAAGTTACGGCTGCCAGATATCTAGTTCAGGATTTGGCAGAAAAAAAAGATTGGGATATTACAGAGATTTTGTGTAAAAGAGTGGTTACTTCTGAAAAGAGCAAAAGAATTCTTTTTAGCAATTTATTTGACAATCCTGATAAGTCCTGGCCATATAGAGTATTAGGGTGCTCTGCACTTAATAAGCAGGATGATGCCAAAGCGATTGAATGGTTTCAGACTGCCCTTAGAATGCAAGCGATGGACACCGAGTGCTGGTTGGGTCTAGGCGAAGCATATTTCAATTGTGGCCGAATGGATGCAGCAATCAAAGTTTTCCAACATACCACCAAGCTTGCACCGTCGTCATGGCCAAGCTGGTACATGTTGGGGAAAGCAGTATGTATGGTTGGTGACTACTCTAGTGGATTAGAGGTTTTGCAAAAAGCACTTGATATGAAACCGGGCTGTGCATGCATCCTAAATGCCCTCTATGAGCAGAGCATAATGTACAGCTCACAATTACTTAGGGGTGGTTTTGTGAAAAAGACTCTAGTTGTCAACAAGTTAGCAATCGACTATATTTTGCAGTCGTTAAAAGTGAACAAAATGTCACTCAGCTTGTGGAAAGCATTGGGAGATTGTATCAAGCTAATCTGTAAAGTACAGCAGGATATTGCGGACCTGCCCTTTGATGTCATAGCTTATATGCTTCAAAGCATGGAAGGACTTGACGACGAGTTAGTTTCGACCGAAGCTGCTCGCGAAGAGCTCAATAGAAGAGAGTACGTGAAGTGTTATTCTATGCTCTGCATCTTGGCGGCCAGAGCCGCTATCGCTACCACAAATCAAAAATCTCACAAACTCATCCGCTCTTATACCCAGTTTAATCTAGGCCTAGCATACTTGGACGCTTTTAATTTTGGCGAGGAAGGTGATTTGAACTATCGAGAATGCGCAGTTAAAGCATTTAGAGAAGCTATTCGTCTCGAGCCTGGAAATGCACAGTTTTGGATTGCTCTTGGAAATGCTAGTGTTTCGTATGACCCTCTGCTCGCGCAGCATTGCTTCATCAAGGCAAGTATATTTGATAACAGAGAAGTTACCATTTGGTCTAATTTGGCAGCTCTCTACTTAAGATACGGAGATCCTGATTTGGCTCAAGAGGCCTTCGATAGAGCTACATCCCTAGCACCAGAGCTGTCAACTCCGTGGTTGGGAAACTCGCTCACGGCGGAAGTACTAGGTGATAATGAAAAGTCAAGCAGATTGACGACTCACGCATATATCCTTTCTAATGGACGCAGTCCCTTGGCCCAGTTGTGCTACGCTAATTCTGTGGTCAACAATAGGATAGGCCAGGCCAAGGACCAAAGAGAAGTGGAAGCTGCTCAAGAGTTTAGCATTGCTAACTTTGCAATTCAGAGTTTCTTGAAGTTCCAACCGAACAACGAAACTGGGCTCAAACTAGCATTAGTGTTAAGTGAGCGCTGCTACACACATGATATGTGCATTGAAGTCGGAACAAAGCTAGCCCAGCTTTTAGAGGACAAATTTGAACAGACAGAGAATCCAGAGGTGCTACTTGATGTGGCCAAGACGAAGACCCTGTTGGCCCGTGTGTACTTGGGAATGGAAGATTATGAGTTGGCAATTGAAAATGCACAATTCACATTGGATCTCCTCTCGGAAGAAGAAACGACAGCTGACATTCAGCGAGCATTACTATCTTCGAGAATTGTGATTGGCCTTGCGTTTTTCTTCAATGGACAATATGACGAAGCACTTCAGGATTTCCAGAAGATCCTTGACGAGCACAGCCTGTCACAGACAGCAGTCACTTTGGTTGCACAAGTGCTTTCTGCGCTTGGTACCGACGAGTCTAAACAAGCAGTGCTTGACCAGTTGTTTCGCTTCATTGAGGAAAATGGTTCGTCTTTAATTGTCATCTTGACCTTAGGTGCGATTTCCGTGGCAAACAACTTTGAAGACTACTATCTTCCGATCAAGGAAGAGTTGGAGAACTTGTCGCTAAAGGAGCTTATTGGAGACAATTTTCGCCTTGTGCCGCAGCTTCTTGAGGTACTAAGCGCACGTGTGGACGGCAGCGACGGTTCATTCATCTGGAAGAAGTTTGCCCTTCTTTTTCCAAGCGACTTCAACGTCTGGAAAAGGCTCAACACCCACATGGCTCTATCGACCTCTCTTTTGACAGAATCAAAACGTACGGCCATGGAGGTTTCCGAAGCTTATGCCAAGAAGGCATCCCGGAGAGAATTGCAAAGGGCTCTTCTCCTCTGTGCGGACAATCGCTTTGCACGACGCGCGTTGATGAATTGCTCATAACGAATATAAATACAAGTTTACGATGTGAGAGGAGCAGCAGAGCAAACGCTGAAGAATGTCGGTGCCTCAACACCTATGAGAACCTCCATATAGAGGGTAGTACTGTTTGCGCGTTGGAGCTCGCCAGGAAAAGGTGGATCACCGAGCAGCACTTAGATAGCGTATGCGCGTACTGTCTGCAGTCGATCCAACTAGTGACCCAAATTCATAGGCTGTAGCGTGATCACCCAAAGGACAAAGTCACTACTACATCCATAAAAGCCGAGACCAATTCCGACATTACGGGAACAAGAGAGTGGTACGGGCACATAATCCGCTTGTACACTGCACTCCAGCATCCAATCGTTCGTCGTTCGTCGTTCGTCTCCCCCACTTTCTTTATAACCGCCCCCATAAAGCTTGCCACAAACGAACATACACCAAATTGCCAGACTACCATTTCGTACCTCAGCTGAAATCCAGTTGCTGTTTCTGGAACTTGGAGTCAACGGCCAAATCTTCCCTAGAGCCATCCGTGGCTTTGATTCCTCAACAGCTCGACTATACTAGCGAGCAGCTTATCCGCACTACAATAGGTTAGCAGAGAGCTAGGCTACAGCTACAAACAACAACCACAACCACAATCACCATCACAAAAACAACAAGCCTGACTGAGTCTTATTCCTTTCTTGAAAATGCTGGACCTGAATCTGGACGGTGGCTTGAAGAAGAAGCGATCCAAGCTCGCGCAAGTTGTTCAGAACTTCTTCACCAAAGTTCTGCAAGTGATCATTCAAGCACGGTCGGTGCCCGAGCCCAAAGCGCTGTTTTTCGAAGCCCCTGAAAACAGCACGTCTTCCAAAATCAATAAATGGTTCAATCTACACATGGTAAGCATAGACAGCGACTGGATTCGTCAAGAACTCCGGCCGTGGAAATCCCTGTCGGACCTTACTCAGATTCCTCCTATGATAATTGAAACTTACTTGGATCTTCGCCAGTTGAGTCCATGCGAGATGGTAATGTTGGAGGATGACCATGGTCACTCATGGCCAGTGGCTGAAGCAGGCTCAAAAAAGCAAGAAGTCGTTTTGGAGCGTTGGCTCATTGAACTTGATCGTTCAACCACTCAATTCGATGCCATAGAGGAACTTCCGTTAGTTTACAAGCAAGCTATAGTGCTGATCCGCGTTATATACGGGATAGTTCGTTTGCTTCCAGCATATAAGGCCAAGAAGTTGGTGGGGAAGTCTTCCAACAAAAATTTGTCATTACGCAACAGGATCATCGATGGCAAGCAAGTTTCCTCAAAAGGAAGGATTGGGTTATCCAAGTCAATCTTACCTCATCAAGTACTACTTACTGACTCGCACATGACACAACGAGAGTTTACTCCCATCCATACTTCCCTGGGCACGTTAAGGGTGTCTGTTGCATACCGTAACCACTTTAAATTCAATGCTCAAGACCAAGAGGAAAGATTGTCCAATCACTTCATCATTTCTGATAAAGCTGATGCTGAAGATGCTAGAAGATTGTCCGTGGGAAGTGAGTCCTCTGCACTTGAAAATGTCGAGCACACTGGCACAGAAACAAATCCTGAAATTGACGAACACAATGACCACACCGCCGGTTTTCCCTCGCCATCGGACCACATTGAGGGAAAGAGAGGGCGAGGGTCTTTTGATCAATTCCGTGAAAAGTTCTCTGTGCTGCCATGTACATCTGAGCTCAATGAAAGAGGATCTATGAAACAGTTCTCTAAAAATAAACCCACCCTGATGGCTGTATCACTGCTGCATTCATCTGCAAAGAGGCCAAGTATACAACCTTTCAAAGTTGGATCGATTGGAGGCTCTTCACCACCTCCACAAGCCATACCTACCAGTACAAACAGCTCGTCCATAGAGAGAAGAATTTCCATCACAAGCAACAGGTCTGGTTCTAATGCTTCTTTGGTGGCATTACTCAGGAACGCAAGGGGAAGCATGTCTTCAACAAACACGCCAAACACTATTGCAATATCCAATCCTCAGAATCAGCTGCTTCCACGGTCAATATCTTCTTCCCACGGGTCACAGTTGCACAACGAGGATAACTACCATGATTACACTTCTAGCACACCAAGATTTTCGTCTTCTTTTGGCTCGCGCCAAAGCCGCAGAATGAGTAATACTTCCAGCAGGTTTGCTGTGGGGTCCAATCAAGAGAACAACCCATCCTACTTTAGCACAAGTGTTGAGCTGGACTCATCTAGAGCACCATTAAGTGGCCTCTATGCCGACGATGATATTAGTTCGTTTGTTCAAATGATTGATGGTACCTCGGATCTTCGTTTGAGTAACAGCAATCAGGACTCCAAACTGGATACACCCAACCATGAAAACAGCTCACATCAGGATGCTTTGGAACGGTTTCAATTACTCAAGAGCCAATATCAGCATCTCAGTGACAGCGTCAATGCAAGCTTGATTATTCAACATAATCAGACTGGCCTGCGGCATGGTTCTCATCTGGACCTTAAGGTAACTACACGTAAATCATCCAGGTCGACTACATCACCTGCTCCCCTGCTCCCTCTTGGATCGTACGAACAGTCGCATCTTCCATCCATTTCTTCGCAATTGAGCAAGGCCGAGGACAAGTTAGGTGACACAGGTTCGGACACTAGTGGAGGCTACCATGGGGATATAATGCGTGCTCCGGGATCTAAGCTCGTGGCTTCGGCTCTGACTGCCACAACAATGGCCCATGCATCGCACAATCCTCAACCGAAAACCAGGGAATTCACTAGTGGCCTTGCAACCACGCCTTCGGTTTACAATACGGTGAATCAAGGCGTCAAATACGCCGACGTTTTTGAGGAAGATGACGAAGGTGCTGACTACTTCAGCGGTCTGAGAAAAAGTAAGCCGCTGGATTCTACAGGACACGACATGAGCTTTGACAACGATGATTTACTCTTTGAGATGACAGATACACGGTAAGTCCACAATCGCAGTTGATGCAATGACGAAGCCATTCAGTTGTATATATAATAAATAGGAACGGGACAGCGGGTTCTGAACAAAATGCTCAAGCAGGTGTTCCAGATGGATTAGTTGTTGGCTGACGTTGTTGGTGCCGATGATTGGCCAGATAGGTGAGCTGGGCGTTGTGCACAACAAAAATCATGCCGCGTTCAAGTGGGTTGCGCTCCATGTTCCAAACGAAGTAAGCGATCGTTAGACTTCAATCGCGCGAAGTCTCTGGGGTATCCGGCAGCTTCTGCAACTCCATGGTGTGCACTCCAGGTAAGATTAAGTCTTCTAGTTAAGAGCCATATGAACACAGTCCAAAAGTTGAATAGAGAAATCCAGGCAAACCCGCTTTAAACCCTGTTCTTGGTTGTTGTATTTCTTCATTATTTATTCAAAACACCCCTTCCTTATTCTCTTTCTCCCTCATTCCTCATTGCCCATTTCCGCATGTTGATTGCCCGCTTGACAAGATCAGCAGAGACAATCGTAGGTGGGAATTTTAGGCTTCAACTTCGGCTCCTTGGCAGCGCAAGAGTTCTTACAACACTCGAAGCATATGACGAAAGAGTTGCAGAAGGCAAGTTGCGGGATGATCCGTACCAGAGGAAAATCCTTCTGAGTCTCGGAGCACTTCATGCTAAACTCGAAAAGTACGAGCCGCCAGTGGTTGAAACACCCGCTGTGGAACATTTAAAGCCTAAGACAGGCTTGTCGGGACTTTTCTCGGGGATTTTTGGCCACAAAACAAGTGTCCCCAGCGCGGCTGAAACAGCAGAAAACGATTTCAAGGGAATTTACTTGTGGGGAGATGTTGGGTGCGGTAAGACCATGCTTATGGACCTATTCTATCTGACGGTGCCGAGCCACTTACCCAAGCGGCGGTTCCACTTCCACCAGTTCATGCAGAATCTCCACAAGCGGTCTTATCAGCTCAAAAAAGAGCACAACCATATAGATTTAGACGTGATCCCGCTCTTGGCTAGTGAAATTGCTCAGACAGCCACCGTTTTGTGCTTCGACGAGTTTCAGGTGGTGGATGTAGCAGATGCTATGCTTTTGCGCAGGTTGCTCTCGATGATTCTCCGTCCCGACTACGGTGTAGTGTTGTTTGCTACTTCCAACCGTGCTCCAGACGACCTCTACTTGAATGGTATCCAGCGGGTATCTTTTATTCCTTGCATCCAACTCATCAAGCGACAAACCAAGGTGATCTACTTGAACTCGCCCACCGACTACCGGAAAATAGAGAGACCCTCTTCCTCGGTGTATTTCTATCCAAAGCCAGGTGTGAAGTACCACAGCAAACTGAACTTGGCAGCGTGCCGCAAGCACGTCCAAAAGTGGTATGAGTATTTCAATCAACACAACACAGACAAGGAGATGCACACCAATGAGTTCATCAGCGTGTGGGGCCGCACACTCCATGTCCCCGTGGGCAACCGGCCATACGTGGCTCAGTTCACTTTCGACGAACTTTGCGCTCACAACTTGAGTGCTGGGGACTATCTCTCGTTAGCCCACACGTACAAAGCTTTCATCATCACCGACATTCCCTACTTGACTACTGATGCACGAGACAATGTTCGGCGATTCATCACTTTCCTTGATGCGGTTTATGACGTCCACGGTTGCATCGCCACTACCAGTGCTGCTCTGTTCGAGGACTTGTTCGTGGAGCCTGAGGACCTCCTGAAGGATAACTACCAGCTATATAAGAGACAGAGCGACTCAGGTACTGAGGAAACATTTGAGAATGATGACTTGGTTCTACACCACGGCTTCAGCAAGCTGGTAGCAAAGAAGGCGTCGATGTTTGCCAACGACGAAGAGAAGTTTGCCTTTGCCCGTGCATTGAGCCGACTCACGCAAATGGGAAGCACCGACTGGGTCGAGCAGTCCCAGATTGAATAGGTGGGGCCGTTGCAGTGTGCCTAGCCTAATTTAGAGCAGTAAACATTAGACCAAAAGACGCTAAGTTAGACAAAAGGAGCTGTGAAGCACGTGAAGCAAAACAGCCACAGCGAAGTAAGAGATAGCGGCCAAATAAGAAACCGAAAAAAGAAGAAATGGTTGTAGGACTTTTGTCTTAGTCTACGATTTCCTCCAAACCATAAACTTGAGTGCGCGACGCAAAAAAAATACACCATAACTCTCCAGAACAAAGACTACGACTCAATAACTTCTGTATTAGAGCAGCAAATAACCACATCGTCAAGCCAACGTTTCTCTTCTGTGATTGCAAAATGTCCGCTAACGACATCCTCGATGTGCTCAACATCCAACGAGATGCTGCACAGCAACCGCAGAAGAAGAAACAGAAGGTCGAGCAGCCGATTCTCCAGAAAGGCGGTATGGCTCGTGAGCTTTACAATCTTTTGGGGCCCAATACTCCGCCTGTTAGCATGAACATGGGCAACAGCAGGATCAAGGACCGCTGGCAGAAGGTATCGCCCTGGTCACGTATGCCGTTTGTGCCTAACAAGCTGCGTGGCACGTCGGCCACGTTTTACCACTGGCAAAAAGGATCCAAAGAGCTTCTCGAGGCTAGCAACGCCGACAAAATATATGCCTTCGACAAGTTCTTGGTGTCAATAGACATTCCAGAGATGGTGGATGAGTCCACCTTTGATAACATTATGGCTGAGATCAAGGAACGCGAAGCAGAGCTTGCGAAGGAACGCAAAGCGAGGGCTGAGCGGGTCGCCAAGGAGAAGGAAGAACATGAGGCCAAATTGCGGGATGAAACAGACAAGAAGCAAGCTGCTGCTGCTGCCAAACGGGATGCTGGAGCCGACTCTAAGTCCACAGATGCACTGGGCGTGACTAAAACTGCCACAACGTCAGACCCTGATAATTCTACCAGAGCAGGGTCTGACGGAAAACAAATTGCGACTACCTCGGGCCAGAACGCCGGCGTGAAGAGTTCCGAGACCTCCTCAGCTACGGCAACAATATCCTCGTCAATGGCGGACTCACAGATTGCTGAAGAATCTGAAGAAGAACCAGCCCGTGATTGGACCTACGAGGAAACAGCGTTGTTATTTCAATTTTGCAAGGACTTTGAGCTTAAATGGCATGTCATTAACGATCGTTTTCCGGCAAAGTATGAGCGTTCCATGGAAGACTTAAAAGAACAATTCTACCGGGTGTGCGCTAAAGTGCTCAAATACAAGGGCACAGGAAATCCCAACCTATTGGAGTCGCTTGATGCGTTTTCAAAGACTGCGGAGATTGACCGCAAGCAATACTTGGAGAATCTCCTCAAGCGCACTCCTGCGGAAATTGCTGAAGAGGAATCTTTGGTGATCGAGGCCCGTCGTTTCGAGCTTGCGGCAAAGAAAATGCTAGCAGAAAGAGCTAATCTCCTCACACTTTTAGACTCTCCCCAATCATCACAATCAGTCCAGCAGTATCAGTCTTCACAGGGCTTGACGAACTTATACAACAATTTGATGATTTTAGACAAACATCAGAAAAAGAAGCTGCAGCAAAAGGCTGCTCAAGTACCTACGGAGCCCGTGCCCCCTCCTATTCCTCTGGCGGCATCTTCTTCCCACAAGAGAGACCGCAGTTTCCAGACCCATCTTCAGAACTACTTGGCTGGTGTTTTGAAACAACAACCTACTCAGTCTAAAGGAGAGCCGAGCCCAATACAGCAACTACTTTCGAAGCGCCTTACTACAAAGGAGGAGGAAGCCTACGGGTTGCACTATCACGAGAATGAACGCCTTACTCCAAATGTCATTCTTAGATCATCTCAAAAGCTTGCAGGTTTGCAGCAAAGGCAGTCTGTGTTTAAGGCAGTCAATAGTATGCTACAGGAACTTGATATTCCGACCTCTGGAGGCACAACCTGGAAACCAAATATGCCCACCAGAAAGACCATGGCAAAGTATGATGAGATGATCAAGACTGTGGTAGCGTTACTCGAAGTGAAGAAAGGAAAGGATAAGCTAGAGGCGGAAATTGAGCTCATAAAAAGCCAACGAGGACTACAGTAATGACGACGTTTTGATGAAACCTACCTTGAATAGAATGTTTTATGGTATTATGTTCAATTGAGCAGGATGATATATATTGTAGTATACGCTTCCGCCTACTTAGAGCTGAAACTGGAAGTCACAGATTAGCCCGCTAATTTCTTGACTCCTTTCTTCAAATTTAACTAAGCTCTCAAGTTGGTTGAGGTACTTTTTCTGCTCGTTCACTGCTGCATTGTATTGTTCAAGAGTGTGTTCATGTCTCGGATAGTACATGATAGTATTTCCGCTTCGGAGTCCTTCCACAGTAGCATCAGTGAAGTGCTGTTGTATTCTGTTCTGCCTTGGCGCAGGACTGGCTAAATTACTGATGAAATCCAAAATTAGGGACCTTAATTCGTTCTGATCTTTAAACCCATGGTAAAGAACAAAAGCGTGCAGAAGAATTCTTGCACATATTGATATCGAAAGGAGTTCAAAAATGATATAACGAGAGTTTGAATGACGTCCTGCGCTAAGAGAGATTTCTTTAATCAATCTCAAAAAGTATTTGAAGTCCAAGTCTTTAGTGTCAATTCGAAATTTTTCTAATTTCTCAAAAACATATCTTAAAAGGAACGAGAGGTGCGCCCAATATGTATCGCTAATGTGTAGCGCTCCAACATAGATTTCAACAAGAGAGTACAAAACACTAGTATTCCGTGGTGTTATCCAATTATTCAATGCATTCTGATAATCCTTATCATAATGAAGAGCCAAAATGAATTCCTTATTGAGAATTTGTATTTTACCTGTATTGTCCGAATCCACCCACATGCTCTGCATTCTTCTATTGGGATACCCTAATCTCGAGGAAAGTTCCCAAAAATCGTCGAGGCCATATACTTGGGTCCTTGCAGACTGTTGAAGCAACTCAATCATACGTTTGCATAAGTCGACAACACTATCATCATTAGAATGCATAGTGAATTGATCATTTAGTGCTCGAACAAATGCAGATATGGTTAGCGCCTTCTCCTCAACATGAATGGTTGTCGAAGACAAAATATTCTCAATGCTTCTCGCAATGATATGAACTCTATATGTTTGGAAAGTGAAGGCGGATGAAATTTCTTGGTAAATCAGTTTTTTGGAATAAAAAATTGAGTTTGGATTGTGACTGAGTGAGCGGTAGAGCTCGAATGCATACTTGGGTAAAGACAGCCAAATAAGGCTAGTAAGCAATATTTTATCAACCTCCTCTAGTACAAACTTCTCCGCTTCTCCATAATGTATGAACTCCAAACAGAAGAACATAATAAATCTCTGTCTCAGGATCGAATTGCCAATATACGCATATTTCTGAAGCATCATGATATTCCAATGCTGAGTATCGCAGACTCGGGTTTGCATGATCCAAATCTGGATTGTCATTTCCACCGATTCCTCAATCAAATTGTCTGTTTCATTGCAAGCCACAGGTAGCCTGTTCATTTGGTTACCTAAAAACCTAAGCAACGACTTTTGAAATGCTTCCATTATGGAGAGCTGATTCTCGTTCAATTTAAGATTGTCGAAAAGCATTTCATTCATTGCAAAAGTCAATACACCAAGCATTGTCAGTTTAATTGGGTCTGGAACTATACTCAAGTCCAATGTTGATGATAAAGCGAAAAGACCAAGTGTACCTGAATTCCCCTCTGAAATGGGTCCTTGAAAATTATGGCCCCAAAAGTCAATCATTTTTTGAAAAAGACTTAACTGTCCAGCTTTTTGAGGCGGTACTTTGCTGAAAGATTTGAAGAGAATAGCAAATGCCTCCAAAGGAAGAGGTAACTGCTTTTCTTTGGCTGTTTCACATAAAATAAATAGTGCGCTTAGAGACCGGCCGTATATGAACGTATCAGTTGAATCTGCCACCTGATTTAAAAGATTCACAAACTGGGCTCGGAAGTCAACTGAACAAACTTGGCTAAGAAGAACAATTAGATTCATCCTGTTGCAAAATCTGATCTGACTAATCCTGGCTCTGGAATATTGATACTGGCTGGATGCGAGTAACTTGGAGATTAAGCGTTTAACTTCTTTGAGAGAAGAAAGGTCAGAAATAAAGGTAAAAACAAAAAGTAGAAATCGGTCAAATGCACTTTTATAGGGAATATCAGATTTCGTGTGGATTCTTTGAATGAGTGAAGGAATTGCTGTCTCATCTGGGAAATTTCCGAATTTTCTCGCAGCAAAGAAACCATAAATCAGTGTTACAACACGTTCCTCAAAGGGCCAATCAAGTCGCTGATGTACTAACTCACAGGTGTTAATAAAGTAGTGAAAGAAGCGGGAGTTATTCAAGGCTTTAAATCTATTGAGGACTGTTAGAAATGGTGACCAGCTATAGCTATGCTTGGGAACAATAGCAGCGAGAACATAGGTCAAGTCAAGCAAATTGCGGTTGTCACATTTTAGTAACAGACTCTCACCAAGCGCTTGCACTATGGCCGGCCACCAATGCCGATCTGTGTCATCAAATAGTGTATAAACAAGAAAGACAGATTCTAGTACTGTGTGATCTTCGGAGCCCTCAACACTAGCTGCAGAAACTTCAGAAGCAGTGAAAGATTGAAAGAATTTTGAGAAGTAATCGCTGGAGAAGTTTGTGAGGTCTTCTAAATATTTCTGCTCATTGCTTCTGACAAAAGACTGTTCAAGTTGAGCAAGGATGTAGAAAATGAAAAGTAATTGACTGTGAATTTCTAATTGGCACTTGATAAGCTCTTTTGTTTGAAATTTCGAAAAATCGTCAAGAATTAGGCGCAAACTTTTCCAAAGGGCCTCGGATGGAGACACCCGTAGGATGAGAAGCCAGTTCATAAAATTCCGCAATGAGGTGATTGTCTCTGCTTTCTTTTGTGGTTCGAGAAGCATATGAGGACTCGAGAGAACTTTTCTCAAGTATTTTAGGAAAGATACCGAGTGGGACATGTATTCCTGAGATTGAACCAAATCAAAGGAGAAATACTTACCCATTAAAGAGAACAGCACGCGACTCATATTAGGAAAAAGAATGCGACCATTACGAATAGTCTTTACTAGCTGAATCTCATCCAAACAGACTAGAGAATTCATGGCACTTGTAGGCAGGGACACCAGTAGTAAATCCTTCAAAGGAAGAAAACTATGAGGAATTGGATTTCGGATGGTAGGCAGTGGACCCAGAATAATAGTTGGACTTTCCACCTCAACTGTAGACGTAGTTCTCACAGGATCACGTCTAAACTCACTTTGGGGCCACCTCTTGAGTGCAAAGTGGTCAGGCCCATGTTTTAGTTTCTGCTCGTTTCTTACAAGTTTATGCTGATTTTCCTTATCCAGGCTAGTCGAACGGTGTGAAGGAAATGTGGATTGAACTTTTCGAGCCTTATAAGGACTTCGGGCCACAGCAAAAGAACGTTTGAGGTTGGTTCTCAGTTTTGTGGCTAACGGCTTTCTCAGACTTGCGTTCTTTATTGCCTTGGGCCTCGACATGTATGGAAATTTAGGAGCACGGGACTTTGCGACAAGGGTGTAGTTTGAATGGCGATGCTTTGTGGCAATTTTGCGATTTGAATTCAGTAAATTTGAACGGATAAGAAAACGGTCAACTTGATCACTTTCGTGAGCCTCGTCCAGCCCATCAGATACGTACCACACATCCTTATTTTGTTCAGGTTTGTATCCTGGGGTGATCGCCAGTAATGTCTCAGACAATGCTGTCTCAGGCTCAATTCCACTTTCCGACTCTGTTTCCGAATTTACTGTTAAGTATTGTGGCTCAGGGCTAGCCAGAGCATAGGTTAGAGTGGAAGAATTTCTGGAGAGTAGGCGAACCGTGCTGGGGACCGGTTCTTTTCTGTTTTGCTCAAATTCCGAAATTAGAGGCTGGTGGAGAGTCGGATGAAATGACCTGTTGTCACTCTCATACGCATAAGCCGATAACTCTCTTTCCAAGTCAGTTGACTTGGAGCCAGCAGAAGGATTTTTGCGTACCGCTAGCCCCTTTCTGGGAGCCAAGGTTCGAGTTGCACTTCTGGTTCGCTTCTTAGGCACCAGGCTCAGGAACTGCATTAATCTCTTAGCAGACTCTGGCAAAACCCCTCGTAAAATTGTGCTGAGCTTTCTATGCCTGCCTCCAATCCGGATATACTGCTCTTCTTCGTCAGAGTCTTCATTTTCTTCGGTCTCGCTTCTGCTTGCATCCGTATCGTCATTGTCCAGGAAAGATGCTTGTTCATTTACGTCACCAATGAGTTCAATATCCGGGACCATCGACGAGTTTTTCCGCAAAGAGGAAATTGGTTTCAGATAAGCTGAAGGGATATCAAACAACTCATAGGGAATGAGTTGTGATTCAAGATCTTCATCCTCACTAGCCTCGGCCACTGACCTGTGATCATCTGAGGAGTAGTTTAATTCATCGTAGGGCATGTCTTGGGAATTGGCGATGTTAGAAGCACTGTTCAGCGAGCGATCACTCTGGGAGCGGATATCCTGGTCTCCTTGAAGGGCGAGTAACTTGCTGTGGCCCAAGTGCGAGTAGAAATCTTTGGAGCGATAGCGGTCTTCGTCTGGATATCGCCGTTTTTTTTGAAGGTAAAGCTGATTGAGTGCCCTGATGACTGTTCCAATATCCTCGTCTGCACTGAACATCTCATTGATGCTGTCCACTGTACATATACCAAGCCAATCGGCCTGGTCAGCCACATACGGGTGTCTGCTGGCAAATGTGCGTTTGCGCAAGCTTCTTGACGAAAAGGGTCGAGCCGTTTGGGCTACTGAGTTGGTGCTTGCCAGTGGTGTAGCAGGCTGTTGCACCTCGAGCTGTGTAGAACGGCCCAGATGCACTTGGTCCACCACGGGACGTGGACGTTCTTGCGACAAGGATTGATCGTCGAGCAAGGCGATCGGCGATAGAAGAGATAACCTTGGTTGAGGTTCTGGAGCGTCGTGTAGCACGCTTTCGGTTGGCAGCTGTGAGCGGCTCAAGCTTTGGGCCAAGTCTGCATCGATCGAGTCGTACAACCTAGCAAAGGGAGAGCCCTGAGCCTGTTCTCGAAGCCGTCGCCGGGTGGTGGCAGAAAATATAGTGTAGACATCTCTTAGTAGCTCGACGTCCACCGCAGAAGCTGCCAAGGGAGGAAGGCTGTTTTCTGCGTCGGAGTCAGAGACGTAGTCCATTGAAGACAGTCATGAAATGCTGGATAGGCGGCACGTGAGGGCGTGAGGGAAAATCGGATGCTTCGTTTGCACTTTGGCAAGGGTGTCTGAGAGCTTCCGCCGTGTCGGAAAGCCGTTGTACGATGCTGGCGTATTTCAAGTCCGCCGTAGGGCTTAACAATACTTGTGCCGTGTATTCGGTACAGGAAGATGGATCGCGTCTTGAGTGCTCGCTATAAAGTAGGTTGAGTATGCAGACCATGGAACTGGCAAATGGAGCAAAACACACATGTGGACAGAGTAGCGTTTCTCCCTGAGTCGTTTCGAGGGACTTGTGGACTCCGCTAGCTTCCACTGGCTTTTCTGCTCTGCCTCGTCTTTTTGCGCCCATTTTTGTCGCTGGGCTTGGGCACTTTGTCTCTTTCCGTTAATGCTCTATTGAGCATTGCATAATCTCATCTAACCTTAAAAGTGTAAATGCTAACAAGTGGCCTTTTGAGCTCCAGCAACGCCCAAACCCCGGCCATGCGAGCCGTGCTGCGCTCTGCCTCTTGAAGTGCTCTCCAATTCCTTTTTTTATTCAACACCACCTTCCATGAGCCTGGTCTGAGCTCAGGTGCGAGAACCCGTTCTCTGCGGGACGTGCAATAAACCACCAACGGGAATTCAGGAATATTCACGAGCAGCCGCAACACAACCAACCACAACAGAACCACCAGCTCAGCGTCAAGCCCGCCAGTCACCGCCTCCCCTCCACCCCCCGGCCTCTTTTTCAGGCTGGGTCACGTGACCACGGCCCAGCTCGCGGTTTTTCCACCGTCGCCCAACTTGCTCCATCTTCCCAGCTCACCACCTCCATGGATAATCGCAGAGTTGCCAAGGCCTACAGGGACAGGTCCAATCGCGCTCGTGTGTTGCCGTATCCGGCGCAGGGGGGCCTTCTCTCCAAAGTCAAACGATACTTTTCCGGCAGCGTGATCCCTTCTCGTGTCGCTCTGCTCAAGACAAACCCCTCGACTGCAAGCGACAGCGCTCCGGGCTCCGGTGTGTCGAGAAATGACTCCAACTTCTTCCATCCCGACTCGATAATTTCGGCCAACACAACGTTGGCGCAGGGGAGTGAAGATCTGAATCGAATCCTCTCAACCTTCTTTCAAGAAAAGGGAAAAGCTCCGCTCTCCCAGGTCGAGTACGAAGGCGTCATGTCTCTTTTGGAGAGATCCAAAGCCTCGGTGACTCTTCCGCTTGTGGACGATACACCCGAACGGCCCAAGCTGAACTCAACCAAAATCGATGCGGCAAACTCCACTTTTGATCACTATTCACAAAAGGTGTTGCGCAAATCCAGCATGCACGATGCAAGCTCCTCTTCGCTCGTTGCCCCAGACTACAAGCCCATCTATCACTCCTTCAATGGTCATACGCGATCCTCAATCCCGGTTAAGCGTGTGTACCAGTTCTCCGGCTTGCCGTCGCCTTATCAAACTAGAATCAAGGCCCCCAACTTTGCTGCCAGGAAAGCAAAGCGTCTCGCGTCAGCAGCACCCTCGCTTGAGCATCAGGAGAGCTCTTCCTCAACAATAGTCCTGTCGAAGCCAAGAAGTAGAACGGCTGCATCTCTTTTATCGATATTAGACGGAGAACAGCTCTCTCATGATGACCAGACCGATGCTCCTTTAAGGCCTCTACATAATCCGTACTCCAAACCGCGCAGGGCTTTTGTGGCTCAGCGATCTAGAGTTGATGAACAGATCCCTGTTGCTACGAAGGATGATATTACGAAGACTATTGCGTTCAGTAAGGCCGAAGAATTGGGGGACAATGAGGATGCCCAAGAGAATGCGCAAGGTTCTCTCTTTGGACCTGACTCTAAAATTCCACTGTCATCTGACTTTTCCGCTACACCTAAAAAGTCTGCTGCGGCAATCTCTCTGAGTGAAAAGCCACCTACGTCTACTAATCACGGCGACGTTGACTCCAACAAGAAGCCATCTTTGGGTACTTCTGCCTCCATTGCGAATGAAAGTGAAATGGCACATGATGATAAGGAAGTTCAGACTGCATCAACTTCGGAAAATCCTAAGCCCAGCTTCCAATTTGGTACATCTGAACAAGGGGCACCAGCTTCCAAGGCTACATTTTCGTTCGGAAAAAACATTCAAACCGTGCTGGATGAGAAGAAGGCTTTTGCCACATCTTCAGAGACTGCTCTGAATACCAAATCCTCAGATAATCCATTGTTCACGTTCAAGCCCGCTCCTGACATCCCTGTCGATGGTGCTAATAAGAATGATGGAACAAAGAGTGATAATAACCAACCTGTTTTTAGTTTTGGGTCTCAAAGCTCTGCCTCTCAAACTAGTTCTCTTTTTGGCAGCACCAACAACCAGCCTACTTTTAATTTCAATCAGAAAGAAAAAGAGCCGGAGGTAAATGGCGCAAATGAAACAGAAAAGCAAAGCAAGCCTCAATTTGCCTTTGGCTCCAAGTCTGGCCCAGCTAAACCAACCTTCAATTTTGGAAAAGAACTGAAAAATCAAAATACACAAACTTTTAGTTTTGGCGGGCCATCCGATTCACTGAATGTACCCAAATTTGGCTTTATTTCTAACACCAATAAGGATGAGCCTCTGTCATCAGCCCCTTTTGAGAAACGGGAATCGGCCAAGCCTGCGTTTGACTTTGGTTCTAAGACTAATCTCGAATCAAACTCTGGAACGGAGATTAGTAAACCCGCTTTCAATTTCGGCGGCTCTAAGCCAAATGAAAATCTTACAGTTTCTAATTCTGAACCTAAGTCAGATGATCACAAAGGTGCAGCTTTCGCTTTCGGAGCAGAATCGGCAAGTCAATCGAAACCAGCTTTCAGTTTCGGTGCGAAATCCGATTCGCAAAGTAAACCAACTTTTGATTTTGGTGTCAAGTCTGATACCCAAGGAAAGACAAGCTCGAACCTTGAAGCCAAAACTGATTCTCGTACTCCGCCTTTCAGTTTTGGAACTAAATCTGAAGCTTCGGCCATGCCAGCTTTTAACTTTGGTTCTAAAGCTGACTCAAAAGAAGACCGTGGCTTCAAATTCGAAGGCAACAAAAATCCTCAAGAAAAGCTAGCTTTCAGCTTTGGTTCCAACTCCAACTCCCAGGAGAAGACTACTTTTAATTTTGGTTCAAAAGGTGTTGAAGGAAGCAAAGATGTCTCTGAATCAGCACCCAATACGCAAGAGACGTCTGTTGTTAATTTGAGTAATAGTTCTGGAAAGCCAAAGCCTGCGTTTACTTTCGGAGCCAAATCCGATGTCCTGGAAAACCCTTCTCTCAATTTGGCATCCACCACAACAGACAAAAAGACCCCTACTTTCAGTTTCGAGTCAAAGAACGAAAACAAAGATAGGCTTGGATTTAACCCCGACAATTCGTCGAGTAACGGACCTGCTTTCACTTTCGGTGCTAAATCAAATGATATAAGCAACCCTGAGAGAAAAGAAAAGCCAAGTTTTAGTTTTAACTCTACCCTGACTATTTCAGGGAAGGCTGATTCGAAGCCTAATGGTCAAGCTGCACCTTTGTTCAGTTTTGGAAATGACAGCAGCAAGAAATCTTCTTTGTTTGGCTCAAATTCAATTGAGGAGTCGAAGCCCAGCATCTCGTTTGGAATATCTGCGAACGACAAGCAAGTACCAAAATTCTCCTTTGGTACAGCTAAGAGTAAGGAAGAATCGCCAAAGTTCTCGTTTGGCTCGGCCACTAATGGTCAAGAGAATTCAAAGCCAGCTTTCAGTTTTGGAACAGGTGGTTCTATCTCATCGAGTTTCAATTCAAAACCCAGTGAGTCAAAGCCCAACCCCTTTAGCTCTTTCGCATCGAACGTGACTTCTCAGGAACTGTCAGGAGCTTTTGGCAATTTGAAACATAAAGAAACTACGACGAACGGTAATAGATTACATGATGAGTTGAAGTTTGAATTCCCCGAGGTCAAAGTTGATAAGGTGGAAGTTGATGAAGAGAAAGTGAAGGAGTACGAGAGCATGTTCAAGTTTTGAACAAACAGAAAAGTCGTGTTATATATACACTAATGCATTTTATTGAATTATGAGCAATTACATCAGAACCAATCGCTGCTCAACATTGACATTGATCTTTCAGGAGGATGAAGTCGATTTACGGGCCGAAGTATCACCGCGACCGCATATCTAGAAGGAGAGTAGTGTGTAAAAATTGCGCGAGTGAAGCGTCGTTAAATGCTCGTACAGACTTTACGAGACTGATTGACAACAACCAGAGTACAGCTAATCCTACAGTTTGAATTATCCAATGACACAACTCGAGTCTGTTCTTCTAGTTGGCGGTGCTGGGTTCTTGGGGTTGCATCTTGTACAACAATTTCACGACCATTGCCCAAACACAAAGATTCATGTATTCGACATTCGGCCAATTCCCACGAAGATCTCGAAGTACTTCACGTTCGATCGTTCTAAAGTGAAGTTTCACAAAGGTGACTTGACTTCAGAGCGTGACGTACTTGCAGCAATCAAGAAGTCTAAGTGCGACGTAATTGTCCATTCAGCTTCTCCTATTCATGGCTTGGCGCAGAACATTTACCATCAAGTCAATGTTGTAGGAACTAAGACTCTCCTTAAAGCAGCAAAGCAATCTTCCGTGAAGGCTTTGGTCTACACTTCATCTGCTGGAGTGATATTCAATGGGCGTGACGTCTATAATGCTGATGAAACATGGCCCTATCCAACCGTCCATATGGATGGCTACAACGAGACAAAGGCCATTGCAGAGAAAGCAGTGATGGAAGCAAATGAACCCGGGTCATTACTCACGGTGTGTTTACGACCCGCTGGCATTTTTGGGCCTGGAGACCGGCAGTTAGTACCTGGCTTGAGGACTGCTGCTAAGTTAGGCCAGTCGAAATTTCAGCTTGGCGATAATAACAACTTGTTCGACTGGACATACGTCGGCAATGTGGCCGATGCCCATGTTTTGGCTGCTGAGAAGATCATCGACCCTACGTATGCTAATCAAATTTGTGGCCAGACGTTTTTCATCACAAATGATGCACCAACTTATTTCTGGACATTAGCCAGAACAGTGTGGAAGGCAGATGGTCACATTGACAAGTATAACATTAAGTTGGCGTATCCGGTTGCAATGTTAGCGGGGTATTTGTCTGAGTTTGTGTCGAAGCTTTTGAACAAGGAGCCAGGTTTAACGCCCTTCAGAGTAAAGATCACATGTGCTACACGTTACCATGATATAACTAAGGCGAAGACTGTTTTAGGATACGAGCCAGCGGTTTCTCTTGAGCAAGGGATCCAGTATACGCTTGATTGGATATACGAAACGCACACGGATTGAGTTTTGTGATTGTTAGCACAAGAAATAACCTATGATTCCGATGGTTAAGATTCCGAAAGCAACGCGTTCGGAGTGCCTGGGTGTGCCGTCAGACGAAGAGACTAGAACTTGTTAGTATATGAACCGCAAACAGGAGACATGAAATAGGAAAAAAAAGAAACAATAAACATACGCGTGGCACTGGAGGCGTTGCTGATCAAGTTCAATCTTGGTCTTGGTTTTGTATGGTATTCACTTTCGTCTTCGTCCTCGGGCGTTTCGCTATCAGGATGAACGACTAGTTTTGCACCAGCATTTGTTCCTGCAATGACCAGAGACTTGAGGCTGGATGAGGTGGTGTGTAAAGATTCGGGCGACGCCTTCCAGTTCTTGAAACTTGATGGCCGGTCCCCATCGACACGTTTAAAGGGGATGTTACAGGCGTTGACGTCATTGAGAGAAGCGCAGTCGTTAAATAGCACAGACAAGAAATTGGTCGACGGGTTTCCAGGACACAAGTTGTAGCATGCGGCATCCATGTGTTGTAAAGCACAACACTCGCAAGCCAAGTCGCCTGCCTTACAGTCGTCAAGGTCTGCTAGCACATCGTTGCAGCAAGCAGAGAGTTTTATCAAATCGTTGGCCTCGCAGTTATCGTAGGGCCGTGGGTTTAAGTTCTTGTAGCTTGCGTTCTCTATTAGAGTGCTTTCTGAAGCGAGACAAGGAAGGGCGAAGAGTGAAAGAAGTAAAAGCATTGGAATCCACTCAAAGAACATTGGATATCAGAAGATGGTGTGAGGTCTTGGAGAAATGTAGAGAAATACAGGAAAGAGGTGGTTTAGATGGGTTTTTAAATGAGCCGTAGTTGTAATAAATTCTGTTCTATGGAGCCAACGGATTCTTTTTGCACCTGAAGTTGCAAAAGAAGCCGCAACTGCGAATTGAGCGCGAAACTGCCTACTCGGCACGTTAGTGAGGAAAAGAAAGCCTTTGCTTACAGGACGATTCCAACCCTGGTGCTCCGCCTCAGCGGACCAGATAAAATACTAAAAACAAACGAAAAGATTTCAACAAGTGTTACCGCAAGCGAGATAAGCTCTAGCCGCACGGGCGCTCTACTGTGAATACTGCTGCACGCAACAAGCCTCGCTGCGAATAAGCAGCACAGCCAAACCTAGCTAAGCGAGCACCGGATGCGTATATAGATCGATGATACTAAGGAAAAACAGAGGAAAGAAGCAGGACCAACAGAGTTAAGAAGCAGGTGACAACGACAGAGCTGGTCAAGCCTAACTGAAGCTGCCTCCATAGTCTTACTGTGCACACTGTCTACGGAATGCCTGGTGTCTACGGGCACTGGTGCAAAATTTGCATTCCACCAGCATACAGTCACCGGCCCGTGCCTCCTCAACTTTGCCATAGCGAAACTGACCAAGAGCACGAGAGCCACCGCGGCCCCTTTTCTTACCGTGAATATTATTTTCATCGTTGCTTGTTTACTAGCACCAGGGTTCAGCACCCATTGCAAGTCGCGAGGAATTTGCTCGCATTGGGCTAATTGCATAGATCCGCATGCAGCGCAGCCGGCAATCTCTTCCGCTCCGCAATTTTCTGTTATGCTCACCTGATTGAGAGATTGCCTGCGAACTTAGAACAGCTTCCGAGTTAGGATCGGCCCAGCTGCTGCTGTATAGCGCTTCGCTTCCCAAGAACATGTGCGTGGCTGGACTCGACTCTGAGGTTGAGATGCTTCATGCGAAAAGCCTCTTCGCGGCCAGTTCGCTCGTCTCTAGTGCGTCCTCTCTTAGAGAGCTTTCTGCCATTGATTGCCACACCGGGCCCTCCTCCAGCTACGAGCTGGATGGCCTGCACAAGATTGGCCACGGCACGTTGTAGTTTACCGGTATGCTATTAGTTGCCGAGAATCTGTGGTGACGAGAGAAATCAGGTGCATCACGTGCTTCGCTGTCAGTGCTAATGCCAGGGCTACGATTGCCGGAGCTAGGGCAAGCGCCGAGCGCACCCGGCAAGTGTCTGCGCCAAGCAGACGGGATTCATGTCAAGCACATGTCAACTTCAAATGTCAGTTGCCACAGCGTGGTGCCGTTGTTAGTGCCGTTGTTAGTGCCGTTGTTGGTGCCGTTGTTGGTGCCGTTGTTGGTGGTGCCCTTGCTAGTGCGGCTCCTCGCACTAAGAAAAGGGCCAAGCCACCGACACCGCAAGCCCACACTCGGTCTAGACTTGTCCGTGAGGTAGGACTAACAGCGCGAGCTAAATAAAGGCGGGAGCGCAGTGCCAGAGTACCAGTTGATTTATGCTAGAGGGCCTGCACAGCAGAGCAAGGTTACCCCCAAAATTAACCTTAGTCGTCCTAGTTGATGGATGCCTTGCGCGCGCTCCCACACAGCCATCCTGCAGAAAGCCCCTTTCAAAGCCCCCGACGCAGGCAACCTCACTGCACTCGCACCCATTTCCCCCTGCTCGACACGCTAATTGGAGAGCTCTGCAGGTTCCAGGCCCGCGCTCGTAATCCACCTTGGGTGCAACTAGCCTGCTCAACTGCATGTTTACGTTTCTTTTTGTCTTCTACACGTATCTGTTGATTTCGGGTGTGCGCCGGCATGGCTCCATAAATATCGGTAGCTTTCCTGGAAAACCTCTCTTCTGCTGTAGACTGACCCTCGCCTTGTTCCACTCGTTTCCACTTTCTCTATACCTGCAATGAGACAAGTTTACACCCTTCTCTCGGCCCTCTTTGCCTTTTCGCTTGCTGTGGCCACAGACTTGCCCTCCATCGAGGTGGTGGGCAACAAGTTTTTCTATGCTAACAACGGATCCCAGTTCTACATCCGTGGAATTGCGTACCAGCAAAATGTTGAAAATTCCACCGCTAACGGCGACTCTTCTTACACTGATCCTCTCGCTGATGGTGATGCGTGCAAGAGAGATGTTGAGTACTTCTCCAAGTCCAACACCAACGTCTTGAGAGTTTATGCCGTGGACCCCAGCAAGGACCACGACGAATGCATGAACACGTTTGCTGATGCTGGTATTTACATCATTGCCGACTTGTCTGAGCCCGACACCTCCATCAACAGAGACTCGCCTTCGTGGGACTTGGACTTGTACGACAGATACACTTCCGTAGTTGACATGTTTGCCAACTACTCGAACGTTTTGGGGTTTTTTGCCGGTAACGAAGTGACCAACAACAAAAGCAACACCGATGCTTCTGCGTTCGTCAAGGCTGCTGTTAGAGACATGAAGTCCTACATCAAGGACAAGGGCTGGTCCTTCCCGGTTGGCTACTCGTCCAACGATGACGAGGACATCAGAGTTGCCATTGCTGACTACTTTGCCTGCGGTGATCTTGATGAGAGAGCAGACTTTTTCGGTATTAACATGTACGAATGGTGCGGCAACTCTTCTTTTCAGGCTTCTGGATATGAAGCCAGAACCGAGGAGTACAAAAACTTGACCATCCCCGTGTTCTTCTCTGAATATGGCTGTAACGCTGACAGACCAAGAAAGTTCACTGAAGTTGCCACTCTCTTCAGCGACGAAATGACCGATGTATGGTCCGGAGGTATTGTCTACATGTACTTTGAGGAGGAAAATGATTATGGTCTTGTGTCTGTTGACGGTAGTAGTGTCAGCACCTTGCAAGACTACTCCTACTACTCGGAGGAGATGAACAGCATCAGCCCAACTCTGGCTCTGAGCGGAGAGCTCGGTGCATCTTCGACTCTGACCTTGGCTTGCCCTACTGCTGCTTCAACATGGAAAGCCTCGAGCGACTTGCCTCCAACCCCAGATAAGTCTGTGTGTGACTGTGTTTACAATTCGTTGAAGTGCGTGATTTCTGACGATGTGGACTCTGATGACTATGCTGACTTGTATTCAACTGTGTGTGGTGACATCGACTGTTCTGCAGTGTCCTCAAATGGTACCAGTGGTGTTTATGGTTCTGTTTCCTACTGTTCCGAAAAGGAGAAGTTGTCTTACCTTCTCAACTTATACTACGAAGACCAAGATGAAAACTCCAGTGCTTGCAATTTTGATGGCTCCGCTACTCTTTTGGCATCTGCTTCAGCTACAGCCAGTTCTTGTAGTGCCGTGCTTTCCTCGGTTTCCAAGAATGCGGTCGAGACTGGTTCGAGTGACTCTAGTTCCGGATCTGGCTCTTCTTCAGGTTCCAGCTCCGGATCTTCTTCATCTGGTTCCTCTGGCTCTAGCTCAAGTTCCGGCTCTTCTTCATCCAAGTCCAGTTCTGGAAACGTCAGTGCTCGCCCAGCTTCCAAGGGTGAGATGGTTGCCATCGGTGCTATGTTGATGTGTGTATTGGGTGGTTTCACTACTTTCCTCGTGTAATCTAGGTAATGCAAATTCTGTATTTATGTTAATGATGTCTTCTAATTCGTAATCATGAAAATCTCATTGAGAGATTTCGCATCCATTACAGATGCCCGCTTTTGCTGAATCCACTTCTTTCTTGCTGCCAAGTGACTTGCAATCTTGTGATTAGTTTCTCTGGGTGTGAGCATACTGTCTCTAGTCACCGAAGAGGTTGAATCTGTATTTGAGTCAGATTCAGAAGAATTCTTTGCAGAAGTCGTGTTTCTATGCTTATCTTTTCTTGTCTTATCCTTATCTTCCTTCGTGACTATCCTTTTCTTTTCCTTCTTTTCCTTCTTTTCCTTCTTCTCTTTCTTCTCTTTCTTCTCTTTCTTCTCTTTCTTCTCTTTCTTCTCTTTCTTCTCTTTCTTCTCTTTCTTCTCTTTCTTCTCTTTCTTCTCCCTCTTCTCCCTCTTTTCCTTCTTCTCTTTGCCGTCGTCCCCCTCCTTCCTCTTCAACTTTGACAATTTGCCTTCACCGTCTTGAATCTTTGACCGCTTCCTCTTCTGCAGCTCCATATCATCGCCTTCCCTCTTCAAGGACGACGACTCCTTTAGCTCCTTCCTTTCGCTATCCCACGTTGAGCAAAGCGTCTCTCCTTTGATAAAGTGCATTCCCCACTTGCCATTGATAATATTATCCAATCTTTTCCGTTCCAATTCTTTTTCCACCTGGGCCTCATTTCCATTAAGACGCCCTAGAATTCTTTGGAAAACATCAAGCCCTGCACATTCACCACTGTCAAACTCATCTCGCTTGCTGGTTTTGGCAATTTTAGAACCTAGACCTGAATTGTCTGTTTTGATGCTGACCTTAATATGTGATGTTGTAGCATGGTCAACCAAGCCCAAACCTTTACCTGGTGCCCATCCCATTTTTTCTAGATATTGATGACCGAAGCGTTCCTTGTTACTAGACCAGGTTGTATTCCTTGGATCTAGCCCAAAACGCTGTTTGACTTTGGTTCCAGCTAAGCCCATAGTTACTTATTGTAAGTCAAGGAAAAGTGAATTACACATATAATAGAAAAAAAAAAAATACGATGGTGCGAATTTACCGTGCGATGGACCTGCACAACACGATAAGCCTTTCTCACTCATTTGGCGACGGAGAACGGTCAATACCCTAGAATAAATTGCCAACAGTTTGACGCCACGTAGCCACCCTCTTCACATTTGCGGATGCACCTGCTTTCTGTGAGCCACTCCAATGCACTGTAAAAATCCGTCACACTCAAGACCGTTTGCATACGCTCATGGAGCTGCGAATCCGGCAAACCTGGCTTGAATACAATATGATAAAGTAAAGTGGTAATTATTTTCTTCCACAAATCCTTGTTTATGTTTGCATTCAAGTCCACCCAGATTGGCTGGCACGGACCAGAAAATGGAACATTGGCTGGGCTGGGCTTTAGGCTTTCCATTGCAGAGCTGATGCTTTGAACAACAATGTCACAAGCTATTTGCTCCTTATCAATGAGCCTAGATTCGTAGTTTTCAAAGTTGAATGTGCGGTCAATTCTTGTCAAATCGATCAAGTTTTCGGATATCATCTCCAACAATGCTGCAATTTCGCCAGGTTGAATGCCTTGCGATAAGATTAATCCCTTATTCGCTGAAGAAATATCGTTCAATACATTTTTAAAGAAGGCTGCTTGGTGGAAAAATTTTGCTGTAAGGTGCTTCTGCTCGAGAGTGTTTTTGAAACGATCACTTAAGATGAATTTGGTGGCACCCTCAAAAGACACATACAAAATTTCTTTGTCTTGCAAAAGTCCATCAGTAGCCATTCGCACTGCGTCCTCACCATATTTGCCCAAGATGGTCTTAACGATATTGGGATCAAAGCTATCTTCTTCCGTCGAGAATATAGACTTGAGAATAGACCGTAATTCATCATCAGCATTGCCCACCAATTGAGCATTTTCTTGATAGGTAAAATTGATTTGGCTGAGTACGCTCTCCTTTTGTCTCATTGATATATCTTCGATTTTCTCGGCAAGTGTAGATTGGCCCTCATTAGTATGCTCTTGAATCACGTACGTCTCCTTGTTCAGATCATATGTTGTGTATAAGGGCATTTCGTCTGGTACGTATAGTTCTGTGTTAGGATCGAATTCACGCCAGAAATCCAAAAAGAAACCCAAAGAACCCTCCACAAGATCTTGCTCAGTGATATTGCCGTCTTCTACTCCTTGCAAAACCATATTTTGAAATGTCTCAACTCCTTTGCTCACTGCCTTCGCGCCACCGAACAGTCTTCTTAATGTTCCCCACTTCTGCTTCACGAGTTTGCCATCTAGATCTTCAAAAAATTCAGCAATGTTATCAAAATCAATCGCCAGTTTGGAAAATGCCTTTGATATAACCACACATCTGTAAAGAGTAGTGGCATCTGCTCTCTCCAACCTAATATTCCGTCTTGCACGCTTTCCAGTTGAAACAGCTACATCCAGTGTTTGCGATGATACCACCCTCTTAGCTCTGCGAGATTTCTTGAGATTCGAGAAAAAGTCAGCTTCTCCCGATAACAGCGAGTCATTCGCAAGTCCAGCTTCGGCTCCGCCTTGTTCCCCAATCTCGTCTTGGTCGCCCAACGCCAGTAACCTGTTCTTGCCTCTTCTCCTCCGAGTAGTTTTGGGTAATTTCTTCACAATTGGTGCCTCAATATATAGCTTCAAGTCCGATTGTATCACACGCCGCTTGAAAATTTTCATGTTTTTTCGGCTCATTTTAGTTGCGTATGTGTTCCCGAGTTCCACAATCTTCTGTTCAGAGGGCTGTTCGTGAACTTTTTTCAACACTAGAATTTTCTTCTCTAGAACCTTGTCCTCTAATTCTACACTGATTTTTTGCTCTTCTATTTCACCTGACTTTGTCAAGAAGGCGATATCCCTAGCAAGTGTCTTCGTATCAGTAAGTGTTGTGGTTTGCAAGCGCTCGTCTAACTTGCGACAAAGAGACGCACTTTTGAAAACAGCTCCTCCGTTTTCACGTATTATGTCCATTAGATGATTTCGTCTGGTTATCGATTTTAAGGAGTTTTCTGCTTTATGTGCATTAGCTTGGGGTTTTCTCTTCTTATCAGTTTTAGGAGCGACAACAAATGTAGGCAAATCGTTTGCAGATAAAGTAGAATAGTTCGCTTCTTTTGCTTCTGCTTTGATCGCACTTTGCGCTATTTCAGCATCAGTCTGAGGATGATATTCTTCTTCCGATTCATTGTCAATTTCCAATGCTTCTTCTCGCAAAAATGAAGTTGGAGCTTTCGCCCTCCGCACACGAGGTTGCTTCTCAAAATCTTCAATTTGATTGATCACATCATGTTCCTTCTTAATCACTTTAGGCCGTTTAACTCCAGTATCCAGTGCTTGCAACATCCTTCGTTTTTTCTCTATTAATGATTCATTCGAGGTCTTTCCTAGACTGGAATGTAGTTTTTTGTTAAGTGCAACAAGGGACGTCACCAGGCTTTTGGGAGTGAAATTATAAGCTTTAGGGACAGGTTTATCCTCAGAACAAAATTGCGTAACAAAATACTTATAAAATTTTAACTTTCCTTCGTTCTCGTAAAGTTTTGATACTGACCACTCGTCGTATGGTTCTGCATACTTTTTGAATGGCTTTAAAGTCTTGGAATTACTGAGGTAGCTTGGAAGCAGCTCACAAAGTCTTACTAGTGGACGATAGTCGCCAGTGCCCATGAGATTTTTCGCTATCTCGCCAGAGGTAATGCCATGGTCGCCTCTGGTATATACCTGACTGAAGATTTGGTGAAAGAGCGGAAAAACTTGGTTCATTAATGGAAAGTCCATTTTTGAGGCGGAATCAGAAATATCGTCCGCATCCTCATCCTCACTATCACCGAAATCTTCGTTATCACCTGCTTTTGGATCTAGGATCTCATTAATGTCATCTGAGTCACTAGGCAAGTCCTTGATGAACCGGATAGCATAAACTCTCTGGTTGGTTTCAGGAAGCTCCACATGAAGTTTCTCCACGTATCCCGATTGATGGAGTTTGAAACACACACTACGAAAGAATTTAGATGCGGAGTGGGAGCCGTGAAGTTTGAACTCCTTCTTCAAGTCCGAAAAGCCACGCAATTGGTTAGGGGCAGATTTCAAAGCGGCCACAATCAAGCGTTTGAGCTTAGCAACATCACGAGACGAATCGAGATCTTCTTCAGCGTCGGCCAGGTCGCTGGCATGCCATGTCAGATCGGCAAACTTGACAAGCACAGAGTGGGTGGTGTGTTTCTTGTTGATGTAGACATTTCGGCACAATATGAGGCCAAAGTTTTCAAGCTTTTGGAGGCGCAAACGTAAGGAACGGGCATCCTGGCCCGACTCACGGGACAAGTCTGGATTAAGGATGCCAGCCGGCCCGTGGCGCGCTATGACAAGCAACAACTGGAACGGCAATTCTCCCAAGCTCACTTTCAAGGCCTGGTAGTCTTCTGTATTGGTGAGGTACCGAAACTGGCATTCTTCGGTGGGACAGAGAAAAATCTCCCCGCCGTGCTGCAGAATATCCTCGTAGTCTATAGCGGCCAAGGGTAGCACTTGGCCCGAAGGTAGATGAACAGAGACCAACGGGGTAGAGGAGGCTGCAGTCAAGCCACGCCAAACAATCGTCTTCTGGAACGAGTCGAGTGGAGAGCCACCCGTCTGTTGCAGAGCGATAACCCAAAGAGTTTCGAGGCTAACTTTATCGGAGACGGCCAAGGTAGCCACGACGTGGTTAACCACCAAGCCCACAGTGCAGCAGAACAGCATGGCACCGAGGCTGAGAGGTAGTCAATAAGTAGGCCTGCACAGGCAGCTGTTGGGTCGAAGCAGCACTGAAGACCAACGTAAGGGTATGGAGGCTGGATGCAAAATACTGAAGAAGTTGTTTGGCAGTCTATGGAACGGTGGAGACGGTAGGGGCACGCCACAGATCGCGAAGAGGTGCGGCAACAAAGCTAGGCGAGTGCACTGCAGATACAGAACGATAGAAAAAAGAGGGCCAAAAAGGAAGAAAAAAATAGCCAGCGAACTCCAACTCGAGGTGTCTCGGACGCACAGCATGGGATTCGAGGACGACGACGAGCCGCTCACGCTTTCCGCCAGCACGCTCGCCGCGCTACAGCAGTTCAAGGCCGAGGAGGCCGAGCGCAAGCAGCAGTTCGAGAGATTGCACCAGCAGCTGGAGCAGCAGTTCGAGCGCAGGAACATCTCCATCGACGCATTCCAGGAAGATTGGCAGCTCTCACAATTCTGGTACACGGATGAAACCGCCGACACGTTGGCTCGGGCGCTTCTTGCCGGGGCCGACGAAAGCACCGTGGTCTGTATAGCCAGTGCCCCATCGGTGTACGCGGCGGTGACTCGGCTTCCGCGCCACGAGGTGCCGACCGAGCACATCTACTTGCTCGAGTACGACGAGCGTTTTGGCGTGATGGCAGGAAAAGACCATTTCTTCGTGTACGACTACAACCACCCGGACGATGTACCGGAAGTGCTTCGCCACAGGTGCCACCGGCTTTTGATCGACCCGCCGTTTTTGGAGGAGGAGTGTCAAACCAGGTCTGCGCAGGCTGCCCGCAATCTTTTGCGCAGTGCAGAGAAGACTGCCTCCGGCGAAGACCAGTTCCGGTTGATTTCGTCCACCGGCGAACGCATGCGTGACATTATGAAGAGGACGTACCCGGAGACGCGAGTCACGTCGTTTTTGCCTCAGCACAAGAATGGCTTGAGCAACGAGTTCCGGTGCTATGCCTCGTTTGAGTGCGAGCACTGGCACTTCGACGACTCTGTCTAGGGAAGCAGAGGCGACGTGGGGAAGAGACCACTAGGCGGAGAACCTGATCTGAGCGGCAGTTGAGTAAAAACATTAAAATTAATTATAATTAAAATTTAATTATAATCGCAAGTAACCAAATCATTTAGCTCGAAAGTAGGAACTTCAGAGACCATCATCGCACTATTGGGATACTTCTAATTCCCACGCTTCCTCTCCTTTTTGAAGGGAAACTAAATATAAATATAAATACAAATACTGTTATTATATCTTTAAATATAAATAAAAATACAAATACTGTTATTATATCTTAAGTATAAAATAATTATGCATAGGTATTCTATCTAAATCACCTGTGATAGTTTTATTATCATATGTCAATAATGCTCCATTTCCTTCAGTAAAACCTATAAATCATATTCAATCGTCTGTTATCTTATTAATATTATTATTAGGAAATAATTCAGAACCTTTTCCTTTAATTTAAGAACAATTTATAGGGGCATCAATTATAGGTCTTGTAATAGATAAAGAGGGATATGTTTTACCAAAGGCTGTTTTGATAATAGGACCCTTCTTATAATTCGTCACTCATAAATTATATCCTGAGAATTTAGTACTAGCATTAGTTATTAGCGTCTTCTCTTCATTACCTAAATTCTAAGAAATTACTTATACGCTTTTTAATTTCTAAACAATCATTGGAAAAAGCCGAAGTCAGCGTAAGAAAGCCGAAGCCAGCGTACCGTTCTGTCCACTGCACTGGGCCTCTCGCGGCACAAGTAGTCGCAGAGAACTCGGATTCAGCTACTCGAAGAAGGACCAAAAACAGAGAGAAAGAGGCAAGAAAACTAGGCCCGGCCATCGGCCGCTATATAAAACGATGGCCTGTACCTCCCATAATAATTTTTTCCTAATGCTCCGTAATGATTTTTTCCTAATGCTGTTCCGTAATGTTCTAATGTTGTTCTGTAAGACCTCGTGCGCTCGCCGCAGCTCGGCCCCATGACAATCAGCCCTCACAACTCATGCCACCGCAGCCCGCACCTTCGTACACCCTGGCGGTCGTGCCTTGCCCAACTGTGCGCTTGGGGCCGAAGACTAACGAAAAAAACCACCAAAAAAATTTTCCCGATCGCTGTTTCTTTTCCAATTCAAAATGTCTTTCTCCGATTTCTCAAAGGTCGAGTCCCTCAAGTCTTTAAACGAGCTTTTGGCCGACAGCTCCTACATCGACGGGTATGTTTCTTTTTCGGCGCAATGGACGCCGTAGTCTTTGCTCTACAGTGCCGTTAGTGCCTTACGAGTATTCGCCGTGGCCATAAACAATTCCCGTGTTTTTTTCCTTAGAATGATGATCGCAATCTTTGGTCCGTGTTTATGAGGTGGCCTCAAGACCCGCCGCATGAGTGACAAAGAAGATTTAAATAAAATCGCTGACCCCTAAGTGTACGGCCACGTGCGGTGACTATTCTTGCCCCACTTACTAACTTCGTCCAGAACCTCGGCCACTCAAGCTGACGTGTCTGCTTACCAGGCTTTCCAAAAGGCGTACCCAAACTTTGCCAGATGGTTCAACCACATTGCCTCTTTCTCCGAGGAGTTTGAATCCTTGCCTGCTGGTAAGGCTCCTGCTGCTACTGCTGCTGCTGACGAGGATGACGATGATGTCGACTTGTTCGGCTCTGACGACGAAGTCGATGAGGAGGCTGAGAAGTTGAAGCAAGAGAGATTGGCTCAATACGCCGCTAAGAAGGCTGCCAAGGGTCCAAAGCCCGCTGCCAAGTCCATTGTCACCTTGGATGTCAAGCCATGGGATGACGAGACCAACTTGGAAGAGTTGTTAGCCAACGTTAAGGCTATCGAGCAAGATGGTTTGACCTGGGGTGCTCACCAATGGATTCCTGTTGGTTTCGGTATCAAGAAGTTGCAAATTAACTTGGTCATTGAGGACGAGAAGGTTTCCTTGGACGACTTGCAAGCTCAAATTGAGGAGGACGAGGACCACGTTCAATCTACCGATGTTGCTGCCATGCAAAAGTTGTAATCGCTGTGTGCGTTCCCTTCCCGTTTCATTTGTGTAGAAATGAATAATCATGTGTAACGATCCGCTGGATCTGCAGTTGCGTTTACCCAGCTTCTATAATTTATTTCCTTCCAATATCCTTATGTAGTGTTAAAGTGGAAGATAATCCACGCCTTTTTCTAGCATCTTCTCCAACACCTCTTCCTGGGAAATCCCCCTTTTCCACACCTGCTGCACAATCCACCGCAACGACGCAAGAGTCCCCATCTGTGCCGTCTCATACAAGGTATTCATGAACTTTAGAAGTGCCTTGCGCTCGTCTTCTGTCTTGCACTCGCATCCCACAGCATATACGGGCCACACCATTTGTGTCACGATCGGCGCCGAGCTAGGCATCGACCCGTAAACATGTATAAACTCATGCACTGCTGCGCGAATGGCGATTTTAGATTCTCTTGTCGGCGAGAGTCGGAGCAAGGCTATGTATACTGCCAAGCTCCAGCATTGGGCACCCTTTAACCGTAGCTCGTAGTCAGTGCCATCACGGAAATCCACGTAATCTCTATAGGCAAACAACTGTGCTTTTATTCGCTCAAACTCCTCGTGAAATGATTCGTCGTCCATACTCAGGTTCTTGTGGAGCTCGTGCCGAAGAAAGCATACTCCAGACATCGCACGGAAGATTTGACCAGGGCACCCCATCATCTGCAGGGTGGATATTGCATCGCTATAGGACCCATACCAATCTGGACTGCAAAAAGGAAGACGACAATCCGGTGAAACCATGGCGCTTACAGTGTCGTACCACGAGAGTACTACAACAAGAGAGCCCTTGCTTTCATTGCGCATCAACGACTTGTAGAAATCATGATCTTGGCACACTGAACCAAACACTTTGAACAAATACCTCGATAGTGAGGACTTGCCTTGTTCCAACACAGCAAAAAGAATGTGCACATTTACCAAGACCAAAATAACGAACGATTGTAGTTGAATTCTCTCCGTGTTTTCTGCATCCGCACTTGCCTTTCCGTCCGGCTTGGCCCTTGAAATCGATTCAATGAGATGGTTCATTGTGCGATTGATATGGGCCATTCCTTTGCGGTAGTATTCGCTGCCGCCTTTTCTACTCTCGTAAATATGGATGCACGCCAACGAGATAAAGCAACTGCGAGCAACCTCAAAATCACAGTACCGCAAGGCCAATGCCGGCCACGGCGACTGAGGATGAGCATCAAGCAACGGGAGAAGGTTTTGAAAGAAGTGCTTCAACATCTGGTTTTCTTCCTGGTACGACATCACCAACGAAGAGTCGGATTCGTGCGGCACAACTGCTCCGTCGAAAACGTCATCGGAGTGGTCTATCATTTGTAGAAGCTCCACATCGAGCTTGGCATGTGTCTGCGGTTGCGTCTCGTGCATGGGAAACAGGAAAGCTCGGTCAGAGAAAATCTCCTCTAGCGCCAGGTCCGAGAGCTTGTGTGTACTGTTTTCCGTGTCATTCAGTGAACTAATCACATCACCAAACAACTGTCCAAAAGAAAATTTGCCCTGTGCTTCAGGCTCTAACTTGGGTGATGGCAAGCTGGGGTTCTCACTTATGAAAGTATTCAAGCTGGCACTTGCAGACACTGGCAAAGGCTGGATTTCTGGGGATTCGAGTAGCGGTTCTTTCTTGGATCTTGATCTTCGCCCTTTTTTCTGCACGGAACCGTTATCGGCCGACCAGCCGGACAGTTCAAACAGTAGCCGCATTTGGTAACCCTCACATTTGCGGTTGGTTGAAATGCAATTGTTACAGCTCGGCCTCGCTTCATCACATTTACGATGTCTGAGTATGTTAGTATGGAGACAAAACCGCCCGAAATAGGGGCTGAACACTTGCGTGTGTACAAACAATCAAGTTCTTGAAACTCCTCCCTAACAAGGCTGCATACCTTTTTTTACACGTCCAGCAACCGGTGCGGACTCTAGTGACTTTGCTCATGAGCGATTCAATACATGGTCAAGTATGGGACGATAATGAGCTGTGTTGATGTGCGGGAAACCGCGCATTGAGCTGCCCTGATAGATCTCCGGACTGTGAGGCGCACGCATAGATCTTCAGTTGATTAGCGTTTGTGGCAGAGGGGCAGGTACCTTTTTATACACCAGCAGCAAGTGTTTTGTGGTCATCGGGTTTGAGGTGGGTTTCAAAGGCGAATCAGGGGTATTTCGTGGCCGGACTCTTGTTTTGTGGCCGGACTTTTCAATACACTTGAAGTAGTACACAGCTTCTGCGAAATACTAGTTGAAGATGGGAACGAAATTGACCACTGACGAAATGTAAACAAAGAATAGAGCGTAGAGCGTAAAAATCAACAGCTCAAAGCAAATTAAGTTACGACTAAAAAAATGCATCAATCTAAATGTTTGTTATTTAAGATAAGAACAAAAGTTAGATGGAGACCAGTCAATTCAAGCTAAAGACTTGGAATAGTACATTCATCACAAAGTTACCGAATTAGTAAAAGATTTACTCAACAGTCAATAGTAATGTCTCGTGGAGTTTCCTCCCAGTTCGTTCGCTCCATCTACAGACGCCATGGCAGATGGAAGATACTCTTCAACAGAAGATACGGGAATTTTTGCACCCAAAGGCCACTTGGAGTCCATACGAGAGTCTCTCCAATGGGTAACAGGGTCGAACTTCAAGTTGTCGTTCTCTTTGGTCATTTTCAAATGCAAAAGAACCAATTGGTCGAATAAAAGCAAGAGATCGTTAAGGACGGCACCAGACAGTTCCAGAAAGACCGACTTATCAATGTCTAAGGACGTAACAGACTGAAGGTTTGCAACAAAATTTTCATTTTTGCGCCCCGAGAACCTACCCCGGAGCTTTCCTAGTCCTTTCTTCCGGCCCAGATCCAAATTTTTACTCTGAAGCGAAAGCAACGAATAATTAAGAAGCCCAATAGCCTGGCCCAAACTTTGCTTCTGGTAAAATTCAATCGAGAGAAAAAGCCCCGAGTACGCAGCAATATATTTGGCAAATATATCTAAGTATTTTGGCCATTTTTCGTAGTTCAAATTGAAAACCGACACGTCGCCTGTGCTTTTACTGAGTTCTTGAACAACATTTTGGCATGAAGTCACCTCGTTCAAAACCCATATGGCCACACGACAGAGAACTCCGTTGTTGTGGGAGGTGAGCTTACCCTGCTCAGAAAAAGTTGCCCGATTCAGCCAAGCCGCCTTACATAGCATTGACAACTGAATTCCTATATTGCCAAGCTGATTGGTCAATGCAAAGATTGTGGGATTGAGCTGGGGTGAAAAGTCACAGCTCGCCGAATCACAAGCTCCCCTGACAGCTGTGCTGAACCGCGAGCCAAAAAGAGAGAGAGAGATTGCTTTTTTGTAGTACTCAGCCACCAGGCGCCATTTCTGGTCCACATCCAGAGATAGCACATCGCCGGATGTTGCATCCAAGTCGATTAAGTCGTTGATGACGTCAGCAGCAAGCCTCATGTAGACGAAAGAAATCAGAGCAGCCACAGTTGACACCTCCGAGGCCAATGTCCAAATACTGGAGCACTTCTCTCGGAGCACTTTACTCTTTCCCAGCACTACATTTTTCCAAGGTATGGAGGAAGAGAGCACACAGCTTTGCGCAGCAGTAGCCATCGCAGACAATTCTGCAGTTTCCGTTTGGGCAACGAGCATATCAAAGATTGCCTCAAGGTACCGTTCGAGCTTCAAAGCAAACTGAGCAGATTCGGAATTGGACAAGGGACTAGTGGGGGCGAACGAGGACCGGAGCAGAAGGACATCTGGAGATAACGAGCGCTGCGGTTGTTCTGGCGCCGCCTGTAGCGACCTCGGCACTGGAGGGGTGTTCGGAAGCACGATCATAGAATGTATGTTCGTTGAAAGGAGAAGGTGTAATGGAACAGAGCAATTCTATGGGTAATCAATGTACGGTAGTAGGTGCGCACGTTCCCACGTCCACGGGCGTAGCATTTGGGGCCACCGCCAGACAAGATGGCGCGGAGTGCGGGCGATATGGCGCCGCGCGCGCGAGCCGTCCCTCCATCTGGAGACAGCCCCAGGCGACCTAAGGTTGTTCCGGCACCATCTCTGCGCCTCATGGCTAGCATTTCGCATCCGCTCGTAACCCTTCGTCTCGTCTATTCTCCTCTCTACTACGGCTCCATCGAGTAGTGATGCCAGGCACAAAATATGGAATAGTGGTTGACTCCGGATCGCTGGGCTCCCGCATCCAGATTTATCGCTGGGAGAGCCTTTCTGCGGGGGACCTGCTGGCCTCGCCTGAAGTGCTTGCCAGTCTTCCGCTAATCACCCAGGAAGAGGGCTGGAGCTACAAAACTTCGCCCGGCGTGTCCACCTATGCCGATGTGCCTAAACGGCTATGGAGGCTGCACTACCGGCAACTCTTTCGGTTTGCTGAGAAGGTGATTCCACAGGAAAAGCACCAATCCACGCCGGTTTATGTGCTCTCGACGGCAGGCATGCGGTTGTTGCCGGAGAACAAGCGGAGTGCCCTCTTGGCAGAAACTTGTAACTCCATCAGGAAGAACACCAATTTCGCGTTACCGAGCTGTGAAGAAAACGTGCAAACTATCGACGGCTCGACAGAAGGCTTGTACGGATGGTTGGCGTTGAACTATTTGATGGGCCTGTTCAACAGAAAGAACCAAGCCAAAACGTTGCCTAAATCGGTGGGCTTTATGGACATGGGCGGAGCATCCACTCAGATTGCTTTCGTGCCGTCCGCAGAAGAAATCAGGAAGCACGATGAAGACCTTTCGACGGTAACACTTCGGACTAATGATGGCAAATCTCAGACGTGGCGTGTGTTTGTGGAGACGTGGCTAGGTTTCGGTGCTAACCAGGGCCGCACCCGTTATCTTGACAACCTCATAAGCTTGTCTGTTGCATCCAAGCCGGGCTCCCGGCTGAAGCGGGTCCTTGACCCATGCATGCCATCGGGAGCCGTTCTCAGTAACTACAAATATCATGAGCGCAAGTATACCATCGAAGGAACGGGCAATTATGAGAGCTGCCTCCGAGAAATCTACCCGTTGCTCATGAAGCATTTGCCTTGTCATGACGAGCCTTGTCTCTTCAATGGTATACATGGGCCCAAGATGGATTTTGAACTCGACAAGTTTGTCGGAGTGTCTGAGTACTGGTACACAGCAAATGACGTGTTCCATAGTGGCGGCGAATACAACTTTCATAATTTCAATGAAAAGGTTAAGACCTACTGTGAGAGCCTGTGGGATCATATTTTGAGTGAGTCAAAGGCAGGCGCGTACTCGAACTTGCCTGAAAACTTCCTTCTTGATGCCTGCTTCAAGGCTTCGTGGGTCATCAACATCTTGCACGAAGGCTTTGGACTTCCGCGCCTTGGTGTCGATTTGGTCGACAAGGGCTCTTCTTCGGAGTCGAAGGAAGTTGAACAAGTGCATGTTCCGTTCAAGTCGGCTGATTCTATTGATGGAAAGGAGCTCTCGTGGACGCTTGGTAAAATTATTTTAGAAGCTTCTTCCCAAATCACCGGCCGTGACGGATATGATGTTGCTGTTATTCCAAGTAAACTCTCTCAGAATATGGTGGGAGATGCGGAGTCCGATAGCGATGATGAGATTACTGAGGCGAGCCACTTCTCGTTGTTTAGCCTTCTCGTTCTTTTGCTTTTGGCTCTAGCAATACACCGGTTTGGCAAGCGAGTATTCCAAAGCACTTTGGGTCACTTGAGCAATCCGAGTGGTCCCAAGTTCATGCCGTTGATTCGAAATGCGCTTAACAGCGCCAGAACAAAAGCACCACGCTTCTTGAGTCCGCAAATCAACAGAATAGTTAATTACATGGATCTTCAGGATCACGAAGAGAACAGTATCAACTTGGAAGAAGGGCATATGAGCTCGTCACCTCAGCCACAGTCCGGACCCTCGTTTTTGCGGACCAGATCTACTATTAATGTGACAGAAGATTTGGACACCAGAAGGCCAGTTGATTTTATGAATAAGCCATTTACTACACCTAAATTGAGCCTGTCGTTTTACAACCAGCTTTCGGAAAGCAGGGAATCATTACTGAAAGTCTCCACATCAGGATCCTCATCTCGAAACACAAAATAAGCTCTTCGCGCTTTTGCACCGCCCAGAATCGGAGGTGTAGAGATCAGGAGCCACTAGTACTCTTCCTCTCTAGAAAACAAAAAATTCCTAAAACAGTTAGAATCGTGGAGACAAGACCCGATTCTAATTCTTGCTGTGATTGCTTTATTGATTATACTTAAATGACTGGCTTTTTACCGCTGACGTACATTATGTGGATCATTTCTATATTGCTCTTTTTGAGCATCAACAATGTGGCGGCAGTTTTGGAAACAACTAATGGACTTGAAAGTGGTAAGTCTGACGACCTCGCCGAATTACAGGGACCATCCTCCGAATTCATTAGTAGACTCAAGACTAGAATGGGTGCCACTGGTGAAACGCAAAGGGATAGGATCATGAATCGGTTTGCAAAGCATAACGTGAATGCCGATCCCTTGTTGTTGTCTCGAAGCATGTTGGGAGAGACAAACGGCAGTAAAAAGCCGCAAAGCGATGGTTTTGGACGAGAACTTGATGCAAAGCAAGTCGTCGCCCAATTGAGCCCAAAGCAAGCAACCGAACCACATTTGATAAAGTCATATGCTGGCGGTACGGGATACAAGGAACGGTATCGTTTTGCGATTAAGAATTGTGATTTGGAAACGCTCCAATCGGCTCAGAACGCTTGCGACTCTCTGTCTGAAGCGAATCCAAGTGTGCAAAATGATGAGCTCATGGATGAAGACGCTTGCTATTTGGAAGGAGAAAATGCAGATTGCCTTTGGGAGTCGGACGATGAAATGTCCGAAGATAGCGAAGACTATGAGATAACTGAGACCAAGGCTACAAACAGAGTAGCTCACTCCACGGAAAACCCTACGACAAACACTGACCAGCCTAATACCCGCACCAGACACAGAGAGAAAGTTGTTATTTGAATGATCAACGTGAATTATCATACACGTGAAATTGCTCAATGGAACTTACATTTTCTGTTGAGTGGTTTCTATATCTTCGATCACGCTTCTCTCGTCTCTTACCCAGAAGCAAGACGTGCGCGCGGGTTGATTTTGCATCCAAAGCTCACTCGACTACAGCACGGGATCCACGACCGAGAATCCTATGTCTGCAATACAACAGGATCCGATCTTCTGTTAATAGCTCCGCTGAAGGAATTCGGGTGCTATTAGGGATCTTTTTTTCTTGGCCATTCAGCTCATTATTCTGTCCAGCTGTACTGTCAAGATCAGTGCTTGTCTACATGCAATACCAGGTCCAGATGCTCATCGCAGTGAAGTAGAAAAAAGATTTACATAGACAACTAATACAGATACAAGCATATTTCCCTGGACAACTCAGCAGATACACTAGCATTCAGAGATGAGAGTGAAGAAGCCAACATCAAAAAGACAAACCACGCGGATGCGGGAGGGCATCAAGAAAAAGGCCGCTGCCCAGAGAAGAAAGAACAAAAAATTAGCCAAGAAAGATGTCACATGGAGATCAAGACACAGCAAGGATCCTGGTATTCCCGCCAGCTTTCCCTACAAAGAACAGATCATTGAGGAACTAGAAGAAAGCAGAAGGTTGGAGAAGGAGCGAAAGGAGCAGTTGCGTCTACAAAAACAGCAAGAGAGAGAAATCGCCTTGGCCAACGGGGAAGAAGTCCCTGAAAACCTGGAAGATGACGACATGAAAGACGATGACGACATGAAAGACAATGACGACAATGACGGTGGTATGGCTGCATTGATGGAGTCTGCTCAGGAGGCTGCTAAGCGGTATGAGGGGTCGAGCGAGGACGACAACATGCATGAGGATTCAGACGAGGATGTGGAGTATGAAATCAGCGACACCGAGGTAGATGGCATGGACCTTGACAGGTCGCGCAAAGCATATGACAAGATTTTCAAGGCAGTCGTTGAAGCTTCGGACGTGGTTCTCTATGTGTTGGACGCCCGTGATCCCGAGTCCACGCGGTCCCGGAAGGTGGAGGAGGCGGTGTTGCAATCAGGTGGCAAGAAGCTCATTTTGTTGTTGAACAAGGTCGATTTGGTGCCTGCTGAGATTTTGAAGAAGTGGCTTGACTTCCTCAAGCTGTCTTTCCCTACAATCCCCATCAAGGCATCGACCGGGGCAGTGGGGCTGAGCGCATATAACAAGAACCTCTCCAACGCCGCAACAGCCAATGCGTTGATGCACGCTCTCAAGTCGTACGCATCCAAATCCAATCTCAAACGGTCCATTGTGGTGGGTGTGATCGGCTACCCAAATGTGGGTAAATCTTCCGTCATCAATGCATTGACCAACAGACATGGCCAGCTGAAAGCATGTCCAGTGGGCAACATGGCAGGAGTCACCACAGCTATGCGTGAAGTTAAGGTCGACAATAAGCTCAAGATCTTGGACTCACCGGGCATTGTGTTTCCTGACGAGATTTCTGGCAAGAAAAAGGTCAGCGAGGCGAAGTTGGCACTTTTGTCGGCCGTTTCGCCGAAGCATATTACCGACCCAGTGGGTGTAGTAGAGCATCTTCTCAAACGGTTATCTAAAGACGAGGTAATGGCGGACGCGGTCAAGAAGTACTATGCGATCCCATCGTTGCCTGGGCTGGACTTGAAGGAGTTCACCAAGCACTTCTTAATCCACGTTGCCCGGGCAAGAGGCAGATTGAGCCGCGGCGGCATTCCGAACTTGGACGCCGCCGCCCTCAATGTTTTGAACGATTGGCGTGATGGCCGGATCACCGGATGGGTCTTGCCAAACTCCTCTCGTGCTGAGACTGAGACAATGACGGCACAAGACGGTCCAAAGAGTTCGTTGAGAGGCGATAAAGAGCCTGCTAAGGTGGAAAACACCACGATAGTTTCGGGCTGGGCTGAGGAGTTTGATTTGGCTGGCTTGTTGGGTGACGACTTTGGCCTTGCAGCATAGAGCGCAAGTCACAATATGTAGCCACGAAAAAGTTTCCTAGAGTTAGCCATGTCGGGATATATGACGATACTTAAATATCCACAATGGAACATTCCCTGTTGTGTATCATTACCCATGTACAATTACGTAAGTACACATACATTGCCACAAATATTCATCGAAGGGGTTTTGTAGACTTTGAATTTCTTTTTTAGTTACTCTTATTATCATTATGCTCCGTTTGGCCCAAGCTTCCTCGCCCTCTTTGGCTCCGGTTGCAAAATGCTAGCGCACTTTATTGCGAAGCCTGTCACCTGCGCGCAGATCATCAAATCTAGTCCCAGGCTCAAGCTCGAGCACATGTTCTCGGTATCCGACCGGATATGCGTATCAGGCGACCTCGGTACGGTCAGGTACGTTGGTCCGCTTCCTATCTGGGGAAGTGAAACCACTGCCTACGGAATTGAATGGGACAATCCGGAAAGGGGTAAGAATAGTGGGGCCGTTGGTGGAGTACAGTACTTCAGCACCACACATCCGGGGGGCGGATCATTTGTGAAAGCGACCAGCAGTAAGGTCGAGCCGGCTGTTTCTTTTTATGATGCGGTGTTTCTGCGATATGCTGGTGCTGGAAATGCACAGGCGTTGCAAGATGTGGTGAGGTTTGGTGCTAAAGTTGCCGAAAGCTATGGGTTTGAAAAGCTCAACGACATCCAGAAAGACTTTTCCAAGCTTCGTGTTGTCATGGTGGATAGACAAAATATCAAGTTTGCAGGAACTCCATCCACTGCATGTCCAGCCGGTGTTCCTCTCCTACCAAGCGCAGAAGCGTTAGATATCAGTGCCAATTTGCTTACTAGTTGGAAAGAGGTGACCAAAATCATTGAGGCAACACCGAATGTAGTGTCCTTGAACTTGAATGGTAACAAAATGCAGGCCGAATCGCTAAACGAACTACCAAGCAGGCTGTTTGCAGAAATGTTTCCTCGCTCTTTGCGGGACGTTGCCCTCGCTGCTACAAACATCTCGTATAATGAACTCAATGCAATCTGCCAACTTGATCTACGCAGGTTAGAGCTTGCGTTCAATGGTCTCGGTACTCGCTCCTTTAATTGGCTGTTTCCGGCAACCCTAGAAATTCTCGATTTGTCCTACAATCTATTGAGTACGATTCCAGCTGAACTAAGCATGTCCGCCGTCCGAAACTTGACTGTATCGCACAATCAAATCGGCTGTTTCAAAAAGCTTCCGTGTTTTGAAAAGGTCCATGCCTTAGATCTCAGGAACAACCCTGTGACCTCTTTTGAGTTGATAGAGTTGATCTCGGACAAATTTCCTGCTCTTCGAGAACTACGTATTGACCACTGCCCTGTATTTGACGGATTGTCAGCTGAAGAAATGGCAATTCAACTAATCGGCAGGGTTAACTGCGTGCCCAAAGAGTCACAACTTCCAGGGATCTTCAAATTGAATGGTTCCCTCTTGCTGGCTTCGGAAATTCATAATGCTGAGCTCTACTTCATAGCCAAGGTCCGCTCAGGGGACTGGTCCATATCAAATCAGATCCGGTGGCATACGCTCCTAGAAAAGCACAAAATGACTGAGCTGCCTGCGTCAAGCATCTCAAAGCTTCCGACAACAGTTTGTCTCCTGGTACGGCAAGCTAGCGACCCAGAGAAAGAGCTCTTTTCCAGGGTTTTTCTACAGAGCAACTCAGTGTTGAAGCTAAAAGGCACGATAGCCAGGCATATAGGCACCAGTGTTCTAAACTTCCGCCTTTTCTACTTGAATGACAGCATTGATACCTGTGAGCAATCCAGGGAGTACTTGGACGATGATATTGCCAATCTTTACTCCGTCGGTCTCTCCAACAATCATAAGATATTTATTGGTGGCTATACATCACACCCTACATCACGAGCTCTCGTCGAGATGCCACAACCCATCACCCAAATAATGCAATAATTCAATCCCAACGCCTTTGTTCTTGGCCTTAATGTCTTCTGTGCTCATGGTTAACCTACCAACTGCCAACGCAGTCTCCTTCCCCTCAGCATAAATAGTCACTATTGAGTCTTTCTCGATGTTTTCTTCAGGCAATTTTGCGCCAGCTGATGTTAAGCCTGGGCACATCACATTTGCACCAGACAAAACGAACTTTATTGCTCCTCTGTCGACTTGGACTCTTGGGAAACACTCGGGAAACTTGTGAACGGTCCTCAACGTAGGGACCAAGTCGTCAAATGTTTGAAAAAGCACCACCTCGGAGTCCACAGCGTATAACAGGATCTTGTCCTCGCATTTGATCAAGATCGCTTGTGATTTCTTTGGGATTATAGTGTCAATTACAGGCTCTAAGAGCTCGTATTGTGCCACGAAGTTGTTCTTCAAGCCTCTCTGTGCTGAAGACTTGATATTAGAGCGTGAATGAATCTCTGCCTTTCCAAACTTTTTGAACATGGTTTTCTTGGTGCTCTTGGGTCTTGATGTCACTTCGGTTTATTCTCCATCCAGTGCGTGCTACCGTCGAGTGGTACATGCACGAAGAACGTCGCGAGAAACATTGACCTCAGGCTGGCATTACGTTGAGAGCATAGAGTACTAGTTTTGGCAATGTCAAGGTTTGTAATTACTGTGCCACCATCCGGTTCCCCTTGGTGTCACTGCACTCAAAGTAAACCCTGCTAAAAGCTTTTCTGGCCTTTTACAAAGGTTGCAACTGTGTGCAACAGTGTATCCAGCTCGAGGTGTAACGACAACACACTACACCGAGCGAGGCACAAGGCAGACTACTATATGCTCTGCTGGCTTGAGCAAATCATATCCCTAGACAATTCTGAAGGATTTGCAGAATTCATAAGGATTTGCAGAGCTGAAGTTCTGCCATCTACTCTGAGTAAATGGCCTCAATCACACAGAGAAGAGGGCCCTGGTCTTCAAGAAGTACCGGGAAGCACGCAAGAAAAAGACTCCAAAAATTCCCTCGGCCGATCCAGCGCAAACTAGTTCGGCCAAGAAGCTGTCAGGTTATAGTTTTCAACCAGCAAAAACATGATCTCGGACGAATCCTCACTGATACACGTAATGCCCCTGCATAAAGATGGAGAGAAAAGCCTGATCGCACTAGGGGAAAATCCTTATGCTTATATAGTACCGTGAGCGGGCCGGGTAACACTAGAGTGCGATGCTTGTAGACTTGGCTGCAAGCTCACTGTTTGACTAGTAATTAATGACTAGCATAAATACAAATTTTACACTCATATAACGTTTCTTTGACTATGCGGTATTCTTTTTCTAATATACATGTGCAGCTAACTATATTGTTTGTCGCATTTAATTTGACTTTTAGGCTTGTTTTTCGAAATCATATTGGATACCATCGAAACAAACTTCTTTGTCCTTGAGCCATGTAGGGCCTCTTGCGGGAGTCTCGTTGTGGGACGAGGAATGTAGCAATCTATCAAGCGGTGTGCCTCTACTGGAGTGAAATAGTTCATAAATAACTCCGTTCTTTGGTCCTTGGTGAGTATATCAGCATCGTCCAGAATTACAAATTCAGGATCCTCTACTTTATTCTCAGACCCCTTCTGGTGTGAACTCTCACTAGTTTGAGCAGTTTTTTGAATATGATTACCATTTGCTGGTGACCCCAGCCATTCACCCGATTGGGTACGGCGCACTAATGCCATGATTTCATCATCATCACTAAATTCATCACTGTCAAGATTCTCACTAGTGTTTTCGTGTTTGATTTCACTATCTTTGAACACTTCATCCAGTTGTTTCGTGGAAGCTTGGATCTCCCTCGGTTCTTGATGCAGTAGGCTTGTACTCAGCAGTTTCTTGGTTTCTCCTTCAGCGTACGAGTTGTTGAAAACCCCTGTGATTTCTGCTTGAGCAAGAACTTTGTGAGGTTCAGCTTTTGCAGCAGATTCTTGGAAGGGAGTGCTAACAGGTGAATCTGTTTCTGGAGACGTGGTGTCCAAAGGGCGTTTGCTCGTGTTCATTTTGCTTGTGTTCGTCATGCTAAATCCCGATATATCATCCGCAGTTATAGTGGGCCTAGTTTGTAAAAGAAATTCCTCATCTTCTTCGGAATCAAGGATTGAGTCGAGAATGTCCAGTGTATTCACATTATCTAGACGGCGTCGCTTTTCATTTCCACTGTTATCTTCTGATTGCCTCATAATTGCACTAGCCAGCTGAAAGCCGTGCTCGACGTTGTCAGGCATGAAGAATCTTTTCGGTATTTTCTCCTTTTTTTTCTCTTTTGCTGAAATCTTAGACCTCTTGGTGGCTGATTTTGTGCCTGCCATGTAGGCTGTAGCGATCTTGATTATCTCATCATCATCGTCTTCCTCCTTAAGGGCCGCATTTTCCTCTGGGACCTCAATGAAGACTTTTTCTGCTGTAGGGCTGAACTCTGCTGGGAGTATTCGGTTTTGGGCATGCAAATTGACCTGCTTTCCGTTCATTATTAATTGTTGAATATATTCATAACCTCCCATAGCCTTGTCGAATTTCAGCTCCTCATTAGATGAAAACAAAAGAATCACTTTCCCATCTCTATTTCTTCCTGTTCTCCCCATTCGCTGAACATTCTTAATGGGAGAAGAGGTAGAATCATAACATATGATGAGATCAACCTCACCGATGTCCAAACCTTCTTCTCCAATTGATGTGGCCACGAGTATGTTATAACTACCTCGCTTGAACTTAGAAATGATTTCTTTTTGCATCTTCTGGTTCATCCCAGTGGACTGAGCCAATTCAGATGAGGTGTGAGAATTGAGCGAGCGAATTGTATTTTGTTTTCCTCGCGGTCTCTTAGCACTCGAGGTCTTGTTCAATTTTTCATCCTCTGTCTTGTCTTTTTCTTTCGCTTGGCCAATAAAAATATGAGGCTTGAGATTGGAATTCTGCTGTTCTATAGCACGAACAATATCAAGCGCTGACTCACGAAATTCGGTAAATATGATCACACGTGAGTCGATATTAGTAGTAGTGTTGAAGAATTTGTCTAATTCTTTGATCACTATTTCTAATTTCTGGTGTCCCAAAAACGCTGGCTCCCTCACCCACACTGCACATCTCTGCATGAACTTGGTTAATCCTGGATTGCAGTAAAACTTTGCTGCCATGTGGTTTTTCGACTTTTTGGTTTCGTACTTTTCGGTGAAGTCTCGCTGCTTAGCATTGAAGTAGCTGAAAAAGGAACGGATACCATAGATATTTAGACGGCGAAGACATTGCCCCGCGACAATTAGAATCAGTAAGATAGCATGGTTTGCCCACTTTACTCCCTCAGGAATGTTTCTATTGGCCAAGACCCTTCTCTGCGCATCTAACGAAGTGAACGCGTTGATTCGAGAAGGGTCCGTCACGTCATAAATTTTCTTCTCGTTGGCGATTTTCAATATCGGGGCAACAGCCTCGCTGACCGCGTCTATGGCTAAGCGAACGTCATCAGACACTGCAACAGTGAAGCGCTCCACAGTCTTTCGCTTTAGGTACTTGAAAGTGTCAATGCTCCGCTCTGTTCTGACCTCCACTCGGGAGATAGAGAGATTGTCTATGATTTCTTGTACGCCTTCCACAGTGGACGCAGGCGTGGCAGTCATGGCCAAAATCCGCACGGAAGAATTGAACCTGGTCAAAAACCGGACAACGTTGTTGTAGGCATAATTTCCTTTGGCCCGATGCGCCTCGTCGATAACCAAGAGCACGACCAGCCTCGGGTCAAGAGTCCCAGCAGTAAGATCGTTTTCCACCACCTGTGGCGTAGTGAAGAACACTTGCTTTGCTTCCCAGATATCTGAGCGATTGCGGCGCGTTTTATCAAGGAGAATCGCCACTTTTTTCGATGACAAGCCTGTAATTCCACAACACGCCTTGATCTGCTGTGCCACTAGCGGCTTTGTAGGGGCCATGAACACGATCTTCAGGTTGGGGAACCAACGCGAGAAGTTAAGCATGACCGTGCTTGCAATGAACGTCTTACCTAAACCAGTAGGCAATGCCACTAACACATTGTGGAAAATCGACCGGCACACTATGTTGTATTGGTAGTCTCTGACGGGGAGATTAGTGGGGTAGATGTACGTCGAGAGTGCACGCTCATCGTACTTGTGATGCGTTGGTCGAGCTTGCACAGTCGGCGAGTCCTCTCCGGTGGAAATTGCAGTGCCCGGCCCGAACACCAGCGGATCCAAGTCATCGTTTAGCGAATCATCATCCATCGGAGTTTTAGCTAGTAACACCGCGTGGCCATGATCGTGGGCCCGCGAAACAAGGGCAAACACCCGTGCCCCAGCTCTAGACGCAGTTCCACTAAGGCCGTGACTTGTTCCTGGAGCCGGCGGCTAACACACAGACATCCCCCATAGAGCTTTTGGAGGCGTGACCAATGCTGGAAAGCAAAGCTGAGAACGTGGCCCGGTCGCCTCCCTCTCCGGAAATGCCGGGGTCCGAAAGTGAGAGGCAAGCGCTGGACTCGAGTCGAGATGTCTACTCTGAACTAGCCACGGCATTGCGGCGAATGAAGAAGCCCATGCTGGATGTTTTAGCGTCCCACGACGAGTTTGTGCTGCAAAATTTGGGACTCATGAACAACGTCCGAACTGTGAAAAACGTCCGCCGTTTAGCCGAGCACCAACGCACTGGGGACAGTGACCCAAAAGGCTGAACCGAATACGAATAATCCAATGGAGGCACGGATCTAAAGCGTAACCCATACAAAGAAACGTGGAGAACGTGATCTTGTTCTGGGCCGTTAACGACGGAAGTACCAACCGAGTAATCAGAAGCTGGAAAACGCTTACCGGCACCGAAATAGGAAAGGAGCCCAGCCTAAGAACCCGCCAGTCGCGTGGGGGGCGATCACGTGACTTGACGGGAGATCCCGGGTGTGGTGCCATATTCTGGTGTGGGGAAAAGATCCGATTTTGCGCGGGATTGTTTACTTGCCCAGGACACGTAGGTGGAGAAATGAAAGCAGGGAGGCAATGCGTCGGTGGATATTGGGATGGGACCGTGCTGGCGGATTTGAAGTTCCACGGTTGGCGCCGCACAAAAAATCGAGAACCTTGCTGCAATATTAAATCTTGCATAATTTCTACGGCCGTGCAATGCTTCTAAACCCCGGGATTATATGCAGGCGCGTAGCCCCCCATGCTTATTACCTGCATTGCATAAAATTCATCTCAAAACTATTTTGTTTCGGGCCCGGTCCCCGAGGTCCCCGAATTGTCTACGATGTTGGTGAACCTCCTCTCCCCCACTGTACATTCTTGAACCCGGGACGGAAACATTCGGGAGTATGTTTCTCCTTCCAACAAAGAAAAAAAGGCATCTTGTGTCGTTGTTGAGATTCATCATGTGGATCGGTTTGGTATCAGGGTCGGAGCAAAACAACCTATTTGCGTTTCAATTCCACCTATTACCACCTCCCTAATAGGTGATTGACTGGAGCACAGCCTTCTATGCATCGATCCTCTGAGCGTCTGCGCTGCGCACCTGGCGGCGCAGGGTGGCAGCGTAAGCCACAAGTGCTCGTTCTAGCCGCCCTGGGAACAATTCTTCGAATTTCACAGACTCGGTAATTGCACGTCTGTTTTCCTTGTGAAAATTCAAAGCGGAGGGGTAAACCTAGTTTGCTTTTCTTTCGACTTGCTTTCACTAAAGTTTGAGCTACGATAAGCTAACTCTTAGTTCACGTGATTGTGTGAGAGACCTCGCTTGGCCGGGAAGTGGGGAAGTCGGCCGGGTTAATTCGCGCTTCCGTCCGATAGAACCAAGAACGCTATTTGGACAGCAAAGACGCTTGAAAGGGAATTGAGACAGATCTACAAATTGAAAAAAAAAAAAATACTCGCTTGTTCGTAAATGAGGTCGTGCAAGTGCTTGAAGATTGCTGATTTTAGTGACAAGTACGTTGAAAAAAATCGGACCATGAGCGCCTCACTGAGTGGCTTAGAATAGGGCCAATTACGTCGCCCACAATACAATTAGTGCTTCGGGAGCGGTGCTCATTTGGGAAATAATCACTCAAGCGAATAACAAAAAAGCTTGTTACTATTAACCTATTTTAACGTTTTTTTCAATGCACTGCCAGTCGTTGCGCCAGCAAAAGAATTAGTCCCAGTTGCAGCGCCTCCAGGGGCTCTAGGGAGTGATGAATTAGAAGATGCAGTTAGAAACACAGAGTGTCCAAGAAATCGTAGTCAAATGAAAGTCCGCTCAAAAACTCTCTCGAGTTAACAATGTAATTGAATTTCACCAGCTTTTTGCGGGACCGGTTCGCTGATGCAAAAGGACTGGACCTCACCTTTAGCACCAGCTTCAAGCCTGAATGTTCCCTGTCGTTTCCCAACAGAGTAATATCATCGCAAGACGACAGACCTTCCGATGAAAGCTCGTCTGCCATCAATTCGGGTAAGTCGCTGGTGTTGGAAAGAATGGACAAGTTTCTCTGTGTCAAGCCACAGCCATGCAGTTCCTCCCCCTCGAAGGGATCTTGTTGGGTGTATTTAGGGCCGTACAACCAGGTGACATCCTGGGACTTGTTCCAGTTTATCTGGGCAGGCAGGATTTCTTTTAGACCCCAGATTTGCTTGTCCCAGCGACGCCATGAGATGTTTTCTAGTCTTTTGGAGACGGTGGAAGGGATTTTGGAACAGATATCGTCCAGGAGACTTTTGACGGAAATGGAGTTGTTTTCTTTCCAGCACGTGAAAAGATGGAAATTGGAAATACAGTCGTCTCCCATATAGTCAACGTTCTCTTTATAATGATTGTCCCGTTGTAGGGAGCAGTCGTCTTTGGATAACGAACGCATATGTACAAGTGATGGAGAACTTGAAACAAAAGATGCAAGAAAGAAAAAGGACAAAGTGACCACGAATAGTGGAAATATTTACGCCAGCGAAACCCGGGAATTTCGCTATGCTTTAATAGTAGCTTGACATGCGACACCAGTCAAGGAACCCGAGCATGCAGCATGCGGAATCCGTAAATGCGAGGGTTCAAAACTCATGCAGACATTGGGGCGAGAGGCCTCGCTCCCCATTATCCCCGACCTCCGCACGCGCTTCGTTTCGTTTTTTCCTTTTTCCGGCCCGCCAGGGCAGTGCCTCTGCGGCCTTAGACGCCTGTTGGGTGCCCTGCTACTTCGCGGACTTTGGTCGGCAAGCAAAACCTTTTGCTTCGAATGACCACAGTTCTTCCAAAGGGCTCCAAAGGGCTCTGTAACTTCAAAGGCAGCCAGGCCCGGTCAAAGAAAATAGCACGGGAAAACTAACCACGAATACATGCTCTTCCCAAAAAGTTCCACCTAAGACGTTCAGGCCAAGTGGAGGACGGTAGGCCGCACGAATCTTCCGTGGGACGATCGAGCTTCACCGCGCACGGCCAATCTTCGACGGCAGAAGTAAGTGTCTCGGTATTGTTCTCGTGCCCTTGGCCCGCGCTGTGCTGTGCGACCCGTTCCGCGGCGCATCCCGGGGTCCAGAAATACATGTGACTGCAGATATCCCCATGGCTCTTCCCGAGCCCATCGGCTTTGGCGAGGGGTTCGGAAAGCAAGCCACGATAAACTATTGTCTCTATGTAGTCTCGGGAGCACGAGCGAGCTTCTGTTCCTAATAGCCGGAAGCGAGCAAGACAAGAAATTATCGTTTCTCTCCGATAAATACTTCTCGATTGAGTAAAAATGTAAAGACACTCAAGACATTCCACTGCGATGACCTTTGTTATGGCCTGATGACTCGGGTAAGTTCCGCTCGTCTTACTCTGGCACTTCTTCGTGGCTGTAGAGACAGGCGCGTGTTCTTGTATAAGTTTGCAAATCAAGTAGGTCCAATAGTCCCAAGAGAACTAAGAAGAGGAAAAAAACCGCGTGGCTCTCAGTCCAATCGTGCCATCTATTCTCCACACATTGTTTCCTGGTGCATGCATGAGTTCGCTGCACTATCGCGCATCGTCGGAACTTCTCGAAACAATGGAGGTATGGGGTAGGAAGCGGAGAAATCGCAATGTTTCAACAGGGAAACTGTTGAGCAATGCTCCCAAGCAGGAAAAAGCTAAATTATTGTGGAGCCGTGCAGAGCCGTTCTATGTTGCTTCTTCCCCAATTTCGCGCCGCTGGCTTTGTTTTATTTTCTTTCTGTAATACCTTCCGCAGCGAGCAAAGTATGAAGAATTGGCCCCATCGTGTGTTCATTCGATCTTTAGAGTGAACTATCCCCATTTCTCTTTCTTTTTTATTGATTCACTTTTCTTGCCCGGATTCACAAAGCTACTTTCGGTTTCATGCAACAATCGCTTGTCTTTTTGCCCCTGCTTAAACTGTAACTGAAACGCTCTCTTCAATTGCTCTGTCCCCCCACGCACAAGTACTGTGTTTCATCAACTAACTCCCTCGCAAAAATACTGTCAGAAATAAACTTTTCGTGGACAATGTATGCAAGTTTTTTTCTTTCATCGTAATTTGCCGCAACTTTCTTTAGCAATTCGTGCACTTGACGCTTTGCGTTGCTGGCTGCGTCCATCCAACGTGGCACAACAATAAATCCGCAATTGTCCACAGTCTGTACCACTGTGCCCGAAAATCTTTCGATCCTCTGCTCGATACGACTATACTCGCTCTTGCTGAGTAGGCTTTCGTCGGCCAAAATGTAGAAACTTACATTTTCAAAGAGCCGACGATGCACCGGTGTGTTTTCGTATGCCAACTTTTCTGCCATCTGCTCTAAACAGTGCTTTGTGAGTTGCTTTTCAAACTGTAGCCCTATAACCTGCCCAATCCACCCTGCCAGTGACTTGCCTGTCCTGGTGTAGCTGTCACCAAATTCGTCTGTTCTGTTCTTGAGCTGCTCGAGCAATTTTTGATTGTTTGTGTAATACATGTCCTGCTTTTCCAATGGAACTAGTTTTTGCTGTATGATACATTCAAACACCCACTGTGGCAGTATAATATCAAAACCATCGTTGATCCAACGGCCTAACCTTGGCGTTGTGACTTCACCAACGATCAATACATGTAACAGATCCGGGTCGTTTGCACGAAGATCCAACCAAATCTCTCCACCATTCTCCACCACACTCCGTTTGATTTCTTCAATGCTGATCACTTCACCATCCTCCAGGTAGCTTTCAGTAGCAATGATGAATTTAAGGCCTTTGAATATTTCTGTTTCCACCTTTACTTTCCTTTTCTTGCCGTGGTCATACTTCTGGTAAATTGAATCTTGAAAGTCGTAGTCTCTTTTCCTGTTTCGATTAACCCTTTGGCTCTTGTATATATCTTGCGAATAACGAAGTTTTAGATCCTGATATTCTTGAAGACTTATGCACTCATCATAGCTTTTATCGTTTCGAATAGATCGGCACCATAAATTGTGAAGTGTGGAGCCGGCTGCGTATGGCGTTTCTGCCGTGGCTTCTATGGATCTCGCCTTGATTTCCAACACTATCAGGTTAGCCGGATCAATCCAAAAATCAGGCTTCTTTGAACCAAATTGTAAAATTGATGTAGACGGCTTTCTGTCCTTGTACTCAACCCAATAATTGCAAAGCTTGGACTCAATGCGGCGGTATACTGCGTCCGAGAATCCATTGGCAACCAAGCAAAACAGCTTGAAAACTCCATCATTATCATCGTCCCTCAATCCGCACATGTAAGAGGTCTTGACTCGGCCAATCTTTCCAATTATCACCAAATCAAGGTTTTCCCCGAAACTCTCGAGATACTCAGGCTTGACCTTTATCCAGGTAGAGTCACGGCTGTACACCCGGTATTTCAGTAATAGAGACTTAACCATGATACCTTCGTTGTTATCTGAAACGATTTGTTGCATGTTAGCTTTTAAATCCAGAGGCGTTTTGGCTTTTATCCAGCGTAAGATTTCAAATATATGTGGCACTTCGTTGACCACCTTTGCTAGGAGACTCTTTCTGTAAAAAAGTGGAAGGCCAGACAAATCTTCTCCGTTTAAATGTAGGATGTCAAATATGATAAATAGCGGCCAGCTGTTGTTACCCTCGTAAACATCGATAATGTCAAATTGTTTCAAAGCTTCTTGGATGGCAGCAGACCGCAAAGTGCCGAACGGCAAGATGGCTTTTTTGTCCTTGCTCCAGGCAACCATTTCACCATCAAGAACTATGCTCTTTACATTTTTATTGAACGCATTGGCCAAGTGTTTTGTAAGTGAGCCAACATGGACGTTTTCACCATATACCAAAGTATAGTCCCGTCTGCGTCTAGTGTGCCATAGAAACTTGCCATTCACCATATGCATTAACATTCTATCGCCATCTATCTTCTCCTCAATGAGATAACTCCCTTCGATTTGGTCAGATACGTATGCCTTTACGAGCTTCCGGTCCACTCCACTCGTCTTCAAAGGCACTGTCATCTTTTTGCACAAGGATTCGTAGGAGATTTCAAGTTTTTTAGACGACTGGGGCACAAACTGGTACATGGGTTGCACGCAGAGCTGAGACGGCGACAAACGTTGCAGAGGGTCAGTGAGGAGCCAGAATATCTTCTTCATGTCGCTACATACCTTGTATAGGTCGTATGCGTCGGGATGCCATGCCACAAAGAAGCTGCGCTCCAAAAACGAGAGCATAGACTCCTTGAGAATGATCAGGAAGAAAAAACGCACCTCAGGAATCGTCAACTTCGCAATGAACGGGTTCAAAAGCTCTACCTGCTCTTCAGCAAGCGTTTTTTGAGTCAAGGTGTCCAAAACTTGGTTGACGTCAGCTATAGAAACCGACGACTTGACAGGTTTGGAAGGGTCTCTTCTGCGCAGAATAATGCGTGACACAACCACAGGGAGATCACTTAACTCTCGCCGCTCAAGTGGGTTCGCCAAGCGAGCTTTCTGGTGGTACGAGCGCTTCCAGTTTTTGATTGTTGAATAGTCCATCAGACCCTTTTGAAGGTTGAGAAGCTTGGTCACCAACCGGGTGAGGGCCACATCCTTGATATGGTACTTGCGGCCATCCCTGTTGGGAAAAATGAGCCGAACAGCCAGGTAGATGTTGTTTCCAAAATGAGTTCGCCAAGTGTCAACAAATGACTCGATTATGCCTGTCTTTTTGGCGCTGATTGAGGTATATGGTGCCTTGTTCTCGGCGTTCACCGATTCCAACTTAAGAAATAAGCCCAGGACCAAAAGATCAAACGGCGCTGGTGCCGGGTTGAAGTTTTGTGGCACTTGTACTTGATCTAGGAACAGCGCACTTGGCATTTGGATCCGAACTGGCGGAGTAGTTGATGATAAATGGGGCCCAGAATCAGACTTCGGGTGATGGTTTGCGGGGGAGGCTGCGAAGTGCACCAAGAAACAGGGCCCAGCGCAGCCTAGTTTGGCCGGAAAAGGAAAAGGAAAAGGAAAAATAAGAGAATAAAATAAAATAAAATAAAATAAAATAAAATAAAACAGGAAAAACCAATCAGGTTGGATAGGAGATAACCCGTGCAAACGGTTGAGCCAATCAACTAACCAGAGAGTTGATAGTGCGGTGTGCTGCTCGCCTGAATATGGTGCAAAACGAGGGCACCTAGCTCAGTGCATTTGTTCCGTTTGGGGCCTGCCTCGCCTAACGGCTGGGCTGCTCGCGGCAATGGCTTGCGCAGCCCGCGCCAGCCTGCGCAGCCCGCACCAACATGTGGCGCCAGGTCGCAGCCATACGTTCTTCTCACCCGAAAACTACCGCCGTTGTTGTTCTTGACAGGAGTTCTGCTTGCTGATATATCATCACTTCTCAGACAGCGTCAGTCCAATGTCGTCGTTTCGCCGTACACGCGACGAGTCCACGTCCAGCTCGGTGGGCCAGCCGTCGTGCCAAAATTCGCCTTTTCTGAACTCCCCTTCCCACAACTCGCCCAAAAGAAACATCACTTTTTCCGATCGGGCCCCTCTGTTACACTCAGCAGCATCTCAAGAAAACATGTCTCCAAACGCTATCTCCAGCTCGCGCAATATGCCCCTGACGAACTCCCGGTCTGGCTCCACGTCGTACGATGAGCACATCTCGCTCTTGGGTCTGCCCAACGTCGACTACAAGACCATCAAAAAGCAGCTTAACAGCCCGCAAGACTCTCTCAAGATGCTGGGAGGTGACGTTTCCCGCTACATTCACCAGCAGCTTGGAGCCGCCAATTTGGCCAGCGGAAGACGCCTCACGCGATCGTCATCGTTTTCCGACTTCAATGCCGACCAGAGACGCGAGTCCATGGCCAGTGACATCAACATTCCAGGGGGTTTCCGCCGAGAGTTCTTGATCAATAAGTCCTTGAAGCAGAACAAGCCTCCTCCTAGCTTCCTCACACGTAATTTTGTCGAGTTCCTCAGTATATATGGCCAGTTCGCTGGAGAAAACTTCGATGATGACGACACTGACTTGGAGGATGAAGACTCATTGTCTGACGAAAATCACCCGCAATACGAGGATGTTTTTGATGAGGAGTCCCTGTTAATGCAAGAGCGTGGGATTCCGGCTTTGCCTCGTAAACCCAGGAGGAAAAAGAACAGTCCAAAAGGTACCGCATCGCAACTCAAGACCTTTTTTCTTTTATTCAAGGCTTTGGTTGGTTCTGGTGTCTTGTTCTTGCCCCGTGCTTTCTGCAATGGAGGTCTTCTCTTTTCTGTCGTCATCATGACTACCTTCGGTATCTTGACCTATATCTGCTACCTCGTTTTGATCCAGTGTAAAAAAGCCCTCAATAAGTCATCCTATGGTGAGTTAGGCTATGTGACATATGGAGACCCTCTCAAATACTGCATCATGGTCTCTATTATCGTCTCGCAGATTGGTTTTGTCGCTACATATCTTCTATTCACTGCTGAAAACATGACCTCCTTTTTGGGGAGTCTTTTCGATTTGAAGGTCAGCAAAGCGTCGATGTTCGTGGTCCAAGGCGTGCTCTTGATCCCACTCACCTTAATCCGCAACCTAACGAAATTGTCATTCTCCTCGTTCATCTCATCTGTGTTCATCATGGTGGGCTTGGTCATCATCTTTTACTTCTCGGGCTTGCAACTCGTTGAGAGCGGTTGGGGACACGGTATTGTGAATTTCAATTCTACGTGGTCCTTGCTCATCGGTGTGGCAGTCACATCATTTGAAGGAATAGGTCTCATTCTTCCGATCGAGGCTTCAATGGCCAACCCGGAAAAATTTCCTCTTGTGCTTCTGATGAGTATGATCGCCATCACCACTCTCTTCGTTGCTATTGGAGTTATTGGCTACACCGCCTACGGTGACGACGTGAAGTCCATCATCATCTTGAATCTACCACAGTCAAATGCAGCAGTACAACTGATTTTGGTTCTCTACTCCATTGCGGTGTTTTTGTCGGCTCCCTTGCAAATGTTCCCCGCCATCAGGATTGGTGAGTCGTCTATCTTCAACTCCTGCTTGTTCTTGTCAAAGGAGGAGAGAAACAAATCGGAGCAAGGCAAATTGTACCACAACTCAGGCAAGTACAACCCGCAGGTCAAATGGATGAAGAACTTGTTTCGGACTGTGTCTGTGGGGGTCGTGGCGCTTTTGGCGTGGGCCAATGCTGACAACATTGACAAGTTTGTGAGTTTCAACGGGTGCTTCGCATGCATTCCCTTGGTATACATTTACCCGCCTTTGATTCACTTGAAAACATATCAGAAATACACCAGCCAGCCGCAATGGCTCCGCATCTTTGACTACGTGCTTATAGTTGTTGGCGTTGTCGCTGTGATCTACACCACATACCAGATCTTGTTCGCCATACAATAAAACAAATAGAACAAAAGCGAGGTTGAAGGCAAATACGACAGTGCTACTAACTTACACTAGACTATATATTCTTTAATACATCCACACAACGACCAAATCCCGTCCCCACCGGGCCGCGAGACCCATCGGAACGCCTGCACCAAAGCATCGGAGCTCCATCACATTATTCATATCTCCCTCATTATAGTGATCCGTCTCAGGCCTAAAGCGAAGAAAAACTGGCCGGAAATCTTCTTCGCTCCAGGTACTTATAGCCAAACCCGAATTCTGCGGTGTTTCAATGTCTAATGGCCAAAGTGGTCTGGACATTCGTTCGCTCAAAGCGAAACCAGGGCCTGTAGCACCAGATAAACGTTCTCAGGGTAAAGAACTCCAACTTTCGTGCCAACGGTGCCGTCTACGAAAGGTGAAATGCAACTTTGCCCATCCGTGCTCCAGCTGTGTGAGATTGGGTGTAGAGTGTATTGAGGTTCCCAATGATATGCGCAAGAAACGACCTCCTGCTACCTATGTGCTGACGTTAGAGAAGCAAATTGACAATTACCAAACTTTTTTTGCCCAGCTCAGCAAGATCTCCGACCCTGTGGAGCGCAGCCGCTTTTTTGATACCAACTCTGCGTCTTTTGGCTCTATTCCACTTGCAAATGGCAAGAATGACGGGCCCAACCAGTCCTCGCTTGGCCCACATGCGAGTTTGCCCGCTATGAGCTCTCCAGAGCTGTTTTCCGACGCTCGTGGGCAAACTCCAGAGCCACTAGTGTCTAGATCTGGCTCTGCTATGAGGTCTGCTGTTTCTCCAGCGCCATCGTCTAACATCCGTCCTGTCTACGGCCCTACGAGTGTCTACGAGAACGAACCTGAGACCAAACCCAAGAGCCTAACACAGAAAAAGGAGTTCAGGGAAATCGCCACGCTCCGCAATCTTTCTAAAGACCCGGACGTGCTCCACTGCTTGAAGCTCTTTTTTACGTGGCAGTACCCAAACCACAACATGTTCGTTTTCCGCGAGGCGTTTTTCACTGACTTTTTCAACCCAAAACCCACCTCTCTCTATTGCCTGCTGATCTTGGTACTCAGTGTATGCGCCTTGGGCGCTCGCATGTCAGATGTGGATACTATTTATACACGGTCGCTCACCTATTACAATGAAGCCAAGAGTTCGCTTTTATCCAATCTAGAGCATCCGTCAATTACATCCGTGCAGAGCTTCCTTTTGCTTGCGTTTTACGATATTTGCAACGGAAACAATTCCACCGGGTGGATGCTTCTGGGCAATGCCATGAGGATGGGGTTTGACTTGGGCTTCCAGCTTCATCCAGAAGTATGGTTCTTGAAGCACCGTGGGGTGTTAAAGGATTTGGATGTGGCAATTAGAAGTCGGATCTACTGGGGTTGCTTCATGGCCGACCATTTCATTAGTTTGGTATTGGGTCGTCCTTCGCTTCTCAAGTTCCTGGACGCCTCCATTCCCGAAACAGAGGATTTGCCTGAATTGGACTGGATCAATGAATACAAATATATTCCCGACAACAAAACGAATATATCTGATCCATTGAAGAACATAATCAACCTCATAAGTATATCTGACAACATGTTGACCGATATATTTACCAAGTCTGATAACATTTCAAGCGAAGAGACCAACCACGCCAATGATGACTATGATCTTATCTCGAGGCTTTCAAAACTATACGACTACAATGCGCAGATTGTGGACTGGAAAAAAAACCTACCACCAGATTTGAATTGGGATAGGGACAACTTGAATGAGACGTCCGATAACCCGACCATTTTGGTTGTGCGTTATTACTATTACATCCTTCTACTTTGTCTCAACAGGCCATTTGTTGGCATAGTCCGCGATTTCAAGGACAAAGAACACTTTTCTCCTGCGTCCGTGTGCTCCAATGCCATTGACGACTTGTATGTGGCAATTAAGAAATTCCAGGACTCCCATGGCTTGAGACGAGCATCGATTTTTATAGTATATTGCAGCATCTTATCGATATCGGTAATCTTGCTCACGTCTACCACAAATAATATAGCCCCCGACAAGAAGGCTCATCTTAAGTACTTTATGTCGGTTTTGGAAGGCTGTTCCAAAACTTGGAAGTTGGCCGAAAAGTCCCACAAAATGATCGAATTGAAGCTAATGCTTCAGTTTAGCGATGACCCTGACTTCAGCTCTACCGAGCCCAGTATAGGGAAGAAGCCGAGAGCAAAGAGGCAGAAAAAATTTGCCATTACAACTGCAGAACCCAACGTGGGCACTGAACGCGAAGCGTATGTCGACCAAGCTCCTGGAAATCGGCCTTCTTTTGTCCTCAATGCTCCAGCGGTGACTTCAGCAGCCTCGGAACTGCTGTACGATGGCAGTCAAGTCGATAGTAGTGTACCATTGGAAGAGAGTATTCTAACCAAATCCGAGCTAGACCAGATTTCACAAGCGAACACAGAGTTTTTTGGGGGCCCACCAGTGCTTATGACATCCGACCTTTTTAATGAGGATTGGGAGGCGTTGTTTCCCGACTCGATATTCAGTCAGAGGTTTGGAAATCTGCAATAGAACGAACGAAAGATTAGATGTATTATATAAACTTTACTTGTCTCAGAGCAAAGTAATAATGACTTTATTATTTATGTTTCCTCATTATCAAAAATGACTAAAAATTACCATTTGAAAGTAACAGACCCCAATTTAATCAGAGAGCCAAATGCTCTCGTCGACAAAATAAAGCCAGTTGAACCCATTCCACGAACCAATTATACCTATACCACAGTAAACGCTGACAATCATAAGTTTCATAAATTCTAACTTTCTTAAAATCTCATAGTTCAGTTCAAAGAGATCTATCAAAGTTACCAACACCGTCACGGGTACATGGCCCAAGATATACAAGGACGAGACTCTTTCCAACAGTAAATAGCCACCTTGGTGGGACTCCGAAGACGAAATTCTGACTACTTTGCGGAAACCAAAATAAAATATCAAGTACCACAAGGTTGTGTAAACGACTTTGATGAGCCACTCTTCACATGTGAATATGAGCGGAAAAAGAGATACATAACCACAAGACGCCAAGAGATAAAACGAACTTAAGAGGCGCTTGTCCCTAGTGACCAAAAATGAAAATGGAAATACAACCATCAAAATCGCCTTTTCGTGAACGTGCCAACCAAAGAGAAAGGATGCATACCCGCAAAGTGTCAATGCCCCAATGAATCTTTGGAAATTCGGTTGTAGGAAGAGAGGAATGAGGGCCATGATTTGATAAAACAAAGTAAGCAAGAAAGTAAGTTTTGGAGTAATGTTTGGAAGTATCACGAACCCAACATCTCCAACAAGACCCCTTGTGGAGGAGTTGAGCAGGTTGGTTACCTCAATCAATTTGGGGTTGAATTTCAAAAAACTCAGGAGAATCACTCGTGCTAGTGGGACTTCTTTGTAAACTGCAAGAAGCGCACGGTCCAAAAACGAGTAGACCGCCCAAACATTAGGAGCCCAGTAAGCATGTGTAAGCCCTCTGCTGAAGGGAAAAAGTCTATTGAGTAGTTGCGGGAACACCCCTGAGATTATGAAAGGCACAAAGGCTGCGGAAAACACTACACACACAATGGAGCCTAGTTTCAAAAGATTGGACCATCTTACTAAGCGAATTGCGTTATGGTAGACGCTCTTGTTGGTGTCGTAAACTAGATTCAACACGTATGCTCGCAAGAGGAAAATGAAGACAGCAGGAGCCAAGTACAAGTAGATGTGCTTGAAACAAAGAAGCACGCTGAAAAAGAAACCGCACCACAAGTACTTTTCAAGACGAGCACTATTGATCACGAGAACCAAGAGCCCATACATCATTCCATTATACTGGAAGTGCATATGGTCTATGATTAGAAGACCAGGGGAAAGAAGTATGCTCAGGGCAGCTGCAAATGCACGAGGCCGTTCAGAAGCAGAGGGGAAGCTGTCCACGTACCACTTCAACGACAAGAACAACACAGCCTCTGTGATAATCACGGAAATGCGCTGGAAGTAGATCGTCGGGGCACTGTAAACACCCTTTTCCACAATTTCCAAGCAGCCGTCATCAGCAACAACCTTAGGCACAAACTGTGAGAGGGCCCATTCGAAATATGCAAAAAATGGTGGGTAGTCGAGTGTCCATTGGCTCGTTCTCTCGGTGTACCACTTCGCAAGCGGTAGATTATGAGTAATTGCAAGCCAGTTGCGGTGAACGTCGAAGTCGGTGGAATGATAACCAACGAAAAGAAGCACCTTTAGGAAAATAGAAATACACCAGATGTTGAAGAGCGATCGGTGATGGGGCTGTTTCGCCAGGGTACTGGACGCAGATAGAGTGGTCTCTGTTCGAGCCGGCAATTGCAGACTTGGCACGGGCTGCAGAGCTGGCGCAGCGATATTGCCCAGCATACTGGTTGCGGTTTTGCGGACCGGCGAAACTCGACCAGAATTGGTGTTGCTGTTGAATTGTTCTCTGTTAGCAGGCAGCGACGTGCTGATGGAGGTGTTTTTGGCTGAGGACGGTCTGGGGTTTGGCTTTGTAGGGCTTGGCGGGCCTGGCTTCAAGATGCTTCGGGGGATCACATATTCCTTGCGTTGGTTAGTGTGGCCAAGCCGAGGGTCTGCCAGCATTTTGGTTAGCTGTTTGTTTGTGTTTATACTTGGCTGGACCAAGCAATGCGATGTAGGGCCGCGCGGCACCAGATCAGGCGACGGCAAGCTGGGGCCGATCGTGGGGCCCGCCCCAGGAATTCTCGCAGCGCCCGCCCAAGCCCTCTGAAACTTCGCTCCGTCCTGCCTGCCGCGCCCCAGCTTGCCGCCGCCTGATCTGGTGCCGTCCTGCCTCCCGCGCCCCAGCTTGGTGCCGCGCCTTCATCAAAAGCGAACATGAGCACCACGTAATTTCGTGCGGCCCCTAACTTCTCCCTTTCAACAACTCCTGGCAGAATGTTCAGAAGGTCATACCCCGCAATCGAGGAACTCAACTTGACTATCGCGCCCGAGCAATTGCGCGTGCTCAAAAACCAGCTCGACTCCGAGGATCCTCCCACGCCACAATCGCTGTTCAACTATGCGTGGGGTCTCTTGAAGACCTCCAGCCTCAAGAACCAAAACGAGGCGCTTGAGATCTTCGCTGACCTTTACCGAAATTCGCCCGAGCTCAGGCGTGAAGCATTGTATTACATGGCCTTGGGAAGTGTCAAGACGGGCGAGTTTGCCAATGCTCGCCGCTACGCCCAAACTCTTGTTGACAAGGAACCCGACAACGCCCAGTTCAAGGCGCTAAAGCAGGCGATCGATGACCAGGTCACGCAGGATGGGCTCATCGGTTTGGGGATTGCGGGAGGTGTGTTGGCTGTGGGACTTGGCGTGATTGGTGCTTTGGCTCGGAGAAAGAGATAGGCCCAAAGTAGCAGTGCGATTTAATAGTTGGGCTCCTATTAGTAACACGGTTCTTTTATTGACTCTAGTCGATTTGTTCTCTCCTTCTCATCGTATCCTCGGCATTCTGGTTTATTTTTTCCGTTTACTTTTTCTTGTTTAATTTGGGGTTTGTTCGCCGTGTCTGGTGCCTTCCTTTCGTTACCTTCATGCCATCGCACAACCCCACAGAAACCTGCACCAGCGCTTCAACGTTTTTCTGCTTTACATCGGATGCTGGCAGATGACGTCCGATTTGGGCCAGCGCATCGCAGACGAGGTAGTGGGCTCATTTGAGCGGCTCACTTTGAAGTCAGGAAAGCCTGTTTGCAGATCAAACGGGGTGCCTGAATGGACGGTTCTTGCTGGGCTCGTGGCAGTGGAAAATGGCCATATTCGTGTGATTTGTTTGGCAACAGGCGTCAAGGCAATGCCGGACAAGGTCCGGAAATACTCCGCCGGTCTTGTGGTCCACGACATGCATGCTGAGGTATTGTGTTTGCGCATGTTCAACTGGTATTTGATGGAAGAAGTCAACGGAGCGCAAAAGAGAACACTTCTCGAAGAGATTCCCTGCTCGAACTCTCGAACTGCGACCGAAGGATGCAAAGACACGGCCGGTGGCAAGGACGTCCCGGTTTCAGAGTCATCTAAACCGCTTTTGCGTTTGAAGCTGTCTATTCAGTTGGCGCTTTACGTTTCCGAGCCACCCTGCGGAGATGCGTCCATGTCGCTAGTTCAAGGCTCGCAAGAACCGTGGGAAGAACATCCTGCCAAACGCTCGAAGTGGGAACGAGGTAGAAGTTGCTTCGGTCTGGTGGGCGCTGTGCGTACAAAGCCTGGAAAGTCCCATAGTCTTGTGACGTACTCCAAATCCTGTTCAGATAAGCTCTGTGTCAAGCAGTTCACAGGCATTCTAAATGCTCCAGCCAGCCTTTGTATGGAGCCTGTCTATCTTGAATTCATTGTTTTGGATACGAAGAAGCATAGCGAAGATGATTTCGCCAGATGCTTTAGTACTAGGCTCTCCGAACCCCCCAAACACAGATTGAAGGTGCTTACCTTTGATCTCAATAGCTACAGGTTTTCTAGGACCCAGGCCGGCGTTCCTCTGCCTCTTAGTCTCGTACACTGTGCAATAACCGGCACTACTCAGGTCTTGAACAATGGCGTGAAAAATGGTTCTTACGTGAAAAACGGGCCTCCTAAAGAAAATGGTGCCAGTATGCTTTGCCGGAAATCCTTATGGGCTCAAGCACGGCCCAGCATTCCAGAGTTTGAAAACTACAGGGATATGAAGCTTGCAAACCAAGGACGTGAAATGCTTAAAAAGAGGTCCCGTGCCAGTTTAGGATCTTGGCCCACGTCCTCCGAGGAGAAGATTCCATGTTTGTTGTGAGTGCACACAGCCCACAATAGGGAACATTCAAATGCCCAACTCCACCATTGTGGGTTAACCGCAAGTCGCCTACACTCTTTGCACCATGCTCTACATCATCCTCTCCTTACTTGTCGCTACAGACCAGCATTTAGTGTGCTGGCATTTGTTATCTTAACTCAGACTGGTGCAAATCTTCGTTGGTCGGCGCGCCTGGTCCAGCTTCCGGCGCACAGTGGGTTCCACGATCTCCGCGATAATCAAGCAAATTGCTGTTGTAGCTTCAGTTCCCATTCACAAGCTGTCACCATGGTCAAAGCCATTATAGCACCTTCGATCCTCGCCTCGGATTTTGCTCAATTGGGCTGTCAGTGTCACAAGATGTACGACTCGGGCGCCGACTGGCTTCATATCGATGTCATGGACGGACACTTTGTTCCCAACATCTCATTAGGACCTCCCATCATCTCTAGCTTGAGGAAAGAAATCCCTAAGACAAATGAAAAGTCTTTTTTCGACTGTCATATGATGGTATCGAATCCAGAACAGTGGGTTCCTGAAATCGCCAAGGCTGGCGGCGACCAATATACCTTCCACTACGAGTCTACCAAGGACCCGTTAGCGTTGGTCAAATTGATCAAAGAGCACGGCATGAAAGCTGCTTGCGCTGTTAAACCTGGCACATCGGTCGACGTGCTTTACGAGTTGGGCGACCACTTAGACATGGCACTCATAATGACTGTCGAACCTGGATTTGGTGGCCAGAAATTTATGGCCGATATGATGCCCAAAGTCGAAAGTTTGCGGTCGAAGTTCCCTGGATTGAATATTCAAGTCGATGGCGGCTTGGGCAAGGAAACAGTGCCTGCAGCGGCAGAGGCTGGCGCCAATGTCATTGTGGCTGGTACTTCCTGCTTCACTGCTCCGGAGCCTGTGGAGCTCATTGATTTTATGAGAGATGCCGTCAATAATAGCTTAAAGGCGAAAGGTTTCTACACCGAAACCTAATTGGATACAACTTTTTCATAGTTGAAATGCATACATTTGTGCTATAAAAGTAGAATACGATGGAGCAGTTTAACTGTTGCATTACTCTATCCTACTCTATGACCTTATGGTTGCTTTGCACTTCCTTAAAGCTTTTAAGCTGTTTCCTGCTGACTGCGAATGTTTTCATCAGAGTGAAAGCAACGTTGTTCAACGTCCATTTGCCTCGGAGTAGGAAGCTTCGTCAGCGCAGTAACCAAACACCGTATGTTTTCCAGTGAAATGTGAAGCTTCCCATTCGAACACGTGAAAAATGGATGAAAGAGCTTTATCTACGTAATAACTTTCAATAAGCATCATTAAATAAAAAAAGAGCATCTCCCGGGGGTGAGTCGAACACCCGATCTCAAGATTACAATAAGTAATTTTACAGTCTCGCGCCTTAGCCAGCTTGGCCACCGAGAGAAATTCTGACTTACTCCCGTTTGTGAACAACCTATCTATCTGAACATGGAGAGATGGTTGAAACGGTCCATACTTCATTGACAAACATTTCTTGAGCACATTGAATTCAATGAAGTCCAAAATTTTAATTCCTTCGGCTCAGTCAGTCGGCCACATGTCCTATCTTACTCAAAAGGCAAGACTAGACGGAAGAGAAAAATTCTATTTTTATAGAAATAAGACAGAATGAAGGAAAAAGTCATAAAACGGTAAATGTTAGCCGACGTTCTCCGGATAAGAATAATGCCCATTTGATTGTTGTCTAAATTGCGATGAATCATGAGCAAAATTTCTCCATTGTCTTTTCGCAACCGGGCCAGACTACTTTCATTTCGCCCCCAGCCTGTCAGCCACGGCTATACTTGGTGTCGAGTATAACTCTGTTCTATATCTGTCCCGGCTAAGTGATGTATACTTGAATTTGAATTACCGTCTACCAACTTTCGTGACTTCCGAAATTCGTCATCATCTTGTATTTCAGTAAAGTGCAAATATCTTGTTCAGTTGAAATTCGCATGCAGCTAGCTTCAATAACGGGGTACATGAGATAATTATAAACATGAGGACGCCCTTATAAAATAAACCAAAAGTAAAAAAGGACATAGAAAATTATAAAAGAAGAAAGAGATATGCTTCTACCCAAAAGAAGGAAACTGTAGGCGACCAAATTAATCAGCTAACTAAAAGAGCACCAATAGGAACAAATAACCCATGGACATGGCAGTATATTCCAGATCCATCCAGCAAAATTCACGCTTTGTTTTTATTGTTCCAACGTTTACCTTGGGAATTAATAGCGACATGTAACAAGGACACGCAATTCCGGAAAGAACCGTAAGGTTTGCTATTTCAAATTTCAACACAAAAAATAAAAAAGAGAAGAATATACCATCTATCACAACTTGGTGTCTCATAAATCAAAATGTATTCGATTCTAATTTTCACTGCAATGATTGCTATAGTGCCATATGTGGACTCTTTCTCTGTTTCCGACTCTTCGGGGATATTACGACACGGTTTTCTGCGGTTGAATGTGGATTCCTTTGACTCCGATGTCTTCACGCCTCTTCATGAAAATTTCCATAGCACCGAAGAAGAGACTACAAAGTCAAAGTCCAATGCCAGAGTAAAACCTCAGAGAGGAAAGATATCATTTAAACGAAGTCGCGAGTTGAGCTTCTCTCCAAAAGTCGATACTGAAGGCAACGAAACTTTATTTGGATCTGGAGAAGGTGTAGGGGAGAACTTATTTGATGAGATGTATGAGGATCATTCATCCCCTCTGAACCACTCATCTTCACTGATCCGATCCGAAACAAAACCAAAATACACCATTGCACTTGCATCGCCTCCCTTGTGTACGATAACTCATTCTGCTGTCAACACGACTTCAACAAGCACATCCGGTCAAGGCATTCAGGGGACAAAAAGCTTTTGGGCTAGTACTAGTGGAATAATACTTGCAGGTTTTTTTTTATTATTGTAAAAACCCCCAAATATGTTGATGTGAATAAGGAAAACGCAGAAGGGAGGATATTTCTAATAAAGTAAGTGAATAAATTAATTAACTAATAAAAAAAAATAAAGAAGAACGGATGATGGAAAGAGGGAAACTTGTTGTGTTTTTTAGTAGATACAACGGAGAAAATCTCATCCATCGGACAGTAACATCAACAATTAAAATCAGCCAACCCCGGACTTGATGGTCACCTTTTGTTGTGATACTCTGTTTTCAAACTTACATTATTTTTTGTGTGCTCTAGATAAAACACATTGGACTTAAATAATTCTTATGCGGCAATAATTGCTCGATTTTCCTTTGGCTTTGGCGTCAGAGGCTTGGTAGATCTGTCATCCCAAAATGGCACTTTCTGGCTTGATGCTCTGTTTACGCTTCATGTAGATCACACAAGATGATTATCTGTTGTCGGTCTCAAATGCGTCATGTAAATAGAGCAAGAGGCAAAACTGCGGTCAGAGGTTTGAAAAATAAAACCCAAAATTGAAAGGTACACGGAATACACACTAAACTGGTTGCCACGTATATTTAATCCAGATTGAGCCATTGCAACTCCGAACCGGGAACGCTTTTGGTTGATCGCAGCCAACGCGCTATCGCTCCAAAGTGAAACAATAGAATAGTGTTGTAGACTATATAAAGATGAATTTCGCTGCTCTTTTAAGGTGGTCAGAATTCTATTAACGTACTTCACTTGTTCTAAAGATGCAATTTGTCCTCCCTCTCGTCGCTCTCGCTGCCGTCTTGGTTTCAGCTCAAGAACCTAATCCTGACACTGGTTCCAAAATCCAGCAGTCTGCTGGTGAAAACGCAAAAGATGTTTCTCTGGACAATAGAATGATGTGGGGAATGAACAACGAAGCAGAACTCGAGCAGATGGGTCTTTCTGCTGCGGAAATCGAAAATTTCAAGCAGCACATTGAAAATGCTGATCCTAAGCATGCGGCTGATATAGGTATTAAACCTCCTAGTGCAGAGCTGGCCAATACCGCCAACCAAAAAGATGATGGCAAGTCGGCATCCAGTTTACGTAATAGTAAAATTTTGGAAGGGCTACATAATGCTGGAAAGGATGAGGCTGGCTTGAGCAGTTTGGATGACCAATCATTGAAGGAATTACTCAAGGACAAAAGCTTCAGAGGCATGTTTGACGATGACGAGTTGGAGGTGTTGAAAAATGATTTTGGAAATGACGAAGAGTGGGACAACTTGATCGATTTGCAAAAAGAACCCAATAAGCTGCAAAACTCGTCTGATTCTTCAACTAAGTCCCTTCCTCTGGCAAAAATGACGACTGCTGCAAAGGGCAATGTCTCGTCTACTAATTGTACCCATCTGACATCAGAGAGCAAAGGTCTGTCTCAAAGGGATTCAGCTGGAAGCTCAGCTAATGGTGCGGCCCAGGGAAGGTGGGCTACTGCGGGCGGGATTTTGCTTGCAATTTCTCTCTTGTTGTAGCAAATTTGAGTTTTAGAGCAACTGCCCACTGACTTACAGGTCGCTGTTATAGAGAAGTAGTAATTGACATAATTAAAGAGATCACTGCTTGACTCGCCTTTTGATCGAGCTTGTAGAACTTGTCACTCCAAATGCTGAGACAACAATCTCGAGACTTTCAGATCAGTTGGCTGCAGGCAGTAAGATATCCAGCACCTTGCTTGACCGCACAGGCAGGGCACTTTCTCTTTGATCGATTTCAATCCTTCCTCTAGCTTTTTGGCCCTTTCCTATCCAGAGAAAGCAGATGATGTGCAACACTCACGTGACGTCGAGGCAGGTCCTAGTCAAGTTCGTTCAAGAAGTTCGGGTTATTGGACAACTTCACTTTAAATTTCTCCCACCACGTGTCAAATGCCTTCATAGGGACTTTACCTGCGGCATCCATGAAGCCACCAAGGTAGTTGTATGCGTGCTTGACGATCTTGTTCGCCAAATCGGCAATTTCCAGTGGTGCCTTTGGAGCTGGCTTGGGAGCACTGTATGTGATTGCCCTTTGCTTGTCCTTTTCCTGCAGTAGAAGAATCTCAGCCTGCTCAGTAGGCTCAATGGATATCCCTATGTTGAGTACTGCCTCTGGGGCCGATGTATCTGCATCCCTCATCTCGTCGTCATCGTCCAATGAGTGGGAATTGGTCTTCTGTGCCGCATTGTTTAAACGGAAGATCGCGGACGGCTTAGCTGGACTGATCCCACCAAGCAACTTGAACTCAGGCTGCGATGGCATCTGGAAATACACCAATGCTGTGTAGCTTGGATCAGTGAACTCCGTTTGGGGTAGAAGGAAGATAGCGATGTGGCTGATGTTGGAAGCGTTGGCTACGCTAAACACAAACTTGTTGGGCTCGACCTGCCGAGCCAACTCAATGGGTCTTCCAGAACAGACCGCACCGAACATTCTAGTATTCTGGATTCGAACTTGATGGTTTGGTGATGTTCTTGCTTTTTTGATGCCTCTTCGAGCTGGTATTCGAGATGCTTCTTCGCATCATCAACTAGCCTTATAGGACCATCTGGGTGCGAAGGGCCATACAGGAAGTACGATATAGATAGTCGGGTATAAGATACAGGCATGTCGGCAGGTGGCCAGCGATTTGCCATCTGAGCCTGTTGTTTTTCTTGCTGCGTGACGTTCCTTCCACGTGTGGCCCCAGCGTCCCAGTTAGTTAAGATTTTTGCATTTTGTTGGTGGTTGTTCAACCAGCACTGCTTCATCTCAGGCAGGCTCTACAGCCGCACAGTTGTTACCCGCAGTTCTGCAGTGACAGGCCGCGAGCGTCGACCATCGAGAATCTTCTCGAGAATCTTCTCGGGCCATCTCTGTAGAGACCGCAGCCCATGAACTGGGAGTATCATGACCTCTCCACAAAGGCTTGTGGTCGGGCCATGATTTACTGTAAACTGGATGATTTTCGAAGAGGGCACCTAGCTGTTTGTTACTAGCTGCCCTCGATACTACCGTCCTAGAAGAACCACGCTGGACATATTTTCCATCTTTGTGCAACAGCATAGATGAATATGGGAAAGAAGCATCGTCACATCACGTTTAGTCACAGTTTTGTAATGTCTTGTTTTGTAATGTCTTGTTTTGTAATGTCTTGTTTTGTAATGTCTTTGTCACTGTAGTGTACCTGCTCTGTTGTGGGAGAGTCACACTGGCACTGCCCGAGTCACCACCCAAGAAGTTGCTTGGCCGCCAGCAAGCATCACCACTTGCTCATTGCCCTCATAAATGGGACTTAAATGGCTGAATGTAACATCCAGGCGGCGCTGCTGTCCGCAGTTGCCGTGCTCTCCCCAGCCCCACGCACATACGCTGTTGTCTTCTAGCAGAACAAGCCCATGCTCACTTCCCACCTCGAAATCCACGATGGCTTTTCCGTTGTTGTACGCAAAGCATTGGCCGTGCAGATTGTTGCCTACTGACCGTATGGCCAAAGGCCCACGTGCATGCTTCTCTGTATAATGGATGGAAGACCACATGGAACGCACTTTGTCTGCGTATACATCAAGGGTCTGGGAATCCACTCCGATTATGGAGATGTTTTTGTCAGACACCAACACTGTGCGATCGCGGCCCAAGCAGAACGACAGGACGTGAGGAAGATCGAGGAGTTTCGGCTCCCAGAGGCATGGCAATGGCTTGGCTTTCCCTGCCGGAGTTGTGATGGAGGGCTGTGGGCCAAGCTGCCCTTTGCGGCATACACCCCAGCCCAAAAGTTGCCCAGAAACAAATTGCACAACAGTGTGGTTGACAGAAGCTTCGATGGACGCAATCAGGGACTTCTGCGGAAGCTTGAGCGGTTCGGGTGCAAGTGCGTTTAGTTTCGTGGCGCCCAAGCCAAGCTCCCCTCTGGGGCCGTGGCCACAGGTGAACACTTCGTCGTGGAAGTTGCAAAGGACAGAGAAATTCCACCCCGCAGCAACATGCTTCCAGCGACCGGGTATTTCAGTGAAGGTCTCGAGCAACCGTGGAGATTCCACGCCACATTGGCCATACTGGTTGCTGCCTGCTGCGTATACATGGCCCAGAGGGAAGAGGATCAATGTGTGGTTTCCGCCAAATGCGAACAGTTTTGGCCGCTGCCACGCTAGCTGGCCAATATCAGGCACCTGATTTAGAACGCTTTGGTCTTCGTCGTTCCCCAAGCCGAGCTGGCAAGAGCCATTGGATCCGCAAGCTAGAATCTTGTAGGCCATGGCACAATTGTTGGACTGCAGAAAGAGCACGGTGAGCAAGTAGTGGTGAGACGTTAGGCAGAGCAGTAGATAGCTCCGATTTAGGCACAAGAAAACAAAATAGAGGTTCCTACTTCAAAGAAATCTGTAAGGTACAATAGTCGGTAATTACTACGGCCTTGTCTTTCAGTTTTGCGCTCGCCATTCGATACTTTCCATTTTTGGCCCTGTATTGCTCGTAAACTGGTATCCGTTGGCACTATGCTTTTCTGAGAAAAGGGCCCTCCAGCAGTAAATGCACGAACCTGGAGTGGGTAGTCAGAGGCGAAGTAAAACACAAATGTCAACCAAAAAAATAGATAAAGAGAGTTTGAATCCGTTTTCGACGCTCTATTGGCCTCCCATGCGAAATCCGAAATACAACAGGCTTTTTGTAGTTTCTGGCCCCGCCTGTTCTGATTTTGCAAGCGATTCTTCCCCATCGAGCGTTCACGTCTTATCGAACGCGCTTGCCCTAAAAAAAAGAACCAGAAAACCACCATTCCGTCTTAGTCACAACACAGCACCAGCGTTGGCGACACATTCAGACGAAAGAGCGTCTTTTTCCAAATGGCTGGACACACTCCTCAAAAGCAGAGAGATGTTTTGCAGGTTCCTGGCTCTTCGCCGTTGAACCGTCCCGACAAGTCTGATGCGGCTGCCACGAGGACTGACGAAAAGCACAAGACAGACATGCGGACACGGTTTTATTCACACAAGTTTTGGCCCATCATCAGCAAGCGTTTCTATTACTTGTCCGAGCCAGAGCTCTTCAGGGCTATGGTCAAAGGAAAGGGCAACCTTCGAGACATCAGCCAGTGGCTCGCTGAGAATATTCCATTAAACGAGAGAATGTTGCAATACGAGGAGAAGCAACAGCGGGCCCGCCCTACGCCTGAAAGCAAACCCAGTTCTGGACTTAATGGCATTGAACACAGAATTTCGTCCAACAGCTCTTCCACGTACGAGCAACCCAACGGATCGAGAGCTGAAGTTGTTGCCGTGGACTCTTCCCCGATTACCGAACCCCAGCATCGTGTCACGCTGCCTCCCACGCAACTGTATGACGAAGAGGACGCATCTCCGGTCAAGCTGGCTGGAAAAGCTCGGCAGAAGCGGACTCTTCTGGAGTTGCCTGTAGCTCCTGACACAAAAGTGCATCTCCTGAAACCGAAAGTCTCGATCTTGGAAAAATATAGAAATAGACAGCAGCCCAGAATCGACCAGATATTCAAGAAACCAGATTCTGATGATGCGAAACGCCGCCGCTTGGTGCGTGCTGATCGCCTTGATGGTGTACATTCAACTGCGACCTCTCACGGAGTAGCCCACGAAGAGACTTTCACAACGGCACCACATACTTCTGCTATCCCAAGTCTCTCTACTCCAGGACTGCTCACTAAGACATTTGGCTATCAAGATAGCGATATTCCCCGCCCCAAGTTTCTTAAGCCATCTGAGGCTGAAGTTGATGAACTAGATCTCCTTGAGGAGAAAATTAGAGCTAACCGGAAAAAGAAGAAGTCAGGAAAAGCCTATGGTGATGACGATCTTGAAGAAGACATCTACAGTGATGATATGTCTGCTGAAGAAGACGATAACTACACCTCTGGGCTTACATCAATCGACGCACAAATTGTGGACTTCCTAAACCACGCATCTGCGCAAGATCTCTCGGAGATATGTAATGTTCCTCCTAAAATTGCTGATTTAATTGTTTCCAAACGTCCAATACAGTCAATCTACGAGTTTTCTGAGGAAAGGTTTGCGGAGGCAACACCGGAACCGGAAACAAAGAGGAAGAATCAAAGAAAAGCCCTCGGGATGAAAATTATTCAAAGTACGGCTTTCAGTTTAAAAGGATACAAGGCTGTAGATTCATTGGTAAAAAAGTGCTCCGAATATGGCAATTTGATTTCAAAACAAATGGATCGATGGGGTGTGAAAGTCACCGGCGAGGGAGAGTTAGATTTGATTGAAGTGGGCAAAACGCCCGACGAAGGAGATGTAATTGACGCTGACGAAGAGGACGATGATTTGTCAGCAACAAAAAGGTCACTACCATATATCAGGCATAAACCAACACTTCTTGCTGAAGACATCGAATTGAAAACTTACCAACAAGTTGGTATCAACTGGTTGCATTTGCTCTATCATAATAAGCTCTCCTGTATTCTTGCGGATGAGATGGGCCTTGGAAAAACATGCCAGGTCATCTCCTTCATGGCATATTTGAAAGCAACTTCCGACAGGAAGAACCCACATTTAGTAGTTGTTCCTTCTTCTACTCTAGAAAATTGGTTGAGGGAGTTCCATAAATTTTGTCCTGATTTGACAGTCCAAGCGTACTATGGTTCTCAAGGAGAGAGAGAGGATTTGCGCTATGAACTTATGGAGAATGAGTATGATGTACTAGTTACAACTTACAATCTTGCCACCGGAGCAGCCCCAGATTTCAAGTTTCTTAAAGGTCAAAATTTCGACATGATTGTCTATGACGAGGGCCACATGTTGAAGAACTCTAGCAGTGAAAGGTACAATAAACTAATGAGACTCAAAGCTGGGTTTCGACTTTTACTCACTGGCACTCCTTTGCAAAATAATTTGAAGGAGTTGGTATCACTCTTGGCATTTATGCTTCCTGGTTTGTTTGTGGAAAAGCGCGAGGACTTGCAAGGACTTTTCAACAAGAAGGCAAGTGTAGATGCGTCAGGGGACTATAATCCGCTTTTATCACAACAGGCAATCAAAAAGGCCAAAACTATGATGACCCCTTTTGTTTTAAGGCGAAAGAAAGCTCAAGTGCTCAAATATCTTCCAGGTAAACACCACGAAATCGTGAGATGTGAAATGACCAACACTCAAAGGGAAATATACGATGAGTATATTAAGCAAGGTAAACAATCTAGATTACAGAGAGAAAAAAGGAAGGCGTCAAACGGAAAAGCTAAGGATGATAGCAAAAACTCACCGGCGCCTTCCAGTTCGAACGTAATGATGTCTCTTAGGAAAGCGGCCATGCACCCACTATTGTTCAGAAAGGTGTATTCAGATGAAAAGTTGAAAACAATGGCCAAGAAAATTATGCGGGAACCAGCATATGTTGACGCCAATCAGGCCTACATTTTGGAAGACATGATGGTGATGAGTGATTACGAATTGAATGCATTGTGCGAGAAGTTTCCAAAGACATTGGGTGCATATCAGTTGGAGAAATCCAAGTGGCACGACAGCGGAAAAGTTGTGAAACTCTTGGAGCTAATTGACGCAGTAATCGTGAAAAAGGAGAAGATCCTAGTGTTTTCTCTTTTCACCCAGATGCTTGATATTCTAGAAAAGATTTTGAGCTATGCCAACATATCGTTCTTGCGTTTGGATGGCCAAACAAGCGTCGACACACGCCAAGACATCATTGATCGCTTTTATGAAGATGATACAATTCCAGTGTTTCTACTTTCCACAAAAGCAGGTGGATTTGGAATTAATTTAGTTGCAGCCAACAATGTGGTCATTTTCGACCAGTCGTTCAATCCCCACGACGATAAGCAGGCAGAAGACAGAGCACATCGTGTTGGACAAACGCAAGAAGTGTTGGTAACAAAGCTTATTTCTGAAAACACTATCGATGAAAACATTCTATTGCTCGCAGACAACAAGTTGCAGCTCGACCAAAGCATTAGTGATGAGCGAAATGAGTCTAAATTCGAGGAGAAAGCTGCATCTATGTTTGAAAAACTCTTATTTGATGAGCAAGCGTCGAAGTAAATATCTACTAGTAAATTCGGTCATATTGATATTTTTGGTTAACAACTGCAAAAAAGAAACTTGTGCGGCCATTATCGGAATTGCGCAAACTAGCTTTCATCTGGTGTATGGGTGCAATTATGCTAGAGCTTTCGCAATATATATATCTTATCGCGATGACTGAAAAGGCGTCCATCCAGATCTATAACGTCACCAAATGTTTTCCAGATCCCTAATAAAAGGATTCAGAGGCAGCAGACCACAAGCATTCATTTCCTCGAGGACAGTAACTCCCCTCAAGCTATGGAGAAATTTGTTCATACAAACAGCAGACACGCCAAACGAGAACGCACTAAAGTTCTTGCCTTCGATAAACATCTTGCCCGAGAACGAAACGCGAGAGTTTTTGAGCGGAAGAGAAGCTGCGGTTAGTCCTTTGGCCATGAAGCTTTTTGCTGTAGATGGCATTAAGTCGGTGATGTTGGGCTCAAACTTCATAACAATCGAGAAAACCGACGAAGACTTACAGTGGGCACTTCTAAAGCCGGAAATATTTTCCATCTTAACGGAGTTCCTCACTAATGGAACACCTATAATAGCCAAATCGGAGCTCTCAAACGATATGGGGTTTGATGAAGAGGATGATGAAGTGGTCTCGATGATCAAAGAACTCATTTTCACCAGAATAAGACCAGCCATACAAGATGATGGTGGAGATATCGAATTTGTCAAGTTCGAAGAGGATACTGGTGTTGTTTACTTGAAATTAAAGGGCGCATGTAGATCTTGTGACTCCTCCTCTGTCACGCTCAAGAACGGAATTGAGAGTATGCTTAAACATTATATCGATGAGGTTGAAGAAGTCAAGCAGGTCGAGGAAACAGAAGAAGCTGACGAACAGCCACAGATGGAGTTTGAAGCTGCTCAGCTAACGCCCAGACCAAGAGCAGACGATTCGCATAATAGCTCAATTCCACCTACATTGTGATGATATCAAGTGTATGTCTAAGTGGAACAAAAAGAAAACAGAAGCAAAAGCTAAAGCAGAAAAAAAAAAGAAAACTGTACATATTCGAATTTCCATAATTCCACGCTATTTTGGCCACAGCTTAGTCACATAGGAAGTGTCTATATATACTAAAAATATAAAGTTCTGTCTTATACTTTCTGTTCCTGCTATATCAACTTCGTTCGTTACTCGAACCTTGAGCATGTTCGAGATAGGGATAGTAGTAATATGCACCAGGGTGTCCAAAAGCTCCGTTCAACATTACAGGATATGCATAGGAAACATCAGAGTACCTGCGTCCAGGCCCAGGTCTGCTATTGCTAATGTCGGGACTAATTTCAGCTGGAGGCAAACCAGGAAAAGCTGGCATGGGAAGATACAATGGATTGGAATAAAAAGACTCAGGGGGAGGGATTAGCATTGGATTATTAGGGGAATGCTGTGCACCATCTGAAAATACACCTCCATAATTCACGACAGGGGTAGTTAGTGGATAATTCACCGTAGGTGGCTTTCCACCGCTGTGCGAGGAGCTTCTTTTCTGGATTGCAAAGGACGTCTGGATTAGAACGCACGGCAGATCAGGGAGTCTAACCCATCTGTTGTTCGTTAATATGATAGCTCGTAGTGCCATGTGAAAGTCTTCGTAGAACACAAAGCCAAACTTCCCCAAAGCTGCGTCAGATTTCTTCGAGTAATACTGAGGTTTGATAATTTTTGCAGATTTGATTCCGTTTTGAGCGAATTGATCCCAAAATTTCTGCCAAACTTCATCATCATTCCGAAATAACAAAGGCAAATTGTTCACGTAGACATTTGTTTCTTGGTAATTAGAGCTCTTTAAAAAGCGAGCAATAATGGATCGCTCGAAGAATTCGGGATTAGGATTTACCAATTCTGGTTGGAAGGACGGACCTGGACCTAAACCAATATAGAGTGAGGCTATGTTGTCAAACAAGTGATGGTTATGTTTCTTTTGACAAATGGAGAGTTTGATTTTGGGTGTTTCAGCGCCAGCAGCTGATCTTCTAGGTTCGGGACCACCGATATCAAGTGATACGTCATAAATGTCACTTTTAGAGAACTGGCACAATTCGTCTAGGGTTAAACCATTTAAGTGATATAGACACTGGAGCAAATGGTCGTTCAAACCCTTATCCCGGGAGAAACCGATATAACCGATTCTTTTAAAATTAATCGCAGAGTCTGCGTGGTCTACCACCGGAAAACACAAAGCATCAATTCTGTGAAAAAGAGAAAATTTGGATAAAATATGGTGGAAAGTTTCCATATTAATCTTGCTCTCAGCAAAATAACTGATATTCTCGATCACAATAGTATCATAAGTAAACTCATCTTCAGAGAAAGGCAAAGGCTTTTCAATTTCCAAACCGTCAGGGCTTCTAGTGGGGTTGTTCATACTTGACTTTGGCGGTTTTGATTCCAGCCCTTCACCAATCTCATGCGCTGAAAACTCTTTCGTTATTTCCTCTATTACTGCTTTCTGCTTGGCGCCTTCTTGACCCAAAACTGAGACTTGCCTAAAAACAAGCGGATGATCTGAATCAAAAAAAGGATTTGGAAGAATCTTCATACTCTCGAGAAGCTTGTCCACATCTAAATGGTTTTTGAACACCACCTCAGCAGACACAGTTGAAGCGGCCAAGTCCTCATTTAAGCTTATAACCACAACATCATCAAGTAGATCGAGGGTTTCTCTTTGATCATGGAAGAACCTTTCAAGCGAATCTCGCCGAGTTTTCAGCTTAAGCAAATTATGAACTGTAAACGTTGCCGGATGCGACTTGAAGCAAGAGTAGTCCATGGAAAACCCACAATTTTGACTTCTCAAGTAAGAAACAAGCCGCGAGCACGCAGCTCTGGTGAAAGGAGAGACCTCAATTGACAGCTCGTGCAATTGCCATGAGAGCTGACAGGTAGTTGCCAAGTAGTCTTTTAGACTCGAAACAGAGGGACTGCTTTTCAGAACATCGACTTTCACGATCACAGGAAATGCCCTGTTCTTCTTGAGACCAGTACGTTCAGGAAGGATCGAGGAATGCAAGGAGGAGATGATATCATGGGTATGCGATTTCTCCAACATGGTTGGGTCTGCGAGCCAAGAACCGAGCACTCAGCGTCGGGTATTTTTGCCAGAAATATAACAGAACGAAATTGCAAATTCCAGCCAGTACCAACGCTTTCGAGACGGTGTCTGAAAGCGGGCCAATGTATTTAGTGGTTGCGTTTGCTTTCTTCTGGCGAACTGGGGTAGTTATCGGAAAGTTGCAAAAGTGTTGCTCGCTCAATCAGCCAGCAGGTAGCACTATAGGTCTCAAGCGAATACACAAAATCGAGAAGATGAAGGGAAAGTAGAGGTAGCCGGTAGGAACAAAAAAAAAATAAAGAAAACTGTTTTGGGTTGCAATGCCTGGCGCAAGTAACAGTGTCAAGAATGGAACGTGAAAAATGAACCTGATGCACCGATGGCTCCCCCACAAAACAGTATCCCAGTCAAAACCACGGAAAAAAGACGGAGCTAGCACGAGCTCTGCCGGAAAGGATTCCCCGCTTTAGGATAGGCTAAACAAAGTACCATTTGCTTGTTGTTTTTTCTTTTCTTTTCTTTTTTTCTTTGGCTTCACCACGTTTCTATTTTTTCTCCTTCTCTCTGGGCTCTCTTAGAGCGTTCCATGCGGCCCCGTCGGAATGGGAAAATCGCGCAGCGCCAGGTGACATTTCCATGTGATCGGTAGCCAAGTGCAAATAGGGCCGAGAGCCAGGGCCAGACGAGCACCAGCAGCACCGGCGAACGTAGCACTGGTCTCCGGAAGTAGAAGCAGCACCAACTCCATGAAGCAGTCGTCCATCACCATAGGCAGCCAAGAATACGACATAGCGGTCCACGTGCACGACCTAACGTCTCCGAAGACTCCGATCTTGGTCTACATCAACGAGCACAGCAACTCGTCCATCGGCTGCTACGTCTACACTATCGGCAAGGCCAGCGACACGTTCACGAGCGTTCTTCAGCGTGGCGAGAACGCCCTGTTGCAGGATTTGGCCACGAGCTTGAGCAGGGTGCTCCTGAAAAAGTACTCCTGCCCGTCGTACGTGTGCATGAGCGGATTCTTCTCGCCATATGACTATGGAGAGCTTTCGCGGGCCGTTGTTCAAGCATGTGAAAGCTGAGGCTGCCCTCCACATTTTCCTGCTTGATTCCCTTGAGAAGGAAACAGAGACCTGTCAAAACGGGGAAGTGGAAGATTCCATAACCGTTCTCTAGAGGCATTCTGGCTGAGCGCAAATGGCACCAGAAACTACGGAAGTCGCTCTGTTGATATGGTACGAAAGTGCCGGATTTCAATCGTCCGTCAGCAGTATGTAGCTCGAATACCTAAGCAATATACCGCTGGAGCCGTAATGCTTTGAAAGTGCTAATTCAGCCACCTACTCTATGTTTTACTAGGCCAAAAGATAGCTCGCGACATCTCCATAGCTCAGATAAAAATGTCGCGCGCATTTTCCTCATCGCTCTCATCTCCAACACCATTTTCTTCATTCACTACAATAATGGAGGTGCAGCCGAAAAAACAGACTTCCAGGAAGGGGAAGAAGGCATGGAGAAAAAATATCGTGGTCGACGATATCAACGCCGCGTTGGACGCAAAGCGGGAAAAGCAGGTCTTGTTAGGTGACGACACGGAAACAGACTTCGTCATCGATGACCTCGGCTCCAGATCTGCTGCCTCCACCACCAGAGTGTTAAGGACAGCGGAAATCCTTGCTAACAAGTCAAAGGTGCCTGCTTTATCAGTCAAGTCAAAAAAACTGCGTGTGGGCAAGGCTCGGGCAAACAAGTTGATGGCTTTGGCGGGCCGACTGTTGACGGAATCGAAATCCAGGGCCAGGCAAGACGCAGAGGGCTTTGTTCGAGGCACCAACACCGATATCTGGGCAGATGTCAGCGACCGTAAACCTTCCGCAACGAGTCCAACGTCTATTTCATACACCCCGGCGACAAATGCCCCGGGCACATTGAAACACAAGCCCTTGCATCTCCACCTGAACACCCCACAAGACAACTTTGTCCATGCGGGCAAATCTTACAATCCCTCTATAGAAGCTTGGAAGGACTTGATTGACCGTGAATACACCACAGAGAATGAGATACAGAAGAAAGAGCAACAGATAGAGGACGAAAAGGCCCATATTCAGCATCTTATTGAAACCTTGAGCGACAATGAACTTGATGACGACTTAATGGAATCTCACACATTGGACGAGGCCGAGAGTGAGGAAATATCGAATGGAGAAGATGGTGCCGGTGAAGACAAATACAGACTTTCTGTTAACGAGCCCACGGAGCGCAAAAAGAAGACCAAAGCTCGCAGAAACAGAGAAGCCCGTCACAAGAAGAGACAAGAACTTGAGCACAGCCTCAAGCAGTTGAAGAAGCAACTCCGAGACCTTTCGCAGTTGCTGAAGATCGAGCTGGAGGTCGAGGGTAAGCTAGCAAACACCAAGTCCGCTTCAACAAAAAAATACAAGCGGCACGGCAAGCACGATGTCATTTTCCGTCCTGTCGAGGTCAAGTTGTCTGATGAGTTGACAAGCAACTTGCGAGGAGTTCGGCCAGAAGGAAGCCCGTACTACGAACAGATGCACAAGTTGCAGATGTCGGGGAAAATCGAGGCAAGAGTACCAGTATCACAAAAGAGGCGCTACGCCCAGAAGTTCACTGAAAAATGGAGCTATAAGGATTTTAAGTAGGTAATGGCATGTTGAGAAAGCGAACGAGTCTTCTCTGTGGTAGTGTTTTCTCTCGTTTTCTTCCACCTTTATTCATTAATCTCGTGCATGATCCACGGTGTAGCCTACATGGGGAATTACGGTCAAATGCTGTTGTATTTTATATCCATCTAACTGAAGTCCCAGGTACCTGCAACGTAACCCCTGTACAACCTCTCTCTCAAAGAGAAATATTGGTCTCTGTATGGCGACCAGTAGCCCTGCTGCGTTATTTGGGCGGTCTTGAAATGCTCTGGAGCAACTGCGTCGGAGATCTGGCCTCTTGCCGTTCCTGTTAAAAGAAAATCCCTGGCCATCATTTTATGCTCCCATGGGTCCAAGTCGTATCTGTCATTCTTCCAGCCGTTGTCCCAGTACCGGATGAAGCCCACCCCATGGCCAGCGAGTCCGAAGAACGCGGCCATGATGGCATATGGTAACAAGCCTTCGAAAGGAACTGGCATTGTTAAAGTGCTGAAGTCTGCGTTGTCTGGTGAAGACGGAGGTTCAATGAGCTGAAACTGATTGGTCGCAATTAGTCGTGCACACCCCATAAACAGAGTCGGTTCGAGATTTGCTTTTTTTTTTTTTTCTTTACCTATTCCTCCATACAACTTAGAGGACTATATTCTATTATATGTGAAGACGTGCCGTTCGCTCAGCAGAAGCACAAAACTTTCATATTGCCCTGTTTGCGGTCTTTGGAGTAGCCACAACAATAACCAGCATAGCTTAGCAACAGTAATGTACAACGCCTCTCTCTCTCTCTCTCTCTCTCTCTCTCTCTCTCTCTCTCTTTTTCACATTTTCACATTTTCAGTCTAGTTTGTCCCCCCATAACCTTCTCACAAACTTGCCCATGTTCACTTCGAGTTGTGACTGCCCCACACACCACGGGTGTTTAAGGATCTCCTGTGGGCTCGGCCTTTCATCGTCGTTCTTCTTTAAGCAGTAGCCTAAGAAATGCTTGAAAGATTCGGACCAAAAGATCAGTTCCTCAGGGATATCCTCCAACTCCGGCTCGTATTCAAGTATGAGCGATAACAATTCGATGGGTCCCAAAGGATGTGCATTGTTGGTGTGGAATGGGAACTGACCTTTTGCCACCTCTAGTAGAGAAAGACCCAACGACCACACATCACAGCTCACTGTATAGGGCTTGCCCATGATTCGCTCGGGCGCCATATAATACTGTGTGCCCACAAAGGTTGTTGCCAACGAATTGACTACTTCTCCACTCACTCCAAAATCGCATATCTTAACGTTGCCGTGTTTATCAAACAAGATATTGCTAGGCTTGATGTCCCTGTGAATAATCTTTTGCAGATGTAAGTAGCTTAGACCTTTTAAGACCGATTCCGCCACTTTCCCAAGCACCTTCTCACTAACGCGGTTCGTGCTGTCTATGTCGAGCACTCGTTTGTAGATAGCATCAAGTGTTCGTCCGCCCATGAACTCCATAGCAATTCCAATCATGCAATGTTTCTCCACCATGAAAGTACCGTAGTATTTGACAATATAAGGCGAGTGGCACAGCCTGTTGTATTGCAACTCGCGGATGATCTGTTTTTGAACATTAGGGTCAGGATCCGCATTAATTAGCTTGAGAGCAAACACAGGCGAGCCTTGCACTAGTACGCACTTCGAAACCGAGCCGCCATTCCCCTCGCCAAGCTTACTTAGCTGTTTAATGCCGTTGGAATTGGCGAGGAAATTCCAGTCGTCAAGGCTTAGGTGTTCTAGGGCAATCTGTACATTGTCCAGCTGAGAGCGGCTCCGGCCACTTGCGATGGACGAAGACGCCGGACTGGCTTTGTTGTTGTGGCCCCGATTGGCAGAATACAAAGATTGGCTCGTAGAACTGCCGTCTCCTGGTGTCAAGGAGCTCTGCGGCGTGTAGGAGTGAGAGCCATCGATCTTCGAGAAGTCTATGGGCACCGGCTTGCGCCGAAGCTTGCCGGAAGGCTTTGGAAAGTTCGGCAAAGGCACCGCATTATGCTGCGAATGGCTATCCAGATCACCATCCGATCGCTCGGGCTGTACAAGCAGAAGCGGCAGAGGGATCAGAAGCAGTAGTGTCAGGTTTTGGGGATGCGGCTTTGTCTCTGGGATGTTGAACATCGCGTTGCGGTCCGACATGATGGCGAAAGATGAAGGATGCGGTTTTGTGGCGACGTTTTGCTGAGAATTGTGCTGTCAAATGGCCGCTTAGGAAAGGATAGTGTCTGCTTGTGTACAATGTTCCTTTGGCGACTTTGTGATGGAAACGCGCACACTTGTGTTCAGGAGGCTGCCTCTTGTCTTTGAACGAGTTGAATTAGCTGGGACACAAGAAGAATTGTATTTTTTAGATCAGGACTGGTTGTGTTTGCCCGTGTTTCATCTGGCCCATTGATTTTAGCTCTAGGTTTCTGCACCCAGACACAGGAGGTGAGGTGATGAAGCTGATGTGACAGAAAAGCGCGTAAAACGTGCGACATTGCGTGCGACATTGCGTGCGCGTTGCTACTTCGCCTTGGCATTCTAGATGGCTGTTTAGGAAGCCCGTGCACAGCGAACTATCTGCACCAGGCGACCGGTTTCTTTGCACCGGAATGTTCGATACAGATATTCGAGATGTGATTTGGATCTAATGGACGATGTTTCTTTCCGCTACTATTTATGTTTTTCTTAGATTTCCTTTGTTTGCACCTTTGTCCGTCTTCGTCTTGCTCACTTGATGTACTTTGAAATGTATTGTATAGGTTCCTCTTTTCATACTTTCTTCTTGCTCTTTTTTGTTGCTTTCTTGCCTGGTGTAACCTTCTTGATGAGCTTGTCTTTTTTCGAGTCAATCTCGTCGTTGTTAACTTCTGCCTCCGCCTCCTCGTCTTTGACCGTGTCGTCTTCCACAACATCCTCGTAGTCCACAACCTGTTTGCTTCCGCCGCCGCTGCCAATAGAGCTGCCCGTTTTGTAAATTGCAACTGGGTGTGACACGCCATTATATTTTCTCGTGAAGGCAGATTTGACCTTGGAGGGGATCCCCTTGGTGATGTCTGCGCCCTTCTTAGTCCCCACACCGAGCTCCAAAATGCTATCCCAGTCATCTTTAGTCAAATAGTAATGGTCCATTGTATCTATGACTTCGGCAATGCCTTGTTCGCCTTGAGCTAATAACGGCTTGGTGATGCCATCTCTCAATACTGGCAAATACTCCAACCGAAACTCGCTCTTACTGGTCGAAGTTCTCAATCGCGTGTGGTATTGCAACTCCTGAAGTAATCTTTGGTTCTTCATAGTTTTGGAGTTGTTACCGAGCCACGATGTAAAGTTAATTCTGCTAATGATCGACCCGTTAGTTTCCAGTGCAGGTAAAACGGTTGACATCACTCCGTGAAAAGGCAATAAACTCCATTGCTGCTCACTCGACCGAATCAAACTGTTGATCCTATCTGACTCACTAATTGCGTCTGCTGCATTAGCCACACGCGTCAAGTGTTCTTTCTGCGACAGTACATGGGGTCTCGTAAAAAGGTAATTCTCTTGAATCATTAAGGGGGCAAAGTCAATATCATTGAAATACAAGTCCAACTTATCGTTTAGTGTGCTGCCTGAGTTCGGATTGAAGATAGGTCCGCCCAAAAGTGTAGACGTAATGTCAAATGGCTTTAACATGACGTGCTTTTTCCAGCTATCAGCAATTGCCTGAGAGTTTTCATGCCCTATCACTTTTTGTGTTTTCGACACAGTGGACATCAAATTGATGATCTGACGGATATCATTCCCTGTTGCTTGGACCAATTTACCAATAACAGAAGGCTCTAATTTGAGCTTCTCTCTATGTGCAATTGTAAGCAACCGTGCTCTCATTTCAACCTCGCTTGGTCTTTTGAATGTCAAATTGTATGTGACCTTGTCGAAAGTTCTCATCTTCGGGAGCGTGCGATCATTGCAGATTAGAATCATTGGCATTTGGGTAATCCGACAGAATGCGGACAACGCCCCAGCACCACCATGATCTCCACTTGACATTCCGTCTACTTCATCCATAATGAGACAGAACCTGCGCTCGTTCTTGTTGTGCTGTGCATCGTGCTGGTGCTTGAAAAAACCAACCACAGAAGTGTTATTGAGTACGGACTTGACGTCCGCATTGAGAAGGGACTTTGATCTCACATCTGAAGCGTTCTTTTCCAAAATGTCAAATCCCAATTCTTTTGCAACAAGATGAGCAGCGGTAGTCTTTCCTATTCCAGGGGCTCCAGAAATAAGGGCAGCACGATATAAGCCAGCATTATCAGGGCCTGGGACTTTAAAACCTTTTTTTGCATTATCGAACCAGTTAGCTAGCCAGCTTCTTAATTTAGCAATCTGGGCCTTGTTCCCGCAGAGCTGAGAAATATCTGAAGGCGCATACCTGACTGTCCACAACTTCTCACTGTTAGGGACTTCCCTCTTAGAAGACAGGGAAAGAGAGCTATTCCCGTTATCCTTCAGATTATCCTTCATTGCAGCTGCTTTCTCTGCACCTTTCCTCTTAGCCTCGCGTTCTTGTTCCGCCTTCTCGTCCGCAATGGCTTGTTCCCTGATACTCTTCTCCTCTTGCTCACGCTTCCGCTTTGCTGCCTGGGCACTCTCGCTATCACCACCCTCAGCTGGCATCTTTTGTAAGAGTTGTAAAAAGCCCGCCTCATCAATTGCCTTGATGCCTAGATCCTTGATTTTCTTTACTTTTGATGGACCCGCCTCTTCTCCTATAACCACCAAACTGGTTTTCTTCAGAATGCTCTTTGTTACACGGGCACCATAGCGCTTGGCAACAGACTCGGAAGCATCCCGATCTAGATTGGGAAGAACACCCGTGAACACAATGGTGAGTCCACCCAAGCAGTTTGGTGCTGCCTCAGGGAGTTCAACGGTGCCACTTGGCGCTGCGACATTTTGTTGTTTGCTTTTCAAAGCAAAATAATTCAATTTCCCATCTGATTCTGGAACTTCAGGAAGCTCTGCATCGGGAATTGTCGAAAGAACGTCGTCTGCATGGATGCCAGCGCCCGAGGAAGAGCTGACCTCATTTGTCTTCGTTTCCTTTTTGCCAACAGTAGCAGTTTTTCCTCTTTTTGGTTTCACAGGTTCCGTGGGCACCTCTTCTATACTCAAGTCATCATCATCGAGATCCATTTCGCCCTCCTCTTTGTCGTCATCGGCCAAATCCACCTCGAAATCCTCCTCGTCTTCCTCATCATCTTCGTCTTCGTCCTCATTAGGTTTAAATTCCTCTTCGGAGTCTTCCATGTCAGAGTCCAAATTTACATATGTTTTTTTGGCGGCTTTTCTGGGCGATCTTTTGGACTGCTTAGCCCTCTTGGAGGGTGACTCGGTGACTTTGCCCGTAGAAGAGATCTTCTTGGCACTGGCGCCTTTTGGGGACTTTATGTCATCAGAAAGCACCTTGGCTTGATCATCGCCATTTTTATCAAAGTATTTGCTAGTGTTCCTGGACAGCGTTTTCTGCTTTTTAACTTGGTTTTGATCCGGACTCTTCACATCTTGGGGACCTGACAGTCGTTTCTTTATCTGAACGGGTTAATACCATAATCAAAGCTCAAAATATCACAGTGTATACTTCTCATATTACTTACATTTGCCAATTGATCCTTGGTTCCAAAAAACAGCCGGATGTCCACCATTTTGCTGGAGTATGAAACTTGGAGAGGAGACACGGTTGGGTAAACTTATCGGTTAAGATGCGCGACATTTGCATTGCAATGGAGAGGAAGACACTGCGCTTATCAAGCGCTCTTTCCACTCGTGCGCCAGGTTATACTCTGCTATCTATGCTACGTAGATGCCCAATAGATTACTGGTTCTTTCAGGTTTACCCTAGGCTGGGCTCTGTGTTTTGTATAATTTTCTGTCCTCAAATAGAGCACATCAGTTCAATGCGCGTTTGGCAAAGACTCACTTCTTGGTGCTTTCCTTGTCAAGAAATTCCGTCCAAAGGGAAATTAGTCCCAGTCGCAGGTTTCTTGTTTCGTCAGGCTTTCCACTGTGCAACAAGCCTGCTTGGATTTTCTTGTCGTCGTCCCAGTCTAGCAAGCCGCTTATAAGCAGGAGTGCCTCGAACTTCTTAGTGTCTCCTCTTGGAATTTGTAGAAAGTTCAATATCATGTTCGAAATTAAGTCCCGGTCAACGGAGTGCTCGGGGTCGCCCAGCTTCTGCTTGAGCATGGAAAGCGACTTGGTCAAGTGTTCGTTGAGGATGATTGCTTCGTGTCTCAACTTTCCTATGATGATTTGCTTACTGTGTACCTCTTCCTGGAGCTTAGCGATTTTACCGTTCTCTTCTGTAAGGTGCTGGATAGTTTCAGTCTTTTCGTTTGACTCCCTGTTATAGCATTCATTTTGTACTTTTAGTTTCTCAAGCTCGTCCAAACGCTCTTCCAACTCCTTTTCTTTGCTTTTCAATGATGCGTTGAGCTCGTCTATCTTCGTTTCCCAGTGTTCCCTAGTATTATCCGCAAGGGAGCGCAACCCTGAAAGCTCCTTCTCCTTCTCCTCTAGTCTCTCCTTGAACTCCTCAACTACCAGGCCCAAATTCTTGATATTTATAGCTGCCTCCTCCCTTTCCACTTCAAGCTCGCTGTAAGCGTTCTTTTGTTCGCTGATTTTTTTGTTCAACCGGCTTACCTCGTTCTCCAAAGCATATTTTTCGTCTTGGAGTGTTTCGTCCTTTGACTGATACTCTCTTCTCAATGAACTCAACAGTTGACTTAATCTATCACATTCTGCATTCAAATCAGTTGCTTCTGTTTTGAGACTGTTGACTGTATCGGCCAATTTCTTTTTTTCTTTTGCCCATAGAGTTCTTTCTTCGTCAAATTTTGCATTTTGCATTTGTGCTGCATCGTGCTTCTCGGTGAGTGTTTTTAGCTGTTTTAGTGCCTCGTCTCTTTCTGCACTCACATCCGCTAATTCTTGTTTGACTTCCTCTAACTCTACTTGCGAAGCCTTGTAGTTTTGAAATACCGTTTTCATGCTAGATATTTTTCTGAGGAAGCCTTCAAGTTGATCTTGTGTTTGGTCTCTCTCTGCCTCGACTTCAGCTAGCTTTTCCCGAAGTAGATGTATCTCACGAGAGGTGTCCGTTGGGACCTCGACCTTTAACTCAGCCTGAGCGGGAGTGGTTGCCGCTTGCATATTTTGCAACTCGAAATTCTTCTTCTTGAGCTCGTCTTGCAATAGTTTGACCTGTGCTTTCAAGTCTGACACCTCTGATATCTGCTGTTCAGGCGAGAATTGTAAGTTTGTAGGTGATAGAGCAGTCTGGTTAGGAAGATCGGACTCGGAAAGTTTTGCAGCGCTAGAAACCTCTTCCAATGCTATCGGGCTTATTACCTTTGGTAAAATGCTGTCTTCGTCAAAGTTCGGGATGTTTTCTATCGTCTCCATGCTTGGCAGATTATTTTTTGATTTGTTAGTAGTCCCTTTAGGAGCTATAGTTTTCTTGATTTCCTCTGCTTTCTTGGCTTCCTCAGCTAATCTAGCTTCTTCTGCTAATCTAGCTTCTTCTGCTTTCTTGGCTTCTTCTGCTTTCTTGGCTTCTTCCGCTAATCTAGCTTCTTCTGCTAATCTAGCTTCTTCTGCTTTCTTGGCTTCCTCAGCTAATCTGGCTTCCTCTGCTAATCTAGCTTCTTCTGCCAATCTAGCTTCCTCTGCTTTCTTGGCTTCTTCCGCTCGGCCATTCTGCGAATCTGTAGCCTCTCCAGAATTGCCGTTTGCTCCATTTGTTCCACTCTCTTCCTCTCGCGGGTTACTTTGAAGGACTCCCTCTTTTCTTGTTTTGACTGGAACAGTTCTAACCATCAGTGAGTTGATTGAACTCAATGAGGCAGAACTACCGGGCATACCGTGATTGTTCAGCGAACTCCCATTTCCATTTGTTTTGACCAGCAGGTTGGACTTGCTGAGCTTGGATATACTCGAAGCTCCTGATTTCGTGGACAACCCATTGCGCTTGTTGGGCAACCTCATGCTGGGCTCTTCGTCAAAGTCGGCCACGTCATCCTCCCAGAAGTCATCTGCATCCTCATTGGACCAAGAGGGCGACGTACACCCTGTATCCGCCATAATTGTGTGGTTGTTTCTCCGCTTGTCTACACAATGCTGGATATTCTGGACGGACATATATATGAGCGCGTTGCCTGGGCGCTGCGGAGGAGCGCTGCGGAACAGGACGTCGGCTGCGAAAGAACGAGTGAAGCCACCACTAAAACCAACTCATTCAGACGAAAAAATGTAGGCTCCGTAGGTGCTTCGAGCGAAAAGCCAATTTGGGTGGGATTTTGGGCGTCCGCTTTTTGGTTTGTGTCGTATGTTTTTCTTTGGTTGTTTAGTCTTCATTTCTTTAGTAAGAATGCTTGTTGATCTCCGGGTCTCGCACCATGATTGAATTGCCTCTGCTGCTGGTTCCTACCCCCACCGTTTTAGCCGAGACTGTTTCTTACTCAATGGCGGACATCTCCTTCGTAGCCTACGTGTCGTGTTGTCAACAAAAGCTCCAGGTTTGTATCTAAGCACTAAAATACTACACACGTGGTACAATCCTACTGCCTCGGGTTCCCTTGCTCTTAAAATCTGATCCACCGTGTCACCCACGCTGGTCTCTAAACCAATGGAGTCAAAGCCAGAATTTGTCTCTTTTTGGCGTTGTCCACAGAGAAGGCAGTTTTGTCAATATCGTTGGGGCGGCCAACTGGAATTTTACCCTTCAAAGATTTAAAGTTCTTGTTGATTCAACACCAACTGACCATATCTTCCGGCACTCATAATCTCTCACAAAGTCTTTCTCCATAGCAAATGGCCTTCGGCAATGTCCCTGATCAATGAAGGAGAAAGCTCAGAGGCCCATTAAGTACCTATTGATGATTTCAGCTGAGAAATTCATCAAGGATCACTGAAGCGGTGTGCAAGAAGTAGGCACTTTAGGATGGTTTTCAACGCTTGATCGAAAGCTGCCTCGGGCAAATACTCTCCACAACTTCGAAGGACCTTATCATTGTTCAAGAAGCTTGTAAGGTGATTTCCCTTCCCGGTGGTTCTCACTGAACGACCACCCTGTAGCCTTTGGAGAGAAGCTTAGGATATGCTGAGCGATAAAGCCGGTTGTACCAGGGCGAATACGGTTCAGACATTGATGGGAGAGAATTGTAATATTGAAGTGAAAATTAGACTATGGTAAACGAGGTCTACTTATATTGTCTTCGGTGAAGGTGGATTTCGCAGCCAAATAAAAGGCCCAACAATGTACAGTGCCGACCAGTTCCCCGGTCCCAGGAGTCCATCATGGTGTCGGGCAATGCCACTCTTTAATCCGAAACTACTATACTAATCAACTTATTTTCCTTTATTAAGTGAAAGAATCCGTTTATATACGTCGCACGAGGCGGAGATGGTGCTCCCCCAAGCACAACTATGGAGGGGCTGTGTTTGTGTAATTAGTCATATCTTCGTCCATCTTAGATGTTCGATGGATACAACATGATTCTGACAGAAGCGCCAAAGGTCTTTGGAGGCAAGTTCTTCTTGAAGTTGGCTCTCACAACACCGTTGTTACCGTGGGTTCTGGTCACCTTGCCCCAGATAACTCTGATCTTGGTGCCTCTGACCTCCTTGTGAGCTCTGTACACGTAGGCAATTCTCTTACCCATGTAGAACCTGGCATCCTTGGGGGACTTCACACCATCGATTTGAATCAAAGACACGTTGGGGTTGGTGACGCTCTTGGAACGCTGGTAGGACAAGTGCTTACCCTTAACGTACACTGTAAAGTTAGTATGAGTTTTCTGTAGCGGATTCGAGTGCTTCGTCTGTGATGTTGGCGGATGCTCTGTTTCTGGCTGCTCGTTCATGTTCAAGGACAAACGGAAATTCAGCAACCACGATTGTTCTTGAATCTCTTGGCCGATTGTTCTTAAATCTTAGCGGACAGTGACGAGCACCGGAATTCGTGGTTTGGACTTGGTGTTGTACATACATCTGTGAGATTCAGCCATTGTGTATCAGTTGGAAGATGAAGAAGAATCCTTTACTGGAGAAAAGGTCAAATTTTTTCCGTCAGTGTGAGTAGGAAAATTCTTCGCGCGCCTGCACACGCCGTGGTACCTAGTGCGAGAGCGAGCATAGTCGTAGGGCCGCGCTTCTCCACCGGCTGCGCGCCGAGGAGAGCGGTCACGTGCAGCAGTCGTCCGAAGCCCTTGGTGGTGTCACGTGGAAAGCCCTCGCGCCAAGCTGCTGTGCTGGCGTCCATGCTTTTCTACAGCGAGCAGGCTCGGAAGCAATCTCATAATTAGTGGTTTCACGCGAAGGTCTCGAGGCGCCTCTCTCACGTGGCAAACATATTAACGCTAGTAGCAAGCTCAACACCTCGCTAAGTCCCTTGACTTCTCATCGCTCTCAAGAGTCACTTCTCATCGCTCTCAAGAGTCACTTCTCATCGCTCTCAAAGAGTCACTTCGTTTTCGCTCTCCCACTTCTCCCTGTTCCATCGCCAGTGTAGCATTGAGTCACTCTCGTACTTGGACCCCTTGGCAGAGCCCAGCGGCACGTTGCATAAACTCAAGCTGGCCAAATTGGCCAAACTGATCACGGGGTCGTCTCCAGCTTGCATCTGCAGCATGTCCTTGTTGTCAAACCAGCGCACTTTCCAGGACGTGCCAGCCTCCTTCTCCTGTTTTCTCATTTCCCGCTGTTCGTTCTCAATTTGGGACTTGGCCTCCGAAATGGCATCGTAATTACCGGCCTTGATGGCTATTGCAACCTTCTCCCACGCTCTACGCGACTCTAACTTGTACTGCTGCTCGAGAGGCTTCACAACGAGGTGCTGGGGCGACGACGTGGCAGCATTGTAGAACAATTCGTCTGAGCTGCCTGGTGTGTGATGACCCTTGCCAATGTACGACTTACCGGTCCACTGGCCACTGATTGTGACTATTGCGTTCTCCTTGTGAGCACTGGCCAACTTGTCAGAGAAGATTCTAGCCTTGTACGTGTGCTTCTTGCCACTGAAGTAGCCGCGGCCCGCGTAGTCGATCACCGTGAGGTACCCAGACGAGCTTTGGATATACGACGTGCCCTCCAACTCTACGAATGGAGACGCCACGAGAAGCCCCTCGATGTGCAAAGGAGGAAGCGTGATCATGTAGGTTTCGTTCAAATCAGCAAACTCCAAAATGGCATGCCCGAATTGCTTAACGTTGATCAGCGTTGCGCTGATCGTGGCCTTTATTTGGTTGTAGCCCTGCAACGTGGTGTGGAGCTTTTCATTGCTGATGGCGTAGCCCGTCACTGGAGGGTGATGTGACACCTGCTCGCTCAAAAGTATGGACTCGCCGTACTTCTGGTCCTTGGACACGTCGGGCCATTTACCAACGAAAAGCTCTCCTAAAAAGGGGTTCAACGGTTTCTTCTCGGAGCCCATACTTTCGTTCCTCAGGCAATACTGCGACCTCAACGTGGAGATAAACCACTTGGTCACTGCGATGATTCGCTTGAGAGCCATCGCATTCTTCTCATCCTGGCTGCCATCAGCGTTCAAGAAATTGGGTTCTAACAAAAGGTCTGGGTGTTCTCCCCAGTACTGAGAATATTCAACCAAGGATTGTGGTGACAAGATGAAAGGCGGAGCCGTCAACGAAGACAAGTCCCCATTGTAGGAGGCAATTGACTTGAGAAACGAGGTCCAGGAAGCAGACAGCGCCATTATGAAGGGGATTGCGGTGTAGAAACGGGAATATGGAGTTGGTTTGCGGGTGTGGCGGAAACGGCAAGGTGAGCCAGAAAGTCCAGGGTTCCGATGTCTCGTATCTTAGTGAGTCGGGTTTATGAGAAGTTCGTTAAGCCGCGGAGATGTCCGGGTGTCGGGTATCGGGAGCACCTCGCAGCCATAGCCTCATTCTTGGGTTACGAAACTGGTCTGGTGGTGGACCGTTTGGCCAAGCTCCTCTTCGCTCATTATTTGTATAAGTATTGGTTCTTGTGAGCTTTTCCATGTTCTTTCTATTTCCTTTTTTTTTTTTTTTTGTTAAGTTGTCATTTATAGATTTTGCTCCCTCTCTAAGGATTGCGGTTGCTTAAGCTATCGTGCCGTCCTCGCTAGATGCACCAGTGCTGCGCAGCAGCTTATGAACACTATTTACACTTTATGGATGCTGGTTGTTGGGTCTCAGAGCTTGATGTAGATACTGAAGCGGTCCAAGATTATCGCTAATGAAACCCATGCGAATGAGTAGAAAAGAAGTACTGCGTACGCCAGAACATCCGACACATTCAAGGTGTTGACCGTCATGTTTACCAACCCCGTCATGAGATTTGCAACTAGGAAAATGGCAAGCCCGTTCTTGTTGACGGCCTCAAAAATCTCAGACTCAAGTACACCAAATATCCTTTCGATCAAATTGTAGCCTGTGAGCATGACTGCGTTGTAGCTGACTACCCAGAGAACATACGGTAAGTTGGCTAGTCTGCGCGAGATGTTGCCCGTATAGAGAGAGTCCTTGGCTGCGGCGAACATCAAAAGCAGTATAACTGACATGGTCACTAGCCCCCTAGTAGGGCTGACAGTTAGCCACGACTTGGGGTACCTCCCGAAGTTCATGCCCAAAAGGTTGTTCGGGGTTTTCCGGGTTGTAAGAACAAAAGAGCCAAAAGACTGGCCGAAAATGAAGATACTTAAATACCCTGCGAACGAACAAAGACCCTCCTTATTCAAGGTGAACAAGTTCATTTGTCGGTTGGACTCGTCCAAGATGACGGTTGCGAGCGACAACTGATTCAAAGCGACTTCGTAGAGAATGCCGATAGTCAATGCCACGAAAAACCGGGGAACAAACGCAAATACTGGATCCACGAGCCCCAACACGATGGGCAAAAGTCCCAATGTCATGAAGAAGTTCCAATGTACGCCGTACTCTGAGACGTGTTCCTGATAATCAAGACTCTTGACACTGATCAAGCGAATGACACCTAAGGCGAGAATTGGAAGAGCCTTTACGGTATTGCTTCCAAGCAATTGCAAGTACGATTGCTTCTTCTGCGCAGGGAGAATCGCCTTTTTGATTATCGACCTGGAGTTGGCCAATCCCATCGAAAACACAAACAGCCCAACACCCAAATCCATCATCGAGGTGCCCCACGTTTCGACCTTGGCGAAGCGGCGTGGGAAAGCATGGAAGTCGACCGCCAAGATCGCCATGTTTGTGATTATGAGCATCTGTGCACGGTAAGCAGTTATAAACGGGATTTTCGCCAATAGCTGACGCTGGGGGCTTTGTTTAGTGTGGCCCTTCCGGTTGCCTGTGCCCTTGGAAACCACACCACGGTAGAGGAAGACCATTAGCACTATGATAAAAACACAAGCATATATGCGAGACGGCGCCAGGCTCAAAAGCGTGATTGCCTGGAGCTGAAGCATTACGTCGAAGAAAAATTCCACTGCAAACAGTAGAGGAAATGAGGACAAAACAGTGTTCGGTGCTGCCCAACGCTTGACCACTGTATGGGCTAGCAAGCCTGCAAGCGCAACGGACGTCACTGTATAAATCTCCGTTATAGAGCCGCCAGTGAGGTCGGAAACGAACTTCTCCTTGAGCTCTTTCTGTGGCGACATGCCTGCTGCTCTATTTCGTGTTGATACCAGACCCAGTGTCTGTGACCTGGCCGTTCTTGTTTGGACAACGGGTCCAGCGCGCTCACCAGCACGGGCCGATTGTGGGGGCCAAATCAGAGTTTGGCGCCCCAGCAGGCCCAGGTGCGACGAGAGTGCGACCTAATTTGGGCCGGCAGTAATCGGCATGATTCCATCAGAGGCCAAGCACGGAGAAACGTCAATAGTGCAAGCGTTGAATTAGTAAAACGTAATGGAAACGAAAACGGCCCAAGGACGTTTACCGTCCTTTACTCGATAAAACATGGTTCGCCTTTTCCCGAGCTCTTTTCACGTTTTCATTGGGTACAACTTCTCTTCTGAAATCTGCCCTATTTTTACTGGCACCACAAGCGCGCGCCCTCCAACTCTCTCCGGCTTTCAATCATCTGTCGGCCACAATGGAACAACTGCCGTCAGTGTCAACGCCTTCAACTCCAGGTCTGTCACCCCCAAGTGATCCCAGCATAATGAGTGCAAGCCCCTCAGAACACCTAGAGGGCACTGCGAGCCCTTTAAGCTCGCCATTCTCTCTGTCCATTGACGATATCGATGAGCTCGATGCCTCTCACAAGTTGCGCCCAATTCCCTCTATCGAAGCACATGGCAATACGTCGTCTGATTCCGAGTCAGGCAGAAAAAAACTGAACATCCCGGTCTATTCTAGTGCCCTGGACTCGGAGTCCCAGTTGCCGTCCTCGCGGCCGAGAAATCTACGTCGAAAGATGGTCGATTCTCCGCTTACACCTTCGTCACCTCACTCCGCAAAGCACAAAAAGGCTGTTCGCCGTAAATCTCGGGCCTCTGATGCGGCATCCGAAAAGTCCCACCGTTCAGAGTTTCAGTTTGGTAGTGGATACACACTGACTCCCGCTACTGGAAAAATCTTCCGCAATTTGCTCATCTTGGAGGAAAGCCTACGGCAACAGGTGATCCAGCAGCGCACACTCAGGCGCAAGTATCTCACGTTCCTGACCGCCATGAGCTCTATGATTGCTTCCATCTCATATTACCTATATTTCGGCCCAAGCACAGGTCCTCTTCGTGTGCTTCTCCAGCTTCTACTTCTCATGCTCGTCGTGACGCTTTTGCTCTATCATTTGTCAGGCGAGTATCAAAAGACCATTGTCTTGCCCAGAAAGTTCCTTTCTTCCACTAATAAGGGTCTTCGGCAACTAAACGTGCGTTTGGTAAGGACAAAGTCTTCCTTTACCAACAAGACAGCTGATGCTATTAGAGAGTTTGGATTGTTCTTCTGCATAGTTGCCCTAAAGGTCTTCCACACTATTTGCCCATCCATGATTCAGAACCCCTCTTCAAGACTAGAAGCATGGCTTGTTTCTGGACAGCTGCGGTGCCAGCCGCGATTCGGTCTAAATGATGTAAAACTTGTTCTCATTCCACGAAGTTTCAACACGGATATCAGGGAGGGCTGGGAACTTTACAGAGACGAATTTTGGATCAAAGAAGGAATACGCAGAAGGAAATTGTTGCTAGATTTCACCAGAATCCCCAAGGAGAAGGCAGTCAAGAAGGAGAAAAAAGAACGCCGCAAACGGAAGTCAACTATACTGGAGGACCTCACCCTTAGCGAACAGAACTTGAAGCAGTTGGAAAATATACACTCAAACGCATAACCTGACCGGTTTCTCTTCTACGAGTGCAATAAACCCATCTGGTTTAATTGACTAAGCATAGGGTACCCAAAGTCCAATGTTACATGTTTGGCGTTTCGTTCTTATTCTGAGAGATAGCATGAACGGAAAGAAAAAGAGAAATTTAGTAAGGCTGTCCCAATACAAATGCATATTTTATCAGACAACTGCCAGCAGTTCTAGAAATATTAGTCAGACATAAAACAATGATGTTTTATGTTTGATTTATCTTTGCATTAAACTAGCGATCCTCAAAGGGATGAATACACTAGTTCAAGGAATTTGACATGGAAGGCTACGATCCGCTTCGGTCCACCTAATCAAAATAGAAGACGTTTCTATGATTTCATTTTTGCTCGTAGGCCAGAGCCGTGGAGCGCCAGAACAGTCGCACTGCACAACAGGCCATAGTACTGTAGACCCGTGCACCACCGTTATTTAGCACCATTATCGGTGTTAGTAATGTGAATTCTCTTCACTGATTCCGACTTCTCCAGTGTTTCAAAATGATCAGCCTCAACTCAGTTATACACCCTGATACGAAAAACAAAAGACTCAAGTTCGAACCATTCCTTCGAAAAGAATACAGTTTTGGCCTCGATCCAGATCGCCCAATATGCCAGTTCTATAAGCCAAGTCAACCAGATTCTTGTCCCAATGGACCCTACTGCCCAAACAAGCATGTTGCTGCCATGTTCAATAATAAGATAGTCTGTAAACATTGGCTTCGGGGATTATGCAAGAAGAACGACCATTGTGAGTTTCTTCACGAGTACAATTTGCGGAAGATGCCCGAGTGCTTATTCTACTCGAAGAACGGGTATTGCACTCAAACCCCTGAATGTTTGTATTTGCATGTGGATCCACAACAGAAGATCCCGGAATGTCTGCAGTATGAGAAGGGTTTTTGTCCAGAAGGTCCTGACTGCCCCAATAGGCACGTCAGAAAAATATTGTGTCCTTTGTATCTCACTGGCTTTTGTCCAAGAGGCTACGAATGTGATTACAGCCATCCAAAGTTCGACAATCTACCTCCCAAGTTGCGGGTCGAATATAAACGGCACATAAAAGGTGAGACGAGAGAGGTCGAGAAGATCTCATACGACCAGCCCTTGACTGAGGTCAAGAGAGTCTCGTAAGCCGAAGTCCCTCAATGCATTATATAGATACGAATTAATACTTTCATTGATAATTTACTTTCGCAATGTCGTAGATTCGGTGCAAGTTGTTCATTTTCTAGAACCTTATTTGATCAATAAGAGTTGTTTCTAAACTCGAAAACGACGTATTTGCTTCCTCTCTAGAGGCGTCAATACCCAGCTAATACCAGTGTTATCTTCATCACCGGTATGATAAAAGCTCATTTCGTACTCCTCGTTATCCATGCCCACAAGCAAGACTAACTGTGTTACCCTGACAAATTTTTCACGTAGGTCGTAATCATCCTCACAGATCTCATTAATAATATAAGACAAATCTTTATCTAGCTTCAATGCACCAAGTTCATTGATTTTGAACTTTTTGAGCACTGTTGTGAGTTTCTTTTCGATCATGCTAGCAACGTTCACCACTATGAGACGAAGAAGCTTGTCGTATAATAATGCTTTGTGTAACGTTTGTCGATAGGGTTTGATGATTGAATCCCACGAATCTTTGAATTTCAAAATGGTTCCATTATCATTAAGAGCGGTAGACGAGTATACCATGTAATTCTCCTCATTTGATTCAGGAAAGCAATCAGATATCATGGTTGCAACTTTGTTTTTGATCGAATGGTTGAAAATTTTGAGTAGTGACTGCTTTATTTGTGCGCTGGTTGTATCAACAAATGGCGCAAGTAACTCGTCTCTGATCGTGTGACTCATTTTTTCTTCATCAATACCAAAAGGAAAGTTCGATTTCAAGTAACCTGGATTCCTCAATGTGACGTTGTTAACAATCTGCTCGAAAAACTCCTGCCCGGTAGCAACAGTATTCAAGTAAATGATAAAATGGAAAAGTTTAGGGTTATTTATGGTAATTCCGGGGTTGGCAGCAGAAACGATGGCAGATCCCGTACCCACAACATTTCCAAAAGCACTGGAAGCGCCTTTGAAAAAGCCGCCAACCGATTCAGGAGCTGGAGTTCCTGATCTTGACATGGATGGAGTACTGTTGTTGGCAGCTTCGATTTGGGAGAGAGAAAGAGACAAAATGTTATTGTAACGAGGTTGATTCTCGTTCAAGACTTTTTGGAAAAGTCCATTAACCAAATCTTTCTGTATCAACTTGAACGTCTCAGATACGAACTTTTTAACTGTAGACGTCTGCGCTGAATCGAGAACATTCCTGAGTGTATTATTGAACACCAATGTAACATCTTCAATAACGGAAGAAATGGGTGGCAGCTCAGGTGACTTGGATATGGCTGTTGGTCGCAAGAAAGGTTCAAGAGATGGGAGCTCTTCGATTGTGATAGCCTTTTCAAGAGACCGTCGAAAATAGAATGAGTAAAGAGATTCGAATGCTGGAAGATATTTGTTGCGAATCTTTTTGTTAAAATGGGACGATGCGAGTAGCTCCGGTAGCTTGAGGCCCTCCTTTCCATTCATGGTATCTTCTGAGCTGCCATTGAAATACTTGACAGTAATAAACTTGCAATATAGTGCCCAATGGTGCATAATTGCTGCGAATTCGTTCGCCAAATCACCAACCTCTACTATGGATGCCACGTCATTGTCTAAGACTTCGGAATTCGAAGCGTTCTCCAGCATGTTATCTGCAAGGTGCTTTTTGAGAAAAGTGAAGTTGTGAAGCTTGATGTCTTGAAGTGTTTTATCCACTCGACTGACATCATAGAACGTGTCCGCAATTGTGCCGATCTGAGCGTCAATCTCCCTTTGGATTTTGTTCACAACATAAACTGTAGCCCTGGGGTATGTGTCACTGTAGTATTTTGTTATCAAGGGCGAATGCTGGGAAAGCATGATGGATATGCTTTCAAAAAGACTGGACATTGCATTAGCGTATATTCCTTGTTTTGTTTCGCTTTGCATTGCGGAGTTAATGAGCGTGCGTGACGTGTCGACGATAATGGAGCATATGAATTTAGCATAGCAATTAAGACCGACCTCCTCTTGGTCTATAAGAGGGAAGAGCTGGAAGTACTTTGTGATTTCAGGAACATTCCGCCTGCGTGCGGCATCATCGAAGAGAGTAGTGAACTCCTGCGTAAGCTGGTTCACCCAATTTGTGATTGAAACCGTTGGTAATTCTGGTATTTCCGTGGAAGGAATAACAGCAGATGCAAAGTGCCCCGCTACCAAGTTAGGGTTAAGGTCGTGGTTAATGGTATGAATGCAACGCGCAGCGGCCTCCCAGTTTTTCTTTTCAATAGCATACAGTATCTCGTTGATATTGTTTTTCAACGACTGAGTATCGGCAACAAAAGACAAAGTGCAATTCACATTGCCAATCTCCTGATCCAAGGCCCGGATCTTCGTCGTAAGAGTGCGGCCCAAGTCGCTAGCAGAAGAGAACACTTTTGTAAGTTCGTTGGAGTTGAATATAGCCCGAGAGAGCCTTGCTCTGGTTAGTTCGACAGCAGAAAGCTCTTGCGTATGTTTTCTTGTAGCAGCACCAACAAACTGGGCCAATTGGAAGTCCACCTGCTTGGTATCGGCATCGATCTGTTTAACCAAGTTGGACAAGTCACTGGCCGAAGACGCGTTCTTGAAGCTTTGTACTAGCGAGTCGTACTGTGTATCAAGCAGCGATCCTGATATTTCTGGAAATAGTGACGTAACCGATGTCCGGCTGGTTCCCTCCACCATTGCGTGTGGTGATTGAGTAGGAGCGGTGAACGTTGTAGCGATGTCGGACCGCGAGCTGGATTACGGTGTCCTGCACCGCTCCGTTAAAGAAGATTAATCCGGAGTGAAGATTAGGTAGGAAAGATGATGGATGGCTTAAAACAGTGTTCCATTAGTTTGCCTGAAAGCCGCATATCACTTTATATGCTGTGGCCCGTTCTGGATCTTTTATTACGGCCCCTGTTTTTTTAGGACTGTTTTCCTTCACTGTTAAATCAGACTTGTTCACTTGCTGCGAAAAACTGCAAATTAACACGGCCGAATATGCTTTCAGTTTAGGTAGCGCTATTCTAAAGAAAAGAATCCAGGAAAAATAAAGGAGACCTCAATATACCACGAAAAGCCTCCACTGTCAATTGCCGTGTTAGGTCTACAATACAGCGCTCTGTGGTCTTTTCTTTCTCCTTGTTTCGTGTAAAACCGATATCTTCAGTTCTCAAGAAGCTAACAGTGTGGGTCAAGCCGACAGGGGATGCCCCGCCCACACTAAAAGAAAACAAGTCTGTATCATTTGCTTCTTTCCAGAACGCTCTGCATAGAAATCGATCCCATTCAAGCATTGCCTACGCAGCTGTTTGTTCTTGCGTAGACGATCCACGAGTAATCGGGTTTCTCGTATAGATCTGCTAAGCAAGAAAAGAATTGAAATAGTGAAAAGAAAAAAGGAAAAAAGACCAAAAAGAGAAGACACCATCGCTTGAAAGAACTTGTCCCTGATTGTGGTTCGAATACGCCTTTGCTCGGTAGATTTACCTTACTCTTTCCAGTAGTTAGCCTCACCGTTGCGATTCCTCCTACATAAGACCGCTTACTGTCGTTCCAACGCACGGAGCGCAACGATGCCAAATATAAGCAGCAAGATTTAATCTTCGGCCGGGCCTCCGTTACCATGCTGGCCAGATTGTAAAAATAACACATAGAGACAGGACTATAACTACTGCTTGTTTTCACGTTCGTTTTCAACGTCAAGAACGGTGATCCAAAAAATGCCAGTATCGTTAAAGGACTTATCTCGCCATGAAATCTCATGTAATTTTAAATCTATAGAACAAGCTTCTCATTATTTATGATAGGTTCAAGTCCTATTAACCGTATTAATATTTTATATTAAATACTTTCCCTTTTTTTAATAAATATATTATTATTTTTGGGGAGACTCTAGTGTTGGCAATTATAACTAAATTGTATTTAGTGCAAAGTATAAACAACATTCGATCTTATGTAAATCACTATTTTTCAAAATAGTTAACAACCTTTTCAAGTGTGAGTATATGTGTAAAGATTAACAGACCTTTGGATGATCTCGTTTTTGTGGTTTTAAGCCAGTTACCTTTAAGTACCCATTGCTCTTTTCTCAATCACAAAGAGAATAAGCCTTTGTGGAAGCTAGTCTATTTCAAAAATACCGGGTGGCTCACTTTGAGGTGCGCTCATGGTTTCGTGATGGCGGAAGTGCTGTTGCCTCTTTGAAAGACCTTGTGGAGAGCTTCAACCATGTATAAAGACAGACGCCAAGCTCTTTTATTTTCTCTTCAAGAGGGACCATTGTTGGGATATCCGGTTTCTTAGACCTCTTTATGGCTCCAACTAATTTGGGGCAGATAGAGCTTTTGAGCTATAGTGACCGGGGCAAACTTCAAATAGAAGATATCTTGTTCGTGCCTTCCTCTGGAGCTATGATAGGAACATATCACATGACGGTTAGCTCCACTACTAAAAGTGGGCTCAATGTAGGGTTCTCGAAAGCAGATCCCAACATTCAGGACTGGTTCTATTTAAGAAATCGTTGGCTACCAATTTGGTCAAGCTCGCAGAAATTTAGAAGCTTTTATTTAACATGATACAAATTCAGGCCAAAGCACCCATTGGGTCATAGAATGGAAGCGTCGTAAAATTCTTGCTCTTCCATAAGTCGTAAACACTTTTATCGACGTACTTCTTACTGGTCACAATCTGGAACACATATTCGTCAAACCAAGCATCAGTCATGACAAAGTAGCCCTTGTCGCCTACTTCATCACCCCAAGAGTTTTCAATTTTCCAACGAATTGGTGCTCCGGTCTTGGGGTCCAAATGAACACCGGTGATCACCATAGCGTGTGTCATTGCCGAGGATCCTGTCCTTAATCTCTCTGCCTTTGAGAGCTTCAAAGAGGTATTGAAGGCAAGCCCGTAGTCGTACGATCCAGTATCCAAAATACCAGTTGCGTTGTTGTTGAACTTACCAACATCTGAACCAAAGAATATTGGTTCATTGGCCTTCAACATTGCAATGGCGGCTTTCTTGATTGTGGGCAATTCCAAGTTGATGTACTCAATAGGCTTACCCTCAAAGACGTTGTTCAATCTGTCCACAGTGTACAAGGCATTGTACTGATTTCTTGGGTCATTGATCAAAGAGAATCTCTTAGACACATTGTACCTTGTATGAGTCTTATAAAAGTCAAGCGGTGTTGTCTCAAAGGCGAGGTACTTGCCAGTTTTGTCCTTGAATTCCCATGTGAACGAGTCCGTGGGCTTTGGTGGCGTCCCCAAGGAGAGCGAGATAATGTTGTAGATCTCTTTGTTCATAGCATTCTTGACGGCGATTACGTGGTCCTTAGAAGAGCCGCCAGACACCAATTTGCGCAAGATCAATGCGTACTCACGCAACTTGTTTGACAAGATATAGTTCAAAGATGAGGTGGCAATAGACTGTGCATTGTCAGGGAAAACTTCGTTGGGGAGCACACCGTATTTCTCAATGACGTTGACAATCATGTCCCATTGGCCACCATCATTTACAGAGCCTGAAAACAAGAACTGCAAAAGCCGCGAGTCCAAGTCTTCATGGGCAGTATCAATGACATTCTCCAAGAAAAAATTGGCCTTTTCCAACTTGTCGTAGAAGAACAAGTAGCTCTGCGACAACTGGAACGATCCCGGGTCCAAATTGTAGTTCTTGATGATGTGGGAACGCAACACGTTGCAGGTGGCGAAGATCCAGCATCTGCCCGAGGATTTTTGGTTGTCCAAAAACGATGGAGAACCGATCACATCGACCTCCACGTTGAAAAGATACCGATCCTTTAGAGCCAACTGCGAACCAGAGCTCGCAGTCACGTTTGCAATCGAGTTGTGTGCCAAAGCATTCTGCACCAAGCGGTTTTTAGCGTCCTGCAACAACTCAGCTTCCCATGTTGCTAAGTTTCGTGTCGTGATTGGGTTGGAAACATCCTGGTTGTCCAACTTCAAGTCGCCTATCAATTGGTCCAATTCGTGCGGCACCTTTTCGTTGAGGAGCAGCTCTTGCGGTTCGCTTTCACGCACGTGGTGATTATCTTGTTTGGAAGCGGAGGCACCCATTGGGAAATTGTGTTTTTGTTGGATGTCAAAGCTGCGAAACCTGGGGAATACCTTCGCTTTATACCCGAAAGAACCTGTAGCCTTATCAGCCCGCATAACCTCTATCAGAGTGCAGGGCGGAACGAGGGTGTGGCTTCAGATAAAGGGGGGTCTGCCTATGGAGATACCCCGGTCCGTAATCGGGTCTCAGAGTGTTACGTTGCTCATTCCGGGCCCAAGGAGAAGCATCCATTGATATTTTTAGCTTCTTTCGGATGTTGAAAAAAGGCAGATGCAACGCAGGCTTCTTTTTGCCGAACGGGTCGTTTCTCAGCCTGGAGCTATGGCTGGCAGACCGAGCCACACGGCCAACTATATATACTCGCTAGCTTACTTTGCTCAGAAGAGCTGGAGCTCTAGAATATTAGATTTTGCTCTCTTCATCCTCACGCCGCTTCCTACGTTCACACTGCTCGAACCGTTTGATGCTGTATATATTGACGGAAACTTCTACTTGAGACTTTTAAGCTTCTACTTGAGACTTTTGAACTGCTTCTTGTCCGATTTGAACTGTGTAGACCTTTTGGTGATTCTAGGCTTCTTGACTTTACCCTTCGCACTCTTTAGTCCCTTGATGCCTGCTATCTGCTGGCCCTTACTTGCCCTGGCACCTTCTGCCACCATGTGTCCGGCGGAGTTGCGGTCGGCCTTACCCAAAAGCTTCCGGGCCCTCCCGATCTTGGTCTTTTGATCATCGGTCAACCGCACCTTCGTCTTTTTGGATGCTCTGATATTGTCAATGTGGTTTGGTGAAATAACAGAAGGCTTGGCATGGGCCTTGGCCCGCATAATTCGGAGCTTCCTGTTCTTCTTGCCCTCCTCTTCCGCCATGGGCTTGTCGTTCAAAAGCAACGCCTTATTCACCGAGAGTGTGTCTTTAAACTGTACAAGGGCGAATCCTTTCCCCATGTTGGATTTTGCGTCTCTCACTACTCTCACCGATTCCACATCATCGTCAATTTTGGCATTGAAGTAGCGCCAAAGCGTCTCCTCCTTCTCCTCAAAGTCCAAGTTGCCAACAAAGATTGTTCTCTTGTTATCTTTCGGGCTTGGGTGCGCAACGTGGTCCACACGGATGTGGTTGTGGTCAAATACCGTGGCATTGAGTAGTGCGGGCGCCTTCAATGAAGACTCCTTATCCTTGAACACAACGTACGCGTTAACGGTGTCTCTGCTATTGTGGAGAGATTTGCGAGCAAACGCAATTTTCCTGGGGAGTGCCTCATCAAACGATATGGATCGGAACCTGATCGATTCGATAGCACCGAGGTGCTGGAACTTCTTCTTGAAGTCCTTGTACGTGCTCTTCGAAGAGATCACTTTGTTCGAGACGTTTCCAACAAACACCGTGCGTTCGGCCTTTTCGAGTTCCAGCTGCTTCAAGTCAACTGACTTCGCCTGCTGCGTCTTCGGGGCCTGTTTCTGCCCATCTGGCGCACCCCCACTACCGTGTTCACTATCACTGTCGGAGCTACCGTCTCCTGATGCTCTGTTCTCGATGCTGCCAGAGTTTTCTTCGCTGGTTTTTTGTGCCTTTGGCTTTTTGAGCTTGTTGGCTTTGGGTGTGTCCTTTTCCTCGGCTCTGGCCATGTACTCGTCCTCAAGACCCTCGTTCTCCTCCGTCTTCTTCTGTTTCTTGTGGAGCTTTCTCTTGCTTTCGCTTGCTTGGGCTTCTTCCACATGCTCATCTGGTCTTTTTTCGTCTTCCAGATGCTGGTCAGAAGAGTCCTCTTGATCCGATTGAGCAGGAACCTCAACCACAGTTCTAGACTTGAAGGCCGGCCTGTCCACAGGACCAGCGGATTTCTTCAACAACAGCTTGACACTCTCATCTACCTTAGAGTTACCGAACAACGACGTGAAGGCCGACATTGGAGGATGCTGTACCGGGTATGCTGGCAGATTCGGGTGCCCTGGGCATCTCATCTCGGTGCTATTTTTCCGGTGCACGGGTCTCTTGCGCCGCTCCAAGCGCGCCGGCCACGGAGGGCCTGTACTTCTTGCTCGAGCCCTGGCGGCACAGAAAGATTCCGGAGAACTCGGCCCACTGAAGAAAAGCGCCGTTCCTGAGCTGATTTTTTTAACCTTGCCGTCCACTCTGTGCTGCCTTTTGTATTCAAAAGCGTAGGGCGCCGCTGCGAAGCGAGCCACGGCAACTCGAGCCGCCCCGCCCGTCGCAGCTGGCGCTATATTTTCGTTGCTCATACATCTCTCCAGATCCTGCACGAGGCCCGTGGTGCGCGAGTGCACATTGTCTTCCATCCACAAGAGCCTCTCCATTTAGTCTCATACACCCATCACAATCCCCATTTGTTGCCGGAAAACAGTGCTGAACTGCGAAAAGTCCTGCTCGGAGAGAGACCTCAGAGTACAGACACAAAGCTCTACGCTGCCTTCTTGCTTCACAGCGCACGTGCCCGGCCCAACGTTCTTGCACGTGATCGTTCGTCCATCTCCATAGCCAAGAATGCCCGGCCACGACTACCAATCGGCGTCCGAAAGTGTTCTACTACCCCCCGAAAGCAACGGCACTGCTGCACAAAACAAGACCCTGCAGCCGCCGGCAAACTTACCCTCGCCCCTGTCTGCGTCCGAACTCCCCCAGACCAAAGACTCGCCGTTGACCGACATCGGCACTTCTCCCCCGCCGTTTGAAATCGCGTCTCTCCGAGATAAACGGGCCCGTTCACGAGACAGCTACGAAAGCTCTGAATTGAGCGACTTGGGCGACGACGAGTCTGAGGCAGAAACTGACAAGATGGACTTTTTGAACGATGAGACTAGTGCGGGGCACGCCGAGAAAGAGTCCGACTTACAACGGCTCTCAGAGCTTTCTGACCTAGCCCAGCTCCAGGAGTTGGACTCCGAGGATTCAGACAAGGATTTCGTGGCCAACACAAAAAGTCCCTCAATGGTCGCTGCCCCAGAAGTGGAGCTACACAGATTGCAAGCTGACAGTGCACGGCCGCCCAAACGACTGCGTGAAGTCATGGACTCCAACTCCGGGGATTCTTCAGAGGACATCTTCGATCGGCCTCAAGACTCCGACCAGAAGAAAAGAATGTTCAACGGCGGCAATTCTGACGACGACGATCTCACCAGGGCGACCGATTCGCGGGGCGACGACCGGATCAATGTGCTGCCTCCCGAGGCAAATGGAATTTCCGCCAAGAGCATCAGCGAGAGCATAGATAACACAAACAAAGTCGTGGAGGCATCGCTAGCGACTGCAGTTGAGCCTGCGGGTGCTCTCGAGGCCTTGGATGCCATGAAGAAGAGCATGGTGGATGCTGATGCCACCGACGAATTGGTCAAAAGCAACGCAGAGGACGCTTCAGTCAAAGACAAGTTTGATGAGGATGGCGGTTCTAGGGATGAAGAAGATACAATCAAACTGGAGCAAAAAGACGATGAAGAAGTAGATCAGGATCCACACCTGGATAACGAAGAGATGCCGCCGACTGCACAGGTTGCCGAAGACTTGGACTTGGATGAGCAGAGGAAAAGCGCTGTGGAAGAGCTCATCTCGATTGAAAAGGATTTTTCTTTGCTTCGTGACAAGCTCTATCGTGACAAGCTCAGTCTCTTGGAACACGAGCTACAGCTCTGCTTAGACGGGTCGCACCCAGAGCTCCTTCAAATATACTACCGGGTGAACGAGTTTTACCAAGACAATATCAAATTGGCAAATGCCACGTTGAACTATAGCTTGAAGTGCATCAACACCGAAACAGTCGCGACGAGGACTGCAATCCACCAAAACTTCATGAAGAATTTGTTGGGAATGAAGAACGACATGATCACCGATACCACGTCGTTGTGGTACAAGATCAACAAGGAGTGGAACTACCTAGATCTGGCTGTGGCTGAGTATAACTACACGGCTATGCCATCGTCAACGCCAGAGTACCTCAGTCTTCCTGTGGTAGCAGGAGGCAGCAGTGCGGAGTACTACCTGGATAATTTTGCCGTGAACAAGAAAATCATCAAGCAGAATGCCTTGTATGAGTTGGTGCAGCGACGCAACTGTCTAAATGCTGAGTTGGGCGTTCTAAACGGGCTTCAGGAATTCCATGGCATTCCGTCTGCCGTGGCCAGCAGCTTATTGGATGACGAGATGATTCCTGCGGAGGAGCTATTACTACGGAAAGCTACTTCGGAGGAGATCAACGAGGATCTTCAGGCCATGGGTATTTTCTAGGAGGTCTAGAGTTGACATTCACTTCTGCATGAGGAGCTCTTGTGAACATGATTTCCCCTTTTCACTTCATTCATCTAGTTGCGCGTCATACAGGTCTTTTAATTTCATACTTTCTTCGTGCTTCCATCTTTTATAGCCATTCGACTCTGAATAAAGAGCCACGCTAACTGCCATCTACGCCGTAAATGCACTCGCGGCCTCACCGCCGAGCACCCGTGCCTCCCCAAACCAAATGTGAGCCAACGATAGCCACAGCGTATCAACACCACTCCACTTCCGTACAAATTGCATGCCATGGTTGAAGTCTCGCTCACTGTCGGAAAACTCGATGCGTCCCTCGCGCTTTTGTTGACGAAGGATCACCACTTGATCGAGTTCCCCACGATTTTATTGCCCAATGGCGTGAAGGCCGGCTCCATCGTCAAGATCAAATGTGAACGTGATTTGGAGACGGAACGAGAGGAAGAAAAACAATTCTTGGCCATTCAGAACGCGATTCTCTCAACCTTCGGCAAAAACCTCCCCAAGGCGCCAGTGTTGAAAATCAAAAATGTTACGCAGACGTCGTGTGTGTTGGAATGGGATCCGTTGGATCTTGGAACGGCCTCGTTGAAGAGCTTGATACTCTACAAGGACGGCAAAAAGCTTGGTGCTATTCCACAGCCTATGACAAACCGTACGACCAAGCTCTCGGGGTTGCCCATTGATAAGACATTCAAGTTTCAGTTGAAGCTCGATTCGACCGCCGGTATTTACACGTCCGACGCCATAGAAGTCACAACACACAAAATGACCGACTTGTCTGGAGTTCAGGTTTGCTTAGGTGACATTCTGCCCAACGAGCAGTTTACTGTTGACGACATCCAGTTGGCATTAAAGAATATGGGCGCCCACTATCCTGCGCTGACTAAAATGAAGGTAGAAACCACCCACTTTGTGACTACTCGGGAGAACAAGCAGAATCCGGAGTTCATCAAAGCAAACGATATGAACATTCCGATCATCCGGCCCGAATGGCTTAAAGCGTGCCAGAGGGAGCGAAGAATCGTTGGAGTACGAAACTTCTATGTCAAGGACTGTGTTTTGCCTGATATCTTTGCTCAAAACTATTGGGAAAAGCCCCTGTCAGAATTGCCATCTGCAAGCGAAGCCGCTTCTACAATAACTGGACAGGCCTCAGACAACATTCAAAATGCCGCACACCTTCCTGAAAGAGCTTCAAAAGAACTCCCTTCTGAAACAAGTGAAGGCGTGCCTCCTATTCAGGCGGAGGAGACGGAGAAGCCCGAAGATGCAAAGCAGGATTCTCCAGCCGATGCAGAGACGCCCGCAGAGAAGGAGGCAGAAAGCGTGCCAGACTTGGACAAAACTGGGGAAACCCTAGATCCGGAAACTAATGCTGTGAGTGCTGATACTGCTGAGGCACAACCACCCAATGAGGCGGAAAGCACCAAAGAAGAACCAGAAGAACCAGAAGAACCAGAAGAACCAGAAGAAACAGAGGAACCAGACTTCAAGGAGGACAATCTAGTCACTGAAAGCAACAAAGAGGAGGAGGCGTTACCTGAGAACATGCTCAAAAAGGATTTGCTGACAGAAAACGTGGCAAGTGCCGAAACGGAAAGCGCTGAAAGGGGCCCGGAGCCTGGTGCTCAAGTACTCGAGACAAATGAAACACAAGAGTCAGGTGTGCTGATTAACGGTCAACAGGAAGAAGACGGCGTTGTAAAAGAGAACGGAAACTCCTTAGGGGGAGCAGAACTGAACACAGAGCCTGACGAATTGGCCGAAAAGGGGAATGAGAAAAACGAAGAGGTTCTAGGCCAAACCAACCTCAAAACACTGGCAGATGCACCCATTACACCAGCTGAAAGTTTGGATGAAGTTGAGCTCTAGTTTAGAGATGCAGGCGTAACAAAGGATATCAATTCGCTGCAAAGACCCCAATAGATAAAACATAATTTACTCAGCCAAAACGTTGTAAGTAGCACAAGAGAGGGCAACTTTCATAACTAGAATCACTACTGTTCTATTATACTATAGGATAGAAGACGTGGCCAAAAAGCTATGGAAACAAAAAGGCTACCATTGAACGGACACCGGCAGGCCAATGAAGGGAGTGGCACGGCCACAAGACGCTCTGATACCTACTCGCCGAAGAGGCGTCTGACTTTCTTCAAAATGGAGTCCTTCTCTGGGTCGTATGGGTGGTCTTTGGAAGGAATCTCCAAGATCGCAGGAAATGCCTTGGTGTAGGCGTCCACCCTATGTCTAATCAAGTCGGCAATGTGCTGGTTTATCAACAAGATGGCAATGTCATCTCTTTCCGAAGTAAACCTATCAAAGGCTTGTTCTACCTCCTCTTGGGTAGTCTTCCCGGGGACGACAGTGAGGAAATTGGTTTCCTTTCCAGGCTCGTTGGACACCTGGCCCACGCCCGCAAGTAGCAAACCGGTCACGGAGTCTTCGTCTGCAATCACAGCAAGCAACGTGCGCTTGGCCATTGCTTCGTTGGCACTCATGATCGTTGGTAGGGGCCGAAATGGGTGAGCAGCACATGTTGATGTCGAGCCCTCCACCGTTAACCAGTGGTCGTGCGCTTACCACCATCTTCCACCACCCCAGCAATTTACTTCTTTTGTGCACTAGTATCTTGCCGAGGAATCAAAGTTCTAATGTGATTTGTTTTGCAGCAGCTTGGAGAGCAGAAGGGGCCCTGAGCTGCTTTGACCCACTCACCGTCGGACAGCTTTACCTATTGGGTGCGAAAGACTTGCAACTGACGTCCGGGGACACACGGTGAATACAATCAGGTTTGAGCGGCAAAGTGCTCGAGAAAGCGATCCACACGGAAAGCAATCCACAGAGAAAACAATCCACAACGAAGCTTGCCAACACTCGGGCCAGAAAGAACAAACTGGCATCAGTGTCGAGCAGGGTCACGTGACATGAGCCCGGTCGTCTGCGGACGTTTTGCATGTCCTAGGCTGACTACTTTGAGCATCGACACGGGCAAAGAGTAAGGGATGACGGTTTTTTTAAGGAGGGCGACCGCAGGCTGCGGCCAACGCTGGATTCAGCACAGCGCAATGCGGTTTGCTGGACATTCTAAATGGCAAAACATCCGCCACGACAAGGCCAAAAACGACGCCAAAAGGTCGAAAGAGGCGTACGCCATGGCGACACGGATCACGGCCAGTGTAAAACAGGGTGGCGTGGACGGAAATGCACAATTGGCCACAATCATAGAGAAAGCTCGCAAGGCCAATATCACCAAGAAAATCATCGAGAATGCGGTGAAACGAGGCACGGGAGAGCTAGGGCCCGACGCACAGCAGACGTCGGACGCAACGTACGAGTTTATGGGCCCTGGCGGGGTGGCGTTTATTGTGGAGGCTACTACTGACAACAAGACGCGGACTATCGGGCTTGTCAAACACGCGATGTCCAAGTTCAACGCGGCTCTCAGTCCTTGCCAGTACATGTTCCAGCGAAAAGGCGAGATTGTGTACGAGCCCAAGACGGCGGAAGAGCTGCTAGATGAAATGCTTGACGTCGCGATCGATGTTGGGGCAGAAGATGTTGAGGAGTTCCAGGACACCGAGAACGAGTACGAAGGGAAGAAGCTTTTCCGGATGATCACTGCCCCGAGCGAGCTCAATGCGGTTTCCAACAACCTTTCAGGGAGGGGTTATACACTCAAGGACTCCAAACCAGTCTACATTGCTGATGCCGACAACCAGGTAGATTTTCCGGAGGAGCAGGAGAAAGCAATGAGGAAGTGTGTGGAGCTTTTGGACGAGGTTGACGAAGTCACCAACTATTACACGAACATCCGAGAGTTCTAGCCCAACAGAAGAAGTACGAAGGCGAACAGGATCTCTGCCCGCAGGGGAATGGCGAGCGAAACAAGTTCGGTCGGCCACATTATCTGTATATAGTAGCAAGAGACAGCAACAATAGACATCAGTACATAGTAGCAAGACAGCATCAGTACATCGTAGCAAGACAGCATCAAACACCATATCAAGAATGGCTTGAGCAGAGCGGAAAGCGGGAATAGTAAACCGCACACGCGTACTACAGAGCCCGCAAACGGACAAACCAACCAGTTGTTTATTGTGTTGCTAACTAAGATAGCAGCCGAGTCCTACGGCCGCTCAAATGCACAGGCCCAAGCCGAGAAACTGCCGAAAGCGGCTTACTCCGACGACTCCGACTTCTCCTCTTGGGTGGCCTTGTTCAAGACGTCGTCCAAGCCAGACAAGTTGGCATTGTTCCACAATCTCAATTGCCTGTCATAGGCAAAGTGTCTGTAAGTGAAGTAGCCCAAGGAAGTGAGGGCCACGCCGACGGCGGCGAACAAGGGGTACATCTCAAGAGGAAGAGTGACCTTGGGGGACGAGGTGTTCTTTTTGGCGACATACAGCAAAATACGGGCGGCTCTCATTTTCGGTTAGTGGGAGTTGGAGTTGGAGTGGAGGTGGTTTTTTCGTGAATCGTACCATGCGAAGTTCCCAGTATTGTGGTTGGCTGGCGCCGCGCTGGTCACGTGAACAGTGCCACGTGGCGGGCGCCAACGAGCGGCTGAAGCCTGCCGTTTACCATTTGCAGCGGGCAGTTTGGTGGCCGACGGCCGGTTCCTTGTGTTCTGTAATGTCTTGTACTCGGCTCGTTGGGGCTGCTTGCCGATGCGTTTGACTTGTCTTGCCTGGTTTGATTTGATTTGTCTATATGAATATACTGTCTAGTTGTCTAGTTGTCTAGCTTGTCTGGTTTCTAGGTTTCTAGGTTTCTAGGTTTCTAGGTTTCTAGGTTTCTAGGTTTCTAGGTTTCTAGGTTTCTAGGTTTCTAGGTTTCTAGGTTTCTAGGTTTCTAGCTTCTCTAGGTTTCTAGGTTTCTAGGTTTCTAGGTTTCTAGGTTTCTAGGTTTCTAGGTTTCTAGGTTTCTAGGTTTCTAGGTTTCTAGGTTTCTAGGTTTCTAGGTTTCTAGGTTTCTAGGTTTCTAGGTTTCTAGGTTTCTAGGTTTCTAGGTTTCTAGGTTTCTAGGTTTCTAGGTTTCTAGGTTTCTAGCTTCTCCAGCTTCTAGTTTCTAGTTTCCAGTCTCTAGCCCTAGCCCTAGCCCTAGCCCGCCCTACCACGAGGCTATTGCATCTTTGAGCGAGTCGTAACAAAGCCAGCTCACCGCCATCAGCGGCACAATCTTGTATAGATTGGCACTCAAGCCTTTGTACGCTCCCAAGAAGCCCTCCTGCCGGAAGATCGTGGCAAGTGCCCCCACCACCGACTGGTACTGGAACCCAAGTTCACCGCCCGCCATGCTGGCCACCTGGTACCGCTTGCGTAATAGGTCAAGTGGATATATCAAAACTCCACCAACAAAACTGCTGAAGGCTCCCGCACTGAGCTTCCAGAGAGGGTTGCTGAAATCCCTCTCAGACTCGGTCATCATATCCCGCAAGTTTTCGTAGAGGGTAAAATTGATAGCGACGTAGGGTGCCACGCCCATTGTAGTGGGAATCATGCCGCGATACAACGCCCGGACTCCACCTTCGTGGGCATACACGTGCTTCAACGTCTCCCATACCCCAGGCGCCTGACCCAACTTGCCCTTGTTCAACTTGCTGAGCGACGCCGTTTGCACGGTGATCCGGGCACGCACCAAGTCGAGCGGGTACGTTGCCACCACTGAGCAAATCCCCCCAGCCGAGCCTGCAACTAGCCGGTCGATTTCGGTTAGCTGGTTGTTTTCTGGCGCCTTTCGGCCCACCAAAAGCACCTTGCACTGTTCAAAGACCGCAAATTGCACTGCACTATAGGGCACGATCCGAACACAGTTCAATGCATTTCCACGGAACCACCCACGCCAGCCCTCATCCTTGTACATCTTCCAGATCGTGGGGAACATGCCCTTGTACGCTCGCTGGGCCTCGGGGCCCTGGAGCTGGAGCAAGATCTTGGCTCGTTCAAAGGGCGAAACAATGGTGCGGGACACGGCGCCCGCTACTCCGCCGGCTAGGAGTGACGCATTGGAATCGTGCTTGATAAACGCTTTGAGCTGCTGATAGAGCCCTATGTCCGTAGCCAGATGTTCTTTGCTCGGAAGCGTGCTCTGTCCAGCCGTCTGCGCTCGGTTTTCCGTTGCCATGATTGGACACTGGAGGTTGCTTTGCCTTCTCGTTGCGAACCGCGATGCAATTGATGCCTGGCCCACTCAAAGTGATGAAACGGGCGAAGTGACGGAACACACAGCTCGGAGACGTGTTTTCGCTAGGCCCGGGGTGTCTTTCTCTTTTCTCACGAGTGGCCGAGAGAGAATATTCTTGAGCCACAGCAGCTAACGGCAGCAAAAAACGCGTGTGGTTACGACGTTTGCTCTTTGACACGTACTAAGCGCCCTTTGTGTCGATTTGCTTTGCAAAATGGATCTGGCTTGTACTCTATCGGAGCGTTTTTCAGGTCCCGGCGATATAGGCGAGACGTCTGGCCGAGCGCGCACGTTTCCCCAGCTTTCGGGAACGACTCTCGTTTAGAGCACACCAACTATATCGCTTCCGACGCTTCCTTGTACGTGGTCGGCTCTCGTTTAGACCACCCAGCTATATCGCTTCTGACGCTACCTCCTTGTACGTGATCCGCTATCGTTATTGTAGTTCATTAATTAGCCGTTGATTTTTATTTACCATGCCCCTACTTCTAGTACCCAGACAACACTTTCTCAATAGCACCCACCAAAATATCGGCGTGCTTCTCTTCAAACACCAACGTAGGCCTCAACCTCACCGAGTCTTCGGCACACCCACCAATGTTGACCCCCACCGTCTTCATGTCGGCCAAAAACTTGTTGCGCAACTCGGGCTTCTTGAGTGACCATGCAATGAAAGTGGCCCTGTTCTTGCCTCGCAAGTCTGCAAGATAGTCCGGGTACTTCTGTGCCAATGACTCTAACTTGCCGAACAAGTAGTCGCCCACACGGGCAGCCTGGCTGGCCAAGTCGTGCTTGACCACCTCTTGGCCAATGGCACCAGCCAAGATCATTCTGGCTGGGTCCCCACACCAAGTGTTGAACTGACGATATGGCTGGTTAGGAATCAACTCGGGGTCGTGGAAGAAGTAGCCTGCGGACTGGAACTTCTTTGAAAACGTCACCATGTCTGGGGCAGGGGTCAAGTTGAAGTGCTCGTGCGCCCAGAACTTACCAGTGGCAGCCACACCAGTTTGCACCTCGTCCACGATCATAAGCAGACCGTACTTCAACGTGAGATCACGCACGCCTTGAAGGAATGCTGCGGATGCGTGGTTGTCACCGCCCTCCGACTGGATAGGCTCCAACAACACCGCAGCGATGGGGGCCGTCCACGATTTGAGCAAGTCCTCAACAATAGCCAAGCAGCGGGCATCCTCTGCAGCGTTGGCCTCGGAATGTGCGTCCAACGGGTACTGGTAAGCGGGGAACTCCGCCTTGGGCCAGTTGAATGAAGGCAAGTCCAACTTGTGGATAGGCTTGGAGCACGTAGTGGACGCAGACGCAAACAATCGTCCGTGGAAACTGCGCTTGAACGACAAGATGGCGAGGTCAGGCGAGCCGGGCGCAGCGTTCTTCATCACAGTTTCGTTTTCCTGCTCGCTGAACGCGTTAGCGTAGCCTCTCTTGTTGGACTGGTACCACATGAACGCAGCCTTGAATGCCAATTCGTTGGCATCGGCTCCAGACAACCCGGACCACACTTTGTCTTGGCCCTTGGGTGCCACCTTCAACAAGCCGCCTATGATCTCCTCAGTATCCTTTCCCGGGAAGTTACCCAACGCAGGACGGTCAACGAGTGCTCTGATCATCTTGTCGGAGCGGGCGGTCTCGATCAAGGCGGGATTGTTGTATCCCAAGGGAATGGACGCAATCTGCGCATAGACGTCCAAGAGCACGTTGCCGTCAACATCAACGATGTAGTTTCCGATGGACTTCTCGTAGTCAACAACGAAATAGACCGGTCTGGAGTCAAACACCTTGTCGAGAGTGTTGGCTGCGGCCTGCGATTGTGGGCCTGGCACGGCGGAGACCACTGACGGTTGGGCAGGCTCGTTTGGGAAGTACAGCTCACAAACAGACATTGCAAAAAATACAGCGTATCAATAGGGAAAGCGAAGAGAAGAGGGCCCGGCGGGCTAGGTGATTTCCCATGGCATTTATACTTCATCGCTAGAGAGGCGCCATGCGCTGCCTTCCTAATCAGGCTAGTGCTAGCGGCTCTTGGATGCTAGCGGTTCTTCGATGCTAGCGGGACTCGAGCGCGAAAGCATGAACAACTAGACGGAATTGGCCTAGGGCCGTTTGGGCGGCGCACGTCTCGCGTGGTATTAGGAAACAGCGGCGCGCTGGTGGACGGGTGTATCGAGACAAGCGGGCGGGAAGAGAAGCAAAACCGGGTTCTCTCAACACTCTTGAAACGCACCTGAAACAGCCCGTGTCACTTCTACCTTCCTTCAACATAGATAAAAGCCATGTAAGCCGGAATCAAAAACCGCTCTCTCCCGCTGGCCTATGCTGCTCTTCGCACCATGGCGTTATATGCAGGACGCCCGCGACCTCATCATAACAAGCCATCTGGCTCAAACAGCTTAACAGTCTGCAATTGACGGCTCCAAAAGAACTTCGTTGGAACCCCGAAGATCCGACAAACCGGATAGCCGAAATTCCGCTTTTTGCTTTTGACCTTGACGGTTCTTCGAGTCAGAACCAGACCAAGAAATGCTTACGAATGGGGCTGAAGGTCCTGACATCGGGGCTCTAGAGCAAGAGTCCGGCGACAAAACCAACCATTTCAGTGCCGAAGACGGGCTTGATCAGGAGATTCAGCGTGCGATAGCTCAGCACGATTTGGAGCAGCAGCAGCTTCACGATGAGCTGGCACGCGCCCAGGCTCTGGCGCCCGAGCATGAGTCCAATCAAGGCCAGAACGTTGGAATTCATGAGCAAACTCCTGCTCATTCTGAATCAAATGCCCACAGCCACTCGGCTTCGCCCGCTGTCCAAGTGGAGGCGGCGAAAGATGCTGCGATAGACGATGCTCAAATGGACGGCTCGCACATGGACGCGGCAGGCGAGAAGATTCAGTTACAGATGATTGCTGACGAACTCCAGAGGGCCACGTCGGGCTCGGCGGATCCTTCCGTCAAGCTTGAAGATGCCTCTGATCCAGAAAAGGACCATGGTTCTGGATCTCACGCTGCCTCCCAGCCGGGCACTGCGGCCCGCAATGAGTATAATCGTGAAGCAAATGGCCATGACGATGGAAGTATTCGGGACACCGCAGATGAGCTTGATGGTGTATCGCAACGCGGCCCTCGAGATGCTTCGACGTCATCTGATGCTCTACTACCACATGCTTCGGACACCGGAGAGAAAAACACGTCCCATTCGGGATATATCCCAGCAGATCTGGAGCTTTTGGCCACAAACACGGCTCTAGCGGCATACAATGCGCTTTCCAGCCATGTTCCGCCTACCGCACTGCTAGCCAGTGTCCACCTTGCAGCGCTTCCGCTCCCCATCATAGCCCCGGACTACTTGCCTGCTCGTATCCAATTGCTTATTAGCACGCTTCCTGTTTTGGACAACTTGGCCACTCAGTTGCTTCGCGTGTTTGCCGCAGGACCGTACCAAAAAATCATAGACTTGGCCTCCAACTCCGATACCGCCCCCGGAGCTGCTTTCCGGGACTTGACCTCGCTCTTTGAGTTCACCAAACGCCTATATTCTGAAGAAGACCCCTTCTTGAGCGTGGAACACTTGGCCCCTGGAATTTGGAAGGAAGGTGACAGAACCCCAAGCATGTTTTGCAGCAGGGAACAGACCATCGAATCCACCTTGCGCAAGGTAAATTTGGCCACGTTTCTTGCTGCTACACTAGGCACAATCGAGGTGGGCTTCTTTCACTTGAACGAGTCTTTTTTGAGTGTTTTCTGTCCGGCAAACAATTTGGATCCCGCAAACTCCATGTCCAACATGTCCTCGACAAATATGAGCCTACAGAGCGGAGTCAACACCGTGATTGGCGATAAGGTGGGAAAGGTGCTCAAGCCGCAAGCAAGCCTCTATCTTGACTTGAAAACCCAAGCTTATATATCGGCGGTCGAGGCGGGAGAGAGGTCCAGGGAGGAAATTCTAGAGGACATTCTTCCCAGCAACATCGAGGAGGTGCTCCTTGAACGGCGTGGAATAAAAACGCTCTCTCCTACGGAAGTTGATTTTGTTAGTCGGTGCAGATCTAGAAAGGAAACGTTACTAAACTACCCACCTGGAGGAAGTCTTAATGAGGAATATGAGTGGTTCGCATTTCTCAAAGACTTGTTCGATTTTGTTTCCAAGAATATGAGCTTTTTGATATGGGGCAAGCGTACAAAGCCTACGTCTCTCAGGTCAGAACGAACGCTTGTGGAAGTCTCCATGACCCCTCACAGTGACGAACTACTTAAAGACACCTCGGGCACAAGCAGACATACGCATGACCGGATTCGTAGCCGTCCAGAGTCTGCGGATCTCAACGAGCCTGCTTCGAGCCAGGAGATTAGTGAAATTACTTCTGCATTACTACCTAGTGAAATTCAGGAGCAACAAATCCACATTCGTATCAACCCTAGAATGGGAGGTAAAGGTTCCAGCAGGCGTCCATGGACGCGGGAGGAAGAAAAAGCTCTACGCCATGCTCTCGAACTAAAGGGCCCTCAGTGGTCTACGATTCTTGAGCTATTTGGCCAGGGAGGCAGGATCAACGAGGCGTTGAAAAACAGAACTCAAGTCCAACTCAAAGACAAAGCGCGAAACTGGAAGATGTTCTTTTTGAAGTCTGGACTTCCTGTTCCTGCGTATTTACAGAAAGTCACTGGTGATTTGGAAAGAGACGACAAGGTTCGTGCAAAGAATGCTCGGAACAGAAAAACCGCCGCCGCCCCTGTGCCTGTGGTTACGAAAAGGGATAACAACCCCCACGAAGACAACACAGGAGAAGATGCGTCAAATGCGAAAAAACAAAAGATTTAAAATAGAGTGGTTTTTGATTTCAGCTTTTTGAGATTGTTATTTTTTTTTTTTTGGATTTTTTTTTTTGCTTCTACCCGTTCAACATAGAGTTGCTTTCACATGACTCTACTCTGTTCATATCAAGAAGATAGTATTGTTTGCGTTTCGAGTGCCTGAAGCAAATTTACGCAGTTTCAGAGATTGTTGGCAAGTTTCAGCTGGAGGGTTTTGCGGCCCTGATTCAGGATGATGCATTTTACGCGGTATTGTGCCGGACAGTACCACATTTAAATCGTAATTTACATCCAAATTACGCATCTATGTCATGAATGTTTTTGTTTCATGCACGCTCCAGACAGTATCTATATCCTTATTTTCTCCAACCTTGTGGTTTTTCTTCTTTCTGCATTAGGTGCTGAAAAGGGTAATTTCACCTCAATACCATGGTGACGAAATATGAGAACATGTCGGTGCAACTTCAAGTGGCCAAACAAACCTGCCAAGTCCTCTATTCAGAGCTTCAGAAAACGAACCTGTCTATCCAGGACACCACTTTAAAACAGGCCAGCGAACTGCTCACAAAAATTCCCCCAAAGCGTTATCTCCGTCAATACAACACCCTTAAAGGACACCACGATAAGATTGCTCAGATCCGCTGGAGCGCTGACTCGATCAGACTTTTATCTGCATGTCAAGATGGTTTCATGATTATATGGGATGTTCTTACTGGGAACAAACTCCAAGCAATTCCCTTGGAGAGCACATGGGTCCTCTCTTGTGCGTTTTCTGCGTCTGGCAGATATGTTGCTCTGGCAGGCTTGGACAACAGATGCACGCTATATAGAGTGGAGAACGTCAATGACAGCTACAGCCAAGTGCGTTATGACTCAATCGAGCTTCGTGAAAAGGGTCGCAAGATTCCTCGGGCCCACGCAGCGTATGTGTCAGCGTGTGAATTCATTTCAGATGAACAGGTGCTCACCGCCTCTGGTGACATGACCATTGCACTTTGGGACATGGATAAGCATTGCCGTGTTCGGGAATTTTTGGATCATAGCGGTGATGTTCTACTGCTACTGATAGCTCCTAAAGAACGAATGAATCCACAAACATTTCTCTCTGCCGCGGCTGATGGCACGGTGAAATTGTGGGACTTGCGAGTCAATCTGCCGGTCAACTCGTGCCAAATGTCTAAGGTAGATGTGAACTGTGTTTCGCAGCTTGCTAATGGGTACACGTTTGTGTCGGGGGACGATGATGGAGTGTGTAAGATGTACGATTTCCGTTCGCTTTGCGAGATGGAGCTGTATAACTTACGAGAGCAATTTGAGCCAGCGCTGGCGATGGGTTCCAAGGGCTCTCCCACCAGTACGCGAAGTATGTGGTCACAATTTGATGCACCTGGAGTTGTGTCGTTGGACTTGAGCAAATCGGGTCGCATATTGTACGCTTGCTATGCTGACTACGGGTGTTTGGCCTGGGACGTGCTACGTCGAGAGATCGTTGAGCTGATTGGTATTGGTAATGGAAGTCACAAAAGCCGGATTTCACAGGTGTGTATCAGTCCCGATGGACAGGGTCTCGCCACCGCCTCATGGGACGCTACTATTAAAATTTGGTCGACCTGAATATAAGAAGAAGGTTAGGAAGCTGAGATAAAGTATAAGGTAGATAATGTAGATTGTTGCAAAATGATAACGGACGCAAAGAATAAAAACTAGAGCAGAAGCTGAAAAACGGTAGCCAAGGAATAAAATGAAAGAAAGAAAGAAAGAACAAAAAGAAATAGAGCTAGCATCCACTCATACTGACCTGAATCTAGTAGGCTCGAAGGGAAGCATGAGAGATATCACACCAAGAACACCAATAAGTGCTCCACAAACCCATATAGGCACAGACGAGCCGGATTTCTGGCCATAGTAGTAAATGGCAGGCGTGATCACTCCCCCCGCACGAGAAGAAACCAAGCCTAAGGCACATCCAGTAGTTCTGGCAATAGCAGGGAAAACCTCAGGTGTGTAAGCGTACAAGCACGCGTAGTAAATGTTCATGAAGAAGTAAGTCATGGAAGCAAACGCCACATCCTGTTGCTGAGTCCGCACAGTCGTATAGCCAAACAAAATGGCCATGCCTCCAAACGCCCCTATGGTCATGGTGCCTCGTCTTCCGACACGCTTAATGGTGACAAAGTAAGCGGCAAGCAATGGGCCAAATATACCAATGAAGTTACTGATAGCGGCATTCCTATAGGTGATAAACGTAGAGGAGGAGGTGTTACCACCGTGCAACGCAATGTAGATGTAAAGGAAGTTGAAGAAGGTGTTGTAAGAAAGGCCAATCAAAAACCAGGACAAAAAAATCAACGACGAGGAATAGGCAACCTTTTTGGACAGGTACAAGATTTTGATGTGGGCCCATATTGCGCTGCTGACGGTGTTGATTGTATAGCCCTCGGTCTTGAAGTTGTGAGAATCCTCAACTTCTCCGCAAGCCAAGAGATCGTCCAATGATATGGAGCACTTGCGGTTGTATTTTGCCGCCATGTTCTGAAGCAGAAGCACTGCCTCTTCGTCTCTGCCATTCGAAATTAGGTACTTGGGACTCTCTTCCATGGAGAAAAGGCCGAGACGCACGAGGGCCAAGAACAAAACAATAGCCAGGTTGGTGTACCAGCAATACCGCCAGCCTCTGTTCGACGAAGAAGGACAGTCGCTGCCATCAGCACAAGAATAGGAAGGAACGAAAGCCCATGCAATCAAAGTGGCGATAGTCTGGCCCACACCCCAAAAGCCAGCCATGAAGGTGGTGAGCCAGGTGTACTTGGAGGGCGAGAACTCCAAGAAGATGGTAACGTCGGTCGCAATATTACCGCCAGCAGAAAAGGCGTTCAAGGCGACAAAGAGACAGTAGGTGGCATACGAGCTCATGCCTCCTGCGAGGAGGCCAAACACGGCCGCCAGGAGAAGCGAGAGGTTGAAAGCAGTCTTTCTACCAATGATGTCACTGCCGAATCCCCAGAAGGCCAGCCCCAAGATCAACCCAACGTAGAACATCTCGGTCGACACAGGGTAATCAATACCGAACTGGCGATCAACAACGGTTTTGACGGTACTTTGGATCATCTCGAGCTGCGAGTCCACCGAGTACCCAAAGCCAGCAAGGAGAAACAACTTGCCGTGGTACCACGTGAAGCCGATCTCGTCAAGTGCGTTGTTGACCAAGAACATCTTCCTGTTGAGCGCATCGTCCCCGTCCACCACCAAGTCTTGCTTGATGCCGGCCACTTGGCCCAGGTCCGACGCAGTGGCCGAGCTGACCTCGAGATCTTCCACTGTGTGTTTGATTTTGTCTGCCATTGAGAATTTAGTGTGAAGAGGTTGCAAAATGAGGTTGCGAATTTCCCGGCCGGGACACGGGTCCTTTATACCATTTTGCTGGCGGCTCTACGGCATTCTCGCTGCTTTCAGAAGGGTTACATTTTTCAGACGCACTCTGGGATATTCCTGTTTGTTGGAAAACTCCTGCTTCTTGGAGATATTCTCAGCCGTTCTTTACAGGCTGAGCCAACGACTATCAGGGCCGTACTGCATATACCAATGGGCTTAGAGAAGTTTTCATGTCTCTTCCCGTATTTTCTGCGGGTGGCTTTCATCGTGCACTGGTCCAATTTCTTCCCACGAGGCCCGATTTGCTAGGTGGTGCCGTTCTTGCCCCTCGGGCTTCTTGTGAAAATGTGTAACTAATGACGTCTCCAGTCGTGTGGTCTCTGGTCAAGTTTTGCAAGTACTCTAATCGGAATTTTCCGTTAAGATCAGGACCTGCATGCGTTATGCGCCAGTTACGCAGTTATCGCGCATCCCAATCGAGCAACTCTCGGAAAACTTTACGCCAAAGCGGCGCGTGGTTGAACGATAAAGCCAGTAAAAGCGGAGCCGGAAAAACGTAAGGGGAAGAAATTACGACAGATCCGAAAAAGAAAATAACCGAACGTTGCAGCTAGATGAAGCCATAGAAACAAGACACTTATCGGGCATGTATGACAAGATAAGATAGCGGGGCCTGCGTCAAGCAGTAGATAGTCGGAAACAACTTCCGCCCACAAGTTTGATTAGCCGTCAAAGATCCGCGACCGCGTATATCGGCGAGAACTTCCAGCTGTGAAAGCGGGCTCTTGGATTCCGTATAAATTGACCGTATTGGGCCACTAGAACCGTACACATGCATTTTAACGACAGTAGAGAAGCTTTCAGCCAGCATAAAAAGATTGCAGCACCACAATTTCACACATGGTCTCCCACTGTATTACTCAGTGTGGCTCTAAGTGGCTTGACTAACGTTGATCGGACGGGAAACAGTACTTTCCACTTGATATGGCCGCAACCGAAAACCACTATCTACTCTTTGTTAGCTCACAACCATGACATATTCTGAAGAAGAGTCTTGGGCAGAGCTTTCGGCGTAGACGGGGTTCGGGTTGATCAAATTGATGGAAAGCACGCAAACCAACAGAAGACAAAAAAGACAAAAAAGACAAACAAACAAAAGAGACAAACAAACAAAAAAAAATATGGAGGACTGAACAGAGACCCAAAGGTAAAAAAGGCAAACAGTTACAAAACTTGCGCTCTAGATTCTACAGCTCAAATTAACCAAGTCGTTTTTCTCACTATATCGGAGCATCCCCGAGAACAGTCTAGTTTTCCGCAGTATGCTTCTTTACATAATCCCACAAACTCTTCAACAACAGTTCCGGCAACGTGAACAAGTCCATGGTGAACTCTCCGTTATCAACATCATTCTTGATGTTCATGTCGTTTGTTCGATTGTCGGTTACCATCTGCACAATAACAATCAAGTCGTCCTCGCTCAATTTGGTCAATCCATTAGCAAGCTTCTCCAAGTCCACCGAGCCCTTGGTGGCGCTACTAGTGCTCTTTAATTTTTTCAGTTTCGACGACACCTCCGAATCGGTCTTCCGCTTGCCATCACCTTCGGTGGGCACCGGTCCAGACTCCGCCAAAAGCTTGTTCAATTGCGCATTCTTCAACGGTACCAGAATGGTATGGTCCACAGTGTATTTTTCCTGTAAAAAGTTCAAGTCATGATTGAACTTGCGCTCTCCTTGCTTGCCAGGAATCCCCACCAAGTGTACTGCGATGGGAATATCGAATTCTCCCCAGCCTTGCTCCTCGACAAGAAAAGGGGCCAGCTTCAACGTCCGGATAGGGTTGGCGAAAGTTGGATGTAATGTGTAGGTGACCTTATCTAGAATATTGGCGGGCACTTCGTTTCCCTGGTCGTTGAGCATGGTGATTTCAATCGACCACTGTCTCATGGGGTAGTTCTCCACGGCAGGAATATCTTTTAAGATCAGTTGGTGCGTAGTTATTCTGATTGTTCTTTTGACCTGCGGCTTGTTAGTAATTTGCACCAAACGGTTTCCAAAGGGCCGGCTTTTTGCTGTTTCTGTTTGGTTCTGTTGACACGTTGAAGTCTTTTGTTATTTGCTCTTCTGTTACATTTTCTTTGCTTTTTTAGTCTTGGAAAAATCAGTCATAGGAGAGACCTATAGTGGTAGGCATAGGATCGGTAGTGAAGCAAATCTTACGTTAGCCGTACATGATCGTTCAATTCGACAAAAAGAAATAACATGAGCAACGATGCTGAACGATGTGTAAAAAAAGCAAACAAATGTTTCATGTCGTTTGTAGCGTAGCCTTGGCAACGCTTTGGCCCACTTTGCTTCACCCCGTGAAGACACGTATTTCCAAACAACTCAACTCGCAATTCACCCGTCGAGTTCCGGAAGCTGGCAATTTATAACAAGTGCTTTGAAACATACCTCAGACATGTTTACGTGATTGAGCCAAAGAAAACACAGCAGCTAAGGCAGCGTGTACTTTTGATCTTTTCTTCTTGATTGAGTGCGTCCGCCGACCAATTTTTTGGTGAGAGCAGAAACGTTTGCGTACAGGTGGAATGGGATTGAGAGGGTGTGAGCAAGGCCCGACGAAGCGGAAGCGTAGCAAATCATCGCACGTGCTTGAAGGCTTTGAGGTGGGTATCAAGACTGTTTGTGTAGCAAAGAGAGTTGCAATGTAGAAGAGCCTGGGGCAGCAGTCGAGAGAAATCAGAAGTCCTGGACAGGATAGCTTAAAAGGGCCATTCAGGCAATGCAGGGATTAGTAGTCTAACTGTGCCAAGCTTTGCGGAAGGGGTAATAGAGCAAGCCAAGACATTACTGGTGGTAGCAATAAAGAGGAAACTTCCAGTAAGCGCAAACAGCACTTAAGGCCCTTGAAAATTTAGAGATGTTTCAATGCATCGAACATTGAGCATCATGCACCGAACATCATGCACCGGGCTGGTGCGTTGAGAGATGCAACATTTCACATTAAAGTACGCAGTAGTACCAAGAGCTTTTCATATATATACAAGACTATGGGCGCTCTAGGCACCCCAGATTTTTTGATACAAAGCAGGAATCTTAGACCGAATGGAGGACGCCACAGTATTCCACTCTTGGGCAAGCTCCGGAGTGATTTTGCGGAGAATGTCACTCTTGCTGACACTAGCACCTGCTTCAGCATGGAGCTGCGTCAACCACTCTTCTAATTTCTGTGCAATCTCTTCTTCGGTCGCTAGCGGCAACGCTTCGAGATACTTGCGGATGATTTGACTCTCCTCAGCCTCCACGGAAGCCAAATCTTCCCTCTTCTGTGCCTTGTACAAAGCCTCGGAGTCCAGACGCTGTTTTAACATCTTGCCGAACACCTTATACAAGTCATACTCGGTCTGCTTTGCACCGTCAATTTCACTGTTTTTGATGGTCGACAACACCGACCTGATGGTGTTTTTCTGCACCTTGTTCTTGGCAAGCATGGCCAGCTTCAAATCCTGTTTGATGACAGCGAGCGCTTGCTGGTAGGCGGCTGAGGCTTGGAGTCTTCTTGAGGTTGCAAACATTCTTTTTGTCTGGCTCTTCGCTAATTTGACTCGTTGCCTTAAGCGAACCAAGTTGGCAGTCTCACTCAAGAAAATGTCGTGCGCGACATCAACTGTCCCCAGGCTAATGTAGGCGGGCTCCGTAAGATTCACAAATGAAATTGGCCTATTCGAATATTTTAGCCACATAGCATGCGCTACGATCGTCCCTCGCTTGCTCTGATGAACATTCAAGGAGGCGGTCTATACTGTGTCCCATTTTGGCCGTATCTGCTCCGACTCACAGTAAACAGCAGACTTGTTTCTGGCTAGTGATCTCCACAAAACTTGTACGTTCTTGGAAATAGTAACAGGCTTCTGAGCTCGATCTTCTTTCTTTTCAATCTGTTTTTTTGTTCGTTTGTTTGTTCGTTTTTTTTTCTTGCTTTATGGCCGTTTCATATATTCCTTTTTTTTTCTTCATAGTTCGTGTTGCTTGGGCGCAACTTCGGTCCAGGCGCCGCAGCCATTCTCTATCCACGCATGGTTTCTTTGCCCGCTCACAATGGCTGAATGTGAACAGAATAGAATAGAATGAAATCGCATAAATCCGAAATCTGGAAATTCAACCCTCCTATTGGCCAGTCTTATACACCGTGTACATGAAAGTACTCATAACCCGCCATCTAGGGCTGTCTCCAAAGAAGTGCCCTGTTCATCTGAGCCTAGTTTTCATATTCCGTCGCGCACCCATGGTTGCTTTTACTAGCGCAGGCTGGCTGACAACAAAACTGACCCTTCTCGCTATTTTTCCTCCTTATTTTAGTGTCCTGCTTCTCCAGTCCTCTTCTTTTCAAATTCTTGTATCGCTTTTCTTGTGGACATTTTGTGGGGAGTTTTGCTTCAGTTCTTCGTCTCTCCAGATAAGGTGATCGCTGCGGTGGTTCCGGTTATCAGTTGCAAGCGATAAGAAATTGAAAATATCCAAAAAAATCACCACCCAAAAAATACCCCAAGCTGGCAAAAGGCACATTAGACGCAAACTTGCAATGTTTGCTTTGCCGTGCTATTCAACACACCACCATAAGAGTGCGTCGACCCTTCTGCTCAGCAAAGAGCTGGCCAAGGCTGGTGCTGGAGACTTTGCTGCTAAAGAAATGGCAGCAAAATACGCCTTGCAAGAATCCCAAAGCCTGCGCAAATCATCCAATACTACCTTGGTCGGAAACTCGCCGCCGTGCAGTGTTCTTTCGGGTTCTTCTGCTTCTCCGCACACTGCATGGTCAAGTTTGGAATGCCTTCCAGACTCAGTGACACGCCGTGTGGCTCTCTTCAACGATAGCTTGCCCAAGATTTCTGGTACGAACATCTATTTGGTACCGTCACCCGAGCAGCTAAAGGAACTCCTTGATTTGAACTACGGGCCTGATAACAAAATGTCGCTGTCTGATAGTATGTTCCCTTATTTGCACGGCTTGACCTCTCTCAAAGAAAGCATATACTTTGACGACCGCTTCAACCCGGCGACAGACATGCATCTCTTGACAGAACCTTCACAAACACTTTTGCATCAGTTTCCCCAGCATTCTTTCCCACTAAAACATCATTTTGGTCTTCTGTTGATGACTGTTCGCTCTTGTAACGATGCTTATCCAATGCTTGTCAACTCCATCTCCATGGAGGAAGTTCTCACGATGAAGACATCCGACAGCCGGTCACCCAGCAATAGCCGACTTGGCTACGAAGACTTTGAATCATTCTCCAACGTTCGTCGGATCTCTGAGTCTCAAACGAGTCAGCCAGAGTATATCAACAGGAACTATCTGCTGCAAATCAAGCTCATGGCTTCCGTGTCAGATTTCCTCGTCTACAACAATGGCATGGACTTGGCCACGAACACCCAAGCTGCAAAGCTTCTTTCGCATCTCATGGGTCCTCTGTCACCCCATGCCGTGTATGTGGTAGACTTTGAGTCACCTAAGTGGTCGCTCGTTGAGCCATACATAGAAAACATACCTGCCCGTCTTCACCTCTCCACTGAGGTACAATTAGGCACCAATTCCATATATGATATGATTTTGGCTCTCGAACAGAATTTGATATGGCAAGCAAGTCCTCTCAGCCAAATCTACCCACGCTTGTATGCGGGGAATATCTATGAATATCAGCAAATGATGTCCGTTCCCTCACAGGCATCACATTATGACTTCAGGCTTCATATTCATTGCCACGAACATGCGCCGTTGCCCTCGATGCTGGTTCTAAGCCAAATCATGCACTTCATAGCCCTGGAGAACCTTGAAAATCCATTATACGTGGAGTTTCCCGACTCTTTGGCCGCTCTCGGTGGATTACGGTCACTGTCGCAAAAGATACGATTTCTCAACATGTTGAAAATCATCAACTTGGCAGTCAACCAATGCAACACAAACGTTTTTGTTTACTCCCATGACGGACCTACAGGCACGACGATGTTGCTCACAGGTCTTGGGCTCTTCTGGGGCTCTGATCACTTGGAAGACGTGGTACAGTGCCTCTTCTCCAAGCCTTCAGCGAAGCATCAGCTTAAACAAGGAGATTTCGCTGCTCTCAAGAGCATTCAACCATACATACAATGGTTCAAACGCCAGTCCGTAAAGCAGACAACACTTCTAACGGAGCTCTCACCGCAGCATCCATGCAGCCGCTTTCGTCCTTTCACTAGAACCATTGATTGGTTCGGTCTGGAAAGTCAAGTGAACTTTCCCTCGCAGATCTACGACAACCTCTTCTTGGGGTCTGCAGACCATGCATCTTCTGCGACGGTGTTGTCGGCTTTGAGAATTACGAAGATCATCTCCATCGGCGAACAGCCCCGGTGGTTCGATGCCTTGGATAGCACATTCGAGCATGAGGCTGACACTTCCTCCCTGAATAACATTTTGAAGCCTATCTTCACGTTTAACAACGGCCAGTCACGGGTCTACGAGATTCATATAGCGTCTAAAAGTATCCGGGAAAAGCTCTTTCGCCAAGACTTCCCCATACCCAAACTCGAGTCTGTCATTTATATCCACAATCTTAGGGACGATGGAAAGGATTCAATCCTCCCACTATTGGTGGGATGTCCCGAATGGTTGCAACACAAGATTTTGGTTAACCCAAAAGACTCATCCCGAACGCTTATTCACTGCCGCATCGGTGTTTCCCGCTCCGCCACGTTGGCTATCGCTTCAGTGATGAAACACCATCGATTGGGGGTCTTTGAGAGCTACTTGCATGTACGAGTGAGGCGTTTCAACGTGATTATTCAGCCTAATCTCCGGTTTTTCTATGAGTTGTTCTTGTTCAACCAAGATCTCCGCGAGTCTCTGGCGCAAAATTCTCTGGAATCAGGGCATCCTGACTTTAGCTGGTGGATAGTGTGCGAGCTGGTTCATCGGTTGAACTTGCAGTATATTCAGTGCTGAATACTTTTTTTGCTTCGAGTAAAGTGAATATATCAGGACCTGTACCTCCGCCAAGATTCTGCTGGTCTTTGAACTTGCTGCGTCATCTCAATTCACGTCAGCACTTCCATTCTTTCTCCGGAATTTCTTTTATTATTTATTTCTTTGTTTCTTCTCTCGCGTTTACTTACTTACTTGTCTTTGACTCGGTCCAATTCTATTCCAAACACTTCGTTTTATTTTTTTCTTTGCCACATTGTGTACTCATATACGTAGTCGCCTTCAGAAATCTCGCCCTCTGCAAAATCGATCTCAACAAACCGCCTCAAATCCGTGACCGGCTGTTTTTCCCACTCAGAAGAATCCCATTCTAGAAAGGTGTCCAACACCGGAGTCAGAGCCTCGGGCCCCACGTATCTCACATTAGTAACAAGCAAGTTTTCAACACGCGGATCGCCAAATAATGTGTTGTAGAGCTTGGCACCGCCTATGACAAATATCTTGTCGATTTTTTTGGTGCCGTGAGCAAAGCCTGGGTCCTGGAGTTGCTGCAACGCGTAGTCCAAAGAATTGAGAAAGAGCACCCCATTCTCGGTCGTGTTGGAGTAGGAAGAAGATAGTACCACGTTCAAGCGGTTGGGCAATGGGCGGAATCTCTGAGCAATAGATTCCCACGTCTTCCTGCCCATTATTACAGCGTTGACGTGCCCATCTCTGCACTTGGAGGTAACGTCCTTGAAATACTTCATTTCGTGCTTCAAGCGCCAGGGAAGCAGGCCCTTGGCACCTATTCCGAGGCCTGGCTGGAGTGCTGCTACGACAAGAGAGATTCGAGGGGCTGCTGGTGCCATGGCTTTATAGACAATGAGATAGAGGTATTAGTCAAGGAAAAGATACGAGGTCAAGTCACGAGCGCGTGTTGGTGATAATGGCGCGCGACACGAGCATTGTGCCGGAACATGAGCGTGGTAGCAGAATAGCAAAACAATGGGTGGAGATTAAATATTACACAAAAAATCCACGACAAGCAAACTTGTCACGGCCAATCATCATATGGGGAAACAAAATCACACTGTCTGGAAGTCGAAGTATTCTAATGTACAAAGAGAGGAAAAGAGGAAGAAGGAGAATTGGCAAAAAGGTGTGCGCCTCTGTTTAGGCAGCAATAGCCTTTCTGGTCGTTTTCTTCACGGGCTTGGCAATCTTCTTGGCGGTCGAAGCCTTTTTTGCAGCTGTCTTCTTCACAGCAGCCTTCTTGGGAGCCGCCTTCTTTACAGGCGCAGTCTTCTTGGGAGCGGCAACTTTCTTGGGGGCAGCCTTCTTGGGCGCAGCCTTCTTGGGAGCGGCAACTTTCTTGGGAGTGGCAACTTTGGGAGCGGCCTTCTTGGGGGCAGCCTTTTTAGGGGCCGCTTTGACAGCAGGCTTCACAACAGGCTTCTTGGTGACCTTGGCCACGACAGGGGCTGTGACCTTCTCCTTCTTGGAGAGCTTGATGGGGCCAGATGGACCCTTGGGTTGGGCAAAGTCGCCAGATTCCACGCCTTTTCTCAAAGCGGTGTTGAATAAGGAGTCGAAGTTGGCAGCCTTGACATCGTAGTTAGACTGCACGTACTTCTTGACTGCTTGACGGCTGGCAGGTTAGTAAAATGTGCTGATGGTGGATCCACAGGGCCCGACGCAAACCAACAGCAACCAGCACACACAAAACAAACAAGAGCCTAATAAACTTCGAATGTGTTTCTACTAAGGCACATCGTACATAGGCCCGGGCTAGGATGGAGTGCATATTTCCAGGCTTGAGTAGCCGTGGAAACCCCTGCTGCTGGCGAAGCACAAAACAGCATCAAAAATACATACGAAGACCCGTTTCTCTCCTTCAACGAGAGAATAGCGGACTTGATCATGTCTGGAAGCACGTTAGTATCGACATTTCTAAGTGTCAGTCACGCATCTATGGCTGAGTGTTGGCCCAAGGCGGGAAAACAAGGGCACATAAACAAAGCAAAACAAACAATAAACCGCCATGAACGGGACTATTGGCCAGCGGGCGCAGCATACTTAGGAAGACGGTGCTGCGCAATCGGGAATACGTACCCTTGTATGTTATTTTGGAAGCTGGAACGATGGTTTTGGATTTTGGGGGCATTTTTGCTGGGGTGGAGAAAGAAAAAGTAGTAGGAGAAGAGAAACGAGGAGGAGGCCGAATTCCAAAACAAGGTGCGCGCGGCGTCACACGGACTGTTATTCTGGGCGCGGAGCGGGGCCGCGACTGGAGCTGTTCTGGCTCAGCAGCTGAGGAATTATAGTGTGATTTGTTTTCGAAGGTTTTCTGTATGTGTTTTCTTTTGCCCGCTGTTTCTTGCCGTGGCTTGGCCCGTAAGATTTGCTTGGTTTTTCGGCCTGCACATTTTGAGTACTTTCCATCAACGGCTGCCCTCTGTTGCACTGCTCTGTTGTCGAGTGCTTGGTATTGGTTGTTTTTGCATTTTTCTTTCTTTTCTTTTCTTTTCTTTTGTTTTGTTTTGTTTTGTTTTGTTGTTTTTTGTTGTTTTTTTTGTTTTGTTTTGTTTTTCTTATATTGGTATTTTTCTGTTTCAGTTTATCACCTATTCATATTGGCATGTTCGGCCTCTTGTTGAGTTCACCCAGGTTTTCTCTCCTACAAAACCACCTGGATCTGCTGAGCCGTCGGTCGTGTCAATCTACTTCTTCATCTTATCTCGTATTCCTCCCTTATATTTCCATATAGTTCGTGCCTTTATTTCTATTTCTAGTTCGTACCTTTATTTCTAGTGCGTACCTTTATTTCTAGTGCGTACCTTTATTTCTGGTCCGTACCTTTATTTTTTCACGAATCAAATACAAAGTCGCCAACGTCACTTTCCGGGCTCTCCTCGTCCAACACCTCTCCCTCGTTGTTTGCTCGCTCCACCTCGGAACGTCCATACATTTCGTAAGGCCCTGACGTTGCTAGCTCCATCAGCTCTGTCCGACGTGTATATGGATTCACAACCAATGAAGAATCCGTTCGACTGGCACGGTTGTTTTGAGTGAATTTTGTCTTTTTCTTCGTACAAATGGAACCTTGTGCCAGCATTGGCTGCGGCACCGTGGCATCGTAGGGAATGCCCACTGTCTCACTGTACAGAGCTGATTTGGTCTTATTCCTCCGACCAAGGCTTGCCCATTTCGCTTTTTCCTTTCTTGTCCCTTTGACGCCTGTCTCTTTTCCTGTTCCTGCTGCGTCTGTTTGCACTGGTGGCATTGTGTGAGGTGAGTGGGCTGTACGAGGATCCAAAGTTGGAATTTCTGAGCTGTGCCCCTTGAAGAACTCATGCGGAGAAGGCATTGGAGTCAGCAGACCAGAATCAAGCACAAAAATACGCGGAACATAGTACGGGTTCCTTCCTCCTTGCGAGCCCAGTTCCCACGTGGAGTCTGCATCGAACGCCGACTTCTCTCTAGAGGACTCGGAATCGCAGTCGCTTACGTCCGCACTGTGGCCATTGTGGGTTGTGTGGCCATAGACCATACCGGCCGTTGCCTTGTCGCAGTTCTCATCGTCTCGGTGGCTAATATTGGCTACCGAAATGTTGGCACCTTTCCCCATCATGAAGCCAGGATGGAATGGAATGAAAAGCAAGCATGTAAGGAGAATCATCATACCATCCAATGTCATCACATACTCCTCGTGCGTGATCAAGTACCCGGTCCAGCCTTCTTGTAGTTCCACCACTCTGTAGATACACCGCACGTAGACGAAAAGGACACCTGCAAAGATCGCAAGAGGATAAAATCCAAATACAGGCCGCGACCAAATAGGAGTGAATTTGGGATTGTAGTGGTGGAACAAGTGCTCGTGCTGGAGGGCACGGCCATGTTTTGTTTGAAAAAGCAAGCCGAAAAGGTTACGCATCAGGAACTTGACGTCGGGACTTGCCCGGAAAAAGATCTTCCACACAAACTGTAGAAGGAAGAAAATGAATAGCGTCATGGAAGCCACTTGAAAGGCGATTCCTGAAAGCATGACATGAGTTCCAGGCTTCGTGCTTTCGAGATTTTGGAGCAGCATCGCTGCAAGTCCGCCGCCGGCAGCCTGGATAACCAACGAGCAGATGTCACAGAATACAAAAATATAAGAGAACCACAACGGCTTCATCGAGGAGTACTGCCGCCCGTAAATCACCAAAAGCTGCGCTAGCAAAAAGTACACCCCAGCCATGATGAGCGCCGGTGCCAATGTGAGACTGATGATCTGGCACAAGAACCTGGACTTGTCAGAGTAGTGGTCAATCGACAAAAGACGTGCCACATAGCCAGCAAACTCTAGGCCCGTCCCGAGAACAAAGCACACGCCGAAATAGACGTACTGTTTCCATACAAAGAGACTGGTGTGCGACAACAAGAGAACGGCGAAGATCACGGCGAAAAGCGCATTGGCTGCCGTGCTCAACTTCATCTGGTACAAGTTGAAGCCCATCTCAAAGTCTTGGAGCTCCATTGTTGCGTTCCAAATGATTTGCGTCATAAGGGGAAGATCTTGCGTGGCAGTTGCTGTGGCAATGTAGTGTTCAGCAGAAATCACAGAGAGTGACGCCTTGGCACCCTTGACATCCCTGGCCAAGTGATATAAATCCAATCTCTTGGTCATTGTAGAGTAGGCTGATGACGCCGATAAGAGCGTCTCCACCACGCCTGTGATTTGGGCGGGATCAATGTGGGTCAAAGTGGTTTTGGTAGGAAGCACGTCGGTGCTCCACGCTCCAGTTAGCTTCTGTAACTGGGCAGACATTGGTGCCGGGGGTATACAACAAAACAGGCAACCAGATACAAGGTGTCTCCCTGAAAATCATCCCGACTCCCCTCCTCACCTATTTATTCAACCACACTCTCCCATGCCCTCCAGAAGATTTACCGGAAAGAGACATGGAAGCCTAATCAGGAAGTATTATGTTGGAGTGTGCATATAGATCCCGAGTACGACCCTGCCTTTCCGTTTACGGCAAAGTCGTGGTTTATCTGGCATGCAGTCTTGGTGATGAACCTTAAACATTGGGGTTGTTTGTATTAGAGATGAGCTAGACTATCTATGCAGTCGATCAATTGGTTATTCCCCCCAAGGCTTACGAAGTGGTGCCTTCAACTGGCTCGCCCACTGCTGGTGTGTCTTTCGCCACTATTTCGCTGGCCAACTGCTCTCGTTTCCAGAATTTGAGCAAAAGGTCTCCGTAGTTTTGTAGGTCCTCGACCGAAATCATGAGTTTGAAGTCGAGTAATAGAAGAAATTGGAGCTCGAGGTAATTGAGTTCTTCGAGAGGAAGGCCACCCACTTTGGCATATCGAAGGTTCTTGTAGAATATATCGCTGAAAAACTTGGAGCTCACTGTGATACCCAGAATAATGAGGCGATGTATGTTGTAAGAGTCCATCACAAAAAGCTGCTCCGACTCGTTGCTTTCGGTCCCATCAGGGTTGGTCTTTTTCTTCTGGAGATTGTTTGCCCTTTTCGCTATCCTGTCAAAGTAAACTAAGAGCGACAAGAACACCTCGTTTGTCACTGGGCAGTACTTGAGTACTCTCGTTAGATATGCATGCAACGAGATCCCAGGCACATTTGTTCCATGGAACGCCAACACATTCGCAAGGTATCTGTTCTTCAATTCGTCCTCCTCATCATCTGACGAGTCATCGCTGTTTTCGTCGTCAGAAACATGCGAGACCGTGGTACTTATGCCCCCACTGGTGAAGCTTGTCGATTCACGAGGTGGTGACTTTTGCTTCTTCTCTAACTTTTTGAGTTTTCTCAGCTCCTTTTGCTTCTGCCTCGCTGCTATCGTTGTTTCGAAGTGATTCGGATGAAGTTTATCATTTGCTTCTATTATTTTGGTCAAAAGACAAGCTAGCATCGTAATCAATTCTCCGACTGGGAATTCCACAATATTAAGATGCTCCTCATACCCTTCTGTACCCTCGTTTTCTCCCGCGTCCCGGTTATTGAGGAGCTCGAGAAACTCACTGTATGTCATATAGTGGTCGGGGCCCGCAGGGAAGTGGCCGTTTGGTAGGGGCAAGTTGGATGTGAAGTCGCTGTTTCCCTGGGGCCGGTCTTTGGTCGGCTCATTTGCGGGGTAATGAGAATAGTGGCCGGGAGGCTGTGGTTGCTGAGTTTGTTGCAGAAAACGCGAGGACGAGCCAGATTCCACTGCGTTCAAAGTTCTGTGCGAAGAATCGCTTTCCATGGCGGAGTTGTCGGCATATGAATTAGGAAGCGACGAAATGTCTCTGGGGTTATAGGAGAAGTTCGAATTTGCAGTGGAAAAGCTATCACCATTGTTCTGGTTTGAAAACGACATTTGTGGGTTGGCAGAGTCCATTGAAAGATTCGTGGTTGGAGCACCAGAGTGTTTATAAAAACCTGGCAATGTTGAGGATGTGCTCTGCTTCTGGGATGAGGAGAAACTGTCCACCTGCTTCATGTGGCCACTTGGGAACGAAGGCGTCAAGGAGTTGTTGGAAGTATAAGACGATGACACCACATTTGGAATGTTGTGCCCCGTGGGTATATAGTTTGCGTTTGCGTTCCCTCCGGTAGCATTAAACAGGGATGCGGACATGTAGCTTGGAGCAAAATGGTTGACAGAACCGTGATTGAAGGAGGATGAAATTGAATTGGGGTACCCAACCAGGGAGCCAAACAGACCTGACGGTATGTACTGGTTCAGTTGGCCTACTGAAGTTGCGTACGACGGAGGTGGGCGAGAGTATGCTGAGTCATGGTCAGGCGGTCCCTGAACGTATTTTGCGTTGGACGACAACAAGTTTTTCGTTAAGTTGGAAACGCTCAGTTTCTTGATCTGAGCGCCTTGACCCGAGGATGATGAGAATATCGTTCCTGGAACGTCCTGTGGGTCCTGATGTGATGCCGTGCTTGGCCGCGAGTCGGAGAAGCTCATTGGGTGGTCTGCTTGGGTGGTGGTTAGTATATGAGGTTCGTAATACGATCACATAATGCTGGATGATGCTGGAGACGGAGGAGGAGCCATCCAGCGAGGTGAACCTGGCCCAACGTGCTGTGGCCTGACCTTTTGCACAATGCGAGGCAGTGGAACATACCCAGAATAGAAGAAGATCTCAATTTGTCCAAGGAAGGACGTTTGAGCATAGATGGCGGCGGAAATGTAGGTGATAAGATAGTCTTTGTGGGCTTTTGAGTGGTTCTATTTGACAAACTGTCAGGTTCGTTGTGGTCTTGGCGAAAATAGAAAGGACCCCGGTGTTTGGAGGTACGGGTGTATTGGCACCAGCGGAAACGAGGAGTGCGGTCTCAGGCCGGTTGGGGAGCTGCGTCAGGTTGCAAACAAGCGTCAGCCCCGAGCGCCCCACCGGAATTGCCGCCCGAAACGAATATATAAACAGCACATGAATCCCCTTGTTTTGTGTAGGTTTTTTGTGAGTTTCTGTCATCCGCTCACAAAAACCTGAAGTAATGACCTTCCCCCGCCACGGCTCACAAACGCTCTTCCTAAGTTGACTTGGGTGGGCGGGGCAAAACAAGCCTAACTTCGCATCGCGGGATTACCCGATCATGGTCTTTGGTGGTATGAGAAGTGGACTAACAGGTACAAGGAAAGGCGAATCATCTATCTATTGACTGTGAAAACGTTTTGAGGATAGCAAAACTCTGTTTGTACTCTTCGTCCGCAGAAAAAGTGGGAAAGAAAAGAAAATAATAGAAGCCTTAAAAAAAAAGAAACGTAGGGTTACACCAGATCTATTGTGTGGTCTGCATATAGGCCTGGATGGTTTCATGTTAAGTTCGATCCGCCCGGCAACACCACCGAAATTCATACCGGTCGTCTGCCATGTCCACAGCTTCCAAAATCACATTTGCTACGTCTTGTCTCTTCGCAGTTGGTTCCTTCATATACATCAACGTGGAACAAAGAATCGAGCGTGAAAATTTGAGGCAGGGGCCTATCAAAGATGCTGAGCGGATGCGTTTGAAGTTGTCGAAGAAGCAAGCCGCCAATGAAGCAGAGCACAAGGAGCAACTCGCTATGAAGGCACAATACGAAAAACTACAACCACTCAATGAGACTATTATAAAAGGAGAAGATTGAGTTTTCCTGCTGTCACTACATCAGAATGTATGAAATGTAGTAGCAGCCAGTGGCCATTTGCATAAACGTGTGCTAAGATTCTCGTGTTTACGTTGTTGTTTTTTCATTTATTTCCTGCTATGACATAGTCATCACAGAAAAGCTGAATTGTTGTTATGTCTGTGCGCTTGGAGACACCCGTGGTATGTTCCCATAGAGACGCCACTGGATGTACTATGATACACTGGGGATTACTCCGCTTTCTTGTGCAAGCCTCGTGAATCCTCACCTAGTCCTGCCTCAAACGAATCACCAATACGGGTCTTCTAGATAAGGATGTTTGGCCGTGGCAGACCGCACCAGAACTGAGAGGGAGGCCTAGTGAGAAGATTTTGACGGCACATCAGCGGTGAAGTTTTTCACCTCCACGGTGATGTACGGGTTTGTGGGCAGAACAATTCGGTTTGCCTTGAAGCTCCGCATCACTCTAAAGCAATTATCATCTACGCTATGGTACTTGACATTGACGTCTAATTTGTGTCATAAATATAGTGATCTACACCACATTGGACTAACCTTCCCATCGATATGTAAGTCTGCTTACTCCATTTTGCCCACGATCTCGTCATCGTCATCACCAGACTCTTTCCTCTTGTCCTCGTCGACTCTGGATTCAAACTCTTCCGCTTCTTCCGGTGACTCCAAACGCTGGTATCTGCGACTGGGGACATCTATGTAGCCACCTACATACCCCGGCATCGGTGAGTATTTTGAGGGAATCAGCTCGCCTGGCATTAGTAATGCATCATCGTCATGGTCAGTAGAGTAAGGTGGAAGAGAGCGAGAAAACGGCGATTCACTCAACAGTATCGACCCTCTTTCATCGTATCCAGGCTCATTCATGCCAACGAGAATGGAGGCAGCCTCCAAGAGTTGTACTTGTTGATGCTTTGAGATGAGCAACTTTTTTGTCATGGTCCACTCTGGAGTGTGTTCCCACAAATGTTTAGCAAGAGACGAAATATGTTTATAAGCCTTGCCACAATGCTGGCAACGCAATTGTTCTTTTAAGCGGCCTCCCTCTTCTTCAGAAAACCTTCGAGATGCTAGACTTCGTGCCATCGAGGCATAATCGTGTTTCCCATGACTAGGAAACTGACCATGGCCATGTCTCGCGGGGATAGGAGACGGGTACGCCGATGAATGCCGTCTTCTATACTGATGTGTAGCAGATGTCATTCGTGAAGTTCACACGATGGAGACCGGTGGCTGAATGAGAAGGGTCGGTCTGCGGCCCAGATCACGATGAGATGACGTGCTAGAGCACCAGCCAGCAATATAGGTGTAACCGGTAAAATCTTCAGTTACACGAATTAGTACGAAGATAACTATCAAAGCGCACGCTTTAGACTTCTTAGTTCACCGTCCGTCAGGTCAAATTCTAAAGACAAGATTTGATAGAAAACTTTTTTTTTTTTTTGCTTTTTCAACTTAGGCGTTTAGTGCGTCTTCGCGCAGCGGTTTGGCTAGACTTGCAACTTGGGCGCGAAACCCTAAAAAAAGAGGTTCCAGATCCTCAAAATATCGCAAAGCACGCCTGAAACAGAGTGCCACTGAAATTGCATTGACAGGTAGAAAAGGGCGTTTGGGTGAGCGGATTGGTATGGTAAGGTGGAACTTCGTTCCAATTCGCTATCTGCAGTTTTGGAAAGTTGGACAGTAGGTTTCGGTGCTCATTCACCTCCTCAAGTCACCAACTGAGCGACAGAAAAGACATTAATTCCCTTTGAACGACGCTATACTCCACACAGAACTTATAGCCAAATTAATGAAGAAAAAAGGACTCTGACTAGTGTAACAGACATCTAAAACGAATCATCCTGGGAGTCCTGTGTTTCAAAACCATTCTCTTTGGCATAGAGGATCTCCTGAATCTGGGCCAAAACATCTAGAACGCTTGCCTGTTGGACTTCTTTTGCTGTTGGATCATCTCGCTCGTACTGAAGCTGGATGTTGCGGGAAAGAATTTCGATCTCTCGTAGTTTGTTGAAATAAAAGTTCCGCTCGGTCTCAAGACTATCGGTCATTATTTTATACTCGCTGACCTCCTCACGCAACTGGCTCAACTCTTGGCTAGTTTCGGCAATTTGTCGGGTGAGGTCAGTGCCAGATAGGCGACGAGCGGTGGACGAGTGGTGCGGTAGAGACGTGGCCGCTCTCTGTTTCGGTATATGTAGCGTATTCGGATTCATGACTGAGACAGAATTCACGACTGAGCCAGAATTCAGCACCGAGCCCGAATTCAGCACCGAGCCCGAATTCACAACCGAGCCCGCACTGCTGACCCTGCTTCCACGGCTTGTCGAGAACAGCGGAGGAGTTGCAGCGGAACTCGCGCCGAAGGTGTTTCTTCGTGATGACGGACTGCTCGAACTCTCGGCCCCAGCTGCCCCCCGACGTCGTGCCACCGCATCATATTCCACATTGGCGTCTTTGTGATCCATCCAGTGTCTTTTGAACCACTGGAGAAGTTCTAGGTTATCTTGGAGCCTGCACTTGATGAGGCGTTCTGTGTCGATTTGCCTTGAGATCTTGTGTTTGTTAAACGCCGCCTGTAGGACCTTCATGTTGTTTCGGGCATCGTACTCACTAATATTGGTGCCAAACTTGACCTTCGCCAAGGATACTCCGCCATATATGGAATCCATGAGCTGGCAATAAGCAGCGCCGGACCCGCACTGCTCCACCTTGGAATATGCTAGGCTTAGCACGGAATTGAGCCATTGAAGAAGCTCGCCTCGACTTTCCCCAACTACCATGAGGTTTTTTTGTTTGTGCTAAAGTAGCAAAGAGAGAAGTGCGATGTAGGCTTGTTTATATAAGCCACTTCAAGGTTGGGGGTGTGTACGTGTGTACGTGTGCGTGTATCATCGTTGTAGGAAGCGCGTTTTAGGTCTGGGGCCAATACGGCTCTAGCGCACGGCGATTGCACTCGAAGGCTAAAGCGAGCTGCCGAATTACGAGGATCTAATGGCGTACCGGAGTTCGGTAGTCGGCATTAAATGATATTATAAGTGTAGCAAAATGAAAGTAGCAAAATGAAATAATGTAGCAAAATGAAATAATGTAGCAAAATGAAATAATGTAGCAAAATGAAATAATGTAGCAAAATGAATAATGTAGCAAAATGAAATAATGTAGCAAAATGAAATAATGTAGCAAAATGAAATAATGTAGCAAAATGCAATAATGTAGCAAACAATGAAATTAGCAGAAGTAGAACGGCGAATGCAAACAGCAACTCTAGTTGGTGGGATTGCTCCAGACGGTTCCCTCTATCGTTGGGTGGACCTCCGTGCACATGCTGGCCAGACCTAGGCAATTGACCGGTGCTCCTGGAGCCGGCGAATCTCCTCGACCTGGTGGTCGATGTGTCTGAGGAACAGCTCTTTGACTCTCCCCATCTCAATGATGTTCTCCGCACCAGAAACCTTCTCTGGCTGCGGGGTCGTAGTTCCTGACCTCTGACAAATCAATTCGATTTGCTTGGCAACATTGTTGGAGACATGCTGGTGCACAGATGCCATATGCTGGGTCGCCTGTGGGCTGGAGTCGTTTTCTGGGCATGCTGTCTCTACCTCGGTGGCTTTCTTCATGAACTCCTGAGTCACCAACCGTCCTAAGTCGTGGATGTACTCTAGGTCTTCGTCCTCTGCGTTCGGTTGCGGTGCTCTTTCTGGAAAGAGCAGTGTTTTGGTGCCACGATCTTTCAGACCTGCCTGAAGATTTTCCGGGTTGCTTCCTCGGTATGTTGTGGATCTTGGTTCGCTCTCTATTTGATTTTCTTGAGTTTCTTGAGTTTCTTGCTCATCTGGGCCACTGCTTTGCTCGTCTTTCTCACTCTCTTGCTCATCTTGGCCACTCTCGTCTTGGCCACTATCCTGCTCGTCTAGGCCATCCTGCTCGTCTAGGCCATCCTGCTCGCTGCCTGAGTCAGGGCCCTCTCCCGTGCTACGCAGTTTCACCCCGGAGTCTGCTCTTACACCGTCGTAAAACGTGTTGTACCGCCAGATGGTGTATTGAGCAACGGACTCGAAAGCAACCCTATCTTCACGGAAAAGATTGGCCAGGTCGACATTGAGCGGAGAATCGGGTTCGGGGTCGTCTAGGAGCATGAGAATGGCGCCCACCAAATGCACCAAGGTCCACGCGGGCGACCAGGCCTCGTCCTTCAAGATGTCGAGGCAGATTTCGCCAGTGTCGAAGTTGATGTTTGGGTGGTTGATGCGTGAGCCTGCGGCAAACCGTATCGTGGGAGGCTTGCGGGGGTACAGGCTGTCGGCGACGATGTCTAGGTCCCATTGCCCATTGTAGTAGAACGGCGAGTCTGTTTTCGTAGGCTTTGCAATGGTTGCAACCCACTTGTGGATGGACGCCTCCGCGTCCACTGGCTCAAGCCGTACAATCTGTGGATTGCTGGTGTTGGCCGGTGTTGTATTGAGTTGCTTCAACTCCTTCAAAAGCCGTCTTTCCGACATCGCTTTTTGTTCTTGCCTGCTTTTGCCTGCTTTTGCCGGTTCTTGTTGTTCTTGTTGTTCTTGCTGTTCCTGCTGTTCTAGTTGTTTTCTTTTCACTTCAGGACGAGATTCTTGCGAGTAGACAGAATCGGCGATGACAATACCCACTCGCTCGTACGCTGATTGGACAGGAGCTCGGCAAAATAGATCAGCAAACGGTTGCTTTCGGCACGGTCTATCTGGGAATGATATATTCGTGCTTGTACGAAAACTCGGGCGAAAAGCTGGAAAGAAGACAGTGGACCAAGACGTGGCTTCACGACGATGACGTTGGTCCATCGGAAGCATGCGCGCTATGGCATCATCCCGCGGTATCTGCAGGGAGCACCGACTCATATAAAGCTATACGGCCTGAGGGACAATAAAACATTTAGCTTTGGCAGAAATGGTAGTGTGCAGACTAGAATGGGCACTGCCACACTGAAGACGCAACTCTAATCAACCCCAGCGTGGCATAGCCCGGGCCTAACGCAGTCTTCCGATATCTCTCGCCTGGCGTGCCCACGACTTGGCTTTTCTTCGCGCTTAACCGAGCCGAGCCAGTGCTTTTCGCGCCAGTTGCGCCTCGTTAGCCTCACCTTAGTCCTGGTTCCGCACTGGCGTTCCGGGCACCACCAGCTTTATATTGTCGTCGTGAATTCCCACTTCTTGTCGTTGTGAATTGCCGCATCTTGCTTTTTTCCGTTTCTCGTTGTTTCGGCGCGTGGCCCAGCTTCGTACCCCGCTCGTCTGGTCCCCCTTGTGCTTTTTGTGTTGGTGCTTTTGCCTATTCCTTTGTGGCGGTCTCGCCCTCACGTCTTCCAGCCAATGGCCTCGCACAATCGCTCTCCTCGCCTTGCGCCCATCCTCTCCACAGCCAGAGGCCCTTTATTCTGCTTGCTGGCCGGCAATTGCTGGGGCTCCGCCGCCATAAGCACGTCCCATCGTGGAATTCGTTACTGTCCTTTTTTTTTTCTTTTCTTTTCTTTTCTTTTCTTTCCACTCCTGTTCTCTCTTTCACCAAACATCACCGTAGGTCAGCGCTATCGCCCTTGTTCGTTGCCATACATCCCGCCTGTCGGCGGCTTTTTCTTTACTGTAGCAAACATTTATTCACATACACACCTAGTTCTTGAAATCCTTGATCTCTTTCTCGAGCTTGTCCACAACGCTCTTTTGCTGTTCCAATTGCTCCTTCAACTTCTTCAATTGCTCGGCCTCGTGCTTCTTCACATAGGCGTTTTCGGTGGCCTGTTCCTTTTCCCTGAACTGGTCCCTGTTAGGGCCGCCGCCCACCAACACGGCTCTGGTGCTGGAGAAGGATCTCGCAGCCAATGCTCTTTTTGTGGTCAATTGTCTCAACATGTTTGTTTGGTGGCCGGGGAAAAGCGTGGGGAATTCCTACTATTTATAGTGGGCGTGCGCGGCCGCCGCTCACCACCACCTTTGGGCCGGAGTGACTACGTACAGGAAATTGGTCCAGACCACCTCCATCTGGTCCAAACCACCTCCACGTCTGGTCCATCGTAAGGTTTCCTCTCCCTCTCTCTCTCTCTCTCCCTCCGTTTGCGTTGCTCTGTAGTTCTATCTTTATCTATCTTCATCTATCTTCATCTATCTTCATCTATCTTCATCTATCTTCATCTATCTTCATCTATCTTCATCTATCTTCATCTATTCTGTTAACCTAGGAAACTACTAAATGATGTTTCTTGCGCTCAATATCTGGGCAACCGAGTCACGCACACTGCCTTCGAGATCAAAGAACTTAAAGCCCAAGAGCTCTCTCGTCCTACTGTTGTCGAACGGAGACAGGTCCTCTGCCACGGCCTCCTCGGGTTTGCCAACGGGGATCTTGCCTTTAAGCGCAGGGAAATCCTTGTTAATGATGTTCAACAAGTTTTGGGTGACAAACTTGCCGGAACTCAAAAGCAACCGCTCGTTGGCAACGTCCTTTTCAATGGCAATCAAATGGGCCTTGGCCACGTCCCTCACA